>CM075342.1:57110785-57767635 GCA_037788925.1 Mytilus galloprovincialis
TTACACACATTAGAATTTTCGTCCATATCAAATATTTTTTTCCAGACAAAAAAAAAAGAAACGTTGGATTTTCATTTATTACATGGTTTTTTGATTTCCACCTTTATTTCCTCGATATAAGATCACTAATAAACACACGTATCCCATATCTATTCTACGTACTATTTGAGTTATCTATCATGGTTTTGGTAATAAGACACATGCGTTTTGTCAAAATATACTGTATATTTTTTAGGTCTGTTGGAATATGTTGTTTGTGCTGTGTTTAGACCCCTCTACAACGAAATTTGTTTTACATGCACACGTTTAAAAATTGCGGTTTTCATACAACGCAATCGTAGGTTTGCACGTTTTTTTTTCAATTTAGACTTGTTTATATTTTTTTCCGGCTGGTATTAAATTTTCCCTCCGGTTTATATAATCCGTTCATCCTATTTCGACTCTTTAAAATTCTAGAATCTATCCGAAATTGAGGTAAATTATATGACCTTCTAAATACTGATTTGATCCCTAACATCACTAAAGAGACATCAATTTACGAAATCCGAATATGATGAGAAAAACAATGAGCACCTCATGTTTGTGGCTTACCATCTTCCTCCCAATTTTACTGTTTTCTGTTTGGTATCAAAATAATATAAAGGTCAATTTTGTTACATATTGACTGTGATCCATGTATTTGTCAATCGTCAATGGAGGTCAACAGGGTTTAAGACCATCATTTGTTCGACCTGTTAATCCAAATGCATTTTGTTAAAATACACTTTTTCACTTTTTTGGTCTTTTGGAATATGTTGTTTGTGCTGTAATTAGACCGCTCTACAAAGAAAATTGTTTATCATGCACACGTATACAAATTTCGGTTTTTATTCAACGCAATGATACGATTGAACGTTTTTTTCATTTTTTACTTGTTTATATGTAGTACTCAAATATATCCTGGGTTCCAAATCTGTGGTACATGTGACGTTACAAATCTCTAACAAATCAAATCTGTGGCAGATGTTTTTTCTTCAAATCTATGGCTGATCTTTAAATTGCATAATTTTCGAGGGAAATAAAAACATATAACGTCACAATCGAATAACGCCATATTACATCGTAGCCGCTACAGACGATGGCGGAACCCATAGATTTGTCCACCAATCGAGATTCAGGTATTTCTACTACAACAATTTGCTGATGGTTTTAAGGAAGTGACTTATTATCCGGAAGAGAAATAAAATATGTTGTACCGCATACAGAAGCAATTAGATTCCGTAACTTGATGTTATGGAATAGACAAACAGCAATTGTTACGTATGTAATGTTAAAAAATATTTGGAATTAGAAGTCTTATTTAAATTTTGATATCCGGTTTTTCTGTACGCATATATATGCACAAGCTTAATAGATTAGGCTCTAAAGAGCCTGTGTCGCTCACCTTGGTCTATGTGAATATTAAACAAAGGAAGCAGATGGATTCATTACAAAATTGTGTTTTGGTGATGGTGATGTGGTATGTTCATCTTACTTAACTAAACATTCTTGCTGCTTACAATTATCTCTATCTATAATGAACTTGGCCCAGTAGTTTCAGTGGAAAATGTAAGTAAAAATATACAAATTTTATGAAAATTGTTAAAAATTGACTATAAAGGACAATAACTCCTTAGGGGGTCAATTGACCATTTCGGTCATGTTAACTTATTGGTAAATCTTACTTTGCTGAACATTATTGCTGTTTACAGTTTATCTCTATCTATAATATATCTTCAAGATGATAACCAAAACAGCAAAATTTTCCTAAAATTACCAATTCAGGGGCAGCAACCCAACAACAGGTTGTCGATTCATCTGAAAATTTTAAGGCAGATAAATCTTGACCTGATAAACAATTTACCCCTGTCAGATTTGCTCTAAATGCTTTGGTTTTTGAGTTATAAGCCAAAAACTGCATTTTACCCCTATGTTCTATTTTTAGACGTGGCGGCCATCTTGATTTGATGGCCGGGTCACCGGGACACATTTTTTTAACTAGATACCCCCAATGATGATTGTGGCCAAGTTTGGATTAATTTGGCCCAGTAGTTTCAGAGGAGAAGATTTTTGTAAAAGATTACTAAGATTTACGTAAAACGGTTAAAAATTGACTATAAAGAGCAATACCTCCTAAAGGGGTCAACTGACTATTTCGGTCATGTTGACTTATTTGTAAATCTTAATTTGCTGAACATTATTGCTGTTTACAGTTTATCTTTATCTATAATAATATTCAAGATAATAACCAAAAACAGCAAAATGTCCTTGAAATTACTAATTCAGGTGCAGCAACCCAATGACAGGTTGTCTTATTTATCAGGGCAGATAGATCTTGATCTGATAAACAATTTTACTCCATATCAGATTTGCTCTAAATGCTTTGGTTTTTGAGTTATAGGCCAAAAACTGCATTTTACCCCTATGTTCTATTTTTAGCCATGGCGGCCATCTTGGTTGGTTGGCCGGGTCACTGGACACATTTTTTAAATAAGATTCCCCAATGATAATTGTGGCCAAGTTTTATTTAATTTGGCCAAGTAGTTTCAGAGGAGAAGATTTTTGTAAAAAATAACCACGATGGACGACGACAGACGATAGATGACGGACGACGGACGCAAAGTGATGGGAAAAGCTCACTTGGCCCTTCGGACCAGGTGGGCTAAAAAGAAGATTTGGTATGATTGCCAATGAGACAACTATCCACAAGAGACGAAAAATGACACAGACATTAAAAACTATAGGTCACCGTACGGCCTTCAACAATGAGCAAAGACCATACTGCATAGTCAGCTATAAAAGGCCCCGAAAAGACAATGTAAATCAATTCAAACGAGAAAACTAACGGCCTTATTTATGTAAAAAAAATGAACGAAAAACAAATTTCAAAAAACAACGGCAGACATTATCTGTTAACCAAGCTTTGTTCTTTACCTATAAATAAATTAAATAAAATTTTAGAGGATTGCAACACAATTTCATATTACAGTCCTAAGTATGAAATTGTCCAAATTATAATGGCATATTGTTATTCTAAACTGTTTCCAAAAATTGATCGCCCTGAAGATCATAAAAAACATTTTATTAAAATAAAGTATGTCAATAAAGGTTTTGATTTTGGAAATATTGCCGGTATTTTTAACGACCATTCTGTTAAAGACCAAATTCCTGGATATTTTGATAATACTGAACTCCCTCTCATTTGTTATATTTACAAGAAATCTACCCGAAAATATGTGTTTAATTATAGCCAATTGTGTAAAGATGTAAATATCACTGAAAATACACCTATGTCGTGTAATTGCAGTAATTCAGAATACACCTATGGACCAATTTCCCATGTTATAACGGGAGACCTTAACATCGTTCGCGACCGAGAGTTAAAATCATTCCTCAGTAAAGGACCTAAATATCGTCCCCCGTCAACTGTTAACTGGAATGAGTGTCGTAATATCATCAACGACTCACTCCGCGCCTACTGTTTGAAATGGGTAAAACGGGAAAAAGCTGACAAAAAATCTTTGGACTCTTTTTTTAATTCAGTAATGAAGATAGTTGATATTCGAATACAACATTTTAAAGAACATTTTACCCTCAACAAAAACTATAAAAACCCTATTTCGCGTATCAAAAATAAACTAACAGAACTAGCCAAGGAATTTGTTTTTGTCCCGGCTGATAAAGCTGCTAATAATATCATTATTGTTTGACGTAAATTTTATATAGAGGTTCTGCAAAAGGAAATCACCAATTCACCAACATTCCAACTGACTTCATTTTCAGAAAACGACATCTGTAACAAACATAAACTTTTAGCTACTTCTTTACAAGCAGAACCAAACACAATGAAAGTCCCAACTATGTACTGGCTTCCGAAGCTGCACAAAAAACCTTACAAATATAGATTTATTTCATCTTCCAGCCATTGTTCAACTACTAAATTGTCTGTTTTACTTACTAGTACACTTGGTACAATAAAAAACCTGATAATAAATTGTTCAAATAAGGCCTTTGAAAATAGTGGAATTAATTACTTTTGGAGTGTCAAAAACTCGTTGGAAGTACTTGATAAATTGCATGCGTATATTGGTGATTTTGAATCTGTTCAAAGTTTTGATTTTTCTACCCTATATACCACTTTGCCTCATATTCTTATTAAGAAAAAATTCACATCCCTAATTAACTGGGCATTTAAAAAGTCGGAATGCGAGTACATATGTTCAAACTCTTTTAGATCATTTTTTAGTAGCAATAAACAAAAGAACTATGTCAATTGGACATGCTTTGATACTATTTATGCACTTGAATTTTTACTTGATAACATTTTTGTTCGCTTTGGAGATTCCGTATATCGTCAAGTTATTGGAATTCCAATGGGGACTAACTGTGCACCACTTATTGCGGACCTGTTTTTGTATTGTTATGAGTTACAATTTATGACTAAAATTAGCAAAGACCCATCAAAACAACATTTGATACAAAAATTTAACAATACTTTTAGATATTTGGATGATATATTGGCTCTAAATAATGACGACTTCAGTATGTATACTAAAGAAATTTATCCTGTAGAACTTACTTTAAATAAAGCTAATGATAACAATGACCACTGCCCTTTCCTCGATCTTGATATCTATATCATAAACGGGAAGCTTAATACAAAAATTTATGATAAAAGAGATGATTTTTCATTTCCTATTGTTAATTATCCATTTTTAGATGGTGACGTTCCCTTGTCACCATCTTATGGTGTTTATATATCTCAACTTGTACGATTCGCTCGTGTATGTAACAATGTATTAGATTTTAGCGAGAGAAATTTATGTATTACTGAAAAATTATTACACCAGGGTTTTCGATATCACAAACTGGTCAAAACATTTACTAAATTTTATCACCGGTATAAGGAAATAATTCGTAAATATAACTCAACATGCAGACATCTTATACGTTCAGGTATTTCACATCCAAAATTTTATGGAAATATTCTTTATAAAGCACAAAAATGTCAGTATTCTCCTCAGAAACTAACAAAACCTTTAAATAGACTTATTAAAAGGGGATATAGTTACGATACTGTTGTCAGGTCATTAAAGATTGCATATTTTGGCTTTAACATTGATTCACTGATAGGGTCTTTGCATCGGAACTAAACACATTTATTTCTAAAAAAACAGTTGTTGGCATGACACGGGTTATGTTCTTCTCATATATTTTATGATAGTATGATACTAAACCCCTAACGGGAGGGATTGTACCTGATATTCATATGATGAAGACATAATCTTTCAATCAGTTTAATTGAGGTCTGGAGCTGGCATGTCAGTTAACTGCTAGTAGTCTGTTGTTATTTATGTATTATTGTCATTTTATTTATTTTCTTTTGTTACATCTTTTGACATCAGACTCGGACTTCTCTTGAACTGAATTTTAATATGCGTATTGTTATTGTTTTACTTTTCTACATTGGCTAGAGGTATAGGGGGAGGGTTGAGATCTCATAAACATGTTTAACCCCGCCGCAATTTTGCGCCTGTCCCAAGTCAGGAGCCTCTGGCCTTTGTTAGTCTTGTATGATTTTAAATTTTAGTTTCTTGTGTATAATTCGGAGTTTAGTATGACGTCCATTATCACTGTACTATTATGCATATTTTAGGGGCCAGCTGAAGGACACCTACGGGTGCGGGAATTCTCGCTACATTGAAGACCCATTGGTTGCCTTCGGCTGTTGTTTGCTCTATGGTCGGGTGGTTGTCGCTTTGACATATTCACCATTTCCTTTCTCAATTTTATGTAACACATAAACAAACGACAACCACTGAATTACAGGCTCCTGACTTGGGACAGGCACATACATAAATAATGTGGCGGGGTTAAACATGTTAGCGGGATCCCAACCATCCCCCTAACCTGGGACAGTGGTATAACAGTACAACATAAGAACGAACTATAAAAATCAGTTGAAAAAGGCTTAACTCATCAGATGGACAAAAAAACAAGTCGTTATTGTTGGCATCTGTTTTTGTAGGATCAATGGAAGTATTTTCTTAATGCTAACAGTATTTAAGACTTGCTAATTTTGAGAATCACTAGGCTTAATTTCACACGTTACGATAGTCGGTAAGAAGCTCGCTCTCATCCCATATTTTTATATTGTAATAAAAGGGTGTGTCTGGGATTTTTCCGGATCTTCCTATTGAGAAACATATTTTTTACAGTTTGTTCTCATGTTGTGTTGTGTGTCTGTCATACTTGTATTCGTAAATTATTCATGAATCATTGAATCATTGACATGTGAAAGGACATTAGTGCAATCGATTTTTTCCAACTGGGATATAATTTCCCTAATACACTCGGTGCTAACCCTTCGTTCGATAAAAGCCATATTGTAGGAATCGATCAGTCAACCAGTCAACTACATATAACTTCACACAGAATAAATGTCAAATTAATATAAGATATATATAATTATAACGTCTCCATGAATATGAAATAATAGATAAATAAGAGATTTTTTTTATATTCAGTTTGTGTATAAAAGAATACCAGAAAAACTGTTAGCGTGGATAGTATATATCACATCGCCTTTAGAGTTCGCTTTGCTACATACAATCCACGCTTTTTCTCCTTCCAGAACTTTGTGTATACCGTTAGCAGAAACACAAACATCAAAGCTGTCTGAAGAATTTTTGAAGTGTAGTTTTCCAATTACATCGCCACTTGCTACGATATGCACTTCGAGATGGGCGCCTATTTCTAGACATATTTGCACGGTAAACAAGTAAACACCTGACACTGGTGCTGTAAATATACCGGAGTTTTTATCATATCCAAGACCGTCGTTTGTTACAATGTTATAGAATATCAGTATTTCTCCTTGTAAATTTGTATCCGACTTTACACCGGTTGCCTTGAATAGAACTGGTGATGAAAGGTCTGAAAACATAAAAAAAATGTTTGGTTTACTAAAATAGCAGACCTATTTGTTGCATAGTCTCGTCGTACAATGGATTCTTTTTGCAAATGAATGCAACTTACTCGGCGATTAGTAACATGCAATTGATGATATTACTATTCATTTTTATATGGGAAGAAAAATAATTTGGCTACCCCGGACTAAAGACAAATCATATTTTGTTTCCTTCATTTTGTGCATTTAATTTAGAGAAATGAACTTGTTTATTTTTATTCTGATATACAAGCACTGGTCAAACAAATTTTTTTTTGGAGACATTGATTATAATATGTTTTTGAAGCTTTTTATTAAAAACGCTGTTAAAAAATTATGGTTCGCGGACTATTTTGTAAATTTTAATGGAACAGTAAAAGAAAATGTTTCAGTATAAGGATAACAACCATAAATGATTCATTGACTCCAAATATATAACATCTATTTGACCTCTACTCTCAAAGGAAAATATTCGAACAAGTTTTCTTTTTCTGCCTTTTTCTAAACCGTCCATTTGCATATACAACATATATAAAATTACAGATGATAAATGAATCTTTATATCTAGAGAAAATGTAAAGGAATTCTATATATCAATTTGTCTCACCTTTCCGAAGCTGGTTAAATTTTTCTGTAAATTTATCGGCCAAAATGTCACTTTTTATTTTCACATCTTCTATGACATTCACTAACGATTTGTTTAACAACTTCTTTTCTTCTTTGAAGGTATTTAGTATCAATGATTGCACTGAAATGTTTAACAAGTGTTGTTCTTCTTTGAATGTATGTAGTATCAACTTTTGCACTGAAATGTTAAATAACTTTGTTTCTTCTATGAATGTATCCAATATAAACGATTGCACTGAACTGTTTAACAAGTTCTTTTCATCTGTGAATATATCTAGTATCAATGATTGAACTGAACTGTTTATCAAGTTCTTTTCTTCTTTGAAGGTATCTTGTATCAATGATTGCACTGAACTGTTTATCAAGTTCTTTTCTTCTTTGAATGTATCTTGTATCAATGATTGCACTGAACTGTTTATTAAGTTCTTTTCTTCTTTGAAGGTATCTTGTATCAATGATAACATACTCTGTCTCCTTTGGTTTTCCGATTCATTAAAGTCATTTAATTTGATCAACACAGATTCTTCAAAGTTCTTTATCCTTTGTTCATTTATTTCTAATTTATGTTCTACGCGTACAAGTTTCTCCAATATCTTTTCTTCGAAATGATATTTAGAACACTGCATTTGAGATTCTATGTTGTCCTTTGAATCACGGTAGATGGAAGAAGTAAAAGTATAACGAATATTACACACCATTATTGAAATGGCAATTATTCTAATCATTTTAACTTATCGAATATTTTTAACACTGTCCTCTGCTAAGCAACACCAAAAGTTCCAACATAATACTAAGATGATTCAATAATGAAAGAAACACACTGCTTATATAATTTTATATATAAATATGTTTTATCAAAGTGAAGTTCATGTTTCAGAGTCACTAATTTAGTAAAGTTTTATATGATTTCTTTGAGACTACGAAGCACAGACGCCTGTTTGAGTATCTCCTTTGATTGTCGTAAGAATGAATGCTTTGTGCATATTTATCACAATTTGCAGAATAGAACCGTTGTTTTAAGAATCACGATATTTATTACTACACTTTGTAATTGAAATTTAACTAAGATTATATCACCACCCTCAGCCAAATTTTTCAAAATGAGAAAGTAGTCGGAAGAATGATTGTTTTGTGAATATGTATCGCCATTCGCAGAATAGAACCGTTGTTTGAATATTCACGATGTTTAATACTGTAGATTCATTTATATTCGTTATTACAAATATTTGTGGATTAAAAAAAACGTGCATGATCTTTGATTTCGTGATTTAGTAGAAGTCTGCATACACGCCTATAGAATATTTGTTATTTAATTTCGTGGATCGCCTGTACCCACGAAAGCCACTACAATTGGTATCCAGCGGATAATAATGAATCAACAGTACTACATTTTGTAATGGTACTTAAAGTAAGATTACAAAATAACCCCAGCTAAGGTTTGCTGAAGGACGAGAAGGACATTATCAATAAATCAGTAAGTTATGTCATTTGTTTTTGGTGTTGTGCAAAGTGCATGGTACTCTCCCAACATGTGACCTACTTGCAAAGTCCATTTTCTACTAGAGTTAATATCCCATTAAAGCAAGTGTCCTGACCTTTCAATTGACTGGAGTCATATTGGAGGATAAGATCAATCATGTAGTCAACTTAAACTAATTATATTAATGCACACCTATTTAAAATTTAAATGATCAACATATAACTTAATGCAATAAAACATGGCTATGCAAAACGCATTTGTTTTGGGATCGTTCGAAAAACACGAGGTTTGCGATAAAATGTTTGCTATAACTAGGTGTATGTGTCTGAGTCTAGAAATTTGTAAGCCCTTGCCTTTCGTGTTATCATCATTTCAATTAGTCGTTAAATTGAGATTGTTTGCGTATTCATAAATGTTGCAGTTCTTTTTGTAAGACATTATCTGTTATACTTCGTCACATCTTTAAAGGTTGTACTCACGTAAGGTTTAGGATTTTTTATAAAATGTTCTGACTCCTTTGATTTTTAGTAAGATACAGGTTAACATATTTTGTCTTTATCACCCACATTTCTTGACTTCAATATGAAGATTGTCCAGCAATAAAAGAAGGTAGCGATCTTATACATAATCACACACACAAACATACCCATCAAATTAGTACATTTGGACTATACGTTGTTCGTTATAGCTTATCTTTGTATCTACGTCTTTTGTCGGCGAAGTAGAATGCTACTGTTTGAGTGTGTTTTGTTGAACTTTCAAGTATGTCTTATTTTTCTATAATCCTTTATAATAGTATCATAATATTTCGGTGAAATAGCATTCCCGGGGATGAGGCAGAATTCTTTAGCGTTCCTGAGGATGAGGCAGAATTCTATAGCATTCCCGGGGATGAGGCAGAATTCCATGTTTTAGTCTGATGATTTAAAAAAGAGGTGAAAGATACTGCAGTACAGTCAAAATTTCTAAATCGGAGATAAACGAAAAACAAACATGACGAAAAAGGGGGAAAAAACGACGAAATTACAAAAAATAGCCAACAACATACCAAAACTAATAACTGAAAAACTCCAAAAGGAAAGGAAAAAAGAGACCACAGGGTACCAACAGATCGAATACTAGTAGGGTCTTATCTAGATTTGTACTCAGTAGAAAAGGCAGACCGTTTGAGTTGAATTCTTTATCTTTAAAAACAAACTATTAAAAATCAAGTTAAACTTTATGTTCATGTTTCGTATAATGCTAGCATATTTGTCTATACTATATGAAAAATTCTGGTTACGTAAAGGAATCGAACGTAAGGTGTTATATATGTTCAAAAATGTTAATATCATAGTTTTAATATTAATGAAAATAATTTTACTAAATGCATTTTCCTCAATATAGTTTAGTATGTTAAGTATATACCTTTAATCTCGACCAAATGGCAAACTTTTGTCATCTATTGACATAAATCTTGCACAAAAATGCGAATTTACATGACTAGATTTGTTGTAATTATGCATGGTCATTAAGGTAGCAGTCCTCGATAAGCTTGTCAACCTTTCCACAAACTCATTTTGACGTCCGGTCGACTTATACAATGAAAAATATTAAGAAGATAAAATTATATCGAACATATTATATATCCTTTCCTCATAAAACGGATGTATATTACTCTGAAACCGACTAAACAAATTGATAATGATTTAATTTATTTAAACATAAACGTAAATACATAATATCAGATCTAAAACAGAACATTGAATAGTTTATATTTATAAAATATATGTCATTATCAAATAAAAAAAATCTTGGATATTTTCAGCAATTACAAACAATAAATCCACACTCAATTTGATATTTACAACAAAAACATATATTATAATAATAATCATGGGACATTTTCAGACTTTTAAATTATTCGTTTGTTTAAATATTATTTTGTAGTCTGTCATATATAAGTACCGATTATCAGGTTGTCTGCATCTTGATATTGTAAAATGTCAGCTGCAAGTTACAATATGAAGCTTTTTGTCGAGTGAACACAGTATACGATATCAAAATGCATTCATATTGTGTCGAGCAGCTGATATTGTTCAATCTCAATATGCATATAACCTGTTAATTGATTTATCGGGCTATATTTGCGTCTTTTGAAGTATTTTTTTTTGTTTCAACAGCAAAGTAAAAGATGTCGTAATAAGTTCGGGTCAAACTTATCAACTTCGCTTCAAACATTATGACGTCGCTGATATGTCCGGTTCTTAGATTTTAAGGCCGGTCATCCTATTTGACATCACATAGCCATGATATGCAATTTTATTAAGAGCTGTGCTGAGTGATATCGACAATGTGACGGCCAATAATATATATTTTTATATAGCATCAAATATTTCGAATACATGACATTGTAATATAAAACTGTAGTATTTTGCAATGTTTACTGATCTCCCTTGATAAAGTCATTCCATATTCTGTTCTTGTATGGACATTGGTCCTTTATGCTATACATTTAAGATGTAGAAATTGACAGATATTTTGGCACTATTCATGAAATATTTATCTATTATAAAAGTGTTATTACATTAATATTGAGGAATATTGTCCCGATCAGAATATCATATTGCTTTTGCAAGCTCACTTATAGTATGGTGCACTGATAGGGGTTATAATCTTCAATGTTAGCATAATGACCCTGTGATATGGTTATAAAACGCACACACTATATGAATGTATATAAAATATGAAAATGTTTAGTATCAAAATGGCAAATCGAGTTGAAAACGCATATCCGAATTCAAATTCTTATGTATAAACGTATAGTGAAAGTTTAATAAAACTTTGTAATTCTATTTCTGAGTTTCATATTAAACAAAAAGAGAAATAAATACATTTTGTAAAAATGAATTCATTTTCAAAAGTATGGAATAGTTACCATTTATTCCTTAAAGACGTGTTTCTTTAATTTCGGAGGAAGCAAAGATAACATTCGAAATCGCATTGAAAAAAAGTTTAGATTTGCAAGAACAGATGTGAAGTTTATTGGCTACGTATGAAAATATAAAAATCATAAAACAAAATAACAATCAGACCATATGAATGTCCTGCGCAAACTAATGTTATAATTCGATAATCACTCAAAATGTTCTGGCAGGTTCTGATGATCAACGAACTTTACCCCCAAATCACACATTTCTTTGCAGGATTCATGTAGGTTCCTGCTTGGCAATTAAATGTTTTGGAAAATTCATCAAAATTCTGAAGAGGTCCAACGACCCTACAATAAAATATTTTGTTTGTTTTATTTTTGACTTAGTGTTTAGTTGATTTAAATCTTTTGAATGGATTTGTAAGAATAAAAATATGTACACTACTGTAACCTTAACTTGTTGCTTTTGTATAACTACGATTTTTACGTGTTTTGTACTTTCACTCTTTTCAGATTATATATTGCATTCATGTTATTAAAATCAATACATCTCAATGATCCATTATTTTTTTTTTTACTTTACTATCATTTGGAATTTTGTGTATGCTTCTTGAAATTCTTATACACTGTTGTTTTATTTACTAAGCACTGGGTAAATACGTTTAATGAAACATTTAAGTTACAAATTGACTTGAATGAGTACACCCATACTAAATGTTAATTGTGCAATAATCTAGTATATATTCTAAGAAGATAAACAATGTAATATTTAAAATTGGAGTTATTTTCCATTGTCCATTATTGCATTTGACCATATCCATAGTATTCCATTTAAAAAAATTTCGGCACAACCTTTGGAATTTTGGATCATCAATGCTCTTCAACTTTGAACTTGTTTGGCTTTATAACTATTCTGATATGAGCGTCACTGAGTGTTATGTAGACGAAACGTGCGTCTGGCGTAGTAAATTAAAATCCTGGTACCTTTGGTAACTATTAACACAATGTAATGTTTAATTTGTTTGTTCACACTTCAAAATCATGTTGATTTATTGATAGTAATTATGCAAGACACAGCAGAAGAATTACACTACTAGTATTGTACTATATTATACCTAGAACGAGCATCACTGTGAGAATCTACACGTATTCTTCTTACTGCTTCTTTTGGTCTAATGATTCCACACCATACCTGTACAAGATTTAATTTAGATTACACTTGCACAATTTGATTATCATAATAATTGATAATAAATATGCACGACAGCGATTTCTTTGTATGAATAAAAAAAAAGATTCTTTTTCGGAAGGTATTGTACAATTTGTTATATCTAAAATATTAACATAAACATAAATGATATCACAGAAAATAATGTTTGTTTCGTCTTCGTAACACTACAATAATTGGACAGCATTGATATTCAGTGAATTACAAACACGTACCCTCTTTTGTCTTTTTATACGCACAAACCAGTACAGATAACAAAATAGATTTTTTTTGATTTTTTAGATCGATGTTTCAAATGAAAAGTTTGTTCTGGTCGGCTCTGTGCAACACAGAGGGACATAATTTAAAAGATACATCAGTGGCAGATACATTCTCACGAATGGACGTATTTAAAATAATAATACGATACCCTTCAAGTAATGGAAACAATTTACATTACACTGCACTAAACAGCATATTCGAAAATTAACGGAAAGGTCAATAATTCGGTATCAAAATTGACGTAATTTTTCAATGCTTTCACATATAAAAAAATTACATACTTGAGCGGCATTCAAGAAAAATAATTGGTTTGGTGAAAATTCCATGCCAGGCAGAGGTTTTTCTTCTTTACCCTTGTGTTTGGTAGCAACAAGTGTTCTGTATGCCTGGAAAAATAATCAAATAAAAACGTTAACTTATATGTCATTTGGTGTCTGTTGGAGATATGTCTCATCGTATCAATATTTGACCTCCTAAATGTTTATCAACGCAACTGACTAGTCTTATGTAAACAAAATGCATGGAAGCCGTATTGATTGAAAGCCCTTCTATATTTGAATAGATTTTACTACGAATTCAATACGACTTTGGTACATTTAATGTAATTGATTTTGTACGTATAACTGCCATGCTGATATAAATGAATGCCGGTCTATATCAAAAGATAATACTAATAATATGTTACCTGATATCTATGATAAGTTTATTCACAACCACTGGGTCGATGCCACTGCTGGTGGAGTTTTCATTTCCCGAAGGTATAACCAGCCCAGTAGTCAGCACTGCACTTATGTACTGACATACATTTGTCATTGATATGGTCAAAATTATAAATTATCTGTTTACCAAACAACCTAGGGAATAGATTACCTATGCTGTATTTGACAAACCTTTTATGAATTTTTTATTCTCAATGCTCTTCAAGTTGGTACTTTATATGGCCTTTATACCTATTTTTGATTCGAGTGTCACTGATGAGTCTTTTGTAGACGAAACACTCGTCTGGCGAAAATACAAAGTTTCAATCCTGGTATCTATAAAGAGTTTATTTACCACAATTTTACCTTAAAACTTTCTCTAATCCCACCATTATCTGCTATGTTTTCTCCAAGTGTCAATTTCCCGTTTAGCTAAAATGATAACATAGTTTCTGTAATTCAAACATATTTGCGAGCCATCAATCCCATCAAATCGTGGGACAGTGGTATAACAGCACAAAATAAGAACAAAATCTAAAACATCAGTTGAAAAGAATTTCAGATTTCTTTTTTTTTTTTCTTAATAAAAGGTTCATTTTTAATGTTTATCAAAACTAGCTTCCATCATATATAATAGAAGGAAAGTTACATTAACTAACTGGAATCGATGATAATGTAATACCCAAAAAAAAATTTCTTTATTTCAATGTGAAATCTTACATTCATATTAGCTGCCGCCACAGTATAATTGCCGTACTGATTTTGTATACATTCAGCTTTTGATTTGAAGTTGTTTATGGCTGTATCGGTCCACCATTGGTTAAGTTTCCCTTGTTTGTCATACCTTCTACCTGAAACATGATTCACTGGTTATTCTAAAAGTTTGAAACCCTTATACATATTCCTGTTTTATCTGTTTTAGGTCTCATTTGTTTTTCGCAGTTTTTCCTCCTTCCTTCTGCAAGCCATTATCCGTAGCTTTTTATGTTCTTGGTCGCATCTTTCTTGTTTTGCAGGTCATTTTGTTTCTTAACGTGATTGAAGGTTTTTGGCTTGGATATATTTGGTTTAGAATGTTCTTATGTGTATCAATAAAAAAGCTAGAGATCACACACATAAACATTTTAGATTATAAAAAACTACACCATGGACATAAAAAAAATTGAAAGTAACATATGTCAATAAATCATAGGAATGAAATCACTATGTATTCATACAGATTTCTTATCTTATAGGTATCACTATACAAATATACCTTGTTGAGTATATATGAGTAGTACGTATTTGTTTTTCTGAAATAAAACTTGATCCAATAAAGTTGACAACAAAGTTGGAGATCGGGCAAAATCCACCAAGTAAAGACAAAATAGATAAGAAGATGTGGTATGAGTGTCACTAAGTCAATCAAAGTCACAATGTATAAAAAGTTAACAATTCTAGGTCTAAGTACGGATTTCAATACGAAGCCTTGACTCACAGCAAGCTACAAAGGGTCCCGAAATGATAAATGTTAAACAATTCAGACAGGAACACCAACAGCAAAATCTATATAAAAAACGAGAAACAAGACACACCTATGAATAACACTAACAAGCAATAACAACAGGCTCCTGACTTATGACATGTGCATAAAATACAGCGTTAAAGTTTACC
The DNA here is from genome assembly GCA_037788925.1 of Mytilus galloprovincialis. Classification (NCBI taxonomy): domain Eukaryota; kingdom Metazoa; phylum Mollusca; class Bivalvia; order Mytilida; family Mytilidae; genus Mytilus; species Mytilus galloprovincialis. The sequence continues at coordinate 57,126,611 of CM075342.1, forward strand.
TGAGTCATCAAATCCATGAGTAATTTCATGGCCAATTACGTATCCAATGCCACCAAAATTAAGATAACTAAAAATATAAAGGTGTAATATGATTTAATACTCATTTAAAATATTGTATACGTTAAAGATACAAGACAAGTTGCAGTCTTAGAAGTTTTCCTCTTTTTTGTATTTGAGAGTAAATTGATCATTCCACATAAAACCGTCCTCTTAACAGCATTTGAGAGCTATAACTTATTTTCAAAAGGGACCATTTGCAACGTATCCCACTCTTCCATTCTCTATTCTATATAACGCTAATCAACACTTACTTAACTTTAATCTGATTCCTAACAATTAAACTCGTTCATCTGATATGAAGGGATATCTGTTATGCATTTACACAACTGAACTGATATCAGCAAATTTGAATTTTAAATTATGTTATCATTTCTGATTAAACATGATAAATACTTACTCTGGATAGTTTCTGTGATAAAATGGTGGCTGAAGAATACCAGCTGGAAACACTGTAAAATAGTGTAGTGTCCATGTAATTTTTTTGGAATAAATTTTATACTATTGTTTCAGAAAAAAGGGAGAAGGTTTGGTACCATTAAAACGTTTAATCCCGCTGCTAATGTTTGCACCTGTCCTAAGTCAGGAATCTGATGTACAGTGGTTGTCGTTTGTTTATGTAATTTATACGTGTTTCTCGTTTTTGTTTTTTGATATAGATTAGACCGTTGAATTTCCCGTTTGAATTGTTTTACACTAGTAATTTTGGGGCCCTTTATAGCTTGTTGTTCGGTGTGAGAAAAGGCTCTGTGTTGAAAGCCATACATTGTTATTTGGATGGAGAGTTGTCTCACTGGCATTCATACCACAGCTTCCTATATCCAAATAAACTTTTACGTTGAAAGATATTTTGTATATCGGCGTTTGTTGTTGTATCAGTTCTTTTTTTTCTGTAATGTTGTTTCCTGCAATAGTTGGAGTGTTTCCCTCGGTTTTAGTTCGTAACCCGGATTTGTTTTCACTTTATGGATTTCAGATTATTGAACAGTGGTATATTTCCGTTGCCTTTATTTGTCATTATTTCAAAAGTTACATTATTGTAATGTAAATTTAAAAACTTCGGAAGTATTTGTTCTTTCCTCTCAAGTTGACACATGGCTGATTTAGGATAGAAAAGTTCTCATACCAGTCGTCTGTACAATTGATTTGAAAGTATTAAAACCTAGAGTTTGTTTTTTTAAGTTATTGTTCTAGTAGAAAATCTTACTGATCTGATTCGTTTGTGGGTCATAGAATGCATTAACAGTTGCTGGTGGAGTGCTCCATCTGTAAAATAGATTTACAAAATCATGAATCAAATCTGTATCTTAAAAATAAGCTTAAAATAAAGAATGATCCATGACGTATGATCATAATAAAAAAACTACCTTTTTAATAACATTCTATAAATGGTTTCATGTAGCACCTGGTATGTTTAGAACCGGATTTTTTTTTATTTTATTTTATCCTAAAAAACACATAAAAAATAATTACACTCTAGCTTTGGTTATGTCTTGAAACAATTGGTAAGTGCACGCCATACGTGATTCGATATCAATGTCATCTTATACGTTTTATAGCAATTAAAAGTATATGAAATGTTAGCGATTATCACCACATAAGCGGCAAAATGAACTTTGTAACTCCAGTTTTTGTACAATATCATGTATCACCAACATATATTTTTCAATAATTAACACATGACTTTTCGTTTCTTTAACATAAGCGATTACACTAGAAGTCGATACGATTCCGGTGAAGATAATTTCTTTATAATACCATGTAGGAACGTTGCAATCAATATGGAGGATAACTTTTAAATTTTCTTTGATACTTTTTACAGTCCTTAAATGATATGGTTCTTTTATGATAACTCACTTGTTTTTGTCAACTGGTTCCCTGAGGTCCTTTATGTTTTTGGTTACACCATTGATCCATATACTGAGAGTGTTCTTGTAAAAGTCATCGCTAGTAACATGAATCTGAATAAACAAATGAAAATGTCGCACACTGAAGATGTGTTTCATTCTATTGTAAATAAGCAACAATAGTTTAATAAATATGTTCAAAACTCGCTCATCTATTTTGAATCCTAAATGACAAAACCTGCCCGGATTGCATAAACTATAGACAAATCGAGATCCAGATAGGTTGACATGCTAATCCCGAATTTACAAGTTTTTTTTATTTCTATCGTTGCATCTCATGCTTAATGAATAGTTTTAAGTGAATGGAGTCATGTGCATTTTTTTATTTGCTCAGAACGTCTTCCTTTCCTTTTACTAAATGATCTATATCACAAGCCTTCAGTTGATACATATTCCAAACACAATATTTTCAAATGATTACAATATGTCTAGATTTCAAATGGATCAAATGGAACACATCAAGAGAATGGATAACAACCATCATATTCCTGATTTGGTACATGCATTTTATTATGCAGAAAATGGCAGATTAAACCTGTATATAATCAAAGCGCGAAAGCGCTGTAAAGGCAGTTAATTACAGGTTGTGTGTATTTCTAGTCCAGTTATATCATTATCTTCCATAGAACAGAGGTGGTTTGTAGAATTTAAGATTTAGAGTTCTTTTGTACCTAGTTCACCTATATCTATAGTCTACTGTTTACAGTATATTTTCTGTGCCTCGCCATGAAATGCATTTTTAGCCATGGCCTTGTCAGTTTGCTTTAAATTTATGAGTTTGACTGTCCCTTTGGTGTCTTTCGTCCCTCTTCTTTAGACATATAAGAACTTTTCCTTTTCAATATAAATAGACTATTTTTAATTATTGATTGTATACGCATATTCTATGACTCCCATAAAAAATAGTTCACAAAGATTGACTAGTCTCTGTACTGTGTGTATAGCAAGAACATCAAATAACATAATGGTAAATGTACATAGTAACACAGCAACTTTTTTGATGACCATACCTGCCAACTGTCAGTATTTGCAGAGTATTTCCCCCATCGAGCTCGAGGCTCCCAAATGGAAATTTTGTAAGAGCAATTTTGTTGACTATTTTAAAGAAAACAATTAATTCAACAATGGCAATGAGCTTGTTTATGCACGAAGAAGCTAAAAACCACATTAGAATATATTTGAAGGGAATCCATGACAAATCGCCCCACTTTTTCACTAACTCGCCCCACTTTAAAAAAAAACTGCCCCAACCTGGATAACCAAATCGCCCCACTTGTGAAATGTGTTATATCCCTTAATATTACTCCTGCCAACTTGCCCCACCTAATAGAAAAGGATATCTAGATAAATATATTATTAACCAGGAAGAATTTACTAATGCCAACTCGCCCCACTCATGTAAAAAGATGTTATCCCGTTGTATATAAGTTAAATTCCGTTTATATTACTCCTGCTAACTGGTCCCACCTAATGGAAATCGGTGAAATCTAGATAAATATATTATTAACCAGGATGAATTTAGTAATGCCAACTCTCCCCACTTATGGAAAAAGATGTTATCCCGTTGAATATAAGTTAAATTCCTTATATTGCATTATGATACAATTAACAGGTTTCTTTTCAATTGTTATGCAAATAACTAAGCTTCAAAACCTTAAGTTATTCTTCAACAATACATTTTTTTTTAGAATTATAATTTCAGTATATCAATAATAGTAATTAAATAAATTTTCGGTTTGTTTGTATTCTGTGTAGATTAGTTTTCATTAAAGTGGTGCGAGTTTTTATTTTTAATTATATATATATATATATATATATTAATCTAAATATTACCGTTTTTTATAAGTAGGGCGGGTTGGCAGGAGTAATATTTAACATGATTTAACCAATTTCACATGTGGGGCGATTTGATAAATCAGTTTGTGGCGGTTTTTTTAAAAGTGGGCGATTAGCCAGTGGGGCGACTTGTCCTGCTTCCATTTGAAGGCCCCCTTGAAGGTTTTGTATGACTATATGAACCATCTTTCACGTAAAACCCCCATGTGCATTTTGAAAAGTTGGCAGATATGTTTCTAACTCCAGGCAAAATCTACCGGTATGAATGAAAAAGAAGTTTTCAATTAAGGCTCTGTGGCCATAACAGCTGTCTCATTAGCATTTTAACCACTTCCCATATTTGCAATTAAAACAATAGAAGAAAATTATTCAACGCAAAAACAAAACTTACTTGTAAATATGAAATTCTCTTTACGGTATGAGTTTTTCTCATTGTTTGAGATTGTACAGTAGTACCTGTAACTGCTTATACTTATTTCTTATTCACTTTTGCTTCATAAACTCACTAAATATCATGTATATACATTGTACCACATCTCCTTATTTTTATATGCATTCCAATAACATGAACAATTGTAATTCAATTCTATATACCAAAGCAAAATGAACTGCACCACTTTCATTCACTAGTATGCATCTTTTGGCAAAATACAAGTTCTTAAATGACACAAGATATATTTATTGATAAAAAAATAAAATTTAGTATACAACTCTTTAACAGGTATAAAAAAAAAAGCACAGCTGTGTCATAACTTGTGAAATCTGTGCTAAAAACATAGACATTGATGGTATTTGAGTAATTCCATATGTGAAGCTCAACATTAGCTCGTCAGTTGGTGGTGGACAGTTATAGTTCCTTTCTGCAGGCTAGGATGAATGACTTTTCAGGAAAACCAATTTCACAAATCAAAACTTTCCTCTAGATTTCTCCTACAATATTCATCCAGTTTAGTTCTTTTGGTTTAATTGGACACCGTCCTGATTTTTAATTTTGCAAACCATTCAGTCTCTTGCTTGCAAATGGTGCATGAAAATAGGATGGGTATGGCAGCAGACAAGTCTCTTTAAAGTGGGTTTGTGCCCTGAAAAAAAGTTTTATAACTTAAGTTTTTTTGAAACTTGTGCAACACACATACCTAAATAACTATAACATAGAAGAGAGCATCATTCGTGTCAATGTTTTGTTCCTGTTTACATTGTCATTGATATTTTTTCAGAAAGCCTGAGGCATAGCTCATGAATTCCTGTCATTACATCCTAAATTAACATAATTACTGCTAGAATAATTATCAGTATGATATACGTACACTATCATTGTACAGCCCAAGTCTTCAGTATATATAATTGTTGCATTCATTCACTCCTGTGTTCAGTCGTTCAAAAATATTTAAACATCAACAAATGAACTTTAATAAGGACAAGAAAACACTAGAAAAGATACGTACATACAACCCGTGTTTAAGTGTATTTGAAAGAGAAATATATCTGGTTAAACGATGTATAAAGGAGGAAAAAATTGTAGATATTGCATTACGATGCTTTCTACCTAATAGCACGTGGATATGTTTACATATTTAGACTTGACCCAGTATGACCCGTACCTTGTAGGTCACCGCCGTCGTTTAAACACTAGACTACAGTCGTGTATAAGACAATAAAATGCTTAAGCCTGTACTATTTGTGTGAAGTAAATGTGTTTTTTTCTGTACATTTAAATTGTTTTACCTGATAGCAAGGACGTATATCTATCCGTTTCCTTCTCAGTTCACTTTGTCAATTTCTAAGAGCTTCTTCAAAACATACGTATTACTGCGCCCGGAAGTGAAAAAAATATTAGAAACCCTCGTAAAATAATGCTATTTTCAATTTTGTGGAATCCATTTTGTTATATTTATTATATAAAGATAAAAAAAAGTTACGATTAATTATGAATTTGCATATCATTATACGGAACGTTTATGGACTATTTTTCCATAGCTGTAAGTCGGTCATTTTGGCGGGAAATCATGTACACATACACACGTAGATTGGCTGGTACCTGATCGTAATGTTACACATCAGATATATCAAATAGCTAATACCCGGAACGTAGTACCGGGAACCAGGATAATACGTAGACAACATACATAACTAATACCGAAATTGAAAACGCTTTACGGTTTCTCGTTTATAAACCGAATTCCGCTTTGAAATATAGAAGATGCAATATTAATCATGTTCAGTCGACTTTTCATTGTTATATCAACGTCTGAACTAATTAAAAAATCTTTAGATGTCAGATAACACTCGAAATTGACCCGACCTCTTTCCACACGGAATACAAATAATGATAGTTTGTAGTCAGGTTGACCGCTTATAATGCAAAATACACATTAATAACAAGTTCTATAAAACGAACAATACACACTGATCGTTTCTTTAGTCCCCAATGTAAATGAAAGAAAAAAAAACATATCATACTATAAAAAGAAGAGGAGAAATTCGAACATTTCCGGATCTATTTCTGGCCAAAAGACCCCCTGCATAGATTGCGTATGAAAAGATGAACCTCATGACTTGAAAGTCAGGCCTTAAAGCACTGCCTTTAAAAAAGAAGATGTTGTATGATTGCCAATGAGACAACTATCCACAAAAAACAAAATGACACAGACATTAACAACTATATGTCACCGTACGGCCTTCAACCATGATCAAAGCCATACCGCATATTCAGCTATAAAAGGCCCCGATAAGAGAATGTAAAACAATTCAAACGAGAAAACTAACGGCTTTATTAATGTAAAAAAATGAACGAAAAACAAAAATATAACACATAAACAAACTACAACCACTGAATTACAGGCTCCTGACTTGGGACAGGCACATACATAAATAATGTGGCAGGGTTAAACATGTTAGCTTAGCGGGATCCCAACCCTAGCCCTAAACTGGGACAGTGGTATAACAGTACAACATAAGAACGAACTATAAAAATCAGTTGCAAAAGGCTTAACTCATCATTGTATTGTAAAATTTATAAATTACTGATGATTTCTTCATATTGTTTTTTTTATTATTTCAGGATATGTTTGTATAAATATTCATAATTAAATAAATACATCATATAAGTTATAGCTTAGTATCAACACTTTATCAGTTTTAACATTAAACCTGTACATGGAAGACAGGTGATACCAATAGTCTCATTGGAATAAACAAAACTTAGTTTTATACATCGAAGCAGATCATAATTTGCAAACGCGTAAATTTTAACATTGGACCTATCATTAAAGCTGTATTAACTTCAATTGTTTACTTGTCACTGAAGCTGTGTTAAAATCAGGTGTTTAAATGGATTAAAAGAGGTCACATTTTCAATATCAAACGTATTTAATAGTTACATACCCTTACGTATTCCTTGTTTACTTTAGATTCCAAATCCACTTCATCTGGGTATCCAATTCTTGGTTTAATATAATCAGCCTTTAAACAGAATGCGTAAAATAATATACATAGGCACATCGATGAGCATTAATAAATCTGTTAATTGTCAGATACTTACTATTCTAACAACTCTTTGAGGTATGAACCATATAACATGAACAATCATGTTCATAAATTTATTACATGTAATATGGAGCATTTTCCATTATACGGATGATGTTGTGAATAACAGCTTTATACAATAAAAGTATGGTCATAACTATAAATTGAATGCTTAATTTTTTTTTTAGAATTTTCGAGAAAAAAAAATAAGGCTTTTCTACCTCAGGATGAGATTACTTTAGCTTTATTTATTAAAACTTATAGCAATGTATGGTCCTCAATGCTCTTCAACTTTGTAATTTATTTGGCCTTTTGAAAAAATAATTCATTAGAGCGCCACTGGTGAGTCTTTTATCAAGCAATGCGTGTCTGCTGCACATACAAAATTTGAATACAGGCATCTATGATGAGTTTAGTGAATGTGCAGAGTTACATGTATGATACACAATGGTGACAAGCTACAAGATTAGGTAGAAACCTACTTTTTCTTTAGCTACATCCTTGGTTGTCGTATCCATCCAGTCATTGCTCTGTATAAGTTCTTTCATGGCTACACGAAGTTGTTTTATCATGTTTTCAACCTAAAACAGAAAACGAATGGTGATTGAACGCACTAATTAAGGCAACAGTAGTATACCAGTGTTCCAAAGTTACAAACTAAAACCGAGGGAAACACATCAACTATACGATGAAAACAAAGTAACAACAGGAAAAACTGAAGTGCAACATGAAACCGTCAAGTACATAGAAACGAACTAAGGCATACCCTCTCTACTCAACATTATCAGTATATGGTTTAAGTACTAGTAAGTAAAACAGATTATATTCCTTGATGCACACTGTTATGGAGTGTTGTTGTTTGATTGGGTAAAATTTCATCAATAACCGTTCAGCCGCTTAGAAGTTATGGCTTTAGTAAAACAAATGGACAAACATAAAGGCTGGAGGGAATATGATTATTTTCTTTTACATTTTGGGCTGGGATTATAGGAGAAAATTAGCTTACAAAAAAATGTACAAATATATGTCAGGGATGCCGGTTAATCGTCTCTGCAAAATACACAACAATCGGTACTCTAAGTGAATGTTTTATTTCCATATCATAGTAACGAAGAGGAGAAAACGTCATTTAACAAGGGGAGTTGGGTTATAAATGAGCTACATTTGTCGCAGGTGAAAAGGCAGTATGGCTAGAACACAAAGTTCGTTTTTCCTAAAAATATCATTAGGTCATAGGAACAAGAAAAGTACAATTGATCTGTACTGTCATTGTCATAAGTTTCCTGCAGCTGACAACAAATGATAGTACATTTTTTGTACTTTTTCATTAACATAACTAGTATGGCTATTTGAGTATGCATGAAGTCAAAGCAGCAATCAAAATTGTGAAAATCTTTTTCTGTATGAAAGTCTTTTTGATTCATTACTTCTATTAAAACTCGTACTTTTCCGCAAAATGCAATTTGAACAAATTATGATAATTTGAAAAATCTCTTGACTTATTGATATTAAGTTGAATAAGCAAACTCACATGTTCATTCTGGTTTTTTTTTCTCTTAAGTCCAGTGAATTACATGAAATTATTCTTTATTTAAGTGTACGCATATATACTTGATATACTTGTTAAAATAATGCTACTTACATCAACTTTCGCTTCAGCACCAAAATATTTAGCAATGAAAAGATTACCAACAGCTAATCCAAAATTGGAGTTTGCTGCACCAGCACATGTTTTCCATCGTGGTGCAACCTGGGCCGTTCCTACTAGTGCCTACAATTAAAGGGATTTAATTAATAGCCGATTTCAATTTTTAATTTCATAGACACAAAATCAAAAAAGATTATTTTTTTAGATGCTAGTTTTGAAACTAAAATGTAAAATAACAAAATAAAGAACTCAATGGAAAATTCAAAACAGAAAGTTCTTTATCAAATGGCAAAATCAATTATTTTACAAAGAGATCAATTAACTAAATAGAATTGCATTTTACATTGATAGTAGCAAAGTAGCATAATCAAATAAAATTGAGAATGGAAGCATTGTTTTGGACTAAAAAAGCATCATGTTTAACTCTTACTTACTTTGCGGTATTTTGTCTGAATATCACGGACACGTTCTGGCAGGGCATTAGGTAGTCGTGCGACATATCGCCATACAATATAGTTAGCAACAGTTCTAGGTAAGATAAAAATAAAATACATATCACTATCATGTCATGATTGTGTACAAAAAAAAGATAACAAATAAACTGAACTCCAAGGTAAATTCAAAAAGGAGAAGTCTATAAATAAAGGCAACAGTAGTATACCGCTGCTCGAAATTCAGAAATCAATGAGATAAAAAAACAAATCCTGGTTACAAACTAAAACTGAGGGAAACACATCAAATATTAAATCTATCAACCAACTGAACGCGTGTAACACACTTGTCATATACCTGACTTGTCATATACCTGAATTGGTACAGGCATTTTCCGAAGGGAATGCTAGATTTAACCTGCTTTTATAGTTTCCTTAACATACTTCTTGTAAGTGAATCCAAATTAAACACAATACTCGAAATATAAAAGAGTTAAAAAGACGATTCCCATGACATTCAAATATAGCAAGTCAAGAGAACAGAAAAGACATCAACATTTTTGACTTTGAAAAAATATCACATTAAATATCAATGGAATAACACACAACATTAATATAGAAGGAAAAAATATATATACATAAAAACAATTCTGAAAAGGAATATATGTATTGAGCGAAATACACCACAAATTAACATAGTTCTCTTGTGTCTTTGATTTATCCGTGTACCATTTTGTTAAAATTCTCTAATGAGATTACCAGAATTATATTCCTCTTTTCATTGAAGTAGCGATTAAAAAGTAATACAATTATTTTTCAAGTAATTAAAAATGAATCCATATTTACCTTTTTGGTGTGTCTGTTAATATATCCGACAAGAGGCTTAAATATTCTGGGTTTCTACTGATAATGTTTTCTCCTGAACCTAATGTTATATCTAAAGCATTTATCTTTAACAGATTTGTGAAATATTTATTCCAGTTAATCTGTAAAAAAAAGTTCACATAAACATCTGTTAGAAAACTAGGCAAAATTATCTTAGGTGCACTGAAAACTACAATTAAAATTAGTAGCAATTAGTAGTAAATTTGTAGTAAATTTGGAAACAGGAAATGCGTCACAGATTTACAAGTGTAAAGATACGTTTACACGGTACGATTTGCCATTCCACTTTCATTTGATTTTAACCTTACATCTGCTCTCAGTTTACACTGAAATTGATCGTCGTTTGGTTAATCGAATGGAAAATCGTATCGTGTGAACAGGACGATGTACAATGGTTCCAATTCGGATTAAAATGAACTGAAATTTGCAACCTTAAGTGTATTTATATTTTCTTAGTTCACAATTGTCATACAAGTTTTGTTCTGCGTTTCAAATGCTCCTTTAGAAATCGAATTGTATAGGAAATAATCGGCGCCTGCATGTACAGAAAAACATTAATGCCTTATTAATAAAACACACTTTAAATTTGTTTCGCAACAACATACCGCTGGGGAAGAAGTCGCTATATTTTGAATAGTCCGCAAGTTGTACATTTTATCTTCATCCCTTCGTTCTGCTGATGGTAATGATATCTGAAGAAAAATAATTATGAGCATAATTCATGGCAGTGAATTACGAAAGGCATCATAAATTGTAAATGTTTTATATCTATAATGAACTTTCTGGCTTGATATTTTGTTTTCACTTCAATTCTTGAGTTTTATAAAAAAAAATCTTCTCAGATTTTGCATTTTTGGAAAAAAAACAAAAGAATGATAAAAAATAGTTTTAAAAGTTTCTGAAAATATTGCATTCTGAAATTCTGGTTTGCATTCTCTATCGAATATGGTTTGTATTTATCGTTTTCATAACGTTTTCTGTTTATTGGTTTTCTGCTCCTACGAGAACATTTTTTTTATTAAAAAATAAATTTGAATCTTACATTTGCAAGTTTAATTTCAAAGTCGACCATATCTTTCATGTCATTTTTGGCCGTCGCTTCGTTAGCACCAAACATAACAGCCATTTCTGTAGCAAATTGTTCATATGCCAATAAAGTTTTATCGTTTCTTCCTTTAAGATAATATTCTCTGTTAGGCATCCCGAACCCTGGTTGGTCAACCTTTATAACAAACAGAAATAATTTATTGTAAAACTCAATTAAAAAATACGAGAAATAAAGAGAAATATACGAAGTCTAGGGGGAACATCAAACTATGTTTTTAATTTGTTATCAAATTATGGACAAAGTTGACACATTTTCTTTTCCTTTCTGAAACTGAAATATTTTATGTTTGAGCGTTCAAAACAATCGCTTACGACGCACGAAATGTATTAAAGGTGATTTTCGTTAACTTAAGTTTTCGAAGATGATTGGGACTTATAAATGGATTCAAATTCAACCGCGAATTGAAATACGTATATTTTTTCTTACTTATTATGCTTTACTCTTTTCTTCATTTTTTCAAAAATCAATCTAACAAAAATTAGCTAGCTTACATGTACAAATAAAACAATTGTATTTAATATAGAATAACATACAGACACACACAAAACTAAAGTTTGATAAGAATAGACTTGTAGTGAATCTTGCAGTTTGCATTTTGGAGTAACTATTCAATTTATTAACATTTTTGTAAATTAGTAATATTTGTCCGCTTGATATATTGTGTAGCTATATGTGTTTTACTATAGACTATGTTGATATTTAATGTTTCTGACTTCCCTAAGTTGCTGTCTCATTGCCAGGGCACATAATCTCTATATCCGTTATTCGTATGACGTTTTATGTAAAGTATGTAAAAACCTGACTATGTTAAACATAATTACAAAAAGCTTTTGAATGCATGTTCTATATAAAAAAAAGGAATATAAATACTACTCACATATAGAATACGAGCATCTGGATTTTTAGAATCGGTGTAAGCATATGAATCAAATATGGGTGGACTGTTTGTGTACTTTCTTGTTGTGAGTAAAACATCTTCCAAATTAAATGAAGATTCAGACCAGCTTGATGATACGACAGGCCATCCTCCTAATTCATTTACTGTCACCATTGGTTCTGTTAGATTCATATCTTCGATGGCAGCTAAATTCGAGGTTTATAAAAGATACACATTTGATGATAAGAACTCGGGATACATTTCTAACTGGTAAAGGACATAGTTGATTGAGAATAAGACTCGGAGATCCATGTATTCATTATATAGACTTTTCGATTAACACAGCCAGTAGTATGTATATCTTTTAATTGTATGGTTAGGTTTACCGCTTATTTTTATTCTTGGTTATTTTACTGCACGTTCATCCTTCCAACCCCTCGTTGGTATAAATGAAGGTTAATACATTAGTTTACCGATGTTTAAATCTCGTAAATCGATTAAGCGGTAACAATAAAAACTTGAAGGAATTGCAATAACTCAAACAAGAGCGGTTTCGCTTTCGCCGATATGCAATCGTCGCCTGTTATGTCTGCAACAACCGCCATGCCTCAATCAGTAAATTCAAAAACCAGACTATAATTATACTCATATCTGCGAATCTATATACATATTTGTAGAGGAAACTTTAAGGTTTGAAACTAGAGAACGATTTCCGAACCCTTCAAAATGTCGTGCAGAATACAAAACGTTTGGTTTTTTTTAAACTTCTGAAGTTGAAGTCGAACTTCTTAATGATGCAGTTCCTGCATAAAAAGCTGCAATTGCACAAAAATCTAATATATACTCCGATCCTTATTGACCCATGCGTGTACAAACTGTGGTTTACACGTGATTGATATATGTACAAATGCATATTGAACTGTTTCATTTGCAGTATAAAAAAAACTTCTTTGCTCATGCGATTAAATTTCAGTGTCATTTGTGGAGTCATCATTGTATAACTAAAACTGTACAATCCAGTTGACTAAAACATCCAATTAAAGCTGTTTTAAATGATTTGACCTAATTTTTCATGATGTGTATGACAATCATGTTTATGCTCAATAGTTACAACTTGATTATTTAACCCTTGCTTAGCCGGACACTATATTTCAAATTACAGAGAAAGAAAAATGAGAAGTAAAGAAAAAAGTCACGAACACAATTTTGTAAATGAAACAATGCAAGACAAAGGTAAAAGTAAACGGATGCCCCATCCGCACTACTATTTTCTAAGTTCAGTGGACCGTAAAAATGGGATAAAATCTCTAATTTGGCATTAAAATTAGAAAGATAATATCATAGGGAATATGTTTACTGAATTCCAAGTTGATTAGACTTCATCTTCATCAAAAACTACCTCGACCAAAAAATTTACCCTAAAGCGGGACAGATGGACGAACGGACGCACATACGGACGAATGGACGCACAGACGGAAAAACGGACGCACAGACGGACGCACAGACCAGAGCAGAAAACACAATACCCATAAATGGGGCATGAAAATGAGTGGGAACGAAAACAACAAATAATTTAGAAGCTTTACAAACGGTTGTGGTGATCAAGGTGTCGGTTGATTTTCTTGTCAAATTTGTAAAATTAAATGAATACATTCTAATGTATATATACAATGAACTCACTCAGGTTTATACAAGACTGGTAATACTGTTTGGCTTTAGTTATTGCTTCCCATTCTCCAGCAACAATAGGTTGTTCCAAGACAGCTGAAATAAGAAAAGAGATATTTAAGTATAACAGCTATATTAACTTATTCCAATATCGATTTAATTCTGGTAAAACATATTTATTTTATCGATTGTTTGCAATATCATTCATGGATTCTTGAGTTCGGAAAATATCGATCAATACCGAATCTTATATTTAAATTTGAATACTAAAACAGAAAAAGATATGAGAGTTAATCCAGTTCTTTGTTTGTTCAGTTCAAGCGTGATGTTTTACTTCTATCTTTGAACTGATGTGCCGTCTTAGATATAACTTTTTATTGGTCAATAAAGCAATATATTGCAGATGACGTGATGGTTGTCTCACAATAAAAAATGTCGAAATTGTTATTAAACAATTGTAATATGATGAAAGTATTTTATTTCTGATGAAAAGTATAAAAAGGTTTGGGATACATTACCTTTTAGTTTTATATCAACATCGTCCCTGAGTGTGTAAAATGTTCCCAGAACCGCCTTGTCTTCTGGAATAACGTGAGATCTCGTCCATCCTCCGCATGCGTATTCAAAGAAATCTGCACAAGGATCGACTGTCATGTCCATGGATTTCATCATATTAGAGGCTAAAGTAGAAAACAATGAATTATAATATTTGATAATCAATATAGTAAGGATCACGGCAGTATATATAGTTGTTTACTTTGTTTGGGGTTGACTTGTTTTATCCGTCGTCTTACATCTTGTCCGAATCCATCTAAACAACAGCTGTTGACCGAAAATCCTATATATAACTGTATTGTTATACCACCATTCTCAAACTACTCAATATATGGTATTAGTATTGCAATCTTTATTTCATCAATAAAGTATAAAGAATGTGGGGAGAATAATCAGTTATCAAAGGTACCAGGCTTATAATTTAGGAGCACATGAGATCACCCCTAGGTTCTGTGTGGTTCGTGTTGCTTATGCTTTAGTTTTCTATGTTGTGTCATGTGAACTATTGTTTGTCTGTTTGTCTTTTTCATTTTTAGCTATGGAATTGTCAGTTTATTTTCGATTTATGAGTTTGACTGTCCATCTGGTATCTTTCGTTTTTGATACGTCAGACGCGCGTTTCGTCTAAATTGGAAAGCTAAAACAGGTTTAAAATTGAAGAGCATTGAGGACCCAAAATTACAAAACGTTGTGCAAAATCCGGCTAAAGTAATATATGTCTGGGATAAGAAAATCCAATAGTATTTCGATTAATTCATACTTTTGCAAACAGTTAATTTATAAAAATGACCATATAATTGACATTTATGTCGACACCGAAGTGCTGACTACTGGGCTGGTGACACCTGAGGTGACGAAACGTCCACCAGCAGTTGCATCGTTCAGTGGTGTAAATAATTATCAAAGGTACCAAGCTTATGATTTGATACGCCAGACGCGCGTTTCGTCTACAGTAGACTCATCAGTGACGCTCAGGTTGAAACAGTATGAAAGCAAAACCAGCATGACGTCGAAGAGCATTGAGGACCCAAAATTCGAAAAGGTTGTGCCAAATACGACTAAAGTAATTTATGTCTGGAATACAAAAATCCTTAGTATTTCGAATAACACAGATAGTAAGCAGTCAAAATTTAAAAGTCTGTTATGAAGGTCAATGATATCACCTTGAAGGTCTATTCGCTTGAGAGTGGTCTGAATACCGTAAAAACAGTCAAAATATCCAGTTATAAGCAAAATGTTAAAAAGTAGAGAAAATTTTAGTAAGTTATAACAAAACATACATCTTCCATGCAGCGAGTAACGTTACAGGTGGCAATGTGATATATAAGGCGAAAAATCTTGGATTTTGAAGAGAACAAGACATGTGATAATCCTACTTATATGGACCTCTACATGAGTGAATAAAGTGTATGTAAGGTGTGTTTCAATTTACCAATAACAATAACCGAAAGACCGCAAGAGGTTAAAACTATATAGCCTTCTTCAAATATATTTACAGAAAATGCCAAGCTCTAGATCGTCCCCAGTCATTAAAAGTTGTGAATATATAATTAGACCACTTGAAGAGAAAGTGAATATGTAGACATGAGCAGTCAACAATAATGAGAAATCTGACAGATTCTTTTTTCGTTGAGTTCCTGGCTTATTTTCTATGTTTTCAGTTCACACATTTTCGTAAAAATGTTTGTCCAGTTTTAATGTCGTATATATGTTACAGTGAATTTGTATAATCAGGGAATGTGTAGAATATGTAGAAACACTAAATTCATTAGTAATTATATATAATCCATGAAAATGACCAGTGATTTTACATAATCACTGAACATTTTAATAATTATTTTACAAATTCCCTAATATAATTTCAGAGGAAAAGGGAATTCCAAAAAACATAATGGTTACCGTAATTGTTCACAAAAAGTCTGAAAAGAGATATCGCCTGGCCAAAAAAACATGGTATTTTGCTCGAACCAAATCGAGGTTGCTAATTCCCTTTTTTGAGGGGTATCTACAGGTATTTTTACTGAACACTTTATTGCTCTTAGGCGGGTCATGAAATAGGATTCGATATATGAAGGAAAATGTTTTCTAAAATGTTGATAATGTGGTAAAAACAGATGTGAAGCATATTATTTTAATTTATTGTGTTTAAAATTTTAATATATTGTGCCTAACATTAAAACAAATAGGGTTATAATTTTGATATTTTTGTGCTTAACATTTTACAATTTATGTAAATACATTGAAATGCTGTTTAATATGATTTTATAACATAAACTATTTTACTTTTATTCATGTTCTTTATAAACAAAACTATTTCTTCATCTCAGTTATTATGTATAATCCCTGACGTTTTTCCGACGTAGTCGGTATAGTTTCGGTTTGTGCCCTTTGAACTTAAGGAGCTTACATGTAACTATGGCAACAGAATACGCATGCTCGAAAATTCTTTCTGTGATTGGACAAGATGCTGTCATGGTGGGTAATTTGGTTGTGTTTGAAAAAACGTCTCGTTAATTATATCGTGATGGAAAGCAAGTGAACAACTATAAATATTTGAACTAGATCTTACAAAGATTTATATTTTTATTAAAATAATTGTTTCTCCAATAGCTCTTTACAACCATGACAGCTGTTTATTCGGGACAATTATATAATTTTTAATGTAAACTTTGTTGTACGAACGTACATGACTTTTAGAACGCACCTACGCATGTGAGTTTTCCACGGGGTTTTGGTGAATGTAAACAGAAAGATACGAGGACCGAGAATACTGAACACAAATAGAGAAAACGTTAGTTTAATGTAAACATTAGTAAATATATATTTGTTTCTTGTTATTTGCACTGGATTTTTTGACAAAAATTTTAATTAGGTATCATCACAATATTCTAATATTACTTGATTCCCTTAATATAACCAGACTTAGTAAAGAATTTCTTGTAGTTACATTCAGATGCAGATTTAAGTTATTGTGCTCTTGAAGGTTATCGAAATGAAAGTTTTAAACTTATACTCAAATTTAAATACGTCGGATATCTTTTTTAAAGATAGTTCTTGTTTCTAGTAATTATACATAATCCCTGAAAATTTTAGTGATGATATATAATCCCTAAACTGGCTAGTGATTCTACATAATCCCTGAAAATTTCAGAGATTCTACATAATCACTGATTATACAAATTCACTGTAAGATATATACCCTCTGGGTTCAACACTGGCGCCTCTTAAATTGTAAAAACTTTGACAGAAACGTATCATGAATACAAAAGAACTTGATAAAGTGTATTTAAATGATTATTATTATCTCTACAGTTATTATCACGAAATGTCAACTACTTATAAATAATAGCTTACCTGCTTTCACACAGTCTGGTGTCGTACAAAATTCTGAAATAAAACAAACATTGTGATCAAAATCATAACGAATAAATTTCAAGCATTTTTCACCAAAATACATAAAACAAAAACGAATATTTGAATGATACGGCTATAGCATCTTGAAGTCGAAAATAAGGGACTAGTAGTATTGTAATACGTTAACAAAAGATAACATCTGCAAGTGTTTATTAGATATTATTAAAAAGCCGTCAGAAAGCATACACAAACAATGTAATGTCTGTATGATTTGAAACAAATGTTATATTCCTATTGGTATAAATTATCTATACCTGCTTGAACAACTTTTCTATACCGTTTATTCCATTAGGGACAAACATTGCTATACTTATTACAGAGGAAATAATATTCCAGAATATTTCTTCAGTTATGAAGGAACTTGTATTACATAGCACCTACCCTGTATAGTTGTTAAATGTGTGTCCGTATTTAGCTTTAAACTTCTTGCATTAAAATTCAAATATTTTTTGGGAGAAAGCACTACATATACTATATGATAATAAGTGATAAACACGAACACAGGCTTAATGACACCAATCGTATACAAATGCGTGTGATTCAACAGAGAAATTATTCGTATCAAACTAAAAATAGAAAGATCGGGGAAATATCTGTATAAAGAAATGTTATTTCTTGCATCAAGATTGATTTAAGGATTATGCACCCTTGTATTGATTCAATGCTTAACATATGGAAATTTTAAAGAAAATCCACAGCGCTTTCCCATTGTACTCTCATATTTGGCAAATGCTTGGTAGATAGAGGATTATTGCATGCAGTGCTAGCAATGATTTCCTTATTACAAGTTCCTGAATTTAGAAATTGGTTCAAACAAATATAAATATGGATCAATTAAAGTACAACTTCTACGGTGCGTTTGACTTTAGTGACTCAGAACGACTTTTTTGGAATTAAAAGGTTGTTTATGACTTTTTGTAAACAATAAACACTAGCACATCATAGAAAAACAAGAACGTAATCTATGTTTAAATTTTTAAAACAAAAAAAAATATATTAAAGTGTTCGGATTTTCTACAAAAAAACCTTGGTTTTATTTGTCACAAAATACCCTTTTTCTTTTAAATGCAATGAAACAATTAATAATAACTCTTTGCACAATGTTTCCCCTTGGTATATGTATAAAATGGCCCATTTCTATTATTCATTACCTTTGCTGTTTTGATACTACTGCAGTTTAAAAATATCGTAATTCATAGTCCACAGAAGGGATCATAAACCGTATTGATATCAATCGTATACAAATGCGTGTGATTCAACAGTGAAATAATTTGAATAAAACTCAAAAAGAGGATCGGGTAAATATCTGAATAAAGTATCGTTATATCTTGCGCACATTAATTTAACAGAAATAAATGTATGTTGTATTTCAAGATGACTAGTTATATTAGTACTGTTTGATGTAATAATATATTTGCGTATCAATACATACGTTTCGAATCCCAAACATGTAGACTCTGTACAGTTATAAATATAATTGAAAATACAGTTGAAGCCATATTATGTGTTATGTAAAATTCAAATTATGACATACCGTTTGAACTTCCTGTATTGCCTGTATCCGGGCAATTACCACTTCCGTCACCGGTTTGAGACCCAGAACCAGGTTCTGGAGTAGCTCTAGGTGTTTCATTTTTTTCGTCAATCTTTTTTGTCACAACAATCGCTAGGGTAACAGCTAATGCAATTATGGCAAGTAGGCAAACGAAGAGAGAGCATAATATAGCACGTGTGGCGCTCTTTCCTGCTTTTCCATTACTTTTACCACTGAAAATAAATCAAAATTGTGTATGTCAGTGAGGAAGACTTAATAATATAACACAGATAGTCGGTATGTAGGGCAACATATATCATATTGTAAAATAAGAATGCTTTTTGATAAAGAACATGACACTTTGAAATTCTATTTCCTCAATTAACAGAGACATACGTAAATATGAAGTTATACTATGTGACATCCCCAAATTCAAATTGAGTGTACTTGTTGTGAGGAACACGAATGAAGTCAATTTAGTTTGTTTCAACCGAATGGTATGACACAATTCTAATTACTACGTATCACAGACCAAATTAGAATTGTGTGGCGTCACCTTTGCCGTTCTAGAGTTATGCCCTTTACAAATTGAAAAATTGCTGAGTTTTGCGTTTGCCGCAACCAAATGTTATGACACCCATATATTGCATGCACATGAATGGTGTCACTTTAACGTGTTTTAGTTATGTATAAATATAACGTTATGCAAGCGGGGACCTCATCTGTGTCCCATGAATTAACACATTCTCCATTTTTTTTCATGGTTTTGGCTGGTATTCATTGAAAAATGATTTTCATTGCCTCTTGTGTTAAATAAGATAAAACCGGATCATAAATAATGATACAAACATTCCGTTTTTGTGTGTTTGTTTTTTCTACATTGGAAAGGGATAAGGGGAGGGTTGAGATATCACAAAACATGTGTAACCCCGTTGCAGTGTTGCGCCTGTCCCAAGTCAGGTGCCTTTGGTCTTTGTAAGTCTTGTATTATTTTTAATTTTAGTTCATTAATAAGTTTTAAGGTTTATTATGGTCTCCATTATCACTGAACTAGTACACATTTATGTTTATGGGTCAGATAAAGCGCGCCTTCATCTGCGTGGTTTTCTCGCTGTGTTAAAAAAACTGGTGGCCTATGGTTGCGTTTTGCTCTTTAGTCGGGTTGTTTTCTCTTTGGAACATTCCAATTTCCATTCTCCATATTATTTTCTTTTGAACCTGTTTTAATGGCGGAATAAACAAAGATGTTCACAAAAAAAGGAGAACCAATGGAATGTTACGCTTCACAACGATAATGAATAGCATTTTAAAAGACGGAAATACAAATTAAAATTATATGCTTTGCTCTAGCTAATAATACGTAAGATCGGCATTTGTAGTGTTTATCTAAAGGACTTTTAAAAGTATGGCAAGAGCTATCTTTGTTAATCATATAAAACGCAGTTGAAGCTTGTACAAAATGTATATTTTTCTATTTATATATAACGTGTATTACGATTTGCACTTCTAAACAGACTAGAGCCTAATCTTTGGATAAAAAAAATTAATTTCAATTGCACTGAAATTTTTCAAAAAGAACAAAACTATCTAAAAAAATGAAATTTGAGGAAAAAGTTTACCATGAGTGATAGCGAACTCCATTTCCATTTTGCATTGTGACTGCGTACTTCCAAGTTTGTCCGAATAAAAACAATCCGATTTTTCTCTCGAAAGTAAACAATTAATTAGCCTCTTCCTCATGTTGAAATAGACTCTTTGATGACATGTATATATCTGTATACAGATATCATTGTTTATACACTTTCTTTAATCTTTGATAAACAAAACGTCAAAAATTCCAAGGAAAATTCAGTCTCTTAATTTCATTTAAAATTTCATTCACGTTTTATCATTTCAAAATTGTATCTTACTTGGATTAATGACAAATTTGTGATTTCTATTTTTCCAATTGTATTGTTCAGTTTCGGATTAATGATGTTTTTTCTTCAATTACAAAAGCAAAGGTGTAGAAATCATAACGTTTCATTAGATTTTGCTTTTATGACTTTATATTTCATATATGTATATACATTTTGATACAATAACATAACAAATTAAACGAAAATAAATCTTTATTCGATAAAGATTGAATTGGAGTTCAAAGTGCTTGAATTTTCTGTATCAAAAGATTTAAACTTTTATGTTTGCTTCTCCTTGCACTTAATACCTTCCGTCAATATAATCCAACTTCTTATTCAGATGACGCAATAAACTCAGGATACGGTTATGGAAATATGAATGCGGACATACTGACATCAGTTTGAATCCATTGAAGTGTAGTCGCATGCATAATTCAAATTAGTATGAAGTTCAAGCTTAAGTCTAGTGCATAATTTAGATTTGGATGAAGTGCAAACTTAATTCGTCTTTTCAGAAATTTCATTTGTTCATACCACAAAATAAAATAACGCCATCCCATTGTAAGTCTATCCCAAAGTGTTGGGTTACGCTTTGAAAAACTTACCCAGAATGCTATAGATTTTGGAACAATGAATTCCCTCCACGAGCAGGCTTTAAGCGGTAAATTAAAAAAAAACGCACATTATGGGAGGAGATAGTTGCACTTTAATAGGGTCACTTAATCCCTAAAGTATTTATAATAAAATTGTACAAGACTACAAAAACATACAAAATTGAATGTCAAACGGACGTAACTAGGAATCATGAAATGTGCTGGTAGTCGTTAACTAGATCCTTTTGTCAGTATTATAATAAGTAGAAAAGACATAAGAAAACATCTTATAAATAAAATTATCGATTTTTGTTATTATATATTTTACACATTGAACAACCTACACTTAAGGTTTATTAGGCTTAGTTTACAATTTTTATCACTTAAACATCTTGATATTGAATTTCTCATTTTTTGGTTATGTCATGAAAAAGGGGAAGAACGGAATTGTGGTCGCCACAGTTGGTCAAATATTTATAGTCAGGTTCGTCTGTGATTCATCTATTCCATAACGACCAACATAACTTTGGTGATTTCACATTGAAGCATCAACTTCAACTTTTCCATGAAGAACCCTTAAATACCAAAAGCTTCATTGTAGGCAGCAATACTCCATCAAAAAAATATTGATAGGAAATGAAATAATTGAAATATTGTACCATCTGGTAGATATATACTGCACATGCAGAATATACTGGTGAGACTGTGTTTCATAGGAATGGAAAGTTCACATTGTGGAAACTGTAGGTCTTGTCGTCTGTTACATGTATGTCAATATCATAAAGTTTTTTCCCTACTTCTTTTTGTCACTTTATTTGTTCTGTTCAATTTATACAATATGTTGAAAAATTGCGTGATGCATGCATGCTCTTATTAATTATATTGTTGTATATGTTAAATGGAGAAGACTACTTGTGCAGTCCAATATGTGTTTATGCAAATAGAATATATTTAAACTAGACTGAACATGTTTAAACTAGACTATCCTCGAGTTAAGTGCTCTTTTTAATAACTTTTTACTGTATGTTCTTGTTCATCATACGCAATGTCTTTACACTAATCAATAAAACGCAGGGTTTTAATGTCCAGTTTAAATCCAGTCAAATTTGAAGTGCGTGTGTCAAGTCTTGGAATGGCCGTGTAGGTGGTCTTTCTGTTTATGTAATTTTGTCTCATTGAGTAAAGTTTCTCTTTAATTTTTATTGTTCATGATTAAATATACACTACTCCGTTAAATAAATCATGATCACTAAATGTGCGTTAAAAAGTATTATGGATCAGTCCAATTCAAGTTGGAAATATTGTCGGGTGAACGTTTGGATTTTGAAAAATTAGGAAGGGTCCGAACATATCCCGTCTTACCCTCACCAAAGTTTTTCGTATCTATAATTATAAGTAAGTAGCTAAGTAGACCGATTGACTGGACAACTATTTTATGACTGGCAGTTTTACCGTGAGGGGAGATCAAGCAAAAATTGTATTGTGTTATAAATTTTACATGGGCGGCATTACCAATTAGGGAATGTATCGTAATTGTCAGTTTTAAACTGAATCATTTTCAATTTCCATTGACCCTTACCTTCCTATATCATAATATAATATCGGCGAATTCTGTCGATTATTGATAAAAAAAAAATACTTCTTTCTTTTGATTTATCAAACTTTTATACATTCTACGTATTCAAACTTGTAAAAAAATCTCATTCTGGTTCTTCTAAGATACAGGTTATATATTTGCAAGATGGAATAAATTTATTTAACAATTGCAAAATCTGGATTTTTTAATATCCACGCAACTAAAAGGTGCAAGTTTGCCCGTGTAATACACATCTTATTTGATCTAAGCAACGACCAATCGAACGAGGTGACCACAAGGTGTGTAGATAACGAATAAGACATACTAATTGGTCAATTATAATGGAAGTAAAGCGATATGGAAAATATTAGTTAAGTACACAAAATCCCTGATGCACTTAAACACAATTTGACATTAAAGGAATGGTTAGTGCTTGAATTAAACTCATTTGTTCATTTCAGGCTGATACATGTATGATGTAGCCATGTGTACTCAAAGTGGCGTTTAACCACTTTGATTCACAAAAAAAACAAATGATACAAACACAGCTATAGGTCACCGTGCGGCCTTCATACCACATATTCTTATTTTTATAGTATCATCATATGTATGCGCATATAGTTTAACATTAGTGAAATGCATCTCAACCTATCACTATGACAATATCCATTTTGTTGCAAGAAAAACATAAATAAAAATATACCTATTATTGTTTCTGTACACGTCATTTGAAGAGACAGAAAACGTCGAAGTGGTCAAATCTTGTTGAGAAAGATTTTCCTTTCCTGACATTGTTCGACTGCTGCCAAATTAATTCCCTCAAGAAATCTGTTATTATTATCTGTAAAATAAATTCAAAAGTTTAATGCAAGTTTTGATATCATAGAATATATAGCAATTAGTTGAGCTATTACAATATCTAGCTGCATTATTTGACTTTTTGTGAAAGTGGAATGGCAACTCATGCAGATGTGGCTCCTGCAGATTTTGGTTTTTATTTTATGTTTTCCATGCAAATTTAGGACCAGTTTTGCTTTATATATTTCGTATGCTTTGCATATGCTTATAGTCTAGTTTAGTGCTATGCTTGTTTATGCTTGCTTTTATGTGTGAATATTTAGATTATCAAATATAGCTGCCTTACTTTGTATGTTTAATGTGTATGTCTTATATGTCCTATATGTCTTAATATTGTATGTGGTATTATTGTTATTAATGTCGGCAAAAAGCTCTATACAGAGCTTATGTTTGTAATGATTATGTAACCCGACTTTTCTCGTTTGAATTGTTTTACATTGTCTTATCGGGGCCTTTTATAGCTGACTATGCGGTATGGGCTTTGTTCATTATTGAAGGCCGTACGGTGACCTATAGTTGTTAATGTCTGTGTCATTTTGGTCTTTTGTGGTTAGATCTCTCATTGGCAATCCTACCACATCTTCTTTGTTTATATTAAAATAATTTTTTCTATTCTATTCTATTCTATTCTATTCTATTCTATTCTATTCTATTCTATAACGTGAACCCTCCGGTAGTAACAACCGTCAAGGGTGTTGATTTAACATGATTATTGTGTATTGATTTAACATAATTATTGTGTATTGATTTAACATGATTATTGTGTATTGAAATTATTCAAATAAATGATTATTTATGTCAAAAACTCTAACCACAGCGACATCTACATATAATCTAGATATATCATTAATAAACTATACAATAATGACATTGTACAAACTTTTTTAATGAGATAAGTATGTACATGATTGTCAAGCTGTTAATAAAATGATAAACTAAATAATGAAATGACAGGTATAATTGTTTCACAGGTGCGATCAAAAGCCTCCAGGAACTTAGAGTTGATATGATTGTACCTCGCCATCTCATGATCAAATCATAGATAAAACGTTAAGAAATACAAGCAGGATGGAATGTATATTTACTGTAAACTATGATTGTGATGTAACATATTAATGTGATCTAAAAGTACATTTGTTTGTGCTAGATCAACACTCAAAGTTGGGGTTTGTATCCTGTTATCTTACAAGGATAACACTGCGAACAAACTTCGGATATATGATGCTGACTCTGGCCCTTTTTTTTTTTTTTTTTTTTTTTTTTGCTCTTACTCTTAATTGTTGCTCATTCGCGGATAAATAGCAAATAACAAATTGAAAGTCTTTAAATTGATCCGACTAACGACCGAACTATGGTATAAAGAGAACAAGTAACCACTTGTCGCGGCCTTTTATAACCGACTATACGGTATTTTTTTTTTCTCATTGCCGAAAGCCGTACGGTTGCCTATAATTGCTTATATCCACTTTATTTGAGTTTTGGTGGACAGTTCTCCCATTGGCAATCATACCACATCTCCTTATTTTTATATAAATCCCATATAAGAAGCTAAAAAATAAATCGTTTAGGATGAATGGCGATAAAAATATTGTATGCAACGAATATTAGAAACTTCCCAAGTGCGATTAAGTACTTCTTGTGTGTGTAGACACTGGTCAAGAATTGTCTTTGGCTTGTTTCTGTTTGTGTCGTTATCCTGCTGTCCTACTCGCATAGTCTTTTTTTTTTCATTTTATACACAGTACAAATTTGGTGTTGACGTTATAGTTTCACAGTGAGTATGCAAAGTTGGTCTTATATAAACAAACAAAAACAGATTGCAAATGGGTCAAATATCCATCTGAAACCAAATAACTTAGAAACTTACATCTTTAGGTCACCGTTAGGCCTTCAACAATTAGAAAAAACCTATACCCGATGGCAGGCTTTAAAATATTCTGAAGTTCGAAGTTTTAAACAATTCAAACGTGAAACTAACGGAATAATTTATAAACAAACAAATATGAGATACAGTAAAAAATGCCAACCACTGAATAACATGCTTCAGACTTGGGTCAGACACATACTGAAAGTGGCGCGTAGTATATAAGAGGGCACAGAACACTACGCTTAAGTATCTTGGGTATCTATGAGGGGAGTTTACCATATAAATGGGCGCCCAACACACCCCCTTAGTCTCATATGTACCTAATATGATGAGTGAATAACAAAGGTAGTCGCATTGCACTAATTATATATAATTAAAGAGCAAACAGCGTCATTCAAATAAATTCAAATATCAAACTTTAAATTAAAGTAATATATAATTTGAATTTAATAGATAGGTAAATTCAATTTCCTCTACATTTATTTCTTTCAATGTCCATTTTCAAAACACTTTAAATTTTTAGGTAAGTTCACAGTATAACATGTTATTTAAAGTGTGTACTTTGAGATTTCGAAAACATAATTTGTTACAAATTATATTTGCTTCAAATGCGTTTTTATAATTAAATCCATTTTCAAAACACTTTCAATCTCACAGTATCGTTATGTTATTCAAAGTGTGAATGCACTTTAAAATTTCGAGAACACAATTTGTTACTTAATTATAATTGCATTAAATGAGTTTAAAATGTAATTTCTAACGAAGTTGCATATTTTAAGCATATCTCCCCAAAACATATATAAGTATAACAAGCTAGGCTATTATTCTACAATAGTTGAGCAATGCATTGACTTTTTGTAATTGCTATATCTGTCATATCAATATAATTTACAGGAACCACGTATTTTATGTATTGTTAATTTGTTCACGTCAAGAAAATGCATGCTATGTGTGCCACTGGACGTTAATACAACCAACAATCAATCATTAATATGATGAATATCTCAGTATTTAACAAATTATAGTCCCTACAATGCAATACTATAAATTTTATATGGAATGAATTGGAGTACTTTTGCATACAGAAAATTGAATATTCATAAGGTATATTTGTATCTAGGCTGCATGGAACACATCCCCCTCAATCTTGTTATCAAGCACATAATATATGAAAATAAAAATAAAGAACAAAAAGCACCACTTGAAATATCAATGCGCATGTCGCAATCACACATAAAATAGGCACACAAAAAGTCATGTATTTAAATTTACAACATGAATAGCCACATATCACAAAGTTTACTTTTTTTAAATCATTTCGGTTATCTTAACACATCCATAAATTCAACTTATTTCATCTATTTGTAGCAATCTCAATCTTTTCAATTTTTAGTTTTCATAACATTTGCTTTATAATTCAATACCATTTCAAAAGTGCAAACTTTTTTTTAAATATCGTTCCTCTGACAATTAAAGTTTGTTATAGAACAACGTCCATAAAAGATATCTATACAACTTGTTTTGTAGCCATTCAAGGAAGATAATTTTTTTTTTATAAAATGTAGGCATGCTAGGAAGACACTACAAATATGCGAAACTGGTTATACCTCATTGAAAATGAAATTACTGGTCTGCTTTATCTGCAATTACTCAATCTGATTACAACTCAGGCCAATATTAATTCGCGTCCTCATACATTTACATATGTATGCCCTTTATAGCTTGCTGTTCTGTGTGAGCCAAGGCTCCGTGTTGAAGACCGTACTTTTACCTAATGATTTACTTTTACAAATAGTGACCTGGATGGAGAGTTGTCTCATTGGCACTCATACCACATCTTCGTATATCTATATATGATTTCGTGAGTATATATTATAATTGGAACTTACTGTATGCGTTGACCGAATACATATCCACTGTGATACATGAATTTAAGTTTATTCATCAATACACATATTGATCACTCATCCAAAATCTACCTTGTTAATTTAGACAGTAAGCCTTAAAATGTATATAACAATAAGGGACATTTTACAGTTAATATTGAATAATGGGGGGATGGCACAGTGACTTCTAACCCTTCCATTAACAATGTCATTATTCATAGGAAATTCCTTTTCTTAATAATAAAATAAACACAGAAAATGTTATACAAAAAACAAAACAAGGACATGTCTCCATTAATTTTTGTTGGTAAATTAAAGGGATTAATAAAGACATAATTCTTTTTACATGTCGTTAATTGAGGAAGAAACGTACATAACATTTTGTTTGCCATATATTTATTAATTTCCGACCACTAAACTTACAAATCTTCACTAAACAGAGGGTTAGAATAAACTCACACATTTCCTCTTCCTCTTTCGAAACTTTATGTCAATGTTTTTCAGACAAACTGTCTTAAGTTAATAAATGAGGGAGGATTCTGTACTACAACAATGCACACTGCATACGTAACACGTAAACAAAGGGAAATGAGGGGTGTACGTCAATAAGACAGCAACCCAACGATATAAATATAAAACGAATCATAAGTTAGTCTTAAGCAAGTTTTGTAGACTAATTGCCCCTGACTTTAGACAGGCACCTGTAGAATGTGGCGGTGTTAAACATAATAGTGAGCGCTCAATCGTCCCCTAACCTGGGACAGTGGTGTAACAGTACTACATAAAAACAAAACTATAAAAATCAGTTGAAAAAGGATTAACTCATCAGATTGATATGAAAAGTAATAAATCTAACAAAAACACAGAGTAGACGTGGACGGGTACTCATACACCCCCAGAGCAAAACGACACAAAAGACAGCGGATCTGAGAGTACTCGCAGTTACTGGCAGCTAGTTCAGAGCCAATAACAACAAAGTGGATCTGAGAGTACTCGCAGTTACTGGCAGCTAGTTCAGAGCCAGTAACAACAAATGAACAAAGTCAAAGTCGACCCAGAGTCTTATAAAACACTGATGTAAATAAATTTAACTTTAATAATATCAACTCACCAAAAAAGATATATCTTGTTTTATTAAATTATATCTTTGTCTCTATTTAGTTTCTTTCTTTTTCCTTTTTTTTAAACTGGAAATGGTCAGGGTAGAGTTTGTTATATAAAGGAACAGGCTAACATTTGTGTTTAATTTGTTAATGAAATTCAGTGTCGGATCCAGGTGGGGTACGCCCCCTCCCCCCTTTTGCTTGGACTTTTTTTTATGATTTATCAGACTAGACTTCGTGAACTTTACCATTTCCCATGTATTTAATTTTTATGCAAGAATTCTTTACTTATAAACATATTTTTCGATGCCGGGTATTTACTGATTATGCAAAGTCATGTGAGTTGACCAGTGCATCGAAAAAACGTCACTCAGTCATTTTGAAATTCAAATTACATTAACACATTGCTTAGGCTGAGAATTACAATCATGACACCTTCAAAGCGACACAGAATTGAGCCAGAACGTATTGACTTTTATTTCGCAATTCCACCAAACAGAAAATACAATACTCTATTACACTCTTTTGAAGAAAAAGGTTCCACAGCAATATTATTTACATACGAAAACATTTTTAACCTCAAGCGCCCTAGCCTCATATCTGAACAATTACCCCCAGTCAGTATAAGCTCTCGATAGATTTAAAGTCTTAGGAACGAACCATTTGATTTGAAGAGGCAGTCTGAGATATTTGATGAAAAAAAATCTGACTCTGATGTTTGCCTTAAACAAAAATTCTGGCCGTACATGATCTGGATTGAAAAAAATAATCTTGTCCATTTTTTTTTTTTTTTTTACTATTAGAAACGAATATTTCCAACAGAATTATTTAGCATTAAATGAACATGATGAATAAATAACGGGCGTATTTTTTTTTTGTGACCGGGGTTTTCATGTCTGTTTCGCCGAACTGATATATAGAATACTTTTTTCAAGACCAGACCTGCCTGCTGGGTGTGGCCTTTATGTCTACATTTGTCGACCAGCATTCATGAATTCGTTGTCGTTTAAGACTCATTCCTAGCCTTTGGTTGGTTTAGAGCCCTTCACTTCTCTTGTTGGGGTGAAACTTTTCAACGAAACTTTTGGATCAACACTGCATGTTTGTCTTTTAACTCTTGTCGGTCGATTTGTAAATTTCATTGAATAGCCAGGCGTATATTTTGCTGACAAAATAATCTATTAGTTTATCCTAATTAAACATACAACACACGAGAATTTGCCATGTCTATGTTTTACTGACAAGTCCCACATCATTAAAATATATCGGAACATAGCTTTGCATCCATACTTTCATTTTATGATAGACAATTGATAAGGATAATTAATACAACAAAATATAAAAGTTTTTTTTTATGTTTTTTAGCCCCAAAAAGGTCCTAAAATTTTTTCGCCCCGCTCCACTCGGCGATCATTAAAAACTTCGTCCCCCTTTCCGAAATCCTGGATCCGCCCCTGAAATGTCTATCCACCATATAATATATTCATTGTATATTTTCAATGCGTAAAATTGATGGCCTTGTAAACGTGATTCTTATTTGAATAAGAATAATAGCTGTTAACAAAATAAACAAGTATATATATATATCGTCGTAGTAATTTATAGTGTAGTACATTTACAGGTACAAATGGTTTAAAAAAAGAAGAAAAATCGTTTGTATCTATTAACGTAACTTTATTAATATCATCTTTTATTATATTATCAGTTTTATCTTTTTACATAACTTTAGGAATACCATCCTTTATATTATGCAGATCTATCAGTTAACAAAAAAAAAGTTGTTATTGAACGAACGCGTCTAGGGAGAGCTGTTCAAAACTGTGTCCTTGTCTTAATACTGGTACACATGTAAACGTACATGTTTTGTAGGACAGAATATGTTATGAGCCCTGATTGGTACAATACCGACAAACTGAGTGGGTTTTTGATTTTCATGCTAGTCACAAGGAAACAATTTATTTTAAGATTGAACCGGACAACATTTATTTTGACTTTAACGCAAGTAATTGCTCTTAGTAAAAATTATAGACCCGTCAAGACAATACAAAAGCACTGACAACTGGGTTGGGGATACATTGGAAACCGATAGTCCAATAGCAATTTTACCGACCAGAGTTCATAAAATGTATGGTAGGATTACCATGCGCTCAACACGTGCTTTTGAAATAGGTTTATCATATACCGTGTTCTCCAAAGGTAAAAAGACGAGTAGCATCGAATAAACTATTATCAACAAACATGTATTATCCAACCATCTTTTTGCGCCCTTTATAAAGGGTTTGACCACTGTTTGAGACTTCTATCCAAAAAGTGATATTATAAATTAATTCGAAATATACAGGCAACATATAAAACATTTCCAAAAGACATACCTTCAACAGCATTTTTTTTTAAACAAATCAAACTCAATGAAAAGAGTACAATATATTTTATATTCAAACTTTTCAGTTTAATTTGCATTAAACTGTCGTTTTAGCCATATGATGCAACACATGCATATAAAGTATGATTTACATATTAGGTAACCCTACGGCTGGTAAAAGGGTATAATTTACCTTTCACAATAACATAATGTGTAAATAAACATGCACATAAATTAGAAGTATTGATCTAAATATTTTTTATTAAGAAATATCACTGTTGTAAATACTTTCAGTTATACTTTCTCTATTCAAATGTATATGTATACTCCGTGAAACTGACAAATAATGAATTACTGTTAAAAGATAACGATGAAATATGACCGTATTTGACAATACTACTATCTTTCTTCTTTATAAAAGATGTATGGCCCTAAAGAATTACAATCATATGTCCATATGTCCTTGATTTAGTCCTGGCAGACTGATAAATCTAATTCATGCACAAACACAATCGAAAGGACTTTTGTAAGCTAAAATGTTATCAGCACTTTTTACGTATAAATTCTAATATGTCAAAGCAAATTATACAATTTAAATATGTTTTTTTTTCTTTCTAAAAACTCAATTTTATTAATATATTTAAATCCGGTTTCAGCTACATGTCTCACCTTATAAATACACACAAACAACAACAACAACCAGGTCGAGCAACTTTCTGTTTAAACATTAAAATTATAGTAAACAGCTTTGATTATCGTCCGCATGTTGGACTTTTTTATATTATATCATACATATTTCGTTACTGTAGACAATTTTAAAGCACCTTGTCTTAGAACACGAATCCTCCAGTTATAATGACTCGCGAAGAAGGATGATTCAAGGTACTGTCTTAACCACCAGACAGGTGTCTAAACAAAATATGAAATTCAATAACTAATTAAGTTTGTTAGACTTCTCAGCCCTCTTCCCCAGTAATTACTATGTGTTTATCAATTATGGTTTGACAACTGCAGAGCTCATACAAAGTAAAATGAGCTTTCCGTTTGTACCTTTGTTTTTAACGGTCGGTTCGATACTAATGTTAATGGTTTATGTTGTTCGTGTATTGACATCTGTATAATCACAAGAACAAATTCCATAAAAGAATATAACCCACAAAAACAACAATTCTCTTGCTGTTCTATATGTCTTAACAGATGTTCCCGATGTTCTACCTTTTATATTAAGGAATATCCGCATTTAATGATAAACAAATTCAAAGCACCTTATTTTTTTTATACTAGATACTTTGTGCAGCTCCGTTAGTAACAAGTAAATTGGTAATTTTCAGTCATGACGTATTTGTTTAGGATTGAACAATTATAATTCAGATGTCAACTGTTAGTTTCCGTGAAACGTGATTCGTGTTACTATAATCTGTTTACTATTTACTTTTTGGTTACGTATTTGTCTGCCGAATACCCCCACCCCGTGAATCTTATATATATAACTAAACATTACATTATCGAATTAAGTCTCCTTGAATTTATATGAAGAAACAATTATCCTACATCAAATTTGATGTGCTAAATTCAACCATTCATAGAATAAGAGTTTTTTCTCACTAAATCATACAAAAAACGGTAATAAAAATATCTAATTGACCCTTACTTTACAAGAGATTTTTTACATTATATTATTTGTTTATATAAATAGCATGAACATTCGCATTGAAGTCATAGGAGGTTATTGAAATCTTGAATACTAGTTTATATTACGATGGGGATATAATGACCAAATTAATTGAATATTATAAAGTATTCATCACAGTATTGAAGAGTTTATTTAAGCACCACATGGCCTTTATATAAATATATCTTAACACTATTAATAAGTAAACTTTTACATAATTGCATAATTTTGCTCTTTGAAAATGAGCATGATTGTGTTCGGTTATATTCATGTTGAAATATGACAAACGATGTCATATGTCAAATATATAAATCAGATGGAAAATCGTTTTATTTCTGTTCAACAACCGGTTATTCAACGAAATTGATTTTCACGCTTGAGCCTGCACGACGAAAGCGAGAATAACAAGCGAGTTGAGATGGCAAACTTTAATCTGTTTATCGCTATTTTACCTATGACGACGTTGTCAATTTCATGTCAATTTCATTAGCAACGCCACGTGCCTCCTTAGTTTCTAGCGATAATTTTCCATCTTAAGCGAGTAGCATGATATGAAAATTATAACAAAAAGAAAGATCAAAAGAAAAATGCACAAAATAGCGATAACTATATTCATATGTAAAAGTTCGCCAATGTCCATAATGATACAGGTATCAATAAAAGTAAAGACGAAAATATCCGTCAAAACGTCAAAATTCAAGCAGTTTAATTAGCTAGTTAACGGTAAAATATGTGGATTTGAGTATATGTTTTGTCTAAATATTTTATAGATGAGCATATAATTAAGTTTCATTAACTATCGATGAAATTGCTTTTAATTATCATATGTATAACTTACGAAAGAAAGATGACCTGTCCATAAACGGCCTTGATATGGTTTTATAATTATTAACAAATGCGAATAAACAAAGTCGGGGTCAAAGGAATTAATTTACACAAAAGCAGTAGCTGTTAGCATAGAAAAAGACCTGATAAAATTCGGTTTGGCCTATGGTCTTATCTATTCATTGCTATTCATTATCCATAATATATTCAGGCCTATGTGTAATAGGTTCGTACTTTCTCACTAAGGTTGTAAATGATGACATACTTGATACACAATGAAAATAAGTTGGTCTTGACCATCAAAAACAGATACTAGTATATGACCCCTTTTTTGTCAATTACAGATTAATAAAAGCGGACATAAGCAAATTGCTGACAAAAAATACCGCATCAGACGACCCAAAGGGTGAACAGTTATCTTCTATAGACTCATGTTATGTTGACTGTCGGGATCAACTGCCATGGAGAATTAAATACATAAAGATAAAGGGGTCAGTTTATAGAATTACAGCAGCAGTAGATTTATATTAATTACTCTTTATCAGCCATTTAGTACTAGCGACGTCAAATTTCAAAGTTACTCGTTTCAAATATCATAACAGATATATGATACCCTACGTAGATTGCAGTCGTTTTTAAATGACCAGTAACCATTAATGTATAGAAATTTTACTTTCCATTCAGACACTATTTTATTTCAAAGAATAGGTAATCTTGTCTCACTTGAGATACGATTGTAAATGCAGATTTTGTAATTTAGATATTATTCATGATATTCACAACTTTTGGGTTAAGAGAAATACAAAAGTACAAATATACTGTGATGGACTCTATTAATTGTCATATTTACAAGTAAAATATTTGATTTTTTTAAAATATATTGTCAAAATAAGAAAGAGAAAAATTACAGTGAAACCTGGTTTAACCGAATCCTGCATAAACAGATAACCTGTATAAACCAAACATGTTCTTAAGCACCTTCACATCCAATTGTATGCGTTATGAACCTGATAAAACCTATCACCGGCCAAAACCGAACAAAGTCTTAAGTCCCGAAGAAGCCTGGTTTAAACAGGTTTCACTGTATATTGATTTTATATTGATTATGTTCTGTCAAAATGTGTTGTTTGAATGAGGCACTAATCAACTTGTGATTTGGTAATTTCTTTAAGGTTATTGCCCAATACTTCCCTATACACAAAGACATATCTTTCTAAGCTAACCACAATAAAGTGAAGCTATGCCATATGAATCATCCTTTCTAACAAAGGGTACTTGTATCAGGTTAATACAAAGGTAATGTAGGAGAAATTCCCATTGAAAATGTAAGTGATAATGGTGTTTAACATCAGGGAAATTAAATTATTTTGATGTAACAAAAATTTAATGTAGGAGAAATTCCCATTGAAAGTTTTAGTGATAATAGCGTATGACATCAGGGAACATACATTGATTATTTCGATGTAACCAACATATGTAATAAACCGTCATCTTTGCTTTAGGATAATTTAGGAGTGAAAAATAAAGTTTATTTCGTACAAGACAAATTGTATTGGAATAAAGTGAACAGCATTTGGTCTTTCTGTAATAGAATATAATGACAAAATGAGAAGTAATGCCAATGAAAAGAGTGCGTGTTGACCTCTAGATATAGTTTGGTTATATCAAATACGTATACATGTATACGTGTCGTTAGGTTGATAGGTTGCTTTCCCATTGACAAACATCCCCATACCTGCCTTTTTCTAGATTACAGATTACAAAAAATAAGTACAATCACAAAAAATTTTTAGAAATATACCACATCCGATAATGCCAAATGTAAAATCACAAAAAAAAATAGATTAATTACTAGTAACATGATAAAATCAATTAATTTCATGATTTGAAACCATGCCTTCTTCATTCAAATATTGGTGATTGCATTTTAGATTTCTTTTTACACAGTAATGTATGTCAGAATACGTAAAACAAGATACAATTTTATACAACGCCAAGAAGAATGTTTACCTCCATTATTTTTACTAGAAAATTGAATGTCATTTTACATGATCAAAAACCTGACGAAAAAGCAACAGGTTTTTATTTGAATTTTTTTCTTCAGATTAATGTAATTTAAAACACTTTCAGAGAGGTCTGAAAGTCTACTTTGAAAACACTGTGACAATTTGGTGACAGATGTAACTTATCAATGCCATTTAATACAATATCTTATGGCATATTAATGCAGTACTAGCATGGATAAACAAAAACAAAACATTTCACAAAAATATACATACACTTTTGAAAAACGATAACATTTCTAAAATTGCTTTTAAATCGATCATAAAACATCTGTGGTGAGATGATATATATGCTATAAGTATTGGGTTTATTATCAATTACGAAGTAGTATAGCATCATATTTTTTCAAGATCAACTGTAACCAATTGAATTAGATATCTTTTAATTGTTCCCGTATCAGCAGGACAATTGCTATGTCTCATTTGAACTTTTGCTCTTTCAACTGTATATTGCCACTCTGTTATCAACTACGCAGCAATTTTTTCATGTACTAAGTGATGTTATCTTTCCTAAAACATTAAACAAAGTGATGCTACTGAGGCCAAAATCCTTCTCTACTAAAATTTCTCCTCTTTTATCTCTTTCGCTTTTAATGCTCTTATACATGTTATATATGGTATTTGATTGGCTGCGTTTCTGGTTTGTGTATTTAATTTCTCTATATGATGAGACTTTGAGAGTTTTTAAAGCGAGTTCCGTTTTATTTATTGTTTTGTGCATACACAAGATTGTAACCGTACGGTGATCTGTATTTGTTAATTTCTTTGTCACTTTTTCTGTTCTAGAGAGCTGTTTCATTGGCAATCATACCACATCTTCTTATGTTTATATCAACAAAGCTGTTTGTACAAATCTGCACATCAAAAGTGTGTGAACGAATACGCGCCTTAGATGGTACGTGTGAATAGATCATGATCATAGCTAGGAGATGGTACGGAATCGTATTAGGGACGACATCAAAAGTTCAATGTAGGATAAAAAAAACTTAATTCATATAGTTTTATCACTGACCCTCTTACCCCCCTCTTAACTTAATTTGGGAAAAATTGATTGACCAATATATAAAATTGATTTCAATTAAACAAGACTTGCAGCAATTTTGACCCCCCCCCCCCCCCCCCCCCCCAAACTATTTGAATTAAGTTTTGTTATCCTTCATTGATTTTTTTATGTCGTCCCTTAGCGCCACTATTTTTTTTTATTTCTTCCTACGTTTGCGCAATTGCGCAATAGCAGAACCCTTTGCGAAATAACACAATCCTTTGCGAAATAACGCAGAGATTTGCCGGTTATAACACAAAAATTTATTTTATCTTATTTCAATTTAAGTTTTATGACTTGGAAATTTTATTAGGGTTGGTTGTTAACAAATCAAAAAAAATAGTTATAACGCTAAATTGATATACAAGTATCTGTTGTACCACTGAACGTGTTTAAACTATGGTTGCAGTATAATATTTTCCCGTCCGAAAACGGCAATGAACCTAAACTAGTTTACATTTTGTGCATAATGAGATAATGTTTGGATCGTTTTACAAGTACAAAACTACAATGACCCAGTATTGTACTATCAAGATATACAAAAGTCATGTAAGATGTTAAGATACAATTGTAATTTTTGTTGTTCATGCCTAAAACATTTTATTCAAATTTGTTTGCACAAATAAATAGTATCTATTCTCTATAAAGTTATAGAATGTAATCTCAGCGTATGTATCAATTCTCGGTCACCGTTATCGCCTCGCTGCAAATTATTCTTGTCACACTCTTTACAGTTTCTGTGTCATGACATATTTTTCTAATTATCTTACTAATATTTCAATTATGATATTAGATAAATAATAATATATATCGCATGCTGAATTCATGCTCTTTAACAATAGAGAAATGATACGCGTGGACTTGCGTCCCAATGGTCAATTCGATATAAATGAACTCGATTCGTTCTTTCTCTTTTTCTTCCAAAAAGTCTAAAATATTCAAAAGCTTAAGATAGAATTATAAAAACAAAAAAAGATTTAATATGAAAAACATTAAAAGAATGCATTATTCTGATTAAAGAATGTTTTTCTAATCATTGCACCAGTTTTTTAAGCAGTTTAAAATGTTCTTATTAAATACAATCAAATTAAAAGCTTAAACAACACGAAATATCTACTATAATTTAAAACAGTACTTCGACCTACCTCTAGGTGAACTGAATCCGTGTAAAAGGTGTTATCAAAATGTTTTCGTAACGTCCCACCCTCAAATTTAAATACTATACTTAACGCTGCTGGTATCATGTTACTTTACATTAACAAAATCAGGGTTCATTAAAAGTTAAGGGTACTTTTGTGTGCAGAATGAACTGTTAGCTTTTTTTCTTTCCATTTTTAATATTGAATCACATTTTGATAATAACTCCATTATCGTATTTCATTAATGGGTTGACTGAGTGTTAATATAGATACCGGTCATTCATTCACAAATAATACAATCATATTTTTAATGATCTTTTCTAATGCAGTAAGGGACGGACACCTGTGCGTGTGTTCTTTTGTAATATCAGTTTAAATTGAAATAGTTCACAATATGAAGCGGAAGTCAATTGTAGAAAGCAATATCTACAAATAGGCTGAGTCATGTTAGAGTTTGTTCACCAATTGCTGAGAGCAATACAGGCCATTTCATATTAGAGTTTGTTCCCCAATTTTAAAGGGTAATATCTTCAAACAGGCCATTTCAAGATACAGTTTTCCCCAATTGAAGAGAGCAATATCTTCAAACAAGCCATGCAATGTTACAGTTTGTTCCCCAATTGTAGAGAGCAATATCTTTAAACAGGCCATGTCATGTAACAGTTTGTTCCCCAATTGTAGAAAGCAATACCGTTAAACAGGCCATGTTATGTTAGAGTTCGTTTTGTCAATATAACGGAACTATAACTGTCATACAAATTGGGCTTTAGCTAGCTATAAAACCAGGTTTAAACGACCATTTTCTTCGTAATATGCGTGTACCTAGTCAGAAATATAACAGTTGTTTTACATTCGTCCCGTAATATGCGTGTACCTAGTCAGAAATATAACAGTTGTTTTACATTCGTACCGTAATATGCGTGTACCTAGTCAGAAATATAACAGTTGTTTTACATTCGTCCCGTAATATGTGTGTACCTAGTCAGAAATATAACAGTTGTTTTACATTCGTCCCGTAATATGGGTGTACCTAGTCAGAAATATAACAGTTGTTTTACATTCGTCCCGTAATATGCGTGTACCTAGTCAGAAATATAACAGTTGTTTTACATTCGTCCCGTAATATGTGTGTACCTAGTCAGAAATATAACAGTTGTTTTACATTCGTCCCGTAATATGTGTGTACCTAGTCCGAAATATAACAGTTGTTTTTCATTCGTCCCGTAATATCCATGTTGTTCGGTGTGAGCCAAGGCTCCGTGTTGAAGGCCGTACATTGACCTATAATGGTTTACTTTTATAAATTGTTATTTGGATGGAGAGTTGTCTCATTGGCACTCACACCACATCTTCCTATATCTAATTGTTGGAAAATACTGGAAAAAAACCAAAACGAAACTTTCAGTCAGAAAAATACCTATATAGCCAAGAGATTGGATGGGATTGCATACTTTTAGAATAAATGTTCCGGTCCGATCAATGACAAGTACTTAATTTAAATAAAAATTAACACAACCTCCCTCATAATAAAAAAAATCCTCACTATAACAGGCTTATTATTTTGTACGCCAGACACGAGACTCATGATCGCATTATAACAGTTTGAAAGCTTAATAGCTTTGAAAACCAAAAATTCTTAAAGATAAA
The DNA here is from genome assembly GCA_037788925.1 of Mytilus galloprovincialis. Taxonomy (NCBI): domain Eukaryota; kingdom Metazoa; phylum Mollusca; class Bivalvia; order Mytilida; family Mytilidae; genus Mytilus; species Mytilus galloprovincialis. Next base: position 57,166,587 of record CM075342.1, read on the forward strand.
CCAAAAGACGGCTTAAGGTGGTATGGGTGTCTTCCTCCATCTTGGATTGTAAAAAACAGAGAATCAAAGGTCCAGATTTTCCATCAAGTTAGCAAAATTTGATGCAGGAATGCAGATGTTTAATGTACATTTTCATTTAAAAGTACCAATTTATAAGAATATAACTTCTAAATATTGATATTTTTGCAAATGTTAATTATTTTTGGTTGTTTTTATTTATTTTTTTTTTAAATTGGCATTTTAAGGGGAGGTAACTCTAAAAAAGTGCATTTTCTAAATGATTCTGTATGGAATTTTCCTATTTTGTATTTTAGCCGGAAAAAACGTACGGTGACCCTATCTTTTCTTTTGATATTCTCAAAGCAGTGTCTCAAAGCTATCTTTTCCTGAAGTATTTAACAATTCTATCATTTTGTTTAGTTTCTAATCACAAAATGGTGTTTTTTCCTGTATAATCCATACAAAATGTGTCATTTTGTCCCGTCCTGTAGCTTGAGAAAATGCGCGGTGACCTATCATTTTTATTATATTTTTCAACATGTATCAATAGATACAACGTTTTGGCAAAGTATGAACAAATTCTATCATTTTTATTTTAGACTCCCATACCACCTTAAGTAAGGCATTCTACAAATGCTTGCATCATATCACATTCAGATATATTGATGATATTTCCATCACCAATCCAAACTTTGTATTTTTTATGACTGTTAGCAAGACAAAACAGACCACAAACGACAAAGTTTCCAGAATTGAGTCAGGAACAATCACGTGTAACAAGTTTGATAAAATCGAAAATACCACCAGCCTGAACGCAAAATTTTGACCCAAAACGTCTATTTTGAAGAGTCTGCGCAATAGTGTGCGACTTGTTATTAGTTGATTGTATTGCTAATTAAACCGCCTGAATTTTTTTCTTCAATTTTCGAAAAGCCCAAACCAAGCTATAATTTTTCGAATTTTAAAAATGTCTTGGTACCTCTTATTTAACACACTAATGTGTTTTAACGATCATAGATCAACTTAAAATCATTCTTTTCACCATTCAACACTTTGTCTTTTTAACGTCAAAGAGGCAAACCTTAATTACAATTTGGGCAAATAAGATTGCAGTATAACAAAAATACCTAACTCCAAGGTATATTCAAAACAAACAAATGGTCAACAAATGTCATATACCTAACTTGGTACAGACATCTTCCTATGTAGAAAATAGTGGATTGTACCTGGTTTAACAGCTAGTTAAACCGCTCACTTGTATGACAGTCGCATGCATTTTCATTTTATTGAGAACGATTTGTGAACAAAACAAACAGACATAGTAGGTAAAAATGTCAAAAATAGGAGTACAGCAGTCAACATTGTGATTTTACTTTATACTCGAGAAAAGAGTAAATCTTTGTGGCAATCAAAGATTTTATAGAACACTATAATGTGAAAAGCGTTGAATATGACTGGTTGTCACATTTCGGAATGTATACAATGTTAATTTTGTTTACACTATGTAGCACTGATTCGATACCACTACAGTTTTACTGTTTGGGACGCTAAAAATATCAAGAACTCAGTACTTATGCAGGACCTCCGTACTGCCATGTTTTATGACATATTGCTCTTAAACTCCCTGTTGAATCTAAAGTTTTAAGATTCTGACTCCCTCAGGCCAGTTTTCCTGAGGTGAGTTTTGGTCATCCATTTAATGCCCCTTTAGACCATTTAGCTCATAACGCTTTTCAGTCTGATTAAAACCAAACCTCTCAGCGCTTATATGTCGCGTGCGACATATCAGAAAACGGGAGCGCGGAGAGGTTTGATTTAATTAGACTGCTTCAGACCTCCCACGTGACATATCACAAAACGGGAGCGCTGAGAGGTTTGATTTTAATCAGACTGCTTCAGACCTCCCACGCGACATATCAGAAAACGGGAGCGCTGAGAGATTTGATTTTAATAAGACTGCTTCAGACCTCCCACGCGACATATCAGAAAACGGGAGAGCTAAGAGATTTGATTTTAATCAGACTGCTTCAGACCTCCCACGCGACATATCAGAAAACGGGAGCGCTGAGAGGTTTGATTTAATTAGACTGCTTCAGACCTCCCACGCGACATATCAGAAAACGGGAGCGCTGAGAGGTTTGATTTTAATCAGACTGCTTCAGACCTCCCACGCGACATATCAGAAACCGGGAGCACTGAGAGGTTTGATTTTAATCAGACTGCTTCAGACCTCTCACGCCACATGGTCCGAGACCACAATTGTCGTCCCTTGATTTTCGTTGTTCACGAATATAGTCCCTAGTGTTAACAGTGGGTTACTTGCCAATAATTTTTATACCCCTTCCAAATTTATTTCTCCATGTTTAATGCCTCAAATTGTAAGTAGGGGGGTGAAATTACACTGTAAAAAAATTTGGGTCCAGAATTTTACAGGAAAGTAGTGATTCGGTCCAGCTGAAAAAGGTTAAAAATTAGCACTTCGGAAGCTGTCAAAAGATTTCAAGACACCCTAAACACAAAATTGTCCATATTTTGAGTTTGAGGCGATGAAGTTTTCTATAATTTTGATATAATTTGTCCCAAAAGTAGTACAACACACTGTAAACATTTCATTGAGAAAGCGCAGGTGGGATTTTTTTAATTTTCATTTATGTTCTAAAAGAAATGCACTACGAATTAATTGTGTTCTCGGACCTAAGAGGTGAAGTCTGTAAAAATAGAATCTGTAATTTGGCAACTTCCCTAAATGATTTGGTGGTGTCAATTTGTCAAATAGCATGAAACTAAAGGATTTAAACTTTTATTTTATAGAATTTCTGCAAAAATGACCAATTTTGGCATTTTATGGTCAAAATAGGCATTTTAAGGCTTTTTCAATATTGATGCATACATGGCATCCTGACATTCTATCTGACAGGTTTTCATGTGTCAATACTTGTGTTTCTATGCCTTTATCTAGTTCTTTTACTTGTTTATGAACTCAGAATCTACAGAAAAGAAGATTATCTCAGACAATATGTACAAAATGTGTTGTATAAATGACCCTTGTCTAACGCCCTGTTTGGATGAAGTCAAAAGTGGGGTTCTTGGTACATAAAATTTGAAGTCCACAATTAAGACCTCACTAAATTTGTATCCAAAGCACTTTACAATGTCTATTGTACCTGTTCCATCTACATAATATCTTTTTTTCTTCTGTAGGATAGCAAGTGGTTTAAATATAAGCCTGTTGAGACTAAAATTGCATTCAAGTATTTCATTAAAAAGGCAAAAATCTTTGTATCAGACCATACTCTCTGTAAGAAAAGTTAATTGCAAGAGCCTTTTTGTGCTCAGATTTGTTGTATCATGTCACATGAGTATAGAAATGATAAAAAAGACACAATTTTTTATTTCTTGTAGCCTCAATATGCATTTTTAAATGTAAATATGTGGCACGGCCTAAATTGACCCTTATTTTTTTCCAGTCTTACTTGGCTTAAGACCCTTTTAAACTAATATGATATGTTATTTGTGACTTTTCTTTTCATTTAAAGTACATTCAATACATATGTAAGGATTATTTATAACCAAAAAGCTTCACAAATTTAAAATTGCTGGAAAATATTACATCTTCATGTAAGGCCCCCTTTCATTGAAAAACCTCAATTTTTAGGCCAAGGCTGATATAAATTTCACTTTTGAATAATTATGCTAAGTCTGATAAATCAAATGAGTACTCTATTGCTTTCAGTACATAATAAATGATATATTAGGGCATTTAAAAAGTATTTTTTTGCAATATTTAAATTTTCAAAGCCCATAATGTTGATAGTTGAAATTATTCAATTTTAACGTCAAAATTTAACACGCAAAGATGAGTATTGAATTTAACATATTGTCTATAATATATATCCTATTATTATGAAACTTTGCAAGCAGTGTTATAATTAATTAAGCTTTGGTCATACCAAGTTTTTTTAAGATTTGTCAACTCTTTCTATCCTATTAGGTCCGAGACCACAATTGTCGTCCCTTGATTTTCGTTGTTCACGAATATAGTCCCTAGTGTTAACAGTGGGTTACTTGCCAATAATTTTTATACCCCTTCCAAATTTATTTCTCCATGTTTAATGCCTCAAATTGTAAGTAGGGGGGTGAAATTACACTGTAAAAAAATTTGGGTCCAGAATTTTACAGGAAAGTAGTGATTCGGTCCAGCTGAAAAAGGTTAAAAATTAGCACTTCGGAAGCTGTCAAAAGATTTCAAGACACCCTAAACACAAAATTGTCCATATTTTGAGTTTGAGGCGATGAAGTTTTCTATAATTTTGATATAATTTGTCCCAAAAGTAGTACAACACACTGTAAACATTTCATTGAGAAAGCGCAGGTGGGATTTTTTTAATTTTCATTTATGTTCTAAAAGAAATGCACTACGAATTAATTGTGTTCTCGGACCACATATCAGAAAACGGGAGCGCTGAGAGATATGATTTTAATCAAACTGAACGCTTTTACATAGTTACACATCCCTGCCTTTTAAGAGTTTGGGGTTCGGGCATTCCTGGTGAAGTTAAATCCAGAAAATTGATAAGATTGAAATATATAAAACGTTAAATTTCTAAAAAGACAAGAAACGAGGTTGTGTAAGCGAAATTGTGAACGCTTAAACTGCAGAACAGCAAGTCGAAAAACGCGATGAAAAGAAATGGTTTGATAATATACTAGTTGATCAATCGTTCATATTTCTACAGACGCATGTAACACTAATCGTATCATATGCATCTTAAAAGACTATGGTTATTGACGGAAAACACTTTTTGTTGGACACAGACGTAAATTTTGTATTTATCTTATTATATAATATGTAAATTTTATTTCAATACTAAACATACTTTTCCACAAATGTCCGATTTAATCATCCGCATATCTAATATAGAAAGTATTTCACTTATATATAAAGTCTTTTAAATTTTACGATATAGCAATACGATCTCTTTAATACTAGTACATTGTTGAACTTATTTTCTTTAAAGCTGGAGTCACACATTCACGATTTTTACAACCGTCCTTGACAGGACCATTCCCGATTAAAATTTATTACAAGTCTGATCAAGATCCTGTGAATCGTGGATGGAAATTCAAATTTGTAAAAAAAATAATTTGATCACGACAACAATCAGATAGTGTTCAGGAAGCGTCGATATTCAACCGTTTCAAAGCGAATAAGTCCCGATGATCCTGTTCTGAATCCGCTTCTAATCCGATTTGTATTTTTCGCCAAGTAAAATTCGACCAAGTCTGTCATGACTGCGTCCCGACTCTACCGAATGTAATCCGACAGAGATCAGACAGTGACCAGACAGTGAACCGACGCTGACGGAAGTTATCCGTTCGAAAACTGTCGGCATATTCGGGATGATCAGGTACTGTCGGAACGTAATCCTTTCACGGTCCGCTCTATCGCATTGCAAACGGCTTTGTCTGGTCTCAGTCGTATTGTATTCTGTAATTGTCGGGACTCTGACGTGGGTATCATTGGCGAATTTCGTATTAATAGCGGGAATGTTTCGGGACGGTTTCGGCAAAAAACGGTTCGCAATCGACAAGATCTGGATGCAATCTGGACTCAATCGGCAGAAAAACAGCTATGAAAAATGACTCCATATCATTCTCGTTCCACAGGACACCGTCCAGAATACACGAAACATTGTCTCGGAATTCGATTCGATACAGCAGAATCACGACATAGCCACGATTGTAATCCGACTAGACAAAATCGGCTGAGTTGCCCCGAATGGTACGGGACGCACCCAACTGTCGGGGTGCTTTGCCGAACTATTCGGACCCTTCCCGACCCGTAGGAATCTGTTACGAACTAAAACGACTGCGTTCAGACAATGATAGGACATTCCAGATAATTGAGGATACTAATCCGATTTTTTCACTTTTCGTGTCGTATTGCTGTCTGATCTCAAACGGGAGCAATAATCGGCAATGTGTGAACCCACCCCGCATTATATGTAATATTCCTAACCTAAATCCTCATTTAGTTTGAATTTTTCAATTACACAAAAATACAATTATTTCCTTGTTTACTTGTTATATAACTGCTTTGACTAGTGCGACGCAATAAAATAAATTGTTGATTCAGTTTCGGTATCATGAACGGAGCGAAAGAGAAACGTTACCGTCTACAATATTTGTATCTCCCTCATGCAAAGCGCTGATTTTTTTGTCCGGCTTTGACTATACTTTTTGGTGTGGTTTATAGCTCTCAAACTTTTGATTTCTGAATATACTGGCCTAGGGTTTATATAAGGAGACACTGATTGTCAAAATAAGCATATGGCGCCAAAACAACCACTCAAATCAACCATCAATCGCCGATAATGAAAAGCTATATGAGGAAAATTAAATGCCATCATATTTGAACTATGCAGTTCGGATATTGAATTCTATAATAACTTTAACAATTAAAAAATGTAAACAACTACATTCATATAAACTAAGTTACTTACAGTTTCAAAATTGTGAAATTGTCCAGCGAATGTATATATTCTAATAAGTGTAACACTTTTTAAAGTTGACTGCTTTATAAGTTTTTTACTTTGAGGTAACAGCTTATATGCACATATATTACCGGTTTATAATAATATTTCAAGGAAAAGAATTCGTAGTGCACGAATCAAGAGAGGGATAGACGTGGTTTGCATTTTTTGTTGCTCTTCAGTGTTTCTGTTGTTTTGTTGTTTTCCTCTTATAATTGTGTTTCCCTCCGTTTTAGTTTGTAACCCTAATTTGTTTTCTCTTAATCAATTTATGACTTTTGAACAGCGGTTCCCTTTATTTATTGTTACAAAATGGTATCTGTATTGAACATTGATTTCTGGTGTAATTGTTTCTACGGACTGAAAAAAAGATATCCGAAACATGAAAATGCTTTGTTGAAATGAGGGATACCAACACTTGGAGGAAAAAAAGAAAATCACAAAAATACTGAACTCCGAGGAAAATTCAAAACGGAAAGTCAATCAAATGATAAAACACATTAAACGAATGGACAACAACTGTCATATTCCTGACTTGGTACAGTCATTTTCAAAAAGGTTATATTGAATAGTGTATCTTTTCAAACCCTTTAAGTCCTAATATAATGTGTTGCGTTAAAATCCTAGACTATTTTAGGCTTCTAGTGGTATAGGGTCTCTGGTTTAAATAGTCCTTACTTTAAAAAAAGATATATATACATAATATACCGAATCGATTGGTACATAAATTCATATACAATCAATCGTCTCCATTGTCACTGGTACGTGCCTTAGTTTCATAAGAACCTACATTGTATTTGTATTTGATGTAAAAAGAGCCGCAAAAAAATAATAAGGCGACAAAAAATTCATTACTAAATACTGTTATGATGAGATGGCTATGTTAAAAAACTTTTCGTATCTTTGTTCAAACCTTTACGTCATTAAATAGGAAAAAGCGTTGGAATATCGACGGCGGGATGTCATCCGAATGATGGCGTGCATGTCCTGTGTCCAGGGATCACACAAATAATGACCGCTCTTTGAAATTCTACTAGGTTTAAAGCGTTTAGCCGCGCATTGAGCTTTAATTTAATGTTGCCTTTCATGTATTGAGCTATTATTATAGGGACTTAAAGAGGGAGGGTGTATCTGCACGAAAAAACGCGAAATAAAATTGCAATTTCACGATGAACGAACAATTAAAAATCTCTTGCACGTTGATATTTTTACCGATTTCACGAAACACGGTGAATAAAGAACCTTTATCACGGCTGCACGTGAAATAAAAATGGCAAAACACGTTGCACGAAAATAACCCTTTACCACCCTCGTTCAATTCACTTATTGTCCGAGGATGACATTGGTTAGTGCATGAATGTCAGTAGATTCTCCGAATGGCCAATTTCGTAATGAAATTCTGTTCCTAACAAACTAGTAAATTACCAAAACACAAGTCTTTTTCCCACTTATTTCGTTTGCTGTGTGAGTTTTTATGGATTTGCCCTTTTTGAATTTTCCTTTAAGTTCACTTTTTGCTGTAGTCATCATCGACGATATGCTGTTTGAAATACAACAGGCAAATAAAGAGAGTAAATGTTCACAGGTCTACAACAGGCAAATGACGACGGAGAACTACGAATCCAATATCGACTGCAGTTCATAACGTTTCTGTCGGAAATGCAACATGTCTTCATATTAAAGATACCTCTGAGCGTCTGTTTCTTAGTACAACGTTCTGTAAGACATTGAATGTTGATGAAACGTGAAGTCGGATTGATATCTGTCAAAATACTTAATTGAGCCATTTATCGGCTCTATCTGTATTGTGCTATGGCCATGATACATCCATCCACTATTTCGTGTATGATATAAACATGCAAAACGAGATTGGAATCGTAAACACACAAATAGAATGGGATTCGATCTTTATTTAATCAGATCCCTCATCGGATTATTAATAAACTCATCATATATACCAGGATCGAGGTTCAAAGTTAAAGTGCATTGAGGACCACAATTTCCTAAAAGTTTTGCCAAATACAGCTAAGGTAATTTAAAACTTTCGCGATTTGGGGATCGAAAATGGAATATTATTATTGTAACATATCACTTTTTTGCAAGTTTCAGACGCCATAGTTACCCACTTTTAAAAATGTCGGAACTATCAAAATCGTAGGTGAAATCACAGCCTATGTAATGTTTTACCAAACATTTGACACTATTTTCCCCTTTTATTTCAACCAGGTTTCATCAGAAATCCATACGAATATAGTATGCATAATGTTTCTTTTTAAATTCTAAAAGAGACCAAATGACGCAGAAATTAATAACTATAGGTCACTGTACAGCTTCAACAATGAGCAAAACCGTATATATTGTTATTTCATATGTCTGTTGTCAGCATTTGTTAGAAGATGTAAATAAAAGGCAACTGTAATATTCCGGTGTTCAACAGTCATAAATCGATCGAGAGAAAACTAAATTGTTAGTTTTTTCTTTTCGATTAGTTATCGTCATCTTCATTACGACTCGGATATACTTTTGTTTCTCTTCTTCCATTCGTCCCGCCGCAAATTGCCTTGATCATTACGTAACGTAAACTCTTTTTCTAGGGCGTTTACTTCTGTTTAAAAATGACTGCACGCTGAGTTGCGATGTGCAACAGGTTTTTTTTTTTTGAAAAAAAAACTCTAATTGTAAAGTCATAAAATTAAGAAGATATAAAAAGGAAAGAAAATCAAAAGTCTTGGGTCGAAAAAAAATACAGATAATATGAAGAAAGGTAGACATGGTGAAACAACCAGCATCAGTTTAAAAACAAAATTACAAAGATAACAAAACAAACAAGAGGCTCTCAAGAGCCTGAATCGCTCACCTGAATTTTTTTGGTTTAATCTCTCATCAATGATTATTTTGGCTTTTCAATTTATTTAAATGTTCTTTGAATCGTCCTATTTTCTTCAAAAGCAAAAAAAAATCATTTTCTCCTATGTTCTATTTTAGCCATAGGAGCTATGTTTCTTGACATACAAGGAAATGAAATATAAAATTTATACTAGATACTCTGAAACTCTGAAACTCATTTAGCCTAAGTTTGGCTGAAATTGATACAGCAGTTTCATAAGAGAAGATTTTTTAAAGTAAGTCAACATGATGAACAAATTGTGAAAAAAGTCTTTAAAGGGCAATAACTCCTAAAGAGGTCAATTGACAATTTTGGTCAAATTGACTTATTTGTAGATCTTACTTTGCTGATCATATTTGCTGTTTACAGTTTATCTTTATCTATAATAATATTCAAGATAATGACCAAAAACTGCAAAATTTCCTTAAAATTACCAATTAAGTGGCAGCAACCCAACAATTGGATGTTTGATTCATCTGAAAATTTCAGGGCTGATAGATATTGACCTAATGAACATTTTTACTCCATGTCAGATTTGCTCTTAATGCTTTCGTTTTTGAGATATAAGCCAAAAACTGCATTTGACCCCTATGTTCTATTTTAAGTAACCGTGGCCATGTTTTTTGACGGATCAAAAATCAAAGCACACACTTTGTGCAGGATAATTTAAGGAACAATCATGCTAAGTTTTAACCAAATCCATTCAGTAGTTTCAGAGGAGAAGATTTTTTAAAGTTAGCAAATATGATGAACAAATTGTGAAAAATTGTCATTAAAGGACAATAACCCCTTAAGGGGTCAATTGACAATTTTGGTCATATTAACTTATTTGTAGATCTTACTTTGCTGATCTTTTTTGCTGTTTACAGTTTATCTTTATCTATAATAATATTCAAGATAATGACCAAAAACTGCAAAATTTCCTTAAAATTACCAATTAAGTGGCAGCAACCCAACAATTGGATGTTTGATTCATCTGAAAATTTCAGGGCTGATAGATATTGACCTAATGAACATTTTTACTCCATGTCAGATTTGCTCTTAATGCTTTCGTTTTTGAGATATAAGCCAAAAACTGCATTTGACCCCTATGTTCTATTTTAAGTAACGGCGGCCATGTTTTTTGACGGATCAAAAATCAAAGCACACACTTTGTGCAGGATAATCTAAGGAACAACCATGCTAAGTTTTAACCAAATCCATTCAGTAGTTTCAGAGGAGAAGATTTTTTAAAGTTAGCAAATATGATGAACAAATTGTGAAAAATTGTCATTAAAGGACAATAACCCCTTAAGGGGTCAATTGACAATTTTGGTCATATAAACTTATTTGTAGATCTTACTTTGCTGATCTTTTTTGCTGTTTACAGTTTATCTTTATCTATAATAATATTCAAGATAATGACCAAAAACTGCAAAATTTCCTTAAAATTACCAATTAAGTGGCAGCAACCCAACAATGGTTTGTTTGATTCATCTGAAAATTTCAGGGCTGATAGATCTTGACCTAATGATAATTTTTACCCCATGTCAGATTTGCTCTAAATGCTTTCGTTTTTGAGATATAAGCCAAAAACTGCATTTGACCCCTATGTTCTATTTTAAGTAACGGCGCCCATGTTTTTTGACGGATCAAAAATCGAAGCGCACATTTTGTGCAGGATATACTAAGGAACAATCATGTTAAGTTTCATTCAAATCCATTCAGTAGTTTCAGAGGAGAAGATGTTTGAAAAATTGTTAACGACGACAGACGACGACGACGACGACGACGTCGACGACGACGACGACGGACGCCAAGTGATGAGAAAAGCTCACATGGCCTTTTAGGCCAGGTGAGCTAAAAAGGCCATCGGTTTATAAATTCTTCTCATCTAAACCGACATTTCGACAACCTTAAATAAAACTATTAGTGTCTTTGTACAACAGAAAAATCATTATGCTAAATTTGTTTGAGGTACGTTACCGTGACACAATCAAAATTTAAGATGTTTTATTTAGGATATAAAGAAAAGTGCATTGTGCGTTTGATTTTATTAATGCTGGTTTTAAGCAGGTGTGTGTGTCAAGTAGTTCTATTTTTATTGCTTTCATTCTTGAAGATTCAGTACATGTAATCTTTAGGATTTTGAAGTAATTAGTTACTATGATTAGAAGCTTGTTTTCCTTCTGTCCATCTAACTGTAGTATGAATGTGTGATGTTGATATTTTAAACAAAACGGTTACGTAAATATTAAAAAAATCATGACACTAGTTTAGCGTTTAGCATGTTTAGATTGTATCAATAACGATTATATAATGAAGTGCAACTTTTTCACTACATTTTAACTAGGTAACGTAACATGACATATGTTTCATTTTACTAGTAAGCAATAAGAAACACTGAGGTATCGTTTATTTAAACAACCCACAATATTTATTGTTGATCTAAAAAGAAATAAATAGCAATAACATTAATGCTGAAATCCTCATATTTAAATAGTCGACGTGATTTACTTGACATTTTGATCAAAGAGGTATAATATTTCTATAGAAACGTTGTTTATTAAGATTCCAAATTTAAAGTTTTTAAAAATAAATTTCTACACAAAAGTTTATTGTTAATTTGATCATACTTGTCTTGTTGTTGAATAATCTGACCTTGTACTAGGTATTTGTATCTGTAGAAATGACAAACAAATGGCCTGTCGGGTGTTTTAACGTAAATAAATGTCCTTTATCATATCACATTTGTTCTTAACTAGTTCTATTAGACTTTACCATTGTAGATTTTATAATAGTTTTTTCTAAAGAGTTCGTAAGTGTGATTTATAATAAACAACAACATTCTGTCTATGAAACTATGATGGTTATGAATTGTTCCTAATAGACAAAAGCATATTTAAACTGATCAAAATGTTAAATTTTAAAATACAGTATATGCATAAAACAAGTACGTGCCCATCCGGCAATCTACTTATCAGTACATATTAATTTTTAACAATTTTACAGATATATTTCTTGATAACGAACTTTAAAGGATGTTTCATATACTTTAGAATAGCTGTTACGGTTTGGTGTCTTCCTGCATTGGTTATAACTGTTTAGTTGTAATTCAAATAATCTATGTTAGTTCTTATTCTATATGGTTTTGGTGTTTTTGTCTAGAAAAGAAAAATACGAACAGTACACAATACACAACACAGTTAACCCAACAATTGAGCAACACACACTCTGTCAACACTGGGGTGATCACAGTTTCTCCGGAAGGGTAAGCAGATCCTGATCTACATGTGGCGACCGTCGTGTTGATCCAGTTAGTACAAGCCAGGTGATAAGTATGATTCGGTAGGTCACATTCGGGGACACAGTGAATGGATTGTAGTTACATCAATTGGAACATACCCATTGTCATATGTGAAACATACATTCCATATAACTACCCAGTTCGCGATAGCGTCCATAAAAATATCTGAAAGGACGATTTCAACTTCTCCACATCTAGCTCTTGTTTCTATATTTTCCTTGTGAGCTGCAACCCTCTATCAAGGAAGTCTTAATTTGAAATTCAAGAGCTGGAAAGTCGTATCGACTAGTACAGGGACATATATACTCCGTTTAAGGCGCTGCTGGAATGTTGCTAAAAAAACTGGAAAGTTCAAAATTACAAAAATTATATCATTTGTCGTAAAAAAAAAATTTCAATCGACTATAAGTTAATTTATAATTGTTACAGATATGACGCAGACTAAAATTATGTGTTGTATGCGTTATCTTAAGTTCGATACCTCCAACATTGTCACTAAATTTTCAATTATGTAGTGCGAGAACATCCTCTTTATAGTAAGGTTCAAGGATATCTCTTACTTCTTTTTTCCTCTGTATGATGACAGCATGATATGAATAAAGGAAGAAGTCCGCACGATGAGGAGCACAGTTGTTTGCCAGTGGAATTTCAATTGTTTGTTGAAAAGCACGTCCTCCAAATTCAACAAATATGTTGTCATTAAAAAAATCAAGCAATCTTGATGTTGTCAGTTTCTGAGACTTTTTTGTTTGAATCAGTGTGATTTTTTACAAAGTACGAAAAGATGTCTCCTTCCCCAGGCGAATATGTATCTTTGAAGGCAATTCTTATCTTCTTTTTTTTTTATATATATCTATCAAAGGACCAACTCTTTCGATTTGCCTATCAGTTGGGAATGGGGGAAACTAGTGTCAAGTCAATTTATGTTTAACTTAATACTATTGCAAGATGAAACATTCATAGATTGATTGTTCTCTAAAGGTGTTTGGGTTTCCAGTCTACATATCTGATTCACGCCACCTCTAAAATAGGTAGTTTCACAATAACTTTGAATGCTGATAAAGTTGATGTTGATAATTTAGAACGTTCCATGAATCACTTGGAAGAAACGGCACTTATTTTGTTTATGTATCTAGCACAGTGATGGAAGTTCAAGTTTTTTTTGGTTGAAATTCCAAAGAGAGATAGCACAAATCTGATTATCTAGGATTTACTCCTTGGTAATTGACATGGCGGTATGTGTTGAGTTTCTAGGGGAATTGTGAATATCAAATTCATTTATCAAGCAGTTTATGTATTGTGATTAACTCACAAAAACAAAGTTGTTTCGGGCTTTTTCTGCGGGGACAACAACATATGTTTTGCCGAGGTAGGATATGTGTTTTGCAACATCAAGTTTCTTTAAAGACCCCTCTGGTTTGTTTAATTCTGATTTAAATCACTAGTAAGTTGCTGGAAATGGTCCAAATTATTGTATTTTTTCATTTTTATTTTAGTGATAAGATGATGTTTGTATAAGTTTAACTTATACTTGGATTGGTTAATGTCAAGAAAACTGAAATAAAAAAATTCTTATTATTTATGCAAGTACGTATTATTATGCGGACAAAATTAGTGGTTCGTATTCCTTTTTGATTCTTCTTTTTTTCATATAAAAATGGTTAGTATAGTCAAGAACATTTTGGGATTTTATGAAATAAATATCACGGGATAGTATATTTGAATAACCTTATCTGTTAATCATTGTAAAAATGTTTTAAACACATTTTTATATCTCTGTTTGCTAACTTTTGTCATATATATACCAAAGATGTACAATGTATACATCTATTAACCAAATCGTTTGATGTACAAGTGTTGTCAGGTTTATATTTAACCTTGGTACATATTCTTTGTTGTATTATGCAGATTCATCTCAACTATACATAGTAATCGTTTTTTAGAAACCATCTGATAAGATGAATTAAGTGAAGCTGTGATGTACTGTTCTAACACTGTTGATTGCCCCCCCCCCCCCCCCCCCCCCCTTTTCCCTTTCCAAGAAAGTTGTTGAGTGATTAATCTGAAAACGCATCACACGGTAAGGCTGACTGATATAAACCATTAAACCAAATTTCAGAAATCCTTATGATACAGTTCCTGAAAATGCGACAAAAAATATTAATGGGACGAACGGACACAGTATTTCTCAACTTTTTCAATGCGGGAGTATATTAAAAGAAAGATGCACTGAAAACAAATACCCGATAGTTATTAAGCATTCTTGTTTGTGACATATGTCGTAGTAGCAAACTCGTTGACAGACAGTAATGCTACGACCACCAATATATATTTCATATTATCAAGTATAGCAGAGTTTTTAAACTACGAAAAAGAATCGAAACTGAAGAGCATATCATGTAAAGCTCTTCATGCAAAATTGTGATGTGGTCTTGTAAAAGAAAAGAAAAATTTAAACCAAAATATTAACCAAACCACTGCATGAATTAAAACATTTGGAATAATAGATGGCAAAATCAAGTATGAAGTTGAAAAGCAACGAAAACCTGATGTTCTATAAAGGGACAACTAATTGCCAGACTTATATAAATTAAATTCAACAGAACAAGTATTGATTTTTGTATTTACACTGTATCATTGATTAAATTTATTCGTTCATTGTAAGTTTACTTATGTCTTTCTGTGTTGTGATGTTGCACTATTGTTTCAGATAAGGGTGAAGGTTTGGTACCATTAAAACGTTTAAACCCGCTGCAATTGTTTGCACCTGTCCGAAGTCAGGAATCTGATGTTAAGTAGTTGTCGTTTGTTGATGTGAATCAGAAGGGTTTCTCGATTTTGTCGCAGAAAGCTTGACATAGGGAGTGTTCTGGCAGTGTTACCTTACTTCTTACAAGGTTTTTATTTTAGACGGTGGACGACCAAGATGCTTCATGCTCTGTTTATAGATGACTCATGTGATGATGTTTGTCTGTCACATGACCATTGTCCTTGACCTTTTTTTCATGGTTCAGTGACTTCTTGAAAAAAGTTAACATTTTTTGTCATGTTAATTTCTTTCTTATTACGAGTAAAACAATATATTTTTTTGGTATGTGCGTACCTTGAAAGATCCTCATGTTTGTCAGACAGTTTTCACTTGACCTTGACCTCATTTCATGGATCAGTGAACAAGGTTGAGTTTTAGTGGTATAGTCCATATCTCAGATACTATAAGCAGTAGGTCTAGTATATTTGGTGTATGGAAGGACTGTACAGTGTACATGTCCAATTGGCAGGTGTCATCTGACCTTTATCTCATTTTCATGGTTCAGCGGTTATAGTTAAGTTTTGTGTTTTTCTTATACTGTATACAATAGGTCTACTATATTAAGTGTATGGAATGATTGTAAGATGTACATGTCTAGCTGACAGGTGTCATCTGACCTTGACCTCATTTTCATGGTTCAGTGGTCAAAGTTAAGTTTTTGAGTGTCTTGTGTTTTTTTTTTTCTATAACTCTATACAATCGGTCAACTATATTTATAGTATGGAAATATTTTATGATGTACATGTCAGTCTCACACGTTTTATTTGACCTTGACCTAATTTTCATGGTTTATTGATCAGAGTTAAGTTTTTGTGTGTTGGTCTGTTTTTCTTAATAACATTAACAGTACCAATTTTCCTGCACCAGATGCGCATTTCGACAACACATGTTTCTTCAGTGATGCTCGTGTCCAAAATATTTGAAATTCAAAGCTTATATAAAAGATGAAGAGCTATAATTCAAAAGGTCCAAAAAGTATAGCCAAATCCGTGAAAGGAATCAGAGCTTTGCATGAGGGAGATACATTCCTTAATTTATAATAATTTCTTACATTTTGTAACAGCAAATTTTATTAACACAAAAAATCCGTATTTTCATGACAGTACCGAAGTACTGGCTACTGGGCTGGTGATACCCTCAGGGACTAACAGTCCACCAGCAAAGGCAACTATAAGCAATAGGTCAACTTTATTTGTTGTATTGAAGAACTTTAAGCTGTACAGGTCTTCTTGGCATGGTTCATCTGACCTTGATCTCATTTTCCTGGTTCATTGGACAATGTTTAGTTTCTTGGTTACATCTGTTTCTTAGAAACTATATGCAATCTAGGTCAACAATATTTAGTGTATTGAATGATTGCAAGGTGTACATGTATTTCTTGTTTGGTTTCTATGACCTTTACCTCATTTTCTTAGATCATGTTAAGTTTATGTGATAGTTGTAGTAAAGCATTATATTTAGGACTATCAGCAAAATATTAATGATTAGAAAAGAAGGCAAGACATTTCAAAGTTAAAGACTAGATTGTTGATTTTCCCGTTTGAATGGTTTTACACATTATTTTTAGGGCCCTTAATAGCTTGCTGTTCGCTGTGAGCCAAGGCTCTGTGTTGAAGACCGTACTTTGACCTATAATAGTTTACTTTTATAAATTGTGACTCAGATGGAGAGTTGTCTCATTGGCACTCGTATCACATTCTCTTATATCTAATTTTTTTTAGTTTTCAATGAGCACTTTTTTCACTTTAGATAATTATATTTCATGTGTAAACACACATATTAGTTTTGACGTAAAAAAACAATTATGTTGGTAGCTACTGTGTTAACTTTTGATCTATATATTGTTCTTATGCCAATAAGACAACTATCCATTATCGGCTAGAACACTAGTGCAGTACAACATTTATATTCTCATTTATCTATATGTTGCAGGATAATTTTAACTGAATGTGGTTTTGGTCATTGAATCACCCCATGGTATATCCTTATCTTACCTGGACATGCTGGTCAAGGTTTTAGGGAGTAACATAATCCAACTGGGAACTATTTTTCATTTTTCAAAAACAAAAATAGGTGTGCCAAACAATTGATAGGAACTGTCTTACATGCAAGACCCAATGTTAGACAGGAAACAAAAATATCTGCATGCCTGTTAGTCACAATAAAAGTTTTATGAATAACCTTCGTGATTCATCATAAATTGACCTGATCTCAAAACAAAAATTTAAATGCAACAGACCATAACATAATGAGAGGCACCTATCCTAAATATAACTGAATACCAAATATCAATGACCTACCATAACAGTAAGCACCTAGTTTCCCATACACAAGACGTATAGCAAGAAAAAATCTGGAGTTTTTCTGTAATTTTTGTAATAAACTCACAAAATAGTAATATGATTATATGAACATACTGCAAGTTCATACAGACCCTTAGTTTAGACAATATGAGAAGAAAATGTAAACCGACTACCAAATATCTACCATCAACTTCACACCAAATTATTGAGAAAAAAACACTGCCACGGTGACGGTCCACCTAACTTTAGGCGTGTCACTATATTTGTGGTTTTTTTGTGAAAATAAATAACAAGCAGAACATTTGATCAATATTATACTAATTTTTCTTCTGATCTAATATATTCTCCAATGTCAGATTGATGAAATGAAACAATGGCCATGGGATCTGCCCTTCTACATTCCTGTGTTGTTTTTGCTGCTACACCAAAACCCTAAAAAGATGAAATGTATCTCTATCAATAATTATATATATCTACTACAAAATGTAAGCACAATCATATTTAACGGTCATTTAACAATCCAAATAGCTGAACTATAGATAAAAAGAATAAGAAGATAATTCTACATCTGACAGTGTTCTCCCTAGACTGTTTAAGTGTCTTTCATTTTTGCTAATGTGCCTTGTCTATACGCCTTTTTTGTGTTTCTTTGTTACATATTTGTTTGGTTTTATAGTGATAAAGATTATAATACAATGCTGACTGCTGTACCACTTTGTTTAACTATTCTAAGATCAGTTATTTTACCTAATGATGTGAAATATCCAATGAAACACAATTCATTGACAGGACTATTTATATTCAAACTTTTATGGGAAAAATTCAAGGATTATTTTGAATCCATATCAGAAGAGGAATGATGAAATAATAGGTTTTCTTGGCATTGTTTACAGCACTTTTTAACATCACAACAGTAGCATCCAATATATTTGTTTTGGAAATATGACTTGGAAAAGTTTGAGAACTCATATTGGTGAATTCATCACATGATATTATCAAATGACTTATAAAAGACAGACCATTCATCATCTTCGATGTATTACATATTTTTATTTTTTAAGTTTACTCCTAACTTACCAAAGGGAGATCATTCATGCTGTACACAATGACACCTTGATACTGTGGAGTATTTTCTGTAATTCTTCCTAGACCAGATTTCATAACATGATGTCCATACACAAACTGTTGTTCTGCACTTGGCTTAACCCATACTTTATACTAAAAATTAAAATATATATATGACTACAAACTTTGACATATTAATATAGATTCACTTTAAATACCCAACCAAGATTCAACATGGTCAATGATGGTAGATAAATCTATTAGCCTCAGTCATGTTAGACTGAAATATATATTTATGTTTCCTACCCTTATAATAATCAACAATGTCAATACCTAATCTTACATGTTATAGATATTTGAATACCTGAACTGTTGAAGTCAAGACATTTGATGACTTAGCATCTTTAATCCCAGTACACATTTATATACAAATGCCAATTTAGGGTCAATGCAAATTTTTTAAGGAGGCACAAAACAGGTATATATTTTGATTTGTTCTATCTTTTGTTTTGTCCTATCAATTCATGATTAGTTATTTCATTGCTAATAGTGTTCACTGATGAAAAATAAAAATAAATAATGGAAAGCCAATAACCTACAAGAGTGCACACGCTGAAATGTCTCGCCTTCTTTACTAATTATTGATATTATGTTGATAGTCCTAAGTATAAAACTTTATTAAAAACTGTCACATAAACTTAGCATTAACCAAGATAACTAAACAAAGACCAATGAACCATGAAAATGAGGTCAAGGTCAGATGAACCATGCCAGGCAGACATGTACAGCTAACAATGCTTCCATACAACAAATATAGTTGACCTATTACTTATAGTTTAAGAAAAATAGACCAAAACACAAAAGCTTAACACTGAGCAATGAACCGTGAAAATGAGGTCGAGGTCAAATAAAACCTGCGGGACTGACATATAGATCATAAAATATTTCCATACACCAAATATAGTTGACCTATGGCATATAGTATTAGATAAAAAGACCAAAACTCAAAAACTTAACTTTGACCACTCAACCATGAAAATGAGCTCAAGGTCAGATGACATCTGCCCGCTACACATGTACATCTTACAATCATTCCATACAACAAATATAGTAGATCTATTGCATAAAGTATGAGAAAAACAGACCAAAACACAAAAACTTAACTATAACCACTGAACCATGAAAATGAGGTCAAGGTCAGATGACACCTGCCAGTTGGACATGTACACCTTACAGTCCTTCCATACACCGAATATACTAGACCTATTGCTTATAGTATCTGAGATATGGACTTGACCACCAAAACTTAACCTTGTTCACTGATCCATGAAATGAGGTCGAGGTCAAGTGAAAACTGTCTGACGGGCATGAGGACCTTGCAAGGTACGCATATACCAAATATAATTATCCTATTACTTATGATAAGAGAGAATTCAACATTACAAAAAATCTGAACTTTTTTTCAAGTGGTCACTGAACCATGAAAATGAGGTCAAGGACATTTGACATGTGACTGACGGAAACTTTGTAACATGAGGCATCTATATACAAAGTATGAAGCATCCAGGTCTTCCACCCTCTAAAATATAAAGCTTTTAAAAAGTTAGCTAACGCCGCCGCCGTAGCCGCCGCCGGATCACTATCCCTATGTCGAGCTTTCTGCAACAAAAGTTGCAGGCTCGACAATAAAACCAAATCAAAACCAGCTGATATATTCAACCAGTCCATACAACTGTCTCAGTGTGTTAAGTTTTTTGTGTGGGATATTTGAATATTTCTGCAAACCTCATGAAATCACTGCTAATTGTATGTGTGCTTCGTGTTCATCATTGTAATCATTTAACAATAGTTTGTCAGGCAGTCTTCTGCTTACCATTCAAAAACCAACCTTTATTTAAATTTTATAATCAATTGCCAAAACTCTTAAACAGACCAAGTTGCTTTATTCCCCTCCATGGAGTCACTGAAAGATACATGTGTAGGTGTCTCATTGTCCAACATACCACATTTTCTTATAAAGTTTCTAACTATACATGTATATATCATCACTTTAATAGATAGTTGTCTCATATGCAATCACATTACACCTCCTTATTTTATACTGTATTCTGTTGTCCTGATTATTTAATGAATGGCTATTATCTATTTTGAATTTATTGAACCATAAAATTAATTTTTGACTTTTCACATTGAATAATCCGCGAAGCTTATTGACATTCATTATAAATAAATTTCTATCAAAAATAAGGCTCAAAGAACTTTTTATATTATTTATATTAGCAATAACAACGTACACACATGTTGGCTTATGAATACACAACGTCAGAATGGGCGTGTCGCCATAAAAATTGACAACATTGAAAATAAAACTAATACTTTTAACCAATCAGAAGACAGTAAATACACCAAATTTATTTATTCTAAATTTGTTTTTAATTTAAGTTTGCAATAAAAACCAAACAATTCTTTATACTTTCCAAAACTAAATGTCTTTCAACTTGAAAAGGATAAGGATCGAACATCCCAGAATATACTTTCCATACTTTTTATAGGTATCTTGATACTACAATTACAAATGACTAACTTGTATGACATTTTACACATACAAGAAACCATTGAAAACAATAACACATTAGCAGTAATTTTACCTTAGCGTAAGGTGCAATAAAATCTAGAGCTGTGATGTGTAGTTTGAATTTCTGTGATCCTGTAAATTTACCAAAGCATGTTCCCATACTGATTAGATTCTTCCTTGCAATGTTTCCTGCTAACTTCATTATCTCTTCTCTGAAATGTTAAGAAATATTTTTTTATATTAAATTTGTCATCTATTGCTCAGCACTTAGTAATGTTAGTTTATTAAAAGTTATGACATCAAACTTTCCAATTATCAAATTTTTCTAGGATACTGATCTTTAGTGATTGTTTATTTTCACATCAGCAGAGTTTCACTTAATCTGTAGGCAAGTTAGGTAGATTATACCAGATGTTATCAAGTTCTGACTTTTTTTACAATTATCTTTCATCTAGTCTACATTGTACTCATAATGCACCTTTTTTTGCTTCATTAGAAAACTATAACACTCGTAATAAGGGTGTGTACACGTTCATGTACTTGTATATAACAAACTTAGGTGTGTGTTAGATATCTTCTGTATGAGAAAAAATGAAAAAGTTGTGTTGGTTTGTATATCAGTGGATAATATATGGATAACATATGTATACACAACATAGAAACTGGTTTGAATATATATATATATAAAATGACTGAATAAATAGTCAACGATTAATCTTACAGGACGATGGATCATGTAATGATACTGTACACTACAAAATATAATATATAACAAGCCAAAAAGGGTACAACATCGCCATATAATAACTATAAAATGAACAAATATTAGAAGATATCCTTCTTCAATAATAGCATGATGTTAAATGAATCATGTCAATATATTCAAACTGAGACATTATCAAAATCTTGAAATTTATACAATTTAAAAGACTATCACAGACGCTGGTACAATTTTAAAAGTTCCAAACATGACACAATGACTACAAAGATATGCCAAAACTAGAGGCTCTAAAGAGCCTGTGTCGCTCACCTTGGTCTATGTGAATATAAAACAAAGGACGCAGATAGATTCATGACAAAATTGTGTTTTGGTGATGGTGATGTGTTTGTAAATCTTACTTTACTGAAAATTCTTGCTGCTTACAATTATCTCTATCTATAATGAACTTGGCCCAGTAGTTTCAGAGGAGAAGATTTTTGTAAAAGATAACTTTTACGAAAAATGGTTCAAAATTGCATTGACTATAAAGGGCAATAACTCCTAAAGGGGTCAACTGACCATTTCAGTCATGTTGACTTATTTGTAAATCTTACTTTGCTGAACATTATTGCTGTTTACAGTTTATCTCTATCTATAATAATATTCAAGATAATAACCAAAAACAGCAAAATTTCCTTAAAATTACCAATTCAGGGGCAGCAACCCAACAACAGGTTGTCCAATTCATCTGAAAATTTCAGGGCAGATAGATCTTGACCTGATATTCAATTTTACTTCATGTCAGATTTGCTCTAAATGCTTTGGTTTTTGAGTTATAAGCCAAAAACTGAATTTTACCCATATGTTCTATTTTTAGCTGTGGCGGCCATCTTGGTTGGTTGGCCGGGTCACGCCACATATTTTTTAAACTAGATACCCCAATGATGATTGTGGCCAAGTTTGGTTTAATTTGGCCCAGTGGTTTCAGAGGAGAAGATTTTTGCAATAGATTACTAAGATTTACGAAAAATGGTTAAAAATTGACTATAAAGGGCAATAATTCCTAAAGGGGTCAACTGACCATTTCAGTCATGTTGACTTATTTGTAAATCTTACTTTGCTGAACATTATTGCTGTTTACAGTTTATCTCTATCTATAATAATATTCAAGATAATAACCAAAAACAGCAAAATTTCCTTAAAATTACCAATTCAGGGGCAGCAACCCAACAACAGGTTGTCCTATTCATCTGTAAATTTCAGGGCAGATAGATCTTGACCTGATAATCAATTTTACTTCATGTCAGATTTGCTCTAAATGCTTTGGTTTTTGAGTTATAAGCCAAAAACTGAATTTTACCCCTATGTTCTATTTTTAGCTGTGGCGGCCATCTTGGTTGGTTGGCCGGGTCGCGCCACACATTTTTTAAACTAGATACCCCAATTGTGATTGTGGCCAAGTTTGGTTTAATTTGGCCCAGTAGTTTCAGAGGAGAAGATTTTTGTAAAAGATTACTAAGATTTACGAAAAATGGTTAAAAATTGACTATAAAGGGCAATAACTCCTAAAGGGGTCAACTGACCATTTCGGTCATGTTTGACTTATTTGTAAATCTTACTTTGCTGAACATTATTGCTGTTTACAGTTTATCTCTATCTATAATAATATTCAAGATAATAACCAAAAACAGCAAAATTTCCTTAAAATTACCAATTCAGGGGCAGCAACCCAAGAATGGGTTGTCCGATTCATCTGAAAATTGCAGGGCAGATAGATCTTGACCTGATAAACAATTTTAACCATGTCAGATTTGCTCTAAATGCTTTGGTTTTTGAGTTATAAGCCAAAAACTGCATTTTACCCCTATGTTCTATTTTTAGCCATGGCGGCCATCTTGGTTGGTTGGCGGGGTCACGCCCCACAATTTTTAAACTAGATACCCCAATGATGATTGTGGCCAAGTTTGGTTTAATTTGGCCCAGTAGTTTCAGAGGAGAAGATTTTTGTAAAAGTTAACGACGCAGGACGACGACGGACGCCGGACACAAAGTGATGGGAAAAGCTCACTTGGCCCTTTGGGCCAGGTGAGCTAAAAATGGTTAAAAATTGACTATAAAGGGCAATAACTCCTAAAGGGGTCAACTGACCATTTCAGTCATGTTGACTTATTTGTAAATCTTACTTTGCTGAACATTATTGCTGTTTACAGTTTATCTCTATCTATAATAATATTCAAGATAATAAACAAAAACAGTAAAATTTCCATAAAATTACCAATTCAGGGGCAGCAACCCAACAACGGGTTGTCCGATTCATCTGAAAATTTAAGGGCAGATAGATATTGACCTGTCATGTTAGATTTGCTCTAAATGCTTTGGTTTTTGAGTTATAAGCCAAAAACTGAATTTTACCCCTATGTTCTATTTTTAGTCATGGCGTCCATCTTGGTTGGTTGACCGGGTCACCGGACACATTTTTTAAACGAGATACCCCAATTATGATTGTGGCCAAGTTTGGATTAATTTGGCCCAGTAGTTTCAGAGGAGAAGATTTTTGTAAAAGATTACTAAGATTTACGAAAAATGGTTAAAAATTTACTATAAAGGGCAATAACTCCTAACGGGGTCAACTGACCATTTCAGTCATGTTGACTTATTTGTAAATCTTACTTTGCTGAACATTATTGCTGTTTACAGTTTATCTCTTTCTATAATAATATTCAAGATAATAAACAACTAGAGGCTCTAAAGAGCCTGTGTCGCTCACCTTGGTCTATGTGAATACTAAACAAAGGACACAGATGGATTCAAGACAAAATTGTGGTTTGGTGATGGTGATGTGTTTGTAGATCTTACTTTACTGAACATTCTTGCTGCTTACAATTATCTCTATCTACAATTATGATTTTATCTCTATCTATAATGAACTTGACCCAGTAGTTACAGTGGAAAATGTTAGTAAAATTTTACAAATTTTGTGAAAATTGTTAAAAAAAAATGACTATATAAAGGGCAATAACTCCTTAGGGGTCAATTGACCATTTTGGTCATGTTGACTTCTTTTTAGGTCTTACTTTGCTGTACATTATTGCTGTTTACAGTTTATCTCTATCTATAATAATATTCAAGATAATAACCAAAAACAGCAAAATTTCCTTAAAATTACCAATTCAGGGGCAGCAACCCAACAACAGGTTGTCCGATTCATCTGAAAATTTCAGGGCAGATAGATTTTGACCTGATGAACAATTCCCCCCCCCCCCCCCCCCCCCAGTCAGATTTGCTCTAAATGCTTTGGTTTTTGAGTTATAAGCCAAAAACTGCATTTTACCCCCATGTTCTATTTTTAGCCATGGCGGTCATCTTGGTTGTTTGACCGGGTCACCGGACACATTTTTAAAACTAGATACCCCAATGATGATTGTGGCCATGTTTGGTTTAATTTGGCCCAGTAGTTTCAGAGGAGAAGATTTTTCTAAAAGATGACTAAGATTTACGAAAAATGGTTAAAAATTGACTATAAAGGGCAATAACTCCTAAAGGGGTCAATTGACCATTTCAGTCATGTTGACTTATTTGTAAATCTTACTTTGCTGAACATTATTGCTGTTTACAGTCTATCTTTATCTATAATGATATTCAAGATAATAACCAAAAACAGCAAAATTTCCTTAAAATTACATATTCAGGGGCAGCAACCCAACAACGGATTGTCTGATTCATCTGAAAATTTCAGGGCAGATAGATCTTGACCTGATAAACAATTTTACCCCATGTCAGATTTGCTCAAAATGCTTTGGTTTTTGAGTTATAAGCCAAAAACTGCATTTTACCCCTATGTTCTATTTTTAGCCATGGCGGCCATCTTGGTTGGTTGGCGGGGTCACGCCACACATTTTTTAAACTAGATACCCCAATGATGATTGTGGCCAAGTTTGGTTTAATTTGGCCCAGCAGTTTCAGAGGAGAAGATTTTTGTAAAAGTTAACGACGACGGACGACGGACGACGACGACGGACGCAAAGTGATGGGAAAAGCTCACTTGGCCCTTCGGGCCAGGTGAGCTAATAAAAATAGTTATTTGCGATGTGAACTGACACAACTCTAAATTTCCAAAGGTGGTGGCAGTTTAGTTGTTACAACTACTGCATGGATAGCAGTCCTTAAATCAAAAATCCAAAAATGCCTTAACTGATCCAAGTGCAATTGCAACATAAACTACATATTAAAGCCTCCCAAACGAATAGCAGTTTAATAATGTTGCAAAATAAGTAAAATTTTATTTATTCAGGTAAAACAATTGAACGGGGCTATGTACTTATACATCCATCCCAAATAAATGGAGCCCTGTAAGTTAAACTGGTATGATTTTTATAAATTTAAACTGTTAATCCAGTGTGGAAGCCAGAATTACTGGAAACAAGTTATGGTAGGTAAACAATTTTTGAAAACAAGTGATGACAGAAAAATGAATGACTCATTTTATATTTTTTCATTTATGCCCTCTGGGGAAACTGTCCTTAACTTTCTTATCTTAAATCTTTCCCGAGCGACTCTGTCGACCTTCGACCAACCCTTCTTGTGGTCTATGATTGTGATGGTAAGGTTTTTGAAATCAGCTTGGGCGTGCCCAGGTGATCACAAATGACGACTTAGAGGTAGGTCGGGCTTGCAAGTGACCATTCATGCATTTGTTGAATGGCTGCTCTGTCTCGCCAACATACTGCATGCCACATCAACACTGAAGGAGGTATACAACATTCTGGGTTTTGCAAGTTACATTGCAAAATATAGTGTACACTATATCAATTGGTAAATTGTATACCTGACATAGAAATAAAAAGAATATTGACATTTTTTTTAATGTATGCTTTATTTGGTTGTCATTATTAAATAAAACAAAATAGTTGGTTTTAAACTATTTTAAGTGTACAAAAGGTGAGAGTTGTTTGGCTGTATGAATAAAGTCACATGCGATTCATTGATAAATTGATAATGAACATGTGATGTTGCTTCACTGATACATGACATCATTGCCAAATATTTTTTGTATTATGTCCTGCTCATGACCTCAAAACTAGTAGGCAGCTAAAAGACCAAAGGGAAAATGTAAAAATTGACGATAAATCTTTGTCTTTGTGAATCTACAAAAATGTATGTTGGTACAAAATGTATGAACATGTACATGTATATCAATGTGTTATGTTATTTACCTGACATAGAAAACTCTGTCTTTGTGAAGTCTGAAGCAGTAAGTTCCATCGGGTCTGTCTAACAGTAACTTTATATTCTCACCAATACTACAATTAAATAAGTCCAAAACATTGTAAATAAAGTTTCAGATATGTATCTACACGATACATTTTGTATATATATTCATATTTCAGTATTTGCATAACAAGAATATGTGTATGTTGAAAATTGTACAAAAACCTATAAATACAAAGAAATGTTTATAGTAGGTACATGTATCCACAACTTGGCATAAGAAACCAAATGTCAAAATGTGGAGAAATTAAAAAAAAAAATCCTTACGGCCATAATTTTCTTCCTTTTTTTTTTTGGCAATTTTAAAGTTTAGCATTGTGTAATTAAACTTCTAATCACACCCATTATAAAAAAATAATGGAAGACAGATAGGTGATAAATGGCTTAATCAACCAAGGCTGAGATGGTTCCATGGTAGTCCAAATAATAATAACATCTTGCAAGGCTTTTTTAATTTTGTTCTGGGATGTCTTCTTCCCAGAAAAGAATTTGTCCAAGAACAGAATTAATAAAATAGCCTTGCAAGACATCATAATTTTTTGGACTAGCTCCATGGCTGAAACTACTTGTTTCCTTTGTTGTGTAATTGCCCTGTAGTTCCAGGGGGTTCCCCAGCCTGTGTGAGGGTACTGGTACAGCACTGAAGGGACTCATGACATAAGGGTTACAGTTGAGTATTTCTAGCCTGTACTTAAGGTGGGTATCATTGGGGTCTAAGCATGACGCGAGATTGCCGATATTTGTAAGCGTTACATGTGAAAGTCATGATTGTGACATGGAAACAAACAGGAAATGAGGTCTAGCGGGACACGGAAGATTACAAAAAAAAGAAAATTGGTAACGTGCATAGTGTAAGAGGGATACGGGAATCTGACAAAACTGTAAACACGATCCAGGATCAGAACCCCCCTTAAGAGTGCATTCCTCTCTTACTCATTACCGCGGAACAAGCAAGGCAAGGCGCTTGATATCTAGGACCTGACGATGTTAGCAGGGACTGACACCTAGTATGGAGGTTAGGGCACTCTCACACTAAGAATATCTTGTATAAGCCCCTGAAGTAACCGTAGAGCTGAGCGAAATAGGCCAAAATTCACTTTACAATTTTTTAGAGATACGCAGCCATAAATGTGGCAGCTTTTACTCGATTGGATTAGTTTTTGTATATAATTGTTAATTGTTCTACTGCTAGAATATTTATTACTATTTTGACAGCTTTTCAAAGAATATTTTTGTTTCTTCTTCAGTAAGTGGACGCATGTTGAATTTCTTGATGTAAATAAAACCATATGCTTCCGGTTTATTAAGGTAGAGCTAAAATAATGAACGTCATTTTTTTTTCGTAAAAAAAACCCTGATAAAACATGTAAATTTCTTCACCAATAAAATTTAATATAACTAAAACCATATTTCAAAATGTTTATATGTCACAAATTCAAAGTAAGGGTGCATAATATAGCATCTAAAACATAGCCGGTACAAACTAATGAATTTAACCTATTCTGAAAATCCAAGATGTCAGCGCCCATGTAGCAACAACATTTTTATTTTAAAGGTCACTACAATCAGAAATACAAAGAATATCAATATGTAAAAAACAAAACGTAGTATTCATTTAAGTACTGTTTAATCATAATACTTAGTGATTGTTTACAATAATAAAAAAAATCATAATAACAAGATAAAATAAAAACGCTACAATTTGTAAATCTTCCAAAAATTATTATAAAGAAAAAAAATTATGATAATCAATGAGACACCAACAATAAAGTGGATCTAAGCAATAATTTGTAACCGTAAAACCTTCAGCAATGAGAAGTAACAATATTTTGTTCATTGATGCAAGGATTTGTATAGGCATTATAGTACCATAGCCCCACAGGACGCAATTACGACTGCCGACTGGACACAATTACGAACGATTTCCAATGTTTGCCCTCTGAGATCATATTTATTTATATTTATCAATAAATGTTTTTATAAATAAAAACCCTATTAACAGTCAGAGCTCAGACATAAACAAGTCGATTTCTGTTTTTGACTTAAAGAAGTCAAAACATGTATTTATTATAAAAATGTGTTTTCAATTTTAGACTTATCTAAGTCACAAAATGACAGACTTGTTTAGGTCTATTTATGTTGATGAAAAAACTTAATTTGACTTGGTGGCCAAAGTACACCACCTATAACAGCAAAAACCTGTCTGAGAGTTCACAAGGACTTGAGCTATCTATATTTAATTATCTAATTGAACATCCTTACTAAACACAGATGTTTTACCTCATTAAGTGTGGTTCCAGGTGGTTGCATTGTAAAGTTAGTTACCATTATCTCCGATTTTGTAGACTCTCATTCATATTTTTCTTTAGAAGACAAAGCATTGGCTTTCAATGTTGTCATTATTTGATTTAGATGCATGACCTTTTTATAAATATGCGTGGGCCTTGAAGTTAACCAATTTTGGTAACTTATCGACTTGTAGGAGTCGATATTTGCAACTTTTTGATTCTGGTCAATCATTTCTTGCTTAACAATATTTGACTTATTAAAGTCTTATTTTGTCTTGCATTAAAGGGAGACAAATCCTAAAACTAACGAATTTAGACTTCTATGAGTCAAAAGCAGATTCAGACTTATTTGTGTCTGAGCTCTGACTGATTAAAATTCCCTTGTTTTCATGATAATACAATTTATGTGCCATTTGTGAATGTTGAAGACGATGACAAAATCATTCCGAAAATATTATAAGAACGGCAATCTGGCCTGCAAGTTATATAAAAAAAACATAGAGGTAAGTGCATATTGCCTTCTTTTGTTAATATATAGAAAGAAAAATATCTCCTGATTCTGTTCATATGCGTGATGCCTTTTATCTTGCCCAAATCAACCCACAATTGACGTTTTTTAGACTCTTATGACCCTATTTATGGTAAAAAACAAATATGTTAATTTTATTGAAAAGTCCACAGAACTCCGAAAAAAATGTTGACCTATATTAAAAATAATCAATAGATGAATGATAAGTACACAATCAAGATGGATAAACTTGAATTTAGTGCTCCTTTAAAGGAGGAACTTACACAAAAACAAAAAAAATCAGAAATCTTTCCTTTCCACATGACCGACATTTCGTCTGCAACCACTGCTGAAGTAATTGAAGGAAAAAACAAACTTGTGAATGTTATTTTCCTATGAAAATGTGTTTGAGATAAAGATTAATGTATGCTTTATCAATCTAGACTGTTGTCATTGATTTCTTCTGCAAGATATATCAATATAGTGCTGTTCGGAATTGCGTCCATATGTGACTCTCTTGACCCGTAAAACGAGGTCACGCAAATCTTACTAAAGT
Source organism: Mytilus galloprovincialis (assembly GCA_037788925.1). Taxonomy (NCBI): domain Eukaryota; kingdom Metazoa; phylum Mollusca; class Bivalvia; order Mytilida; family Mytilidae; genus Mytilus; species Mytilus galloprovincialis. Next base: position 57,197,365 of record CM075342.1, read on the forward strand.
ATCCTAACGTGAATAAAAAATTATGTGGGATATGATGCAAAATGGAAAGCCTTCATATATCTTAAATTCTATTGTATAAACAATTCAAGAAAAGTAGTCTACATAAAAAAAAATATTAATCACAGTTCAAAAATCGTTCGTAATTGTGTCCGGTGAGGCTACTTTACAAATCCTTGATTGATGTAAAGTATTTGTTAAAAAAAAAGACAGAAATACAGTAACGTTTCCGATTTTGGTTCTGTTGTTAGGGATTTTAGTTGTGACGTTATTTAAGTTATGACGTCATATGCAATGTAAACAAAGAAACGCTACATGTATCATCAGGTAACGTTTTTTCATATCAACATGATCAAGGAATTATTAAAAATGAAATTGGTATTGCGTTCCTTCTTATTTTATAATAGACTGATAAATATATATTTTACTCAAAGTTTCATACAAACGAGACCGGAAAAAGGAAGTGCATTGTTGATTTCTGCGCAGATGCGGGAATTCAAAACATGACATCAAAAAAATTGAACGATTTTGAGTTCATTGAAATTTTTTTTTTTTTATTGATTTTTCTACTGTTATTGGGGACTTCGTCCCCATATAATGACTCTTTAAGGGGGGTCTCAATGGGGGGTTAGGATCCCGGATCCCGCTTACTGTTTTATCAGATTCCCATATCCCGCTTACACTATATACGTAAGCAATTCTCATTTTTTGGTAATTTCGGAATTCTCATGTCCCACTAGACCTCATTTCCCGTTTTCACGGCACAATAATTTGACTTTTACGTGTCACGCTTACAAAAAATCGGCAATCATGCGTCACGCTTAAACCCCAATGGGACCCACTTTAAGGAGGGGGAAGTGTGATGTTATGGTGACTTGAGTAACATCAGTATCACTCATATTACAATTCTACCTTGACAAAAAGTTGACATCTAAGTTTGTATTTAGCCTATAAAATACTTTTTTAGCCTTGAGAATTGAAAGGTCAGTTTATCCCATTCATACAATAGAAGTTTTCCTATGAGGGTCTGAATGGGGTTTACAGAATAGAGAATACATGTAATAGCAATAAAAAAAATAGAGAGAATGAACAACAAAATAAAGTATAGAGAATAATGGGGTGCATTAGTATAAAGAATAACTGTGCAAAATAAAAGGTAATTTGGGTAACCGTAATGCAGTACTAATAAAATAAATGATCCGTAATGCAGTACTAATAGAATAAATGATCAATGTCCAGAATTAATCAATAATCTTGTAACAGATAGACTAAATAGTAAAATCATTTTCATGAGAATTTTACAGAATGAGAGATATTTTTAAAGCTAAAGAAAAATGCCCTAAAAATTTAAAGAATACAGATATTAAAAAAACCCATCCAGGTCCTCATGTCATTTACATGGTTAAAATATAGGACACACCATTGTTATTTCCAAGACTAAACTAGACATCTGGTCAAACTGTTTTTAAACTAGACATCTAGTCAAACTGGTTTGGTATAACTGACTGTTTGCTCCTGTCTTTTTCACAGTTACCTTATGTGTTTGTGCTTAGAGTACTTTGTACCCTGATATTTATTGATTTTCTGTCAGGGCATGTCCTAAACATGCTTTTAAACAGAGGCATAAGCATTCAAATTAATAGGAATATATATAATCTTTATTCTATATGAACTGATATTGGTATCATAAATTAATATTTGGAATTTCATATCCTGGTTGATGATGGTTTTTTTTGGGACTCTGATGTTTTCTTCATTCTTGTTCACATTATGATTATTTTAACCTTCAATGCACATATAAAGATAGAAAAAATTTCAGCTCTCATTTAAAATATTTTTGCAACTAAAGAATTTATATCCATCAGATTTTGGTGTAAACAAGACAGTGAAATAGAAAACCTGAAAGCATAGTCTATTTCTATAACAGTCAAGCAGATAGGTTTTTTTTATATCTAAAAGAAAACTACCATGTAAAGGAATATGCAATTAAAATGCATAAAATAACCCCAAAAATTCAACATTAACAGATTTTGAGCAAGAAACTCAAGATGCACAAAGTTTAAGTATTGGTCAGAATATAGGGTTCTTTTGTACTTTTAACAATATCACAATAACAATAGAGTGACCTTAATTTTGGACAAGGTAAATGACATGAAGCCAAATTTATCAACTCATATTGTTCAATGGGGTAACCTGACCTTTCAATTCTCAAGGCTAAATACGTATTTTATAGGCTAAATACAAACTGGAAGCAAGCAATTAAAAATAAGTAAACTTCTTCTAAATGTTGACAAATTAAAGAATTTTCCTCAGAAAAAAAGTATATGTACATAAGTCATGTGTAAGTTTTTTGATGAAAACTATCCATTTAGTTATAAAAACCATATGCATAATTTTTTTTAATTCGAGGTTTCATATGACTTTAATAGCTATATATGGACTGTCTCAAAGTTTTGAAAAGATATTGCCTGAAAGTTTGAAACTGAATAAATGATAAAAGTTGACTTTTTTAACACATATATTCCAGTATGTTCCATTTGTTTAGTAAAATACATAATTTATTAATCCCTTTAGCAATGTAAACGCTTTAGAGTGCACTTCCAAATTACATGTGTTAAACTGAAATTTCAGGAGAATTCTAAGGGAGATAATTTTTATAGCCTGATTGAACTTATATGTCTGTATGAAGACAAAATGAAATCCAGAAATACTAGCTCTAAAAAATATTTCAGTAGATTTGATTTCATGCGTATAGTTGAAGTATTGCAAATTTCTTAGACTGAATTAATTTTCAGAAATTCAAATAAACAAAATAACAATCATTAGTATGATGATATTGAAATTTGTTATAATATCCCATTTTTGTAGTTTCTAATTATCATTTGAGGTTAAAGGTATTGTGAATTTTCTGTCCCATTATCAGTCAAGGATGTAACTTAAACAAGTTATCAGAGAAAAATAACATGTATATGTTATTACAGGCACTTTCATGAGTTGTCTACTTTTTTTCCTTAATCTGTAGTAACATATGTTTGTTATCAGTTAAATATATCATAAATATTTTATCTTTTGTGGGCACTTTGGAATTGTTGAAACTTTGCACATGCTTAATATATTATCTTGATAACTAATTTTCTAATTCCTTTAATACAATTTTGATTAACCTTAGTAAATCAGCGAGACAAGGCCTTTTAGGGAAAATTAAGCTGTAAAAACAGGGCTTAGTTATTACAGGCATGTAACTTATTATATGAGAGTAAATGAGACACTTGGGAATTACTTGGAATCTTGCGCAGTGCCTCATTACAAGTTCTGATCATCATTTTTTACAATGAATTGAAATACATTGTGATATATGTCTGAGCAAAGGCTTTAAAGAGATGTAGAGAAGCTGTTATAACACCCTTTGGTTATTGCAGGAATATTTTTTTCTGTAATAACATAGGTGTACTATGCATGATTGGTAAACTATGAACTGCTGTATCTTTGCAAAGTTTAGTATACATAAAGAAAATAATAACATCAATAGAACTTGTGAAAAATTTAACAAAGCAAAGTTTGTATATTGTCCCTTTGAAACATGTAACATACATATGTTATTAGTATTACAGTATTTTGATATTTTAGCCCACAATAACGACATGTTTGTTATTATAGTATTAATGGATGGGTTTTTTTGGGGAAGACGGCTTCAAGCCGTCAATCCCCAATGGGGTTGACCAGAGTGACATTCCCTCACATCATTCATTTTGTTTTTATAGTGTGGAAAACCCCCCAACAAATCTTACTGAGAATGATGAGATGGGGAGACACAAATGAATAAATTGACTTTAAACACTTTTTTTACACATTTCCCTTCTGTTTCTCTCGAAATTATCGTATATTGAGCTCTCCTTTACACCATTTACGTTTCTTTTACAATCCGGAAAAATCAGTATGACGAGATATTCTAAATATATCCAACCTACATTATATTTTATAGTGACGTCATTGTTGGAATGCCACACTACGGATAGGGATATCCTTCACTGGTTATTTAAATCATTCTCAAAGATTGTGCACTTATTAAAAAATAGTATTTGTTAAATTTAAACATAATGATGGTTGATGTAGATGAATCAAACATCAACATGCAATACTTTAATGTGTAGGTCAACAACTTTCAAAGTAACCAAAAGTCCGAGGGCCTACATGAGATTGGGGAGAGAAACGATCTTTTCCATTTTTTTCTGTAAAACTCTGTTTTGAGAATCTTCCTCCAATTCAGGAACACCTCAATTTATGAGCTAATTATCCACTAAAAAACACTTAAAATGTATATGATAAGTAGTCTTCCATTAAACTGAATTTTGTGTACCAACATAATCATTGTAATAGTAAAAAAAAAAAATTACAAATGTTGCATTTTGTAGTTTAAACCTATGTATTCATGAAATTTTACAAATATTTCAAAATATAGGATTTGGAAACAAGCTTCACACAGTTTACATCAATCATATTGTTATTTTTATTAGTACCTGTATCCCTGTGATGAGAGATGTAACTGGGAACTTTATCAATGAAAATTTAAAACTGAATAGATTTTTCAGTCCTAACTTTCTTAAGAAAAAAATTAAAAATCTTAGGAGTACTGTCACAAAAAGTGGAAAATGGCCCTAGCCTGCAGTTCAGTTGTACACTATTAAGATTTCAAAAATAATTGTAGTTGTTGTTAAATGACAGAATTCAACTAGTTAAATTTTAGATAATTAACTATCAACTTTAATTGAATGTTTAGATTTAGAAGATGCAGATCTCTTCCATTGGTCTAAATTGAATCCTAAACTAAAGAAACGAAATTACATTAAACAACAATTGATTCCAATAGTGTCAACCTTCCACATGTTCTAGCTGTTCTTTTTTTTTCATTCTTTATATGAAGACTATCAAAAGATACCCCCCCCCCCTTTTCCCAAAAAAAATGAAATAGAAACAAGGGCCGTCTTTCCCCTCAGAGCTATTCAGCTCTTTGATTTATAATGGCCCTGTTATATGTCCAAGGTCTGTTATAATGGTTGAGGAAGTCTGTAATGGCCCGAGGCAACGCTGAGGGCCATTATTACTGACCGAGGACATATAACAGAGCCATTATAAAAACACCCATTTCTTAATACATCTATTAAGCAACTGAATAAAAGTGTATGTGTTAATATACCAAATATCCTAGATATTAAGTTGACAGAAGTTATGTGTTGAAAAACAGGAGGAACAGTGATCCCTATATATGGTTCTTTAATGTTGGTTGCTGGTTACTACATTGTTGTAAATTAAATAAAATACAAAAAAGTATTATACTCTTTACTACTTAATTTTATTAACTTTATTAAAAACCCTAACTGTGCTTTATACAGACAAACCGGGCATTAATACAGGGCCATTACAGAAAAACAGGGCCATTACAGAAAAGAACAGGGCCATTACAGAAAAACAGGGCCATTACAGAAAAACAGGGCCATTACAGAAAAAAACAGGGCCGTTACAGAAAAACAGGGCCATTACAGAAAATATGTTATTTTTAATAACCAGTCATTTTTGGCAATAATGTACTTAGTTGGTTAATAATTTTCTGTAATAACTTATTTAAGTTAGACCCTTGACTGATTATTAAACAAATTTCATTTTATTGTAGACTTTCACACAGAGACAATGGCTTTATTATCCACATGGTTGACGAGGAGTTGTCAGAGACTTTCAGTGTTACCACTCAGATACATGAATACAGGACATGCAGGAGGTAATTTGTCTTTATTTATTATTTACTCTTTTTAAAAATCATTGGAAAATATATGCAGAAGATTCCAAAAAAAAAATCAAAATTGTTCATTTGAAAAGAGCCTAATAAATCGTGGCAAAAACATTGGACATTGTACAAACTGTAGTCTACCATACACGTAAAAAACTAAAGACTGAGCAACAGGAACATACCAAAGATTACAATAAGTTATGGTTCAGCAAGAGTAAGTGTTAATATTAACAGGTGCAATACACATGATAAAAGGATTTTCAAACAAGTTTGTCTTATTGTGAAGCTATTCTACATTCCATCCTCATCAGTGGTGATGTCCAAAAATATTCACTCTGGTTAAAGGTTTTGAAATTTTTATAACTTTCTTAAACTAACCTGGATTTCTACCAAATCTGGACAGAAGCTTGTTTATGATCGTAAGATAGTAACAAGAAGTAAATTTTGTAAAAAAAACACTGTTTTACAATATTTTACTTATAAATGGACTTAGTTTTTTCTGCCAGGAAACATTACATTCGCTCTGTGGTTAAAGTTTTAAAAATTTTAATAACTTTCTAAAACTATCTTGGATTTGTACCAAACTTGGACAGAAGCTTGTTTATGATCAAAAACTAGTTACTAGAGGGAAATTTTGTAACAATTTTGTACCTGTATATATCTGTATTTTACTTATAAATAGACTTAACTATCCTGGATTTTTACCAAACTTGGACAAATGAAAGAACAACCCAACAACACCCAACAACAGCACTTTTAAACCAAAAAGATATTAAGGTGGTTCATAGATGTAACACTACAGGGAGATAACTCTGTGGTTCATAGATGTAACACTACAGGGAGATAACTCTGTGGTTCATAGATGTAACACTACAGGGAGATAACTCTGTGGTTCATAGATGTAACACTACAGGGAGATAACTCTGTGGTTCATAGATGTAACACTACAGGGAGATAACTCTGTGGTTCATAGATCTAACACTACAGGGAGATAACTCTGTAAAAATCAGTTGAATGTCTTAATCACTTTCTATTGTTAAGGAAATATAATACAATTCAATGATTAAAATTAGTGTTTGTCAGACTACTATATATATACTGGTTACCAATGAAATTTTTCTGAATAAAGTGGTTGGTTCAAACTTGTGAAAGTTTTATATTCTTGTCAATGGGTCAAAGTTAATATTTTGTCAAAATTTTATGAAAATTTAACCAGCCAAATTAATATTAGTCAAGGTGTTTGGAACCACATTAATCTCTCCAAAACCTGCAGTTGTTGGTATGACATCTAAATTCATGTTTATGAAAAGTGCTTTTTCATTACATTTCCAATTAATCTTTCCTAATATGGATTTAATATTGTTCTTTTTGACAACCATGAGATACTTAAATATGTTATGATTTTACTTGAAATAATGTGCAAATTAATGAATTTATTTACAGAATTTCATTATATGCAAACTTATACATTTTATTCCACAGTGGTAGCCAGTCAGAATTCATTTGAAGTAGCGAGACCCTCACTAACAGCTGCAACCAAAATTTTTGATATCCAAAGGGGAACGATTCAGAACGTTCAACAGAATAAATATCCTGAGATCTCATTGATAAATACATTGCCATTGACAACAGACACATTAGTTTATAAGTGTCCCTCTAAAATAAAACCACACAAGGAAATTTTAGACATTGTAAATACAGTTGGAATGTATGAGTGTCCAAATTCATCAAGAGCTGATGTTGATTTCATTTTACCCACAATGCAGTTCTTTAATGACCTTAACATTGATAGAGAATGTCCAGGTGTTCAGAAACCAGAAATGCTAGCCAGGAAAAAAGTTAGAAAGCTCTACAGGCTAATGAGAATTCGTGAGAGAATGCACAATAGGCATAGATTGAAAAGATATCGTAAAAAGTTGAAGTTTTTGTTTATTAAACTGAAAAGAGATAAGTTGGCAAAAAAAGAAGCCAAACTTCAAGCAGAGATAAAAGGAATGTATGATGCTGTAGAAAGTTATGATCCCTTAGCTAGAATTAGAGAAGAGATTGCACTTGCAAGAAAAGGAGGATTCAGGATTGATCTATTCAGAAATGGCAAGAACGACAAATAAACTAGATTTATTATTATCATAATTTACAACCTAACTGGTTGAAAATTTATTGTATGTTTGAAGTTATGGTAAACTCATTTTAGTTCAAATTTGTTTGTGTTCTTGATGACTGCATTTGTCAATCTCACTAGCTACAGCTACTGTTTTACAAGTAATATATCCTTAAAATAAAGTGGTAACAAACGAGGAATTCTGAAATATGTTTTAAATTTTTTGATAAGGAAAACCAACAGTTAAACTCCTCTTGGTGTACATGTAGCAAATGTACTGTTTCATTGACCTTGGTGCAGCATGTAGTATTTTTTTATATTGTATAAAAAAGAAGATGTGGTATGATTGCCAATGAGACAACTATCCTCAAAAGACCAAAATGACACAGACATTAACAACTATAGGTCATCGTACAGCCTTCAACAATGAGCAAAGCCCATACCGCATAGTCAGCTATAAAAGGCCCCGATAAGACAATGTAAAACATTGTATTTAATGGTTGCTGTCTCACTGAATAACTCAAAACTTCCTTTCATCCATTACTAATCGAAAGTCCCTGTTAATCGAAATTGTTCCTTCACAGTTACCTTAGGCTGCCCATTATTTCTTTAAAATTTACTACTCCTAATCTAACTGATTTAGATTTTGTCTAGCCTGCTACAGATGTGTAAGTAAGCAAGATGTATGAATACTTTTGATGTGGTCAGGTATTGTTTAATGTGTTTTTAGTTTAGAAAGAAGAAGAGTTGGATTATCCATATTTTGTTAAATGTAGAATGTAGTAATGGATGAAAGGAAGTTTTGAGTTATTCAGTGAGACAGCAACCATTAAATACAATAAGAAAAGACGTCTATACTTTAAAGAGCAACATATATATATACAGTCTTCAACAATAGACTACCAATCTATCCCTAGTCTAAATATGTGGTAAATGACTTAAACAGAAACTACCAAAAGCCTCCCATTTAAACCAAATTCTTTGAAGTACATTTATATAAATATGAAAAAAAAAATTATTGACAAAGCTCTAGACTAGGAATAGATACATTAACATGTGGAGAAGATTCATTATTATTTGTTGGATACCAAATTTGGACAGTTTTGTGGGTACAGGTGAACTACAAACTCAAATGTTCAATGGATTACAAATTTCCTTGAAAATGCATCTTTCATTAATCCACGAAAATTGATACATAAAAAAATAAATGAATCCACTTAAGAAATGACTGTAATATTTTTTCTGTCTATGAAGAAATAATATAAAAAATTTGGTGCACACTGAATAAAGCGCGTAGCGGGTTATTTAACAGTGTGCACCACATTTTTTATGTTATTTTGAATAGACAGAAAAAATATTAAAGTCATTTCTTATAATGTAATTCTAAATTCCATTTTAAACCGTAGAAAACCATGAAAAAATGTTGATGACGTCACGGTCACATGACTAAATTATGTCAATGGGCTGATAATAAAATAACGTCAGCCAATCAGAAGACGTGTTACATCCAAAATTAAATTATAAGTATATACTATAAACATTTGAATCAATGTAATGAAAAAGAAAAGGAAATACTAGATACATGTATTACAAAATCAAATAGGAATAAAATGAGATGTGAGGTATACACAATGATCGAAGAGACAATAACCCGACACACAACCAAATACATTTATAGGTGAACATACAGTCTTCAATATTTGACTGGTGTTTTCACACATTTGCAATTTCTAAATGACATGTTTTCCATTATTGTCATTAATTACCCAGTTGGTTCCTTCATTAACTTAAGTTGTTCTAATATCATCTGCTTTACTGTCAAAGAGATTTAAAACAATCACCTCATGAAAAGTGCAGAACAATACAATGTTAATCAATGCTTAAACATATTGATTGTTTAAAGTATAGATGATAAATCAAACAATTTTATTGATGTCTCGAACAAATGAACAATTCATTATATTATTTTTAAACACATATAAAACACAGCTTTTCCCAACAAAAGTAAAATACAAGTGTATTAGTATAATCAGTAAGTCTTTTGAGCCAAAAAGTCACATTTGAAAGGACATTCATATACTTGTTTTTTCTCAATAGTATTAAATCATTGTTTCAACCTGGGTAAAGTGACATTTGTTAATGAACCAAAATTAACAAGGGTAGAATTCTGACATTTGTCAAAAAAAAGGGCAACCTGTTTTCTGGTTACTATAGGAATATTTGCCCTTCAATGGCAGATTTAAATCTTTTGTTTAGGTTTTGGGCACAAGCAGAGAAGTTGATAGTCGTAGATAAGCAAAAATAATCTTACAAATAAGTCAATATGGTAAAAAATATTATTTGATTCTTTACAAATTTAGTGTGTTTACCTTATAGTTTGATCACTTGAAATAAATAAACTAAAATTTAAAATAGCAAAAAAAGGTTAGCAACACAAAATCTACAAATACTGGTAGATGGATCACCAATGTGAATGAAATAGACAATCAAGTCTTTTAAAGGAGTTGTTGCCCCTAATCAAAATTATCACCATTTTTTTCAGTTTTACTTACCTTTAAACTATAATGGATATGTATGGAAACTTGGTCCATGACCGCACAGTTTCAATTTGACACTAATATTCCTATTTATTGTATAGCAATATAATATTTCCCACAGAAAGTAACCAAAAGTTAGCGTGCAATAAATTCTAATATTGCACTAGTGCAATAAATCTTCAAAATTCATGACGTCATCAACAACAAAATCTTAGTTTAAACCAATGTTTACTTTTAAATATTATATTGTTATACAATAAAAGGGTTATTGCATGAATATTGGGGAATATTGTCCCTCGTAGAACATATATTGCACTCGCAAGCTCGTGCAATATAAAATTCTACTCGGGACAATATTCCCCAATACTCATGCAATAACCCTATAATATTGCATTATAACAATTTATTGGTGAAAAAAAGCCATATGAAGAATACAAAAGCCTAAAAGCCTCTAGTATTCAGCAGCTGAAATTAAAATCAAAAGTACTTAACCTGCTGAAATTAAATCATGCCTTTCACTATATAATAAAGGTTGCTGTATATTGGATTTATCAAGCCATAAATACTACAGACATCGGAAAAACATATTGGTTAGAATATTTGTAAAGTTAAGAATGAAGAAACAAGTCTTTCTTTGAAAACAAAATTTGTGTTCATCACCTCACAACAGATAAAATATTTAATGATTACAGCATACTTATAATCTTTGTCATTAAGTCAAGTAAACTTATCAAAATATTTTATGATTTTAAAGGCAGTAAGAAACGTGTTACTTTGATACATTGGTAAATTTAGAATAAAAAAAACTAAGACTACAGTAGTCTGAGTGTCTACATTTTTAATTTTCTGCAGTCTTTCTTTAAAAAATAAATTATTGAACTTTTGTATTCAACTCCAAAATACAGTGGAAATAGTTAATTATAACAGACTGAGTATACTTATAATCTTAAAACTGCAGATACTTCCCACAGTTTTTGGTGGGGTTTCGTGTTGCAAAGTCTTTAGTTTTCTATATTGTGTCTTGTGTACTATTATTTGTCTGTTTATCTTTTTAGCTCACCTTTCCTAAAAGGAAATGTGAGCTTTTGTCATCACTAGGCGTCCGTCGTCGTCCGTCGTCGTCGTTGTCGTAAACTATTTCAAAGATCTTCTCCTCTGAAACTACTGAACCAATTCACACCAAACTTCATCTGATTGATTCCTAGGGTAAAATTGAGAAAGGAAATGGTGAATATGTCAAAGCGACAACCACCCGACCATAGAGCAAACAACAGCCGAAGGCAACCAATGGGTCTTCAATGTAGCGAGAATTCCCGCACCCGTAGGTGTCCTTCAGCTGGCCCCTAAAATATGCATAATAGTACAGTGATAATGGACGTCATACTAAACTCCGAATTATACACAAGAAACTAAAATTTAAAATCATACAAGACTAACAAAGGCCAGAGGCTCCTGACTTGGGACAGGCGCAAAATTGCGGCGGGGTTAAACATGTTTATGAGATCTCAACCCTCCCCCTATACCTCTAGCCAATGTAGAAAAGTAAAAGAATAACAATACGCACATTAAAATTCAGTTCAAGAGAAGTCCGAGTCTGATGTCAAAAGATGTAACAAAAGAAAATAAATAAAATGACAATAATACATAAATAACAACAGACTACTAGCAGTTAACTGACATGCCAGCTCCAGACCTCAATTAAACTGATTGAAAGATTATGTCTTCATCATATGAATATCAGGTACAATCCCTCCCGTTAGGGGTTTAGTATCATACTATCATAAAATATATGAGAAGAACATAACCCGTGTCATGCCAACAACTGTTTTTTTTAGAAATAAATGTGTTTAGTTCCGATGCAAAGACCCTATCAGTGAATCAATGTTAAAGCCAAAATATGCAATCTTTAATGACCTGACAACAGTATCGTAACTATATCCCCTTTTAATAAGTCTATTTAAAGGTTTTGTTAGTTTCTGAGGAGAATACTGACATTTTTGTGCTTTATAAAGAATATTTCCATAAAATTTTGGATGTGAAATACCTGAACGTATAAGATGTCTGCATGTTGAGTTATATTTACGAATTATTTCCTTATACCGGTGATAAAATTTAGTAAATGTTTTGACCAGTTTGTGATATCGAAAACCCTGGTGTAATAATTTTTCAGTAATACATAAATTTCTCTCGCTAAAATCTAATACATTGTTACATACACGAGCGAATCGTACAAGTTGAGATATATAAACACCATAAGATGGTGACAAGGGAACGTCACCATCTAAAAATGGATAATTAACAATAGGAAATGAAAAATCATCTCTTTTATCATAAATTTTTGTATTAAGCTTCCCGTTTATGATATAGATATCAAGATCGAGGAAAGGGCAGTGGTCATTGTTATCATTAGCTTTATTTAAAGTAAGTTCTACAGGATAAATTTCTTTAGTATACATACTGAAGTCGTCATTATTTAGAGCCAATATATCATCCAAATATCTAAAAGTATTGTTAAATTTTTGTATCAAATGTTGTTTTGATGGGTCTTTGCTAATTTTAGTCATAAATTGTAACTCATAACAATACAAAAACAGGTCCGCAATAAGTGGTGCACAGTTAGTCCCCATTGGAATTCCAATAACTTGACGATATACGGAATCTCCAAAGCGAACAAAAATGTTATCAAGTAAAAATTCAAGTGCATAAATAGTATCAAAGCATGTCCAATTGACATAGTTCTTTTGTTTATTGCTACTAAAAAATGATCTAAAAGAGTTTGAACATATGTACTCGCATTCCGACTTTTTAAATGCCCAGTTAATTAGGGATGTGAATTTTTTCTTAATAAGAATATGAGGCAAAGTGGTATATAGGGTAGAAAAATCAAAACTTTGAACAGATCTAGAATAAAGTTTGTTTTCTTTATCTAGAATAAAGTTTGTGTTTTAAATCCCATTTCATCAAAAAACATGGCCACCATGGCTAAAAATAGAACATAGGTGTAAAATGCAGTTTTTGGCTTATATCTCAAAAACTAAAGCATTTAGAGCAAATCTGACATGGGGTAAAAATGTTCAATAGGTCAAGATCTATCATCCCTGTAATTTCAGAAGAATCAAACAACCCATTGTTGGGTTGCTGCCACTTAATTGGTAATTTTAAGGAAATTTTGCAGTTTTTGGTCATTATCTTGAATATTATTATAGATAAAGAGAAACTGTAAACAGCAAAAATGTTCAGCAAAGTAAGATCTACAAATAAGTTCATATGACCAAAATTGTCAATTGACCCCTTAAGGAGTTATTGTCCTTTAATGACAATTTTACACAATTTGTTCATCATATTTGCTAACTTTAAAAAATCTTCTCCTCTGAAACTACTGAACCAATTTCCACCAAACTTAAGCTGAATTATCATTAAGGTGTCTAGAATAAAGTTTGTGTTTTATTTTGTGTTTTGTCAAAAAATATGGTTGCCATAGCTAAAAATAGAACATAGGGGTAAAATGCAGTTTTGGGCTTCTATCTCAAAAACTAAAGCTTTTATAGCAAATTTGACAGGTGTGAAAATGTTTATTATGTCAAGATCCATCAGCTGACACAGAAATTAACAACTATAGGTTACTGTACAGCCTTCAACAATTAGCAAAGCATAATAACCAATTTGGCTTTTGACCCCTTAGAATATTGGCCTTTTAACTCAACTTTACACAATTAGTTCATCATGTTGTTTAACTTTTAAAACATTCTCCTCTGAAACTTATAAACCAATTTGAGCCAAACTAAGGCTAAAGGATCCATATTGTGTTTAGTATATATCTTTTTTTTTTTTAAAAAACATGGCCGCCATGGCTAAGGAGAACATAGGGATAATATATACAGTGTTGGGCTTTAAAAATCTCAAAAACTAAAGGTTTTACAAAAAATCTTCTCCTCTGAAACTACTGGGCCAAATTAAACCAAACTTGGCCACTATCATCTTTGGGGTATTTAGTTTAAATAATGTGTGGCGTGACCCGGCCAACCAACCAAGATGGCCGCCATGGCTAAAAATAGAACATAGGGGTGAAATGTAGATTTTGGCTTATAACTCAAAAACCAAAGCATTTAGAGCAAATCTGACAGGGATAAAATTAATTATCAGTTAAAGATCTATCTGCCCTGAAATTTTCAGACAAATCGGACAACCTGTTGTTGGGTTGCTGCCCCGAATTAGTAATTTTAAGGAAATTGTGCAGATTTTGGTTATTATCTTGAATATTATTATAGATAGAGATAAACTGTAAACAGCAATAATGTTCAGCAAAATAAGATCTACAAATAAGTCAACATGACCAAAATTGTCAATTGACCCCTTAAGGAGTTATTGCTCTTTATAGTTAATTGTTAAGAATTTTCATAAATGTTTTTTAATTTTTGTAAAGTTGTAGGATATTTTCCACTGTAATTACTTGGCCAAGTTCATTATAGATAGAGATAATTGTAGCAACAAGAATGTTCAGTAAAGAAAGATCTACAAACACATCACCATCACCAAAACACAATTTTGTCATGAATTTATCTGTGTCCATTGTTAATATGCACATAGACCAAGGTGAGCGACACAGGCTCTTGAGAGCCTCTAGTTTATTGTCCCTCTAGTATCTTTCACCCCTCTTTTAGTAGATACTATAATTTCGTGTTTCTTTGTGTATTTTTGAACGTTTCACTCACAACCCCTTTCCAAAACCTATTTATTTGATGTATTTTATGATTTGTCTTGTATTAGACATGCATGTAATATTTGCCACTGAACATAAAACAAACAAATCATTTAGAAGTCATGCTGTGTGTGAGTGTGTAGATACACCTATACATAAAACGAAAAGAATTAAGAAATTATTTTTTTTAGCAACAAGCTTATTTTATTTTACTGCGCAAGTTTTTGTCAACATCTCCATCTTCTTATATCTATGATGAACGTCTTAGAATTTTAATTTTGGTCCTTATCAATGGTTGCATAACGAGAAAGGATTATATAATAAGTTGCTCGAAGTCTAGTTCACATAATGAATTTTGTTTCAAACTATATAACTAACCAAAAGAATAGTAAAATTGAGAATGGAAATCGGGAATGTGTCAAAGAGACAACAACCCGACCATAGAACAAACAACAGCAGAAGGTCACCAACAGGTCTTCAATGCAGCGAGAAATTCCTACACCCGGAGGCGTCCTTTCAGCTGGCCGCCAAACAAATATATATACCAGTTCAGTGATAATGAACGCCATACTAAACTCCAAATTGTACACAAGAAAGGCGCAAAATTCGGCAGTGTTAAACATGTTTATGAGATCTCAACCACCCCCCATACCTCTAGCCAATGTAGAAAAGTAAACGCATAACAATACGCACATTAAAATTCAGTTCAAGAGAAGTCCGAGTCTGATGTCAGAAGATGTAACCAAAGAAAATAAACAAAATGACAATAATACATAAGTAACAACAGACCGACATGCCAGCTCCAGACTTCAATTAAATTAATTGAAAGATTATGTCTCCATCATATGAATATCAGACACAATCCTTCCCGTTGGGGATTTAGTATCATACCATCATAACATATATGAGAAGAACATAACCCGTGTCATGCCAACAACTGTTTAAAAAAAAATGTGCTTAGTTCCGATGCAAAGACCCTATAAGTGAATCAATATTAACGCCAAAATATGCAATCTTTAATGACTTGACAACAGTATCGTAACTATATCCCTTCTTAATAAGTCTATTTAAAGGTTTTGTTAGCTTCTGAGGTGAAAACTGACATTTTTGTGCTTTATAAAGAATATTTCCATAAAAATTGGATGTGAAATACCTGAACGTATTAGAAGTCTGCATGTTGAGCTATATTTACGAATGATGTCCTTATACCGATGATAAAATTTAATAAATGTTTTGAGTAGTTTGTGATATCGAAAACCCTGGTGTAATAATTTTTCAATAATACATAAATTTCTCTCGTTGAAATCTAAAACATTGTTACATACACGATCGAATCGTACAAGTTGAGATATATAAACACCGTAAGATGGTGACAAGGGAACGTCACCATCTAAAAATGGATGATTAACGATAGGAAATGAAAAATCATCTCTTTTATCATAAATTTTAGTATTCAGCTTTCCGTTAAAGATATAGATATCAAGATCGAGGAAAGGGCAGTGGTCATTGTTAGTATTAGCTTTATTTAAGGTAAGTTCAACAGGATAAATTTCTTTAGTATACATACTGAAGTCGTCATTATTGAGAGCCAAAATATCATCCAAATATCTAAAAGTTTTATTAAATTTGTGTATAAGATGTTTGTTTCGATGGGTCTTTGCTGATTTTTGTCATAAATTGTAACTCATAGCAATACAAAAACAGGTCCGCAATAATTGGTGCACAGTTAGTCCCCATTGGAATTCCGATATCCTGACGATATACGGAATCTCAAAAGCAAACAAAAATGTTAAAAAACTATGTTAATTGGACATGCTTTGATACTATATCTGCCCTTGAATTTTTACTAGATAACTATGTCTGCCCTTGAATTTTTACTAGATAACTATATCTGCCCTTGAATTTTTACTAAATAACAATCTAGTAAAAATTCAAGGGCAGATATAGTATCAAATCATGTCCAATTGACATAGTTTTTGTTTTTGTTTATTGCTACTAAAAAATGACCTAAAAGAGTTGGAACATATATATATCCACATTCTGACTTTTAAATGCCCATTTGAATAGGTGTGTGATTTTTTTCTTAATGAGAATGTGAGGCAATGTGGTATATAAGGTAGAAAAATCAAAACTTTGAACAGATTCAAAATCACCAATATAAGGATGTAATTTATCAAGTACTTCCAACGAGTTCTTGACACTCCAAAAGTAATTAATTCTACTATTTTCGAAGGCCTTATTTGAACAATTTATTATCAGGTTTTTAATTGTACCAAGTGTACTGGTAAGAATAATAGACAATTTAGTAGTGGAACAATGGCTTCAGGACGAAATAAATCTATATTTGTACGATGTCTTCTGAAGCTTCGGAAGCCAATACATAGTTGTGATTTTCATTGTATTTGGTTCTGCTTGAAAGCGGTAGCTAAAAGTTTATGTTTGTTACAGATGTCGTTTTCTGAAAATGGAGTCATTTGGAATGTTGGTGAATTGGTGATTTCTTTTTGCAGAACCTTACTGTAAAATTTACGTCAAAAAATAAAAATATTATTAGCAGCTTTATCGGCCGGGACAAAAACAAATTTCTTGGCTAATTCTTTTTGTTTATATTTGATACGAGAAATAGGTTTATAAGGTTATTGTTAAGAGTAAAATGTTCTTTAAAATGTTGAATACAGTATATCAACTATGTTCATTACTGAATTAAAAAGAGCAAAGATTTTTTGTCAGCTTTTTCCTGTTTTATCCATTTCGTACAGTAAGTACGAAGTGAGTCGTGGATGATATTACGACACTCATTCCAATTAGTAATTGACGGGGGACGATATTTAGGTCCTTTACTGAGGAATGAGTTTAACTCTTGGTCTTGAACGATGTTAAGATCTCCTGTTATAACATGGGACATGGGTCCATAAATGTATTCGGAATTACTGCAATTACATGAAGTAGGTGTATTTTCACTGATATTAACATCTTTACACAATTGGCTATACTTAAACACAAATTTCCGGGTAGTTTTCTTGTAAATATAACAAATAAGAGGGAGCTCAGTATTATCAAATATCTAGGAATTTGTTCTTTAACAGTATGGTCGTTAAAAATCCGGACAATATTTACAAAATGAAAACCTTTATTGACATACTTTATTTTAATAAAATGGTTTTTTTTTTATGATCTTCAGGGCGATCAATTTTGGAATAACAATATGCCATTATAATTTGAACGATTTCATACTTACGACTGCTATACGAAATTGTGTTGCAACCCCCTAAAACTTTATTTAACTTATTAACCGGTAATGAACACAGTTTTGTTAACAGATAATGTCTGCCGTTGATTTTTTAAATAGAAATTAGGTCCGAAATATTGGTATGATTGGTCCGAAATTTTCTTTGATTGCTATTTGTTCTACGACCATGAGAACGGGTTTTACGAACAGTTTTAGAAACTATATCCAAAATGTTAACAGAATCGGTTCTTGATATATATTACCAATTCCCATGATAGTATCATTAAGACCGAGAGGGGATACTGTCTGTAATTTTTTTATCCAATTTAATTCATTTATTTTCCGTGATCGTACAAACTTTGAATGAGATTTACCAGGCTGCTTATTTACTACTTCTAAAGGTTGAACTGCTAAATATGTAATAGGATGATTGTGCTTCTTAAGGTGTTGATAAATGATACTTTTGAATTTATTGGGTCTTTTAAAACGATACAGATGTTCTTGAGTGCGTTTAGATAAATATTGTCCAGTTTCACCTACGTACTGAATACCGCATCCAGGTTTGTTTTATGTGAGTAAATAAATAATACTGTTTGTTTTTCAAGTTAAATCAGCTTCAAAATTTAAAGAAAATGTGCGACCATTAAACGTGGACCTTACCGTATTGTTCGTGGAAAGACGAGGACATGTAAGTCATTGTTTGGCATGGCACTTATCGATAGAAAGGGCAACCACGATTTTTATTGTTAAAAATGTTAACGATGGTAGTATTTTTAGATAAGCGATTTTGAAGATTGAGACGTGTAGATACCCTTTGAACGAGTTTAGTATTTGATATTTTTCCATTTCCAAGCTTCATATTTGTTTTTTGGTTGTGAATTATATCATAAAGGAGTACCCATTGGAGTAAAGCAAGTTCGAATTGTAGAAAAAAAATTGATATCCCAATTTTATATTTTTAAGTCACATTAGTTATAGAGGCATATAAAGGCGAAATGAATTGCCAATTTCTATTCAGTAAACATAATGTTTTACTGTTGTGTACAAAACAGAAATAATTTAACACGTTATTCGTCTATTACCAAACTCTACTCCTTGTTTTCTTGGTAGCATGCTGACTTCGTTGGTGATAACATTTGATCACATTTTAAAGGCCTTTATTCTTATGGTAAGATAACAACAACCAATTTAGTTTGATGTTAAAAGAAACATTCTATCAGAAACTATCAATAATGAATTCTGATTGTAACTTGTCTCATTGTCAATCATGCCACATCTCCTTATTTTTATTTTTCTATTTATACTTTTTAATAGTTTTCTGTTTTCGGTTTTGTTATTTTGGAACTTGATATCACTTTAAGATGTGTGTACTGAAACATGAATGCACTTTTTTTAAAGTATGGAAACGCCAGAATTTGGTTCCTTCCGATGATGTGTTGTCCTGATTCAGACATCAATAAATAAGATGTGATGATTTATTGTAAATTGGTCTGGATTAAACTGGTTCTAAATACTTGAAATATGTAACCAAATTGACACGTTTCCAAATCGAAGTCACTCAACATGTAAACGATTAAATTTTCCCCATCTTCCGAATCAAATGTTTCTATAATTTTATTATCTAATTACACAAAGCTTATAATTTGTCGCCATGCAATAAACTAACACCAAAATTTGATAATAGCGGGATATTCTGAAAAGGTTAAATGTGTGATTCAAATTTCAATATAACAGAGATCAATATTATAATAGCTTGTGTAAAATAACAATTATTCGCAGAAACAATTTCTTGATAAATGGCTGTGCGGATCAACGGTGTTCAAATGAATGATTGTAATTCCCACAAAGTATTAGAGGATATAAGATCGTGTTTATTGAAAATGTCAGGTTAGAATTCTACAATAATTAAAATATTTTCTTTCATTTCAAGTTCAAAATCACACTCGAAGGAATGAAACTAAAAGGAATGTAGTTCGAAAAATACTATATATATATATACAACATCCAATAGACGTATTTGCAATTAGCCATAGGTATGACGTAAATAGATTAAACATACTAGTCTACGATAGGCTTTTCTGCATACACAGCTGAACCGTTTTGGTTGTCATTCCTGCAGCAAACATAAGGATGAAATATTCTAAAGCTAGCTGTTAATTGGTTTATTTACATAATAAACTTAGTAGTATACCATCATTACCCACAAGTTAATCACATTTCTCTACGTCTGTGTTTCTTCATCCCTTCATAAAATCCCATTTGTAGTTTTCCAAAGATACATTTTCAAAAATATCGGACTCCAAATGTCAATGCAAAGGGGAAGGCTTCAAACAAAACCTGACAAAGCCAAACACTCGACTGCATCAACCAAGGCACACATGGAAAACAACTGGCATATTCCTGACTTGGTACATATTGTTACTGTTATTATGATATCGTTATACAACTAATTTCTTAAAATATATTTAACTTGTTGTGCATAAATACCAGGGTTTATTATTTATAGAGGTCCTTATCATAATTTCGGCTGATACTTCAGGTCAAAGACATATCGTACCCATCTCATTATGTTATGATATTGTAATTATTGTATTTATTTATGTTGGCCTGATTTGTGTTGTGTGGCCTGATAGTTGTTTACAGAATAATCTTAGAACTGTGCAGTTTAGAAATCACTGGAACAATTACAGAATGATTGGAACTTTCCAGAATGATCTTAATAAAAGATGAGTTATATAAACTTCTACATTTTAATAGAAACTTCCGTTGTAACTTTCCAGGATGTTCCATTATAGACTGTTCTAGAATCTTCCATGACAACTATATATATATACAGACACTAAAGTTAAACTCTCACTCTTACTCTTGGACTTAGACTTAGACATCGATAGACATTAGTATTCACCGCATTTGGATTGACACTTTAATTCTACAAACAACATCATACTGGATTGTGACCGTAGTAGTGAATGTAATATTCAGATTGGATTCCGAAAGATATCCGGATACAGATAAAGATAAAAGATTGGACTCATATTTTGACAGTTAAGTTGACAGTAATATTTGGGTAATACTTCTTGTAAACTTTTGTATAATAAATCTTGTTAATTTTTATAACTGATTTGTGTCTTTTGTTGGCTACAATTTAAAGGCGATTTCTGGCCGTAACAGAAATTGGGGGCTCGTCCGGGATACTGAATTATCTTATTCAAAATTTGTTTAGTAATTTTTATTATAACTAGCCAACAAAATTCTACAAAATGGCATTTGATGCCGGTAAATTTTTGAAAACGCCAGACCTGGAGAGTTTTGATAATTTAAAGAAAGAGGAATTAGTGTTGCTTGCTAAACATTTGAAATTAGATTTTAAAGTATCTATGAGAAAACAAATTATAAAAAATTTGGTAATAGACAAATTAGTTGACGCAGAAGTTTTAGGTGAAGAGGCTCTTGAGCTTAAGGTTGAAAATATTGACGCCTTTAAATTAAAACAGCTAGAATTAGAACATGAACTCAAATTAAAAGAACTGGAGATAAGAAAAGAAGATGAACTTAAATTAAAACAAGATGAACTTAAATTAAAACAGGCAGAACTGGAAATGAAGGAAAGGTTGGAAATGGAGAAAATAAAAGAAAAAGAAGATGAATTTAAGTTAAAACAGGCAGAACTTGAAATGAGGGAAAGACTAGAGATGGAGAAACTAAAACTTGAAATGGTCAATGAAGAAAGCAACACTAAAGTCCAGCCGAAATCAGAATATTTTGATGCAGCAAAAAATATACGTTTGGTTCCCAGATTTTGTGAAAAAACAGTCGATAAATATTTTCCACAGTTTGAGAAAATTGCTCATAACTTGAATTGGCCAAAGCCATATTGGACTACAATGCTACAAAGTGTTTTTGAGGGTAAGGCCGCTGAAATATACTCCGCACTTCCATCAGAAAAAAGTTCCGATTATGACACGGTGAAACAGGAAGTTTTGAAAGCTTATGAGCTAGTACCAGAAGCATATAGACAGAAATTTAGATCTTATAAAAAGTTTGATTCGCAAACCTATGTGGAATTTGCTCGGGAAAAAGAAGATCTATTTGATAAATGGCTTACTTCAAAGAAAACAGATAACAATTTTGATAACCTAAGACAATTGATGTTATTAGAAGAGTTCAAACAATGTGTTCATTTAGACTTAAAAACACATTTAGACGACAAAACTGTTGGAACAATACATGATGCAGCTGTAATTTCAGATAATTATACCCTTTCACATAAAAGAAGTTTCAAGGGACAAAATGTTAATAATTCAAGTGGAAATTACAAAAATCAAAGCACTGAGCGTACTGATAGTAAGCCTGTTGCACAGAATAAGAGTCAGTCCAGTTTTAATATGTCTAGTCCAAAATTTGATACTTTTGAGAAGAAGTCACTGATTTGTGCTTATTGTAAGAAGAATGGTCACCTGATGGCTGATTGTTTTAGACTCCAGAAGAAGAATGAACGAGATAATAAGCCGAAGTCCAGTGCGTGTACGACACCTTATATTACCAGTATGTTGGAATGTCCTGCGAGTCAGGCTTTTAAGTCCAGTTTTTGTGATTACATGGAGGAATATAAACCCTTTATGTCTGATGGGTTTATTTCTATTGTTGATGATACCACTCTTCAGCCTATTAAGATTTTACGGGACACTGGAGCTTCTCAGTCTTTATTGTTAGAAGGTGTGTTGCCTTTGTCCGAGAAGACTTCTGTTGGTGCCTCCGTTTTGTTACAAGGTGTAGAGTTAGGTTGTATAGATGTTCCTCTCCATCGTATTTATCTGAAGTCAGATTTGATAACTGGACCAGTTATTGTAGGTGTTCGTCCTAATCTCCCTGTAGAGGGTGTTACATTATTGCTAGGAAATGATCTAGCTAGGAACAAAGTGGTTGCTGAACCAATTGTTACCAGTGAACCAGTGGTGGATGTTAAATCACCTGAAGATGATGCTGAATTCTATTCAGCTTGTGTTGTTACTAGGGCGATGGCTAGAAAACAACAAGATGAGAATTTGCAAGAAGACCAGTTTGATTACATGGACCTTTCTGACACTTTCCTAGCTGACATTGAAGGTCCTGGTAGCTCAGAAAAGGCCATAATAAGACCACCTAGTGTTAACAAGAATGTTATTATGCCATGGCCAAACGTAAACAGCCATTCATTAGACCGAAAGAATTTATTCAAAGAACAACATAAAGACCCTGAGGTTCTTCAGCTCAACCAGCGGGCTCAACCACAGGAGGAAGCAGACAAAGTGGCCGAATGCTATTACCATCAGGACGGCATTTTAATGAGGAAGTGGAGGCCTCCTGATGCTACCCCAGAGGAGGAATGGAGAGTGGTATACCAAGTGGTGGTGCCTAAAGTTTATAGGCAAGAAATTATTGGTCTTGCCCATGACACCCCCTTGGCTGGACACTTAGGTATAAGGAAGACTTGCCTTAAGATCTTGCAGCATTTCTACTGGCCCAGACTTCGAAATGATGTCGCAGAATACTGCAAATCATGCCATATATGCCAGGTTGTTGGTAAGCCTAACCAGAAAATACCACCAGCACCACTTCTGCCTATTCCAGCCTTTGACGAACCTTTCAGCAGAGTTTTAATTGACTGCGTTGGACCTTTACCAAAGACCAAAACTGGAAATGCGTATTTATTGACAATCATGTGTACATCCACTCGCTTTCCTGAGGCTATTCCGCTAAGAAATATCAAGACACCTACTATTGTCAAAGCACTTATAAAATTTTTCACATTAGTAGGACTTCCTAAGTCTATACAGTCCGACCAGGGATCAAATTTCATGTCAGGTTTATTTCAGCAAGTCATGTACCAGTTAGGGATTGCTCAGTATAGATCAAGTGCGTACCATCCAGAATCTCAAGGTGCCTTAGAACGTTTTCACCAAACATTGAAGAACATGATTAGAACTTTTTGTCTTCAATTTGATAGAGACTGGGATGATGGAGTTCACTTTCTACTTTTTGCAGTCCGAGAGGCTGTTCAAGAATCCCTTGGATTTAGTCCCTTTGAGTTGGTATTTGGCCATACTGTAAGGGGACCGTTAAAATTGATTAAGGAAAAGTGGCTTACTGAACATACTGACTTGAATCTTTTAGACTATGTATCTAGATTTAAAGAAAAATTGTATACTGCTTGTCAAATTGCTCAGAAAAACTTAAAAAATGTACAGAGCAAGATGAAAATTTGGTATGATAAAGATGCCAGGGATAGAGTATTTGAGCCTGGTGATAAGGTACTTGTATTTTTGCCAGTCCCTGGACATCCTTTACAGGCTAAATATTGTGGTCCTTATACAATAGAGAGTAAAATCAATGATTTGAATTATATTGTAAAAACTCCAGGTCGGCGTAAACAAAACAGAGTGTGTCATATTAATATGTTAAAACCATATTTTGAGCGTACTAATGAATGTGAGAGTAAACCAGTTGCCACTTTAGGCATGGTTAAATTTGAGAACAATCATGACAAACCAGATGTAATTGAACCACCTTGTAGTTCTAAAACTATCGAAGAGACAGTTAGATTGAAAAATTCAGAAATTTTGTCAAATTTAGACTCAAAACTTGCACATCTGTCTTTTGATCGTAGAGAAGAAATAAAAACTTTGGTATTTTCTTTTAAAAATCATTTTCCAGATGTGCCAAAAAAAACTACTGCTGTTTGTCATGATGTTGATGTAGGAGATGCTTCTCCAATTAAGCAACATCCTTACCGGCTCAATCCACTCAAACTTGAAGCTATGAGAAAAGAAATTAAATATATGCTTGACAATGATATTATTGAGCCGAGTAACAGTGAATGGAGCTCTCCTTGTCTCCTTGTGCCAAAACCAGATAAAACCTTTCGTTTCGTGACTGATTTCAGAAAAGTAAATTCAGTCTCAAAATCTGATTCCTATCCAATTCCAAGGATAGACGATTGTATTGATAACATTGGTCAAGCAAAATTTGTGAGCAAATTTGATTTGTTGAAAGGTTATTGGCAAGTTCCACTGACACAGAGAGCTCGTGAAATATCAGCTTTTGTTACACCAGATGGTTTATTTCAATATACTGTAATGCCGTTTGGCATGAAAAGTGCACCAGCTACATTTCAAAGAATGATCAATAATGTTATAAAAGCTTTAAACTGTTGTTATGCTTATATTGATGATCTAAGTTTATGTAGTGATAGCTGGGAACAGCATTTAACACATTTGTATGATACTTTTGATAGATTGTCACAATCAAATTTGACTGTTAATCTTGGTAAAAGTGAATTTTGTCAGGCCACTGTTGATTATTTAGGGCATACAGTTGGCCAAGGTCAAGTGAAACCTATTATGGCTAAAGTAGAAGCCATTTCCAAATTTCCTCCTCCTACAAATAGAAAACAACTTATGAGATATTTAGGCATGATTGGATTTTACAGAAAATTTTGTTCAAATTTTGCTACTGTGGTTCAACCATTGACTCATCTTTTACGAAAAGATTCTAAATTTATCTGGAGTGAAAATTGTCAAAACGCTTTTGAAAATAGCAAATCACTTTTAATTAATAGTCCAGTTCTGATTACTCCAGATTTTGAAAAACAATTTAAACTTGCCGTTGATGCAAGCGATGTAGGAATTGGAGCTGTTTTATATCAAGAGACAGATGATAATGTTGAGAAACCTATATCATATTTTTCTAAGAAATTAGATAAACATCAGAAAAATTATTCAACTATTGAAAAAGAGAGTTTTGCAATGTTGTCAGCACTTCAACATTTTGATGTATATTTGAATCCCACTGTATATCCTATTCTTGTTTGTACTGATCATAATCCTCTCACCTTCATACATAAAATGAGAAACAAGAATCAGAGGTTGACTAGGTGGAGTTTATTGTTACAGGAATATGATGTAATTGTAAAACACATTAAGGGTAACGATAATGTAATAGCAGATGCTTTATCTAGAGCTTATTAAAACACTTTGTATATACTATGTATTTTTGTTCATATTATTCATGATAAGTTTTTGTTACACTAAAACTTCTTTTAAGGGGGGAGGTGTTATGATATTGTAATTATTGTATTTATTTATGTTGGCCTGATTTGTGTTGTGTGGCCTGATAGTTGTTTACAGAATAATCTTAGAACTGTGCAGTTTAGAAATCACTGGAACAATTACAGAATGATTGGAACTTTCCAGAATGATCTTAATAAAAGATGAGTTATATAAACTTCTACATTTTACTAGAAACTTCCGTTGTAACTTTCCAGGATGTTCCATTATAGACTGTTCTAGAATCTTCCATGACAACTATATATATATACAGACACTAAAGTTAAACTCTCACTCTTACTCTTGGACTTAGACTTAGACATCGATAGACATTAGTATTCACCGCATTTGGATTGACACTTTAATTCTACAAACAACATCATACTGGATTGTGACCGTAGTAGTGAATGTAATATTCAGATTGGATTCCGAAAGATATCCGGATACAGATAAAGATAAAAGATTGGACTCATATTTTGACAGTTAAGTTGACAGTAATATTTGGGTAATACTTCTTGTAAATTTTTGTATAATAAATCTTGTTAATTTTTATAACTGATTTGTGTCTTTTGTTGGCTACAATTTAAAGGCGATTTCTGGCCGTAACAATTAAAAGGAGTGTATTGTTATTTATCTTACCTCTTATACATTACTAAGGTTTTTTAACCTCAGGCATAGATTACCTTAGCTATATTTGGCAAAACTTTTAGGAATTTTGGTCCTCAATGCTCTTCAACTTCGTACTTTATTTGGTCTTTTGAACTTTTTGGATTCGAGCGTCACTGATGAGTCTTTTGTAGACGAAACGTGCGTCTGGTGTATATATTAAATGTAGTCCTGGTATCTATGATGAGTTTATTTACAACCACTGGGTCGATGCCACTGCTGATGGAGATTTATTTCCCTCGAGGGTATAACAAGCCCAGTAGTCAGCAATTTTTGTGCTGACATGAATTGTCATTGATATGGTTATATTTATTTGGCCTTCTGAACTTTTTTGGATTCGACCGTCACTGATGAGTCATTTGTAGACGAAATGTGCGTCTGGAGTATATACTAAATTTAGTCCTGGTTTCTTTGATGAGTTTATTTTCTAGGAATATGATTGGTCGAAAGCGTCCGCGTAGAGACCGTGTATATTCAATATTAGGTTAGTAGGGAGGCGGGGCTTATTCCAATGCACGGTTAGTAGTTGTGTTTCGACTTTGGCACTAATTGATTATTTAAATGTATTAAAAATTCTGTTTAATATTGTTATATCAAGGTTGTTGATTTAAAATTGTTATTGTTGTCATAAGTTCTTTTGTGCAGACCAATGAAAGAAGGTTCTTAAAATTGAACACTTTAGTATATGAATAAGAAGATTCGGTAAGATTTAAAATGAGACAACTCTAGTCTAAATCAACAAATAAAGATAGTCGGTTAGAAAAATTTGTTACATAGTGTGCTAGTGAACATATACGATTCGCTCTCATCCCATATGGAATTTACTGACCCCGTATATATCGTATTAGGTCACTAAAATACTGTGCAACTAATATTACCAAATGCTTTACACAAAATGTTTAACGTTAGTTTGGTCCCTTTACTTAAGCGCCAAAAATTCCAATGTGGATCCGCGACTGACATAATGAGCATATATCTTTTACTTGAAGAACATCTTGGTAGATTACCGCATGAAGACAATATTAAACACAAGAAAAAAGAAAAAACACCAATCACTTAGGGCAGCAGGTACAATAACGTATCATGTGTTATTAAAACATATTCATTTGACCTAATCTGAGAAATTACTGGTACTTCTTATACACAATTGGCTAGCACATCTTATTTATTCTTAAAAAAAAATACGATTATGAAAGAAAAAAAAGAACACATAACGTTAGAAGTAGTCATAAAATAATTGCCTAATTGAAGAATCAAATGCAATAGTGTGTTCATGAAAAACACAAACTTGTTGGAACATTTACATAATCCAATGTTCTGTCTGTCTGTCAACACTTGCTAAATATTTGATTCTGACATGAATATGCTTAATCTTTAAATGTTAACAATTTAATGTACTCCGTGAATTTATAAATCATTAGCATATCATTACACTGTCAATTGTCATTATCTGAAATCCTTTGCCATGATATTGAGTTTTAAGCTGCTGATAAATAAAGAAGGAGATTGTGGTTATCAAAAACAAAACAATGTCGAAGAAGCATAACCATGTTAAATCTGCAAATTTGCGGCAACACATTTTTGTTCTTCCCTCGCCGGGATTCGAATGTGTGCTATTGGGATATCGAGACAACATATTCCAACTCAATTATTGGTTTTTGTTTTCAATTAAGACTTGTTTATATATATATATATATTTACTTATGCAATGTTAAATTGCCTAATTGTTAAAAGTGTACAAGTCGTAAAAGTAGCATGGCTTATCAGACTTGTCTCCAGGGTCGCATTTAGAAGTGTCAATGGGTAAGACAAAAACGCCGGAACAGTTCAATTTGCAGCAGGATTATAATTCTTTACCATTCTAAAAACGACAAAGAGTTCAAACACGCCACCACAATTGTACTTTAAACCGTCGAAATTTTTCAATAACAAACAACAACCACTGACATACAGGCTTCGCACTCTGGACAGGCACATACAGAATGTGGCGGTGTTAAACATCTTTGCAGGCGCCCACCATCACTCAATTGAAAAAGACTTAATTATCGCATATGCCTGATTGATAGAGGTATCAAAAGAAAAAGAAAAGTCTCAATATTGGGATGCTTAATAAAGAAGACACAAAAGCGACACCCCAATTATAACATATCATGCATGTTAATCATATGATTGTAAGTGATGAATATTTAGAATTTTGAAATTTTATTTACAAGTAAGATACATATTATGCTCCACATTGTAATCACAAGAAGCATTAGATGTGTCATTTTTCTAGAACAATTTGGCATTGTTATTTTCCAAGCACGGCAGATCCACAGGATTCAGAACAATTCCTAAATACATCTTGACAATCCATAATGCATGGATGATCAGTTTTGTCTCCTCTGCATTTAAGGTCGTGTGAATCAAAAAAGCCTTTGCAATGAAAATCACAGCAGAATGCATAGTCGTCACCACATCCAGCACGACAAAGAATAATCCCACTTCTTATCATGGCGAACAAAGCAATCATAATACACAATTCAAATATTATCTTCATCTGTAAATAGAAAAAAAAGTATATATTTGAAAGACAGTATTTAAGTATCAGGCAGAGTGCCATATACACGTGATTTATGAGGGTTTCAGATTTTATCTATAAATGGCCTGGAAGAAGCAGTAACCACATACTGCTCAAAAAATAAATTTGAGTGGTTGCCATGGTAACGGAGACTCTTTTTTTGGGGTTATTAAGAGTGGTAAAATCTTTCAAAAATCAGTTAAATCACTACAATTCAGAGCCTGATTACGAATAGAATCAAGCATTTTTCATTAATTATCATATGTTACATAGATACAACTTGGTTTAAGCTTCATTTTAGTTAAGATTGCATGTAAACCAAATTTGTAATTTTTTTTGAAAAATTTTGCCAAAAAATGCATATTTTCAACTTTTCTGAATTTGGGATTTTTGCGAAATTATCAAATTTTCTCGGGTGTTTTTGAGAAAACTGCAAATGTGTACAGCATAGTTAGCACTGTAGTTATGAAGTTTGGATACTACTTTACCAAATTAAATAGAAAAATTCTTGGGACCTTTTTCAGTTTGATCACCATAGCAACCATTTTTTCCTTGGAAACGGAGTTATTATTTGCAGAATATAGCAGTTTAAGAGCTTAAATGTACTGAATTGTTTCATAACCGATACAAAAATACATAAAAGCATACGCTAACTCTAAATCACCTTCAGTAAGAGTTGCTGACTTCAATACTTACCATGGAAACACATATTATCCATAGCAACATCTATTTTAAAATCTATCAATGGCTTTATGTAAAAAAATACATATATAGAGAGTTAATATTCAAATTTGAATATGACAGCATGTTTTTCTTCACTCACAATCTCTTCTGTTCTTCTTAGAAGGTTCAACAAATGTAATATATAATGTAACATTGGGGTTGGAAGGTTAGGAAAAAAAAGGGGGTAGGTTTATTTAAAAAAAAAATCATACATGTAGATTCTTGAAACGATAACGTTTGGTCGTAGAGCCTGATTATGAATAGAATCAAACTTTTTTTCAGAAATTTCATATATAACATCGATATAACTGGGGGTTTAGCTTCAGAGCTTAGTAAAGATAACAGTTTAATCGACTGTTAGATTTTTTTGTAAAAATATACTAAAAAACACATACATGTATATTCATTTTTGTTGAAATATGGAGTTTTTATGAAATTATAAATTTTTTTCGTGTGTTTTTCCGAAAAGTGCAAATATGTAAAGCATATAAAAAAGCAAGCATTGTAGTAACAAAATTTGAATACTACTTGACCAGAATAAATAGAATATTACGTGTTGCTCTCTTGAATTTTATCACCATATTAACGTATTTTCCCCTTGGAAACACAGATATTATTTATTGAATTCTGCAGTATAGGAAATTCAATGTTCTCAATTGTTTCCAAACCTTTATAAAAAATACATAGAAGCATATATATACTCTAACTCTAAACTACAATGCTTAAGTATTATTACAACAGTAGCCATGGTAACAAATATCACCAACACCCAATCAAAAGATATATAATATAGTTTTATGTTAAAAATTATATATAAATAAGTTTGATAATGTTAATTTTTCTAATGGGAATATATATATATAACTGCATGTTTGGCTTTGTCTCACTCTCAGTCCTGTCTTTGCTCCTTGAGAAGACTCAACAAATCTAAATATATACACTGTGGCATTTTGGGGGAGTAGTGGAGGTTGGGTGGTTTTTGTTTGAATCTTTCATAGATCCTTATGAGGAAAATTGAGAGGTTTAGCTATAAAACTAGGTTTAATCTACCATTTTCTACATAAGAAAATGTCTGTACCAAGTCGGTAATATATGACAGTTTTTATCTATTCGTTTGATGTATTTAAGGTTTTGATTTTGCCATTTGCTTAGGGATTTTCCATTTAGAATTTTCCTCAGTGTTCCGTATATTTGTTATTAGCTCACCTGACCTGAAAGGTCAAGTGAGCTATTCTCATCACTTGGAGTCCGTCGTCCGGCGTCCGTCGTCCGTAAACTTTTACAAAAATCTTCTCCTCTGAAACTACTTGGCCAAATTTAACCAAACTTGGCCACGATCATCCTTGGGGTATCTAGTTTAAAAAAAATATGTCCGATGACCCGGCCATCTAACCAATTGAGAACATTGATTAGATCTAACCAAGATGGCCGCCAAGGTTATAAATAGAACATATCATAACCAAAGCATTTAGAGCAAATCTGACAGGATAAAATGGATTATCAGGTCAAGATCTATCTGCCCTGAAATTTTCAAATGAATCGGACAACCCGTTGTTGGGTTGCTGCCCCTGAATTGGTAATTTTAAGGAAATTTTGCTGTTTTTGGTTATTATCTTGAATACTATATAGATAGAGATAAACTGTAAACAGCAATAATGTTCAGCAAAGTAAGATTTACAAATAAGTTAACATGACTGAAATGGTCAGTTGACCCCTTTAGGAGTTATTGCCCTTTATAGTCAATTTTTAACCATTTTTCGTAAATCTTTAAGTAATCTTTTACAAAAATCTTCTCCTCTAAACTACTGGGCCAAATTTACCTGAACTTGGCAACAATCATCTTTGGGGTATCTAGTTAAAAAAATGTGTCCGGTGACCCGGCCATCCAACCAAGATGGCCGCCACGGCTAAAAATAGAACATAGGGATAAAATACAGTTTTTGGCTTATAACTCAAAAACCAAAGCATTTAGAGCAAATCTGACAGAATTGAAATGTTTATCAGGTTATTATCTTGAATACTATTATAGATAGAGATAAACTGTAAACAGCAATAATGTTCAGCAAAGTAAGATCTACAAATAAGTCAACATGACCAAAATTGTCAGAGAACTCCTTAAGGAGTTATTGTCCTTTATAGTCAATATTGAACAACTTTTCGTTATTTTTGCAACTTGTACAAAAATCTTCTTTTCTAAAACTATGGACCAAATTTAACCAAACTTGGCCACAATCATTACTAGGGTATCTATTTTAAAAAAGTGTCTAATGACCCTGTCTGCCAACCAAGATGGCCGACATCAGTAAATACAGTAACAGGTGAGCGACACAGGCTCTTGAGAGCCTCTGGTTTTACTTTTTCCTACAACGTTTTGTCAGGTTTTGTTCAAAGTTTCAATCTGGAAATCTACAATTATTCATAAAATTTTACTAACAGATGAAGGACTTCATGGGGATTGCAATAGCACATTCTAACTTTTGTCAAGGTCTATATAATTTTTGAAAGTATAGCTCTGACAATATAATGTCCTTTACCACTGGTAGGAAATTAAAAAAATTTCCTAGCGCAATAACACTCCCAAGTCAAGAGCCTGTATGTATGTGTTTTAAATTTTTTTTCCGTTCACTTTTTGTATATAAATTAGGCCGTTAGGTTTTCTTGTTTGAATTGTTTTACATTGTCATTTTGGGACCTTTTACAGCAGACTATGCATCATGGGCTTTGCTCATTGTTGAAGGCTGCATGATAACCTACAGTTGTTAATTTCTGTGTCTTTTTGGTCTATTGTGGAGAGTTGTCTCATTGGAAATTATACCACATCTTCTTTTTTTATATTAACAGAAACGATAAAAAATAATCTACACTAAAGTCGAAAAATATTATATGGTATGTATGACAGAAAAAAAAAGGTTCTCCTAAGATGAAAAAGTTACTTTTAGAAATTTCGTCAGTTAACCAGGCCATTTAAGGCGAACTATACAGTTCTAACCTTGTCTGGTTAAACAAAAAAGTGACGCCAACAAATTCAAACTTGATATCTGTTTTGTGTTTATCAGCATTGCGTATATTTTTCATAACATTTGGTTGAGGCAAACTAAAATTAGAAAATGGAAACAAACTTTGAGATGACTACCGTACTGACAGACATGGGTAAAACTTACTCCCCCAACATATTGCAGCGCGGCCATAAAGTGTATATTTTAGTTTTTGCCCTTGTACCTTGAATAGATCAAATGTTTGCAATGCGCGAGACACTGAAATTTGTTCTTTTATTTCACATGGGACGTTAAAGTCTGATATTCAACTTGTTAGGACTAGAAAGCATTGATATTTACAAAGACAAATAAGATTGGTATTTACTGCGCTATTTCTAGTGTTGCAGTTAATTGAATAATACCATGTGTGTATTTTGTCTTGGAAATTAACTGTTATTAATCTTGTATTTCTTCTCACGTTCTCAGCTTAGTGGTTTCATTCAAAATCTCGGGATTACTGCACAGTCTTTTATAAAGGTTACAGAGACAGATACAGAAAATAGGGGTGTCATTGAAGAAAAGGTTTAAAAAAAGACATTGAGAGTAGCATAACGATTTTTTTGAAGATTCAACCTAAACAAATGATACATTTTTACATGTTTACTTTCTAAAAAGGAGAAGAAGGGGATTTCAGAAGGATTAGAAGTGTGCTTCAGCTGACCCCCCCCCCCCTTTTCACACACACACACACACACACAGACACACACATAACAAGATATAATGTTATCGGAAGCATGAACATATGAGATGTTACAGTATGTAGTACGGTGCATAGTAAGAAATGATTCATAATTAATACAATTATTTTGTACAATAATTTTGTTTTGATAATTTTGCCGGTAATAGCATAATCATTTTAACCGGTAGCACAATTCTAACTTAGCAGATGTATCTATTCATCTTTCTCGGAGATCCTGAATTCCAATTGCGGAATAGTACTACAACAAAGGAGTTATTAATGATATACTAATAGCTATTTATTAAGAGTATTCCATTATACTGGACTTCTAATATCAACGATTACCAATTGACTATTATTATTTTTTAAGTCCCCACCGACTTAATATTTGTTCAATCTGTCTGTCCGTCTATCCGCCCGTCCATCACACTTCAGATTCAGTTTAGAAATGCTTTGACCAAATGATTCTATTTTTAGTTTGTAAGCTTATTATTATGTTACAGGTCAAGTTTGTGAAATATGCTTGTGGGATAACATCTCAAACTTGTGTGTGCTCTAAAAAATTAAGAATTTTCTTACAAGGGCCATATTAATCTTGCCTTAGGTTTGCCCGGCTATTGCAATCCAATGAAGTTCATCATCTGTTAACTTTTAAAAATTGACTATCAGATTATGAACTCGAAATTAATTGCGACAAAACGCAATTATCTTTTCAAGGATCAACTTGTATGAAACATTTGAAAAAAATATTATACCCACCTTTTTCCCAACTCTCCAACCCCAATGTTACATAATATATTACATTTATTAAACTGTCTGAAAAAACATCAGACAAGACTGAGAGTGAAACTAAGAATATTGTCATATTCCAATTTGAAAATAAACACCCTCAATTTGTGTATTTTTTTACATTTCCATTTATGCAGTTTTTAGATGGATGTTGCTATGGATAATCTTTGTTTCCATGGTAACAATTGAAGGCAACAACACTTGACGAGAGTAATTTAAAGTTTGCGTTAGCTTTTATGTATTTTCTTATCGGTTATGAAACAATTCAGGACATTTAAGATCTTAAACTGCTATATTCTGCAAATAATAACTCCGTTTCCAAGGAAAAAATTGGTTGCTATGGTGATCAAACTGAAAAAGGTCCCAAGAATTTTTCTATTTAATTTGGTAAAGTAGTATCCAAACTTCATAACTACAGTGCTAACTATGCTGTACACATTAGCAGTTTTCTCAAAAACACCAGAGAAAATTTGATAATTTCGCAAAAATCCCAAATTCAGAAAAGTTGAAAATATGCATTTTTTGCCAAAATTTTTCAAAAAATTTACAAATTTGATTTACATGCAATCTTAACTAAAATGAAGCTTAAACCAAGTTGTATCAACATTACATATGAAACTTGATAGAATATACTTGATTCTATTAAATATCAGGCTCTGAATTGTAGTGATTAAGGTGATTTTTGAAAGATTTTACCACGCTTAACAACCCAAAAAATAGAGTCTCCGTTACCATGGCAACCACTCATATTTTCCCACTCAAACTTTTTTTTTGAGCAGTATTCAAGGAATGCTTCTACCAGGCAATTTATAGAAAAAATCTGAAACCCTCATATATCGCACTCTGTCTGGTTCTTACAAAGAGCTGTACTTAATAACTCAAACTTATCATGTGGTTTTTTTTTTTTTTTTGGCCTCTTAAACATTTGCTTTTATACAAACTTTATGAAGATATTCCTCAATCATGAACCATTTCACAATGTTCATTGAATACATTGTACCTAATTAACCATCAAAAGCGATGCTGCTATATATGCTTCATTGATGGAGTGACCAGTGCACAATATTTATATCAAACGAACATTTGCGTTTTGTAATATTCATGAAAAAATAATCATGATAATGTCCTCAATAATAGACAGAATACCTATATCATCTTTTCGCCTGCATAAACAGAGTGTTTCATTTAGTATTTATCTTGACCATTATCCTGGAACGGCTACTGATCGTTAATTTTCTTGTTTTAACTATTTTTGTTGGTAGGTTTTAACTTTTAGATATTTTGGTCTCGAGCATAATTTATTAAAATTCACAGCTGATGTAGAAACAAATCTTTTCCGAAGACATTTATATCCAGTACCCCATATCCATTTCAAATTCATATGAATACTAGTAGTACATGTAGTATAAGTTGCCAAATGAATTTAATTTGAAAAACGATAAAAGTTATACATACCTTAGCCTCACTGCCTTGATAGTTGTTTGTTTCTCTAATTGATATTCATCAGAAATGACATGAACTGTTGTACATATACAGATAAGAATTGAAAAACATGTCTTTGACTTAGGAATCGTGGTGCATCTGTCATGGCTAGTATAATGATAGATTAGATATGCAATCTTTGGTTTTGTAACCGGACATTAAACAAGGAGTGATGTAACTGTTTTTGGAGAGCCACCTAATTATGTTTTTAAGAATTGTTGTTGTCAATCGTCTGAACTGGTACAATTGCATTATCTATAACTAAATTGTTCATGGTAGCATTATCAAGATACTTGATTTCTTGATTGACAACATATTTGTTACGTTTTAGGGACGTGTTTTCCAACAGACTTTTGGCATTCTAAAAGTGACTATGTTGAACGCATCTATCCCATCGAAATAGAGATAAATAATACAAAAGATACAGTTAAGACTGCCTAACATGTTGACTTACATCTTGAAATTGACAATGAGGGTCGGTTGAAAACAAAACTTTACGAGAAACGAGATGATTTTAGCTTCTCAATTGTGAACTTTCCATTTCTATGTAGCAACATTCCAGTAGCGCCTGTATACGGAGTATATATCTCCTAATTGAGACGATATTCCCGCGCTTGTACTTCCTACCATGATTTCCTTGATAGGGGATTGCTGCTCACAAGGTAACTATTAAACCAAGAGTTCCAAATGGTTAAGTTGAAATCATCCTTTCGTAAATTTCACGGACGCCATCACGAGTTGGTTGGCTGTTATGGAATAACTGTTTCGCAGATGATATCGGATATGTTTCTTACGTCGTAACTACAATCCCGTTCCCTTTTCACGAATTTGACCTACCGAATTATACTATTTACCGAGTTTGTGATAACATGAGCAACGTGACAGGTGCCACATGTGGAGCAGAATCTGCTTACCCTTTCGGAGCATCTGAGACCAGTTTTTGGTGGGGTTCGTGTTGCTCAGTCTTTAGTTTTCTGTGTTGTTTCTTGGGTACTATTGTTTTTTTTTTGTTTAGTTTTTTTTTCATATCTAGTCATGGTGTTGTCAGTTTATTTTCAATTTATGAGTTTTAATATCTTTCGCCCCTCCTCTGTTCCCTTTACTCCAAGTCAGTTTTCTCCTGTACAGTACGAGACACAATTTCTTATTTGAAATGTTTTACATTATTTGAAGTTAGGACCTTATATACCTGACTATACGGAAATTAACAAACTGTAATGAAAGCACGCTGACATTTCTGAATGAACATTCGCCTTTAACATGTTTAAGTTTAAGTATGATCCACATGTCAGTATTATGGTTAAAAAACACAAAGACAATATGTATGATTTGAAGATACCTGTACATACAAATAATTTACGCCCTTGAATGAAGGAAACGTCATAATACTACCATATCAAAGAGAGAAAACAAGATGACAAGGAATTCATCATTCCTTTTATAGAAACAGTTTGAACTCGGAATATTCGAAAGGATGAATAATTTCTGCTTTTAAAGTGGCACCTCTTATGTTACCAAATGTAAACTTTACATTTAAAAATTATGACACTGCAACAGTGAACTGCAAATTTCAGAAAATATTGAGATACTAAATTATTACATTTCTTATGTCAATGCTGGGAGAATTGAAAACTCGGAGCTGGTATTTCATTCATGTTTGCTGCTACAATACTTGACAAATAATGAATTTCAATGGAGATGCAATATCATTCACTATTTGTGTAAAGTTGAACAAAAGAACCAATTTTACCGAGGAATTTATCCCTGGTAGCTTTACAAAAGTCAATCAAGCCAAATGTATTACGTCAAATCGAGAAAAATAATCAATTTGTAATGTGCTTGTAAAATACACTTTAATAGAACAAATAATAAAGCTCTTGGTACTTGCGGCAACAACCATTCCTTTTGTTATTTGATGGTTTTGTAGTGTGTTACCACCATAAAGGATGAAACGAAATTGAACTTATTGCAATGGAAATGTTGTTTGACTGCTAAAGCTATAATACAGAAATGCACTCCGATCCAGTGTTGGTTTTGCAATACTATTCAAAACATGTACTGTTTTCTATTTATCTGTTGAAAACCCGAGTTTACATAATCTTGTTAAATGCTTAACTTCAATTGAATACTATTTGACATTTGTTAATATCGATAATAGTGTTATGTAATGAAATTTAAAGAATAATAATTTGCCAAAAATTACTTGACAACATTATTTCCAATCTTGTTTGTAACACGAGCTTCTGGAAATTCAGGATGACAACATCTGTACTAAACATAACATTTGGTTTTTTCACATTACGATTCTTTTGAATGTCAAGTAAAATTCTACAAACAAACATGTCAACAAAATTAGGAGATTATCCCTTCATTCGTACTAAGTCAATTATTAACGAATTCAATGCACCTTCTTGTAATTTCATTGTATGTTAAAGCGTCGAACGCAATCTTGATCAATTGTGCCACATATATATATCAAACCCTTCAACACCGAAATGTTGCATCATGGTACTGTAAAAAAAGTCAACAGTAGTATACTGGTGTTCAAAAGTCATACATCGATTGAGAGAAAACAAATCCGGGTTACAAACCAACACTTTAACTTTAAGGGGAAAATACCGAAATGCAACAAAACATACGTGAAAACCGACACTCTTGTTTATGAAGGAATGGTGAACTACTTGAAAGTATATGGTAATAAACATATTTGTCCATTCGACTGTCCGTCTATTTGCCTCATTGTCCGTCTAATTGTCTCTTTGTCCGTCTATCTGTTTGTATGTCTGTCTGTATGTCCGGACCAACTTCCATATCGTTGTTTGATTCATTTCAAAATGTGTATAATAATGTGATATGCAAATAATACTTTAAGAAGGATTTTTTAATCTGTTAGGTTTATCTGAAATGATACTCTTACACCTAATAAATGTTTATCTACAAGGAGCAATTTTGTCATCAACCAACATCGCATCTACTTTGTGGGAATATCATTGATGTGTATTCATTTTTTCTGTGTATTGCTTTATTATTTATTATGTATTATATGTGTATTCTCGTTTAAGTTATATTATTGTGGGATTCTTTTCGACTTGTGCGTGTATTTTCATTGCTCCTAATGTACTTTCAAACTACTTTTTTCTATTGAATAACTGTAATAGGTCTGTAATGCTATATAATTATCAAGGTTCAAAAGTTTAAAATTAATTAAAACAAAAAAATGTTTATATACAGGCCCAGTTGACCTAACAAGTTTTCCTTGGAATCTAAACGACTACCGTATGTTCAAACAAAATATAACAACGACACCAAATACTTAGTCCCTTGCACCTAACTATAAGAGATGTGAATAATTCAATTCAACTAGTGTTGCTTACTTTTTTCATTAGATACTGAAATTTTTTTTTTAGGTAAAAGACCTCTAGGTGTGTTGATTTTGAAATTGTTTTTGTTTTTGTTGATATTTTCTTACTCGATTTGATATTTTCCTAATCGTGCTAATATTTGCCAAATCGTTTTGATATTATTTTTTATAATATCTATATGTATATAAATTAATCTAATATCGCCAATACCATAAAATGTAACAAATCGAGACTTATTTCCATTCAGGTTAATGTTTTGACCTATTAATCTGCCTCTTTTCAATTTCATTAATCCTTTGATGCGTTGTATATTTCGTAGTAAAAAATTTATTGACACGCATAGGTTGGCTTGAAGCTGTATTTAATGAAGATGATGATTTTACATTCAACTCTGTGTTTATTTTGGAATGTTATAATATAATTTGAGACCAGTAGTCATAATTTCTGTTATTCTCATTAAATTTCGTTGCAGGAAATTTGGATCGCCTACGTCTATGGAAAGCTTCTGAATAATGATGGAGTAATTTGACTCTTTGATAGTGATTATTTCTTTTTTTCAAATTCTAAATCTGCGTGTTATGTTTTACAATTTATATAATTATAGTTTTTTTTTATAGTGGACTACATAATTTGAATCAACTTAAAAAAATTACGGTTAATAAAATGGGCTGAATTACCTACTCGTATTCCCAATTTTATATTTTCGGAATTCAGAATCTATAAAATCATCATTTGAACTCTTTGCTGTTCCAACTGGCATACGTATCTTTCACACTTTCTTTCTATTTTTTAATCTGTTTAACAAACATCAAAAGGATAAAAGATAACCATAGGTACCATAGACGAAACTTTTTTAAGAAAGAAAGAAAGAACAATGTACAAATTGAAATTATGAATAAGAAAAACAAACAACTTAATGGTAAAAAAACAAACTACAAGAAGACAAACAACAAGAACAAAGCACTACACAGAAAACTAAAGATTCATCTAGAAACCAAAAGGGGACCGAAAATCGCCGTGATGGTAAATATTTTCTGCTTTACTAGTGACATCTATTGTTTTATTTAAGACCAATCAAGAAACGCAATGAAACTGGCATTATTGATTGTGTTTAAATTTTGATAGTTTCAAATATACGGAAATATCATAACATTATTTCAGCAAATATCAAAACAAATAAAATGCATACAATGTATGCGAAAGATTATAAAATGCGCTTCAACTTCGTACTTTACTTGGCCTTTTAACTTTTTTTTTTATTCGAGCGTCACTGATGAGTCTTTAGTAGTAGAAACGCGCGTCTGGCGTTAATAGAAAATTTCATTCCTAGTATCTATGATGAGTCTTCTTAGAATACTATTATTTATTTATTATGATATAAACAGAACAAAATAATCAGTTTTCTATCAAGCGAATCGTAATTGAGTCATATCCTAGTATACTTTAGTTCTGCTTTATAAAATAAATCCTACATCTTTTATGACGCTTTTCTGTCTTTCCTCAAAGCAATATATTTTTTTTCAGTTTAGCAATTGATATTGTCAATGGTTAATGTCAAACGGAGAAGTATAACAGTTGTGATGAAAGCATAATATATCTATTTACTGAACAGTATAATTTCGCGTGGTATTACAGGTTTTTATTGGCTATATAATAATCTATCCTTAACACGAATGAAGTCAAACAGTTGCTAATCAAAATAATCTTTCATTGGTTATTGTTCAAACACGTGACTTTTCACATGTATCAAAAATTACTGTCGATAAAGCTTTCGTTTTGGTAGAAAAGTTAATCCGTTTAATTGTGACGTGACTGGAAGAACATAGCATGCAGTGTCAACTATTTTTTTCAGTGACTGTATTCGTTTTATTAGCAGAAAAAGTGAGTATAATTTCAAACTTTTAAACAAAAAAAGATATATGCCAAATATATGTGTAGTTATGTTCTGTGTTTAATATGATTTGACTTAATAATGTGGATTGATTACTGACAATAATCGTAAACGTATGTTTTCAATTCTTATCATAGTTTTTTAAGTACGTATATTTTGTATATTCGATTAAGGTACGGACAATATGTGTTTCATAATTTCATTCGTTTAGTTAATTAAACATTGTGGAATTTGAATATGAAAAAGTCTTATCCAGACGAGTCCATTGACTTATTTTTGTATATTTTTTAAGTTATTTACCCTGAAATATAATTGTTAAAGACATATTTAAATGATTTGAACATTGCTATAGAAATTGCTCCAAGGGATATCTGAAAGGAAAATGAGCTTATGTGTATCAGAATTACCAAAGAACACTATCTTAAGACAGAAAAATATTTTTTTTTTTAATTTAAATCAGAATGTCTTCAATATATAGCATTGCAACAACTATTCGAAATAAGCCAACATATTTTATATATAGATATAGCCGTATTTGGCACAACTTTTTGTAATTTTGGATCCACAATGCTTTTCAACTTTGTACTTGTTTGGCTTCATAAATATTTTGATATGAGCGTCACTGATGAGTCTTATGTAGACGGACGAAACGCGCGTCTGGCGTACTAAATTATAATCTTGGTACCTTTTATAACTATTTAGTTTTCATTAATGATTTGACTAAATTAAAAATACAGCAGAACCTGAAACTAGGGAACCGTTTATATTCTTTGTCTATACACGTATATATTTTGTTTCCCCTTTGGTGACATATTTGTTTGTTTTCATATGGATTAAAATTTAACACAGTGTTGACTGCTTTGTCCCTATTTTTGACACTTTTATGACTTTCGAACATCGGTATGCTACTGTTGCCTTTATTTAACTACTTATAATTTGTCTGTTTAGTTTTTTCACACAGCGTTTTATATATAATGGAATTTGATGCGACTGTCATACATGTGAAAGGTTTAGCTAGCTATAAAACCAAATTTATCCACCATTTTCTGCATAAGAAAATGCCTGTACCAAATCAGAAATATGGCAGTTGTTGTCCATTTATCTAATGTGTTTAAGCTTTTGATGTTGCCATTTGATAAGGGACCTTTCGTTTTGAATTTTACTCTGAGTTATGTATTTTGTTATTTTACTTTTCATTAAGTACTTTGTTTATTTCAATGAAAATATTTTCGGATATATTTTAAAAATCATTATTTGTGATAGTTTTATAATGTTGAATATCGGCACGTTGGACTCTTAAACATTACAAAAATAATCTGAAATTGTACCTTTAGCCCCTGTTCTACCAGTTGTCTTAAGTTTTATATTCCAAACATATTTACATTGAATTTAAAAGTAGTTTTCATAATTGTTTTTATTATATTCATTCACATTTTAATCATCTTTATTAGGTTTTGTTATTATTTTATTTTTTTTGGGGGGGGGGGGGTGTTCTGTTTTTCTTTTTGTTTGTTTCCCGGGTGGTTTGTTTCTGTAATCAGAATCAGATTCAATCAAAATATTGAAGTAAATGTTTGAGAAGTATCTTTCAGGGTTATGGGTTCGTTTTATAACATATAATAGTTGTAAAGCTTCATATGTATGTAGATTTTCATCCTAGAGAACTAAATAATTAAACACTCATGATACAAAAGCTTTTAAGGAATAACTATACAAATGTTACAATTTCATTTGGCCATCATTTAATTGTTCTTCCGAGTAATATGAACATGATGAACTTCACTTTATTACAAACATACTGAAATGTCATTTGGAACAATTATTCTTGTAAAATACCACCATGGAAAAATTAAAAAATGTAGCTTTAACATTAATGTACGAACAAAGCTGATTTTGTAAACAGTAGTGGGAGTCACTGTTAATTAGTCTCAAAAGTTTATTTATCGGCAATACGCAGTTTCCTTTTGTATTGACTGCCTTATATTTTCCTATTTCATAGATAGGACCTGATCCACGAATGTATTATAAAATAACGCCACGTAACATTACAAGAACGTCATGTATTTATTTCCATCAGCCTTGGTTTATCAATGAAATTACATTCATAAAGCAGAAGAGATAACAACGTTTTGTACGCGTAAAAATAGTTTTACTAACAATTTCATTATACAAAAATGTTATATTTCATATTCTAAATAAGAAATTGTCGACAACTTGTCGATAAAAAGAAACGCAATTTTGAATATCTACTCGCTCTTTTGGGTTGACTTGCTGTGCTTGTTTATCAAATCAGTCTCAACAATATGTTTTGTTATTATCTATTGATTATAAGCACTGCTATCTTACTGTTCAATGGCTTTTTGTATTCTTCTATAATTTTCATTTGCAGTATTGTAAATGAAAAGAT
The DNA here is from genome assembly GCA_037788925.1 of Mytilus galloprovincialis. Taxonomy (NCBI): domain Eukaryota; kingdom Metazoa; phylum Mollusca; class Bivalvia; order Mytilida; family Mytilidae; genus Mytilus; species Mytilus galloprovincialis. The sequence continues at coordinate 57,241,388 of CM075342.1, forward strand.
CCTGCAAATTGAGACTTTCGAAAAGCCCGTTTTAAAAATTGAGATAACTCATAATTGTATGCAAAATTCAGTCTTTTCCTGCGTATGGCGAGTGGAGAGAGATCTTTTCGAAATAAATGCCATCCTTTACTGAATATGAATGAACTTGTCTACCATAAAACCTGAATGTTAACTTTACTTGAAGGTTTAGAAAAACATAATGTTTGCTTGTTTGAATTTTGTCAATTGTAATTAATGTCTGGATACTTATAAGAATTGACATATTCCCAGATGCATTAGGTTCAGATGGGTCATTTGATACTCATGCAGAATCAGGTTGACTTCTCAGTATATATTCGAATTAAAATAGATGTTGGACGTGACATTTACACTATTTTCTTACGATTAAAATTGATTGTTAGTTATTCTGAGATGTTCAGGGCTTTCTAGAATTTCTAAATGCAGATTTTTTTGTAAGGATGGTCATGGCACTTGTGAGTTAGATCATTATAGTAATGATCCGTTCAATGTATGATAGTATACCATAACAACTGTAATACAGTACATGCATACATTCAACCTTGTATTTGGTTTTATCAAATTGTTATTTTTTTTTAAATTTTGAAATACATATCTGGTGCAATGAAATTGGTTCCGTTTACGTTATTGCATAGAAAAAAATGGTTGTGAAAATATAATTAATCATAGAATAAGTGGACACAATATATTTATACTTTGACATTATCTCCAGTACCAATGACCAGTCATTCTGATTCCGTATAATCCGCAGACGTCACAGTTGGTCACTTGCAATGGTTAGTTATTGTATTGTTCATATGATCAATATTGTCAATTATTGGAGATACTTCTAAGATAAGTAAACAATATTATAATGATTAAGGAAGAATTCATAATTTTGCTACACAATGGTAGATTTTTTATCTTTAGTAAATGATATTTAGAACGATATGCTAACTGGTGAGCATGTGCACTTTAATTCTATCTTAATCATATTAATGAATGACGTTTTATATTGAAATGATATTACACATTGCTGTTCTATTCTATATCAGTATATTGTTATGGTTGTAAAAATTATGTCCCGAAAACAGTAAAATACAGGATGGTTGCTCGTATACCATCATGCAATTGACTAAAATTGCAAATATCTCAAACAAAGACAATTGGCGGTTTTATTACATTTCGGTCTTAACGCGTATATAATAACTGTATTCTAGAAACACATGTAATTCGCACCCGAAATGTGTATTCCATGAACATATGTTCATTCCTTTCATTCAGAGAATAAGTTAGGTTTTTTTCAGTTTTTTTATAATAAATTGTAACACAGTCATATTAAAACTGTACCATTAAAAAAATTGCTATATTATTATTTTCTAGCTGCTGAAAGGACAAAAACAAAATTTGCTAGCAAAAAATGGCTATAATTTAAAATAACAAAAGTACTGAACGTCGATGAAAATTTAAAACGAAAGGTCCTACAGCGTAGAGAACAAAACAAACTGATATGAGATAGAAACTCATTCAAAGGTTAGAGGATTTACTTTTGCATTTTTATTACAGATCATAATGAAAACAAGAGATAACAATTCATCAAAAGTGCTATTTGCCTTCTATCTAAGTGAAATATGACCGTGACTGGTATAAACATTCAATTCAAACACTTTTTGTCATCTTTATTTTAGGATATTCTTATAAGGAAAGATTTAGCCTTAAGATATTGCTATCTTGTTGATGATTAAACTTTAAGCATCCTTTGATCTCTTTTGTTTCAACTGTTTTGTAATTTAAAACAAACGAGGTTTTTGTACATCGAAAAATGTGTTGGATATTAAACGAATCGATTTGCAGATGGTATTTGTATTTTGAAGACTCTATATGTGGTATTTAAATACTTAGTTTGGTAGTTCCAAACAATTACATCTCTGTATAATTCATTTAATTATATGAAACAACAATCAAGGTCATATACAAACTAGAGACTTTAAAGAGCCTGTGTCGCTCACCTTGGTCTATGTGCATATTAAACAAAGGACACAGATGGATAGCACTTACTTTGCTGTATATATTGCAATTTATAGTTTATCTCTATCTATAATAATATTCAAAATAATAACCAAAAGCTGCAAACATTTCTTAAAATTACTAATTCAGGGGCAGCAGCCCAACAACAAGTTGTCCGATTGTTCTGAAAATTTTAAGGCAGATAGATCTTGACCTAATGAACAATTTTATTCACAGCAGATTTGCTCTAAATGCTTTGGTTTCAGAGTTATAAGCCAAAATCTACATTTTACCCCTATGTTCTATTTTTAGCCATGGCGGCCATCTTAATTGGCTGTCCGGGTCACCGAACACATTTTTAGAACTAGATACCCTAATGATGATTGTGGCCAAGTTTGGTTAAATTTGGTCCAGTAGTTTCAGAGGAGAAGATTTTTGTAAAAGTTAACAGATGACGGACGACGGACGACGGACGACGAACGCCAAGTGATCATTTGGTCCTTCGGGCCAGCTGAGCTAAAAATACAGGCAAATAAACAATATAAACTTGCTTCAGATAATACAAGCAGTTTTTCAAAGAAATAAGGTGTTTAAGATAGATAAAACAATCTTTTCCCTCCAAATAAAGTTACAAAATATCTTTCATTTTCAATTACTTGTTATTAGGGGCATTCCCTCTCTTATTTTGTTTGCAAGACTATTTTGAGGAATATAAGGTGGCAATCAAAGATATGTCTATATTTTACTTCCATGGTAACAATACAGAACTGTACTTTTTCTTTCTAGCTAAAGAAATAAAATATTAAAACAATTATACATACATATGAAACCTATACATTTCTTGCAAGCAACCTAATATTAAGATACAAATATTGCTTCCTAAATTTAATGACGTATGCACAAATACATATTATACGAAATATTAAGAACTGTTTATCCACTTGAACCATAAATAAAGATGGAAAAAGGCGACCTTAAATACGTTTTTTTACGCGGTCGGGTAGATATCTAACTTTAACTCGTGTATCTTTGTGTTTATCAAATGTTTAATTGTAGTATTGATTGATGGATTGTTTTCCTCCACTTAAAGCACTATTTGCGGTATCGTGGCGGATAGTTGTTTTAAATATAGTTGTCGGAGTGCTTGGAGAGAACCATCGACCTTCCGATAGAACTACTGTTTATACTCGCCAACCAACAGACACATACAAATATAAATTAAATACATAGTAATAACAAACAATTGTATCCTTGTTTTTATTTTGACAGAGTGTATGCTTTTTTACCGATTCATAAGACTTGAAAGCAGGAAACTATTGTTGCCTATATTGATATAGTCTGAGCTTTTTTTAATTGTTAAGTATCAAATGTGTTCAATGTATTGTGGTAGTTTTTGGACAACAGTGACATACATGAAGAAGACAGGTGATAACCGTATTCAAAAAGTGGAACTACAAAATTCGTAAAAAACTGAAGACGTGCAGTTATTGTTTAATAATCAAATGCAATACTGTTTTCGTGCTATCGTTATTGTTGTAAATTCATTTATCATTAAAAAAAGAAGATAAAAACACCATTGTTATGTGAGAAGTTAAAATTATTGATACTAGTAGTTTCAAAATTTAACGCTGATATTACCATATTAACTTGATGTTTCCAGCATTCTTTTGTACTTTTTTTAACAAGTATGCCTCAAAACAATCATTTCTACTACGTCTTCAAAAATCGATATAAAAATGCTTCCAGATGTCAAATATTGACAAAAATCAAGAAAGATGGAAAATAAACGTTTCCGATTTAGATGGAAAAGGTAAAATGATCAACTTTTATAATTGACAAGAATTTATCGTTTTACGATATCTTAGGATTTTTTGTCCAGAGGAGAAAGAAGGAAATAGATAAAGGTTTTGCCTTTTGAGTGAATTTTATAATCTATTTGGCATATTATATTAGCATGCTCGTTTATTTCCTGATTTAGTGTTTCAACAAGAAAACAGAAACAAACTTGTAACCATATATAAAAAATAACATAAACTGAATTTTACTTTCATTGTTAGTTCTTTGAAGTTAGTGTTTGGAAAAAATAGAATTGAAAATGGAATTGGGGAAATGTCTCCTTTTTTAATTCGATTGACAAAATTTTAAATAATTGAAAAAATACCTGACCAACTTCATTGAGTTAGGTATTAAAATTTAAAGGGAACAAACGAAAGAACCCGGATATGAAAGCTCCACGACAGACATTTACAAGGATAAACACATTAAAAACTAAAGCTTGGGGTGAAATGATACCAAGTGCTTGCGAAAGGTAAGCACATCCTGATTTGCTTGATATCCCCCCCTCCACCATGAACTGGATTAACAAAGGATATTTGGTAAACGCCTATACAAGTATACGTTAACGATATATTTCAACCGATATTTGTCAACAATTATTTAACAAGAATCGCATTTACTGACATTATGAAGCTTCCTCCCAACACTTGTGGTAAACATTTATTGACAGTCAAAATGAAAACGTAACAAATTGGAAACTTGTTATGTGACGATATATGTTACACAAACCGTGGCCCTACTAATGCAAAGCTAATGGAACAACCACGATGTATTGTTCTTGACATTACGTCGATTTTGACTTCTTCAATGCATGCGAAATGACATAAGATAGGTCTGGAGAGAATGTAATTTTTTAGGCATTTGTGAGTAGGGTCATTAAGGCCTGGTTTTAGCCCAAGAAAATAAAATGTTTGATAACTTTCTTAAAACGGTACATAATGTTTAGAAATGCAAAGGGTCAAGAAATATCTATGAAAAACATTTAGATTTTATTTGATGACGTCACAATTACGTCATGATATGTACTGTTTTCACAACAATGATGAAAAATACAGAATTTATGCAGTTTTCTATCTATAATTCTGTTGTGGAAACATCGGGCGCAGCCAAGAAACAACAAAATAATTTAACAGAAGCTTTATTATAACTATCGACAAAATCTCACTTAATATAAAGTTGTTTCTTGGGTGCGCACACACTTTTTCAATCTAAAATATACTTAAAAATTTGATGAAAAACAAAGAAAATTATGAAATTTAACAAGATATCCAAATTAAGTCGTGATTTGTTGTCATGGTAACTTGTTCAATGTCAAAAATTGTTTTGTATTTCTGAATACCTTGTACCTTAGATATATTGTTCAGTAATTTAAAAATATGTATGATAACTTTTTAATTTGCAGTAATTTTTGGGCCAAAAAAGGGCCTTATTGCCCCTACTTCTTTCACTCATATCAATTTGTATTTATATTCATGTAAATCTCACTTGAAAATCGCGCAAAATCAGTTCATTTCAAATCTACGTGAATGCTTAAAACAAAGGCTTTCAGATAAAAATAAAATTGATTAATTCGTGAAATATACCATTGTTTGCTGTAAAGTTTAAGTGACATGCATGTGAAATATCACACAAGATCATGTCAATTTCAATTCACCTGAAATTCCCATGGAAATTTTCACAAGAGTTTCACTTATCAGATCGTTTGATGTGTATCTCACGTGAAATATTGTTACGTGAATATCCTGTAAGATTCATGTGAAATTCAAGTGAGCAATTTGCCTGTGTATTTAGTTTTCTGATCAAAATGCGCATTATATCTCTGCAGTGATGCTCGAAACCATGGTATTTAACGTTTTTTTCATTAAACAGTAAAACAGCATTCTTTTCTAATTTAGTACTATGTATTTTACGACGTCACTAACCGTCTTTTTTACTTCGAGTGCAAAATATAATATGTCCAACCACATAAAGAAAGCGTAAACATAATTGCTAACATTATTCTGTTAATTTCACATCGTAAAAACAGAATAAGTAGCATTTTCAACAACAAAATGTTTATTAACAACATTATATTACATATAGAATAGACAATAAGAAGTTTAGCTTTATTGAATGATAACCGAAGATAAATACTATATTTGCTCGGTCAAAAAGATGGATAACGTGATATATTAATGTTTTATCTAGTTCTTAAAGATTATTTTATTATGATTACTTGTTTGTTTTATCAAATTTGGAATATCATGTGTGAAGTGGAAATGTTGTCCAATAGTCACGTTGATGGTTAATATATAGATATTCATTCATTGATTAAGGTCTTACATACTTGATGTTTAGCTTTGCAAAATGGCATGCGATTCACAGACGTTTATTACGTCTTTACACTAAACTTTTTTGATTGATTGAATAATTGTTTGTTGCTTTATGCCACATTAGCACATTGTGCTATTCTTTGGAATTTGGTTTATTCTGCAATTGAAATTGGACTCTGACCCACAATTCAGTAAGTCCCGGCATTATGAAATCGGGTTTTTTTTTCATACTGTTCTAAGTATCGATATAATATATCAAAATATGCTCCAACTGATTTAACTGTTCCTTCTGTAATATCGTTACAATACTGTTCTGGATAAGAAACAGCGTCGAGTTTTCAGTTTTGTTTTATAGATTCTATTATTTCTTCGTATTGTTACATCAATGGTGTTCAAATGTTTAGGTTGAGCATTCCTGATAAATGCAGATAAATGTAATGAACATATGTAATTTGTGTACTTCTATATTCATTAAGGTATTGTCTTAAATCATGCTCTTTATAGGTTTTTGTGGGTTTTTTTTTTTTTGTGTGTTTTTTTTTTTGTGTTTTTTTTATGTTCGTCTTTCTATTTTTAAATCTTTCGATACGAATCAAAGTATAAGTAAATAAAGTATATAAGGAAAAACAATAACCAACACGAAAATGAACATGTAGTTTATAATAAAACGAAATTTTATTTAAAGAACGTTGTTAACTCATGTTCAACCGAATTAATCCAATCAGATCTAAACTTAATAGAAATGTATTCGTAAAATTGGAATTGTAAAAAAAAAACATTTGAATGTATATAAATAAGATTTTATTAAGATAAATCTTATAAGTAAACATCGGCAGCTCATATTTCTGTATTCGTATCGATACTTGCACAAACAATCCAGAGGCATGGTTAAAAGGACACACCTTTTTTTTTTACGAACAAAAGATTTGTCTGTTATAAAGAAAGAAATATTCTGAACCATTCAAAGAACTATGGTAGCCGGTTAAGGCCATTTCATATTCTATATGAATCGCGTTTTGGACTTCGCGTTTTCGCGTTTTCGACTTCGCGATTTCGCGTTTTCGCCCCATAGAATATGAAAAGCGAAAACACGAAATGGCCTTAACCGGCCACCATAAAGAACAACACTTCAATAGTCACATTAAATTTCAAATAAATGTTTTCAACTGTTGTCATTTGCACTTTGTTTAATCACTCTACTTGCTATTATCAATCCTTATTCGTCACAAATGGTACAGTTGGACTCTAACTTTGTTCCTGTAGGAAAAGAGATTATCTCCAGTGTTTTGTTATAATCGATTTAGACAATAGAAGCTATTCTAATCATCTGGAACTATTGACTACGCCATTAAAGTAATATAATTGTTCGACCAACAATTCTTATTAAACTAGAGATATGTTTTCTTATTTGACCTTGTTGCTTTAATTCTGTCTGGGTTATTCTTATACTAAAATGATAAGTTCTATAATCTGGCTATGTTTTATGTCTTCGATCTATTATCAGTCTTAATCAATAATAAAGAAAACCTTCATTTTAAAAGAATTATCAAAAGTTCGTCTAAGTTTTACTCCATTTATATTCAATTACAACACACTAGACAACCCGAATAAGCCGCAGTACATGTATAACATTTCAATGTGATATGATTTTTCTGCATAAATCGTCGTTAAGAGCATCTGGTATGTTTGATAAGTTTGTATAGCCCCGCCGTCTTAAGTTGGAGCTATATAGTGACATCTTCTTATATCTATATCATTGCCTTTCAATTCCGATTTTACGTCCTTTCGTCAATAAGTCATAAAGTCATTAAGTCATTCTGCAACGAACAGCTATATAGACATTTTGCTAAAGGCCTTCGCGTAAGATAATTTTTTACTATGTGAATTTACGATGACGCGTTACAGAACGAGCTCCGTTGTATTTTGAAGATCTTTTTACGGGCTTTGGACTTTGAAAATGTACACTCCTAAGTATGGCTTCATGCATTTTTTTCGATAGGGTCATTTGTGTCGTTCCGATACGTCTAGGTTTGTTTATATTTTATATTGTTATTGATAAAAAGACAAATACTATAATGTTGTTGAATTATATGGAATCAGTGCGTCATCATTGCGGGACCGTTATTAGCACATCGTTAAGTCGACGATATTAAAGTAATTGGCAGACTTGCATGACTGAAACAAAAAGTAAAATGAAAAAAAAGTACTGTAACGAATGGCAAACACAAATTCTCAAACAATAGAAAACAGTAGAAAAGAACTGTCATATGAATTGACTTGGTACAGACAGTTCCTTATATTGAAGATGAAGATTTAACCTGGTTGTCAAGCTACATAAATCTCACATGTATGATAGTGGAATAACATTCCAATGTATATATCAACCTTATAACATGTGATTTATTGTTACATCCAACCGTATTCTGCACATTGCTAATTGTTGTTTAAAAACTTTGCATTTAGTCGTCTTGCAAGAAAGGATGTTCGTTTTTCGTTCAACACTTTCAGTTTTGGTGTGAAAAATGTCATCCGTCCGTCTTTGAAATTCAACTTTGAGTTCGGTTGTATTTCTTCTTTTTTAATTGATTTCAGAGTTTGGTATTTTTTTACTTTTTTTTTACACCTGTCAGCACATGTTTAAATATATCGACAAATCGATACATTTTCTTTATGTTTTTAATTTAATGACATGTGTTTGTCTTTCCGTTTAATATTTTATTCATACACAAATAAAAAAATATTGAAATAACAACAACAATTAACAATAAAATATACAAAAAGGTAAATTATAGCCACATGAGCGATAAATCGGGGCTGAACTCGCGTGATCCGTTTTCACTGTTCTACTTGCGACACTGGGTTACTCGAGAACACATTTAGAGCGTGGAACTTCTTTTAAGAAAATAACAATTGACATTTAGGCAAAAAAGAGTAATTATGTCCTTCTTCAGATATAGACATTACGTAACAGTCAAGAAATTCGTTATTGAAAAAAACAGGACTGATATGAATAATGAATAAAACTGTTAAACAATTAAGATTTATTCCGAACTTACGGATTTGTCTACATGTCAAATGATAAATTGTTACTACGATTGGATAACTTAACTTAAGTGGTTTTATGCATATCAGCCCAGATTCCTCAATAGTTCCCCTAATAATCTTCCATTAGAACAATTATTCAAATCAAATCAAATACTTGTATTGCCATATAAATAAAAAAAAAGCATGTTCTGTGACAAACATAAGGAACGACACAAAAAGTTCAATGTAGAATAAAAAAAAATAGCTCATATATTGGGTTTAGTAATATTTTAAGTTGTATCATGTCATCTTTAGCAGTATATTACCACTCAGAATTGATTTTAATGGAGTCAAAATATGTTTTTCTATAAAGGTTATATTGAGGGCATTTGAGAAAGAAGTGTTTTTCGTCCTCTATCTCATTACAGAATTTGCAGTACCTCTGATCTCTAAGGATCTTCAGATGTCAACCCTTTTCTATTAAAAGAGTGTGGTCGCTAATTCTGAATTAAGTATATAGTTTTCCGGAGTCAAGATGATTATCTTTAAGGTAGAATTCTTGTTTTAAGTTGATCTTTATATTTTTGTATAGGAACATTTTATTTCTTTCATTTAAGTCATTTATCTTTTTTTCCCAATAGTTTATTGAAAAAACATTGCATTACGATTTAAGGATGTACTTAGGTGAGGTTTTGGAATTTCTGTCAAATATTCGGACTCCTTGGTGTTTTTCCATACAATACAAGATAAAATATTTTGCCCCATAACACCTATTTATTTCTTAATATAAGACTTAATAGCTCTAAAAAGGTCATTTGACAAAATTAAAGCAGATTCTTAATTTTCTTTCTTTTGATTTGAGACTCAATTAACATCAATGCAAATATATGGTAAAAGTCCGATTCAACCTTTTCCCGCCATATTTTATATTATAAATCAAATATCTAGAAAGGCAGCTTCATGACCTATCAATATGTTTAGCTTATGTTTATCCTTAACTAATACTCCTCCAGCTTAATAAAGTATCATTTTTAAATTCTTGATTTATTTAATTTCACCTAAGATCACCTAAGTACATCATTAACTTGCTTTTTATGCTATTTATGGCTGTACCTTTATCTTGTATATACAATGTATAATGGAACTTACGTATTGTCTTGACTGGAACAATAATATATGTTTGAGATTGGTTTTATAAAAATTATACAGCCTACATGCACATAGATAAAGACTGATTTTCTCTTTGTTCATATTCATTCTATTCATTATTGTGAATTAAATTAAATGGTGGATAAATGTCAATGGTACAGCAATCCAGTAATATTTACTTTCATCTCTGTATTTTCAAAAAAATGTATAACGCGATTATTGTGCAAAAAGGTATATGCAGAAGTAATGACATATATTTTTTGTTTATCTATTTGATTATTTTCATTAAAGTAGTAGTAGGAAATCTTTAATTTGAAGAGAATCTGTAGACTTTTTCTATTATTTCTAATATTATTACTGCTCTTATTATATAAGAAAAATCTGTTTGTGTGTGGGTATTTTTAAGTAATACCAAATGTGACATTCGATTCTGGCATGAGATAACAGATATCGTTTTATCTATATTTAATGTTATGTAATTTCCAATCATTTTCTTTAATTAAGGAATGTATCTCCCTCGTGCATACTTCTTCTCTAATTTCTTGTCGGGTTTACCATTAGGACTTGCTGTTTTTTTAGCTCTTCAACGTATATGTTAGATTTTGGACTTTTGCAACGTTTTTGGTTTTGAAAATCATACCTTCTACAATATAAATTTTAAGATTGGCGAGCTATTAAACATGGTCAACACAACATTTTCGTCGAGAAGAGCCTATGCTCAGTCACAAAATTATTAATTACCAAACAATATTGGTGTGAACAATTGAAGGCCCTCAAAAATAATCAAAACCAATAGTATTGGTAAGTTATCATTTAGTTATCAAAGGTACCAGTATTATACGTAGGGATGAAAACATGTGGAACGACTCAAAAGCGATATATCAAAAACTGGATTTATATTGTCAATAATATAAAGACTGTGGCTTGTGAAACATCTTTATGAGCGCTGAATCCGCCATCTAGTGATGTAACAACACATTATCAGAACTGTAAAGTCAGTTGCAACGGATTTGATTAACATCATACTAAGTACCCCAACACATAAATTACAAGTTACTGAAATCTATATCTTAGCCCAATTTTTACACAGATATAAAAAGGTTTTCACATTCTAAAATATCAATCAGTACACCTCCAACGGATGTACATAAATGACATTATTAGTGAAATGTCATATTATAAGTTTTGAGAGAAGGTACTGCCAAATATAATGAGTGGCAGCTATGAATTCAATATATCTTGATATATTCTTTCGCTATTCGTTTTGAATTAGTTTAAAGGTTTTAAATTGAAAATTTCAGTCATGTCGTTTGAAATTGTCTTTATTGGTTCTAATAATTTTTTAGTTTTACAGGTTTGATACTCCTTTGAACACGAATGGCTATCTAGTTTTTTTCATACTTTTTTTTTTTTTTTTTTTTTTTATCTTTTTTAAGATATTTATTTATAGTGGATTGGGAAATAAGTTTTGCAACTTATATTAATTCCTTTCCACTTTGCGGGTGCGAGTGCTGCCTTGTAGCGGCATTAGCCTACTCTTTTTCGAAATCTACAAGAATGTCTTTAACGTGCAAAAGATATGGCTCTCTCCTAACACGGGTCAGCCATTTATCGTCCCCTTCCGACGGACTATCATCGTTTCCTCAAGACCATACTTGCAGATGGTGTCAAGGGAGAGTCGAAAATTGAGTTCCTTAAATTTTCATCCCAAACAATATCGAACCAGGAACCTTTGTGTTAGTAGTCCGATGCACTAGAGCCATGGCGTAGTGGTTAGTGTATAACTTTTTAACAATTATAAGCAAAATGTATATTCAAACGAAAATCCTTGACAGGTATACACGTAATGTTAGATTAACAAATCAATAGACTTAGACTTTTAAAAAATACATATCATGTTCCCCAATGGCTTGACAACTAACTGAACTATGGGTGTTAAAAATAGTAGCAAAAATACCGAACTTCAAGAGGAATTCAAAAAGGGAAAGTCCATAACAGCTGTTAAAATTAGAGTTATAAATCAACGGAAAGAATGAAAAACTACTGTCATATTCCTAATTTAGTACAGAAGAAAAATGTGAGCTATAAAAAAAGAAAGAAGATGTGGTATGATTGCTGATGAGACAAATCACAAGAAGAGACCAAAATGACACAGAAATTAACAATTATGGGTCACCATACAGCTATATCTGGTTTGAAAGCTATCTAAACCTCCAACTTGTATGACGGTTGTTTATAGTGCATTTTTATGGACAAAATTGGATAAGACTCTATAATAGACATAATAGATAAATATGACAATTATTAATATAGAGCAGGCAACATAGTGTAAACATGCATCACAACTGATTAGCAAATAAAAACAAATTAGTCTTGACTTTCAAATCTCACATTTTGAATATCTAATAAGATGTTTATAGTTTTATTTATTGTTTTTAAATTGTATAACATTTCGTATATCTTTGAGATATATCCTACTCTTCTTAGTCTAGTACGCAGTGGGGGAGATTGACATAATCTTAAAAATAGTTTTTTGTACTCTTGTTTGAGCCTTCGATATCGATACACCGTTGAACATATTACCAATGGTTTTTTACACTTGAATATGTTTCTCAGTTAAATATTTTGGGACAACCGTCGACTTTCAATGCTATTATAGCAGAGACACATTCTCTGGTTTAAAAACTATAGATTATCTTAAATAGCATATCAGAACAGTAATAGCAATTTATGCAAATGAGATTATATAGATTGTATAAATAAAAAAAAACATAGTTGAAGTAAAACGTATATTTTTTGCCGCGTTTCTGTTTAATGGAATAACCGTTTCAATCTTTATCAAATCGTCATGATAATCATTTAGAGCCGAAACTTGACTTAAATATACGTAGCTCTGTGGAATTCTGCGTAGCATAACAGAGCAATAAAATTTATTTATGTCGGGGGTTGTGGAAAAAATATGTGCGATGTGACATTTAACAGAAATAATTAAACATTTCTACAAAGTATTTGCTTTCAAAAATAATATTTATGATTATTAACAGTGCTTTGCGATTATTCTATTCATGTATAATTATTATAAGGATTTCATTAAAATGAAAACCACATGATTTATTATGACTATAACGCAGCAATGATTTTTTTAAAGAATAATGATATTGAAGTTCATGCAGTTGTATCTTTAAAGCCTGATCAAAGTAATTATAGAATTTAGAAATAAACTTAGATTTATAAATGAAAATGTCATTGTGAAAATATTCAGTGTTATATTTTTTGGACTTATATTAATTTTTTACATCATTACTGGAAATTAATCAAACAATATAATCATTTAATACGGTGGGATCATACCGTCATATGCCAGTCGTTAAGACACAAGTTAAATTAGCGAAAACATAGTGTGTCTGAATTTTATAAATGGTGCAATCCCAGTTTGGGTGCCCCTTTGTCGCATTGAACACTGCATTCCGTATGCTTTTGTTTTTATATCCTCTTTTTATTTTCTCAAGTATAAATATTATAACTTTTGTTCTCTAATGCATAACAATTTGAATGTGGTTTTTTTTCATAACCACTCTCAAAGTTTCCAATTTAGCATTATTTACGGTTCTGCGCTTTGGAACCAACTTGGTTGATAATAAATTAACTTATTTGGTTTCCAATTAATTGATTTCTATTTGTTTTCTTATGTAAGTGGTGTTAGTATTTTATTTTCGTCAAACACATGAAAAATCTTCAGAAAATTATACCTCCTGCACTACAGCTTACTATAAACACGTGTCATTTGTCATAGTTTTTTTTTTATTTATTCAGAAGTGCATGGTCGTATGTGAGAGATTCTACAACATATTGAACATATTAGCATTTAATACAAGAAGATTTAGTTTTCTATATATAAAAGTATTAACAAACATACCAAATTACTAGGCAAATTCATAAAACAAAATCAGACGATAGAGTTACTCTTTATTAACCAACTGAACGAAAAAATAACAGTTCCAATCCTGACCTAGAATAGACATTTCCTTGTGTAGAAAGTGGTTGATTATACCTAGTTTTATAGCTAGCTAAACCTCTCACTTGTATGAAAAAGCAAATAAGCAAAAATAAGAATATAAAGAATAAAACAAAGTACGTACTGTAGCACAATTACACAATGGTGATATATGTTATGCATTTCTATTTCTATGTTTTATTTTCAGACATTTGGAAATGTGAATGTTCCAAGTAATGATATACAAGACGGCGATTCTAATGACAATGATCGTGATAAAAGACACGTGGGACGATGGAAAAACTTCCGATTTCGTCTAAGCGGGGTCGACGATCAAAAGGAAAATGAAAAACGCCATTTTGGTCGGTGGAAAAATTTAAACTGGAAGCTGGGAATAACTCATGACAATGACAAAAGATTCTTTGGTCGTTGGCGGGATTTAAACAATAGATTGTCAAATGGCCAAAGTGTTCAGAAACGTTTTTTCGGTAGATGGAAAAACATAAATTACCTGAACCAGCTGAGACAAAATAATGACAATGCCGAAAAGCGATTTTTTGGTAGATGGAAAAATCTGAATTATTTACTCAAGGGAAATCAAAACAAACGAGAGGATGACTTTCCAGTTGATGAGAATTTAATGAGTGAAATAGGGGATATCAACAACATGGATAAAAGATTCTTTGGTCGATGGAAAAACCTGAACTACAAACTCAGTAAACAAGATTAGCTATGTTGCCTTAATGAATTAAAATTAACTCTTTATGTTAGAATTACGATGTAATTCAATTTTCTACACTGTCAAGAATTGTAATATTCAATGAAAATCACGAAACTATGAAGTAATGGGTATTAAAGTACTATTTTCTAAATGTCTGATATTTGTAGTTGAAGGATCAATTTATTTGGATAAAATGTGAATAAAACTGACATTTCTAAAGAAAAAAGAGGACTATGTAAAATTCAATTCACTATCTTACATCTTCTTGCATCCAACCCCTTTTACCTTCTAGTCACAAATTAATTTTTACAAAGAGCAAATCAATAATGTCCGTAGTTTTATGTTGAACAGCTCACACAAATATGAACAACGAGAACGAAAATACTAAATTATTAGAATCAAAGGCAAAACAAAACACACATACATCAATCCAACATTTACTAACTTTTATGAAAAAAACAATAGACCTGATCGTCTTGACAAACAAAAAAATGTAATAGAAATTGACATACTTAAAATGTTTAAATATGGTATTTTATAAAAATGTATGATTTTAAATGAAAACAAAATGTATATAAAATTCGTTATTAACTTTGGGATCTTTTTGAAATTACATTTATTTTTAGTTCTAAATAATTAATAAATATCAGTATTCAAAACTTTTCCTTACTGAAGCTTGTAGTATATCAAAGTATCAAGTTGTATATCAACTTACGATGGGAACAACTGTAAACGCTTCGAGGTGCAATTAATAATTAATGGGGACCGGGATAATATTCCTCTTAAAACGACAGTAAAGCAAATCTTTTATTCATAGACAAAATGATAACGTGGAAAAAAGGCATATACATGTATTTCATGTATGTATTCCTATATAAATGCATCATTTGTTAATGAGAAGTTACTGAATAAAATGTTCTGATTATTTGACTCAGCTTTTTTCCTACAACAGATATAAAATTGTATGGAGAGAAAAAAACGATAGTATTGGCAATTATTTCTCGTAAAGGTCACGGAATCAATATGCATGATGCACTGATATGTAATCAAAGAAACGAAAAAACGCTACAGTAACATAACTGCATAGAAACAGACATTAATGAAAAAGAAACTTGGAATCACGAGATTAAAAAATGACTTCAATAGATAAACTCACGATCAGCACCAAAAACAGTGTATGCGCTATGGGTAAATAGAAGAGAGGTGTACGATACTTAAAGGAACAAAAAAAAATATCAGCCGAAAAAGAAACACCATGAGCAAAACGAGTTCCGTAATAAAAGTCGTGTGATCGCTGGTTCTCACAAAGCGTAGGCAAATTAGTCTCGACACGGGACACAATAGCCTGGGTCAAAACATGCATGCCGATAGTGCATCATTATGACTGTCTTTGTTCAGCTGAACATAAATAAGATATTTGCGAAACGCTTTAATTTCAAATAAAAAAAAAAGAACTAAACACAAACGGTTATGTGCATTTAAAGAATGGTAACACAAAACAGCACTGAGAAGTTTATGTTGTTATGTACAGTACATGGCCGTTTCGACGTTTTAGTGTATATTACAAGTTGCAAATAAACGTCCAAATACTTATTGACATTATCATTCAATATACAGATGATCTACAACATAAAAAAATTAAATGACTTGGGACAATGAAATGCACATTATATATTAGGTCTACCTAGTAATCACACTACCTTCAATTGAGCACTAAGCAGTACTGAATAAATATAAAATATTTTTTGAAAGATATTCAACAATACTCAAAGTGTTGATAAAGGATACGTGTCATACTAAACTCTAAGCTGGCTCTTTTTCATTGATCTCTTCTTCAATAAATAGGGACGAACGAACAATATTTAGAATTTATTTGGGATATTTATCCCATTTGAATTGGTGACCCTAATATAAGCCACATACTAGTGTAATGATTCTTCTAGCTTATTTCTAAGTTAATTTAAATGACATGTTCATTCAATACAACGAGTCTTTCCCTGAATGAAGGGATTAAATAACGACACAAGCATATATAGTTACAAAAGAAAGAAATACCGTTTTAATCTGACAACGATACCAAACCAACAGCACTTAAATGCTAGGATATTCATAAATAAGAAATTCACGAACAAGAATAAAATAGTTATTGCAAGATATGTGTATTGAGAGTCATGGAAAGACAAAAACGAACAGAAAACACTATTGATTTAGGGGAAGGTGGCTGTAAACCTAAAAACTGAAGGATACCCGCACACCTTCTTCGCAAGTGGCATCCGAAGTTGTGATAATACAATCGGCCAAAGACGATCATTGTTCTAATATTATATAGTCCTAAAGATTCCGGTGTGTCCAGGTTGAGGTATTACCAAAATTGTGTTGTTACTCAGTTCAACTGATTTCAATCGCAATAAGATAGGCGAATTTAGATCACTGGTAAAGAAATAGATGCGCATTTCGGAATATAATGTTTATCGATCGGAACACCAAACAACTTTTGGAGAGTATCATTAATCTAAGAGTGCATCAGTTAAACACCGAAACATGTCTGTCATTGTGGTGTCTTGTGGACAGTTGTCTCATTGGCAATCATACCACATCTTCTTTTTGATATATACAGTTTATACAGTCGCACGTTTTTCATCATTGTTTTAAGAAAAGAACAAAATTGAAGAAACCGGTTTTCGTACAGATCTCATCACTATTCCACCATTACCTTTTCCCTTTGTGTTTTATGTTCAATCTGATTTCTGTGTAGTGTGTTATTGGCTTGTATTTCTTGTTATCGTCTTTATTTTTTGGAGGGGTTGAGACAAGGTATATTGTGTGGTCAGGTTTTCGTGGACTAATAGTTTTGTAATGTTTCAAAGTATAAAAAGTAAAATAACAAAAAAAACGGAAATTCCTTACTCAAATGGTAAAATTAAAAGCTCTAACACATCAAACGAATGGATAACAACTGTTAGACTTACAATTTTGCACGATAGACTCCTGTTCTGTCTTCACATGACTCAACAGTGACACACGTATCAATATATTTGAAAGGACAAAGAAAGTTACACTTTCAAATGCGCTGAGGGTCCAAATATTTAAGAAGTTTTCCAAATTCGGCTACGGTTATCTATGACTGGGTTAAAGATATCCATAGTTGTGCAAACTATTCAAAGTTATTCTCCTAACCTCTGTCATTATGAAGATTTGAGTGTAACAACTTACAAAGAAGAAATACATTTATATTTACTACTTGAACATAACAATGTGTTGTCCTTATAGACACGTTGGTCGTAGAAGGAATTGATGTTTGGCACGACTGAAAACTATCGATACCAATTTCTACGAATGATTCATAACAATATTATCTGTTTACTATTCTCGGTTGTTATTTTTATCTTTAGAATATTCTCAAGTGACATTCTGTTAAATCAGTGAGATTTGAAAGCAAATCCTATGTTCTGATTTGAAGGCAACTTATATACTATATCATTCCAATTGCTCGATAATTAGTTTCCTATGTTGTGTTTTGTGAGCTTGTTTGTATCCCCGTCATCTTTAGTCCCCCATGGCCTTGTCAGCCTCCCTTCTACTTATGAGTTTCGAATGTCACTTTGATATCTTATGCCTCTTTTGACTCTTTTACATTAGTTTTAATCAGTTGCACAAAGCTCAATTGGCCGTTTCAGAATCTAAAGGGTCTGATTAAGTTCATTGTTCGTGCCCCAAAATGAAAATAACGTCACGGCATTGGTTAAATTGCCATTGTTCTAGACGTTATCAACCAATAACGACGTTTTGGTAAACATTTTTGAAAATATTATCCAGAATGCATAAGATTCTTAAACGGCGCATTAAAACGCGTGATAGCTCCTTTGATGACAAGTATAATAGATCATCATCAAATATTATAAATGAATGTGAAGTTGTAGTAAACCTTTTGTGTGTAGAATGAATGACGACAGCCCCACTAAATCAAAGCAACAGTAGTTTACCGATGCTTAAACCTCATAAATCGATTCAGACGAAACAAATCAAGATAACAAAAAAACTTTAAAAGTAAAATAACGAAAATACAGAACTCCGAGGAATATAACAAAGGGACATTCAAACTTATATGTCGAAAATAAACTGACATTGCAATGGTTTAATAAGAAAAAGACAATCCAAAGTACACAAAAAAACACAACATAGAAAATTGAAGACTGAGCAAACAAAAACTTGGGGTGTTTTCAGTAAAATCATATATTTGTTACTTTCCATCATAATAAAATAGAGTCGTTTAAAGATGAACTTGTTAATGTTGATAATAATTTAGACAATGAAGTGATACCAACTTCACCGGTTAATGAAACTATTTCATCATGTAGCCAGCATGAAAATCTAAAACTAAATAAATTTGGAATTATTATTTTAAATATATTTTGATTTTAATGCGATTATGTATATTATTTTCTACGAAATTTCAGAAACATGTCTCTGATAAGTGAAAGTTCTATCTGCATTTATTAGATTTGAGATATTTGATTTATAACATTAAGTCTTCAATCTTTGATTATCAAAATAAATCAGATTAGTGATTTTAAATTTTGGACTAAGATATGTCAGAATTACTTCATCTCATAAATAAGAATCGCTAATGGAATTTCAATGAAATTATTTCATATATTTTCAGATCTACACTCATGTAACCCCCATATATATAAATTGACATAGTACTTGTAACAGAAACATTGGCATTGTTGACTTTGAATTCACTTTAGAAATATTGTCTATAGCGTATGACATATCACGAAATCAATGCTTTTTATGTATTGTAAACTCACTTCGAATTATAAAACGTTTACAAAACAAGCATCTCGTATTAACCATAATCATTTCAAATAAATAAATACGAATTATCAAATTTATTAATGGAAGAATTACCGAAAGAATTCAATCAGAAAATGTGATGTACGTCACTAGCTGAAGGTTGATGATCTAATCATTAACATCTTATTAACTCAAAATCAAATTCGTTCAAAACAAAAGGTGTCTTTCTTTCACCATCAATGTCAATTCCAGGATGTTTATTTTTAAAAAAGGAAACAGATTTGGTAAGATAGTAAATGTGAAAACTATCAAAGTAGACGTAAAAACTTATTAATATTTAAAAAATAACAGTTTCGTTTGTATAGTAGCCATATCTTTATCATCAGAAAATTGTTAAACACACAACCCAGATCAAAGACAATCATCACATATTGTGATATAAGACAAACATTATGATACTACTATGTAAAAAATAGAAATGTGGTGTCAACTATTTACTAAGTACTAGAATAACAGATGTACTTAACATGCCTGTTCAGAATTTCGTTTTCAATTGGTTGAAAAATTGAACTGCTTGTTGTGCTGTCCTATCTTAGTTGGAACCGTGGGTATTCACCAACATGGTAAATCCTTTCATAATGTTTTATATCTGTCGAAAATTAGGAGCCTGTAATTCAGCTGTTGTCCAGTTTTTGTTTTTTTGTTTTTTTTTAATTAACTTATTGACAACAAGATTTGTCTTTGACGAATTCGTACCTTAATACAATACCCTTCCCTTTTCACGAAAGTGACCTACCGAATTAGACTATTTACCGGATTTGTAATAACATAAGGAACACGACGGATGCCACATGTGGAGGAAGATCTACTTACCCTTCCGGAGCATCTGAGATCACCCCCAGTTTTAGTGGGGTTCGTGTTGCTTAGACTTTTTATTTTCTATGTTGTGTCTTCTGTACTATTGAATTATTTCTCGGTTTGTCTTTTCATTGTTAGCCATGGCATTGTTGATTTATTTTCAATCTATGAGTTTGACTGTCCCTCTGGTATCTTTCGTCCCTCTTTTAATACGTTAATACGACAAACCAATATTAACCATATGATCATGATACTGTACATGTTATCATGTCAGTGAATCATATTCTAGAACATATTATGATGCAGTGGGACAAATAAATTTGTTATAGTGGAGAATATTCCTATTAATGTGAGCATATCACGTTATACAAGAAATATAATTCAGAATAATTTTGTAATGGCCCTTTTTTTACTTTTATAACATGCAACACTGAAGTCTGAAACTACTCCCCATCTACAGATTTCAAACAGGGTAAAAAACTGCAAATTAGACTAAGACAATTTTTCAATTATACCTACTGTAATCGTAATCGATTGTACTTGATTACATTTTTTTCCAGTAATCGACAGTTATCTGTAATCAAAGACATTTTCGATTACATGTAATCTTAATTTAACCTATTTCAAATGAAAACATGTATGTATTCATCACTTTGAAGTACTGATATGACTTAAGAGTTTATCAGCTGCTTTTATATTTCTATTTATTGTCTCAAGCTGCATTATGATCACCAAGATCCCCTTTAATAATTTACTTTATATCTAGCTTTTGAAACAAATGGATTTATGTGCTTGTCAATAAGTCAACTCCTTTTATATTAAAATAAGAAAATAGATTTCAAATAAGAAAATAGATTAAAAATAAGAAAATAGATTTAAAATAAGAAATTTGTATTAAGTTTAGTTCTGTACTTCCTTAAAGTAGTAAGCTAATTTAAATAAGATTTAAGCTTAGAATAGATAAACAGTTGATTTCTCATATAAATGTTATGATATACATATGTATATATAAAAAGTAAGAAGGTACACAAAATCCTTTTGACAATGAACCAATGCTTATGCATTACAAATCTTTTCAGAAAAAGATAACTGTATCCCTCTTTGACACTTTAAATATATCTACTGTTAATAATTTTATAAGTGAATGAAAAAAATCTAAACAAACGTTCTTGTCTTCACTAATCAGATGATCAAAGTCTTCTAATCACTTTATAAGACACATACTTTGTTTTTATTTCAATTACTGTTTGTCTAATTAAGAAGGATATTTATATCATTTTGCCCCAGGTTTTAAATTGTACTCCATTGGCAGTTTTATAACTTATAATTAGGGTGCTGCTCTTATTCTTACCGAATTACATACTGAGGCTAAAGAGAATGGGAATCCACTTATTATTGCGCTCACAGATGCTAAAAGTGCTTTTGATGTGGTCTGGCATAATGGTCTTCTTCGAGAAATGAATAAAGCTGGTCTTTGTGGTGACAACTGGCTTCTTTTTAAAGACTGGTATAAAGGGCTGAACTCTAATATCAAATGGCAAGGTCAAACGTCCAGAACATTCCTGGAATCTCAAGGTGTCCGACAGGGTGGTGTCTGGTCCCCTACCGCTTATAAGATTTTCATAAACTCTCTTCTTACTACACTCGAAACCTATCGTATAGGTTCTCATATTGGTTCAATTTACGTAGGAGTCCCGACAGTCGCAGATGATGTCACCTTAGTTTCAAACTGTCCATACGAAATACAGTCTATGTTAGATTTACAAACTTTTCACGCTAATAAATTTCGTTATCTTATTAATAGTCAAAAATCATGCGTTCTTAACTACAGATGTGCTGACTCTTATGACTGGTCTATTAACGGTGAAATTTTGGATACTCCGGAAAACGCTGTTCATCTTGGTATTCAACGTGATAAGCTTTCCCGTTCAGGCACTAAAGAAGTTGTCCCTGGTCGCATTCAACTAGCCAGACAGACTGTCTACTCACTGATGGGTGCTGGACTTTATGGACTAAATGGAGTCAACCCTAAGGTTTCACTTCATCTTATCCGCTGCTATGTGATTCCCAGGCTTTTATAAGGACTTGAGGTCATACTGCTTTCAAAAACTGATATTAGTAATCTTACACTATATTTTGTGAAGCTATTAAAACGTATTCAACATTTACCTGACCGTACAGCAAATGCAGCAGTTCTATTACTAATTGGACAAATTCCTATTGAAGCGGAAATCCACAAAAGAATTCTTGGTATTTTTAGAAACATTATTGATAATGATAACTCTGTCGAACGTGACTTAGCATTCCGTCAACTTGCAATGAAGTCTGAGTCATCAAACAGCTGGTTTCGTAAAGTAGTTACAATCACAGAATTATATGATCTGCTGTCACCTCATGATCTACTTGTCAGCCCTCCTTCAAAGTCAAAATGGAAACAACTAGTTAACTCCTCGGTAAACTACTATAGTCCGGCGGCTACAAGCATATTTCAGACGAATTGTGCACATCCTGCTACAAGCATGAAATTTGGCATAGACCTTCTGCAACTATTACTCTTTTATTTCAGATAGGGAGGCATTTGAAAAAAATGTCTCACTTCCGGTAAAATCCAAAATGGCGGACATCATACTTAAATCAGCCCTATATCGAAGGCTAGTATGTGAAAAGGTGTTATTATCATGCTACTAACATAATATTTGGTACCAACCTTTGTTATATACTACTGTTGGATATATAATATAGATAAGATGTTTTCAAAAACCCTACTTCCGGTAAAATCCAACATGGCGGATATAGTACTAGAATAAGCTTATTTTTAGGGAGGGTAATTGAAATGTGTTTTAATGTATTGCTACTATCATTACATTGGGCAGGAACCTTTCTTTTGTGCTTCTCATGGATACAATGTATAAGACATCTCTTTAAAAACCTCATTTCCGGTAATATCCAAAATGGCGGACATAGACCTATCAATTTTCTATTTTAAATACAACATTTTTCAAAATGTAAAGAAAATGTTTTTGTTGGTTTTTTTTTTGCTTGTCATTAAACTATTGGTTTTAAGTGATCCTCAAAACCCCTAATTTTATTCAATTGTAAATTTTTAAATCACACTTCCGGTAAAAAAAAACCAATATGGTGTAAATTTCAAAGATGAGTCTTAGATAGATTGGTTAAAACAAAATGAAATTACTGAAGTACTAAAATTACTACTAAATTACTACTATTTGGCTAAAAATATATGTTTATTCACAGTCACCACCACATGCAAACACAGCAGTGCACGGGAGACCCGATTTTCCACATTAACAACGACCGCGACATCCTCTGTATCTGTATATGTATGCATACGTTGTCTATACCAATTCTGACTTTAATATAACGGTTTGAGAGAGCGACACCGATTTATTGACGAAGCGTTAGAGCAGATTTGACGTTCTCTACGCTTGATGCACGCACTACAGTGTCGTCTAGCTGATTCGACGCGATTTCTGTCTTTACAAAGAATGAGTTTGAGTATTGTGGTGTTTTGCTGAGTGGAATGTCAAAACACTTAGAGTGATTCTTTACTTGCTTTTCCACAATATTTGTTGCGTGGTATTCTTTGAACTTCTTGGCAGTTATGTTTCTCATAGGACGTCCTTTTTGAGAAATTCTTCTGGTTCAATAGCGGGAATCAGCCCCTAAACCACTTTGTACATAAATATCAACTTCTAGCTTGTTCGTCTTGCAATTGTCTGGAGGTATGGTAGTCCCAGTTGGGCAAGCATATTGGAGACACACCCGTCCTCTCTTGACTTGTAATCTATGGTGATAAATCTTGCCGCTTGCCGTTGTATCCTTTCTAGCTTATTTATGTTTGTTACCGTGTAGGGGTCCCATACTATGGATCCATATTCCATCTTTGATCAACGAGCGAGATGTATGCTGGTTTTTTTTTTTTGCAATCTTGTGGGCAGTATTTCAAGTTTCTTCTTTGAAAGCCTAGTGTTGAATTTGCTTTCTTTGCCACTTTAATATGTGGGTGGTCCATTTGAGGTCTTCCGAAATTTGTAGGCCTATGTACGGGTTATATTTGACTTGTTGTAGTATGTGTCCATTTAAACTAGATTTTATGGCTTTTTTTCTGATGCTTAGGATGTAGCATTTTTTGGCATTGAACCGCATTCCCCAGTACATCCACAATGTACAAGCTTCTGACAAAATGATGAAGCATTAGAAAGAGTAATTTAAAAGTTATCCTCTTTGTCCCTTCGCCATCCATTAGAGCCTGATCTAGGTAGCATAAGAGTCAATTCCTAGCTCGTCCCACTTAACACCTGCCTTAGTATATTGCACGTTTTACATGCTGGAAAAAACTAGACCAAGTTGAAAGAATACCCTCAATTAGTCTTCCCTTTTGCGCAAATAGTTATTTTCTTGATTCGCTAACCATGTTAACCCCATCTGATAAGCTTGTGTGATCTTACAGTTAAACCTCGGTGATTTAGGCTTATCAATCATCTTTCTATATGTCAAAATCACATCTTCAAATGCCACCAATGTCTACCACGCAGTCTTTTTCCTTTTCAATTAATCAGAGAATCATATCACAACTGGTAAAGCCATGGATCACAATAAGTATGTGTAATCACTCATTGCCAGGTGAATTTGAAAGGTCATTGATATATATTTATCCAAAGCTTTTTGCCCTCCCAAACACAATCCATAGTTCGTCTACCCCTGTCAAGGAATAGTGAAACAGTAACGACTATTCGAATCATGACTCGTTTTAGTTCGTGTGTCATTGTATCAGACACATGCACCATGATTCTATTGTCAGCTCCTTAATGTGAACATGGTGATAAACTTGAAATACATCTCGAGGTAGATGAGATAGAATATCTTGAGCATTTGTTATAAGAAGCAAGAGCTACATTTAGGGGAAAAGGGAATACACGAGTCAAAACAAGATTACGACAATAAGAAAGAACTTTTAAGTTTTCATTCGGAACAGCTTGCTCAATAGATTTTGAGGAAAGGGTAGCTGTATCAACATTTGCTCAGGATGTTCTGTGTTATCCACCACATGGTGATGTTTCAAGCTTAGCATCATGTTCACATGAAGAGGCTGACACTTGAATCAAGATGCATGTGTCTGATGCAATGAAACACAGACTTAACTGAGTCATGACTCGAACAGTCGATACTGATGTTGCTGTCATTGCTGTTTCGCTTTTCAGTGACATAAGGGCAGACAAACTTTGGCTTGCATTTAAAATTGGGAAAAGCTTCAGATATATATCTATCCATGACCTTCCAAATACACTAGGCATTGAGAGATTACACGTTTGCTGGAAAAGGAACTGCGTTAGTGACATGGATGGTGTTTAAAGATGTGACTCTATCATTTAGAACGATGATTGATCAGCCAACATCACCAGATATGGATTTGACAATGTCACTGATAGAACGATACGTGGTTTTGTTGTAAGATCGAACAAACTTATCAGATGGGGTTAACGAAGCAAGAAAAAATGTGTTTTTGGAAGAGGAAATACTTATTGAGGCTCGGTCTAGTCTTTTTCAGCAAGTAAAACGTGCAATATACCATGGCGGGTACGAATGAGTAACAAGCTTGGTATTGGTTACTATGCTAACTAGTCCATCGCTTATGAATGGCGAAGGGGAAAATATGATCCATGGGAACCCTTTTGGACAACTCTTTGTGAGGCCTCTTCATCTTATCAGGAGCTTGTACATTATAGATGTAAGAAACAATACCACAATCTTTGTAAATTTGGAAAATGAGCTCTCCCATTTTGAATAAACATGTATTTACGGCCATAAATAAGTCATTCTAAAGATGTTTAAGAACTTTAGTGATTTTATTTTGTTTTAATCAATATATCCAAAACTCTACATCGAAGATATGGATTGAGGACTCATCTTTGTAATTTACGCCATATTGGTTTTTTTACCGGAAGTGTTAATTTTGTATTTAAACATATATAGCTGAAAAGAATTAGTGGTTTTGAGGATGACGTAAAGCCAAATGTTTAATGACCAGCTAAAAAAAACAACATTTTATTTACATTTTGAAAAATGATTAAAAAAAAAATGAAAATGAAAAATTATCAATATTTCTATGTCTGTCATATTTGATATCACCGGAATTAAGAGTTTCAAAGACATATGTCTTATACATTGTATCCATGAGAAACACCAAAGAAAGGTTCCTGCACAATATAATGATAGTAGCAATACTTTAAAACACATTTCAATTACCCTCCCTAAAAATAAGCTTATTCTAGTACTATATCCGCCATGTTGGATTTTAACGGAAGTAGGGGTTTTGAAGACATCTTATCTATATCATATATCCAAAAGTAGTACAAAACAAAGGTTTGTACTAAATATTATGATAGAAGCATGTTAATAACACCTTTTCACATACAAGCCTTCGATATAGGGCTAATTTAAGTATGATGTCCGCCATTTTGGATTTTACCGGAAGTGAGACATTTTTTTCAAATGCCTCCCAACTGAAATGAAAGAGAAATAGTTGAGGAAGGTCTATGCCAAATTTCATGCTTGTAGCAGGATGTGCACAATTTTTCACAAAGCCGCCGTACTACTACTGGATAACCAAACTAAAATCTGAAGCGTCAGAAAAATCATCTTTAAATCTTTTAAACTATGCTGATGCTGAATTTGGAAGCATTCATCCTATTTGGAATACTTGTGGATCTGAACCTTACTCTACCTTACGTGCCTGTATTAAATCCAAGTTAGCATGTAATACATATACTCTTCAATGTGACAAGTCTAAATTTAGTAAACGACAAATCAGTGCAATCTGTCCGCTATGTGGAACTGAGGAAGAGAACCGGTTACATTTTATTTTGAGATGCAGTAGATTAAATAATGTGAGAAACAGTTTTATACAGAGTCTAAAAACTTTTATTAAAGATGTTGTATCTACTAAACTTTATGATGAACTATTTTGTTCCGAAATCAACACTTTACAGTTAATAATCGACTGCAGTGTATTTCATTTTCTGACTAGAGGTGATATTTTTACAGTGGAGTGCATTACTAGAGGACTATGCTTTAAGTTACATCAGGTGCGATCGACTTTATTGAGGTAGTACTAATAAATAAATATCAACCAGCTTAATGAATAAGTGCGCAAATGTGACAATTGTTAATTTGAAATGGGGCAACGAACATTTTGAGTCCAATGACTTGCGCTCCAGTTTCGGTCATGTATATATATTCATGGGATGTATTTATTCTCGTGTGTAAATAGAGGTGGTGGTTAATGTGTATAAACAGACAATATTAGTGCAATGGATTAACTGACAATTTAAATGATAAATGATATTCGCACTGAAAAGTGGGTCGTCTGATATAGGCGGAACAGTACAGACTAAAGTAAAAAAAGTAAAGTAAAGTAAGGTTATATGGGCGTATGACATTTG
This sequence comes from Mytilus galloprovincialis, assembly GCA_037788925.1. NCBI lineage: Eukaryota > Metazoa > Mollusca > Bivalvia > Mytilida > Mytilidae > Mytilus > Mytilus galloprovincialis. The sequence continues at coordinate 57,269,549 of CM075342.1, forward strand.
CGCCGATTTTGAAAATTTTCATTCTTTCATTTGCGCCGATTTCATTTTTTTATTTGCGCCGATTTTATATTTGCTCCTAATTAGATTTACAGGTAAGTTAATACTTGTACATGTACTGTACTATACCATTGATAAAATCTGGTTATAATTGTTGTTCATTTATGTTTAAGTGAATTTTGATTCATATTGTTCTAGAACTTCGTTGTAACATGATGGACATATTACATACTGAAACGAGCCGCGGAGTCGATTCTTTAATCATCGAGGGCCATACATATCGGAAGGTTAGTGCCCTGAAACATAAGAACATATCTTACGAATGTACCACAAATCGTGTAAACCCAGAGTCACCACGGATTCTATTGTCAAAACACTGATCGACCATAAACATGTGGCAGATGTCCGAAAGACAGAGGTTAAAGAACTACGGGTACTGTCAAGAAAAAGTCTGGAGGTGTATCTTGTAGGTCTTCTTTCATCTCCCCGTAGTGTGCAGGGGACAACAGTTATATACATGTTATGATTGACAATTCATTACATTTGTACAAATGGCTAATGGAAGAGGTCTAAAATGATAAATGAAAAATAACATGACATGGATGGAGAGTTCTCTCATTTGCACTCATACCACATCTTCTTATTATATCTATTCACCTGTAATTTACCTGTAAAAAATCGGCGCAAATGAAAAAAAAATCGGCGCAAATGAAAGAAAAAATCGGCGCAAATGCAAAACGCCAGGTTATATATATATCCAACAACAGGATTAAATCATGTCTGTCATTATAATCATAAATTTTGATGCTTAAAATTAGCTGAACTAATTAATAATTCTATTTTTTTTTGTTTTTGATATTTTCTTTAGAGAAAACTTCCAACATTGTAAATGACTATGCTAAAATATACCTGCTTTTATTGAATAAAAACAAAAAAACTAACTTAATTCAGTACGAAAGCAAGACTATTGAAAAAAACTTACATATTATACAAGTGATTGATGGAATGCCATGTTATCTCTAATTCATGTTAAAAGTCAAAATTTCAAGATTTTTTTATTATTCTGATCCTAAGTAAGAGATTCTAGATAATAACTGTCAACTTATAATTTGGAAACAATGTTTTAAATGCTGTTTTTTTGGTAAAGTTCTAAATTTAAACTATACAAACGTTAAGCAACATGATTGCGTTTAACCTACTATATTTTTTTTTAAATGTTAAAGTTATCGAAAAGTAATGTAATTACTTTTGATATATAAATCGATCGCAATCGATTACATACAAAAATCTGAGTAATCCATTATTAATCGATTGCACAAAATACCTTCATGTAATCGATTATTAATCGATTACATTTGTCAGTAATCATGCCCATCCCTGTACATGTATCGCATGCCCTTTCGTCACTTTTCTATCAGTTGGTAGTATGTCACACGTCATAATACGTATATGAAGCTGTTGAACAAAGCATCAGACATTTCATCTGTTTGCGCCCATTTGATCAGTATGCATATATATAGAGTTTATAAACTAAGTGACAAGTGACATTATACATGATAAGAGTAATTTAAAGTTTTCAAGGACTGTAAGAACCAACCAACATTATATTCTAAATCGTCTGATTTCACATACATTTGAATAAAGAGTGTCCATTGTAAAACGAAAATATTAAAAACAAAATATAAATTCACAATATACCTGTAAATCTTTAACCCAGAACGATACAACACAAGAATTATCATAGATATGGTCATATTCATAAATTAACTGTTTACAAAACGTTTGAATTTTTGAAATACTAAGGCTTTTCTACGTCAGGAATAGATTACCTTAGCTGTATTTGGTAAAACTTTTAGGAATTTTGATCCTTATTGCTCAGAGACGGATTTAGGGAGGGGCCCGGGCCCCTCCTTTTTGGGAAAAAATGTAGTTAATTATATAGGGAATCACTGAAGCGTGACTGAAGCGGGCCCCCTCTTAGGTCAGTCAGTGGGCCCCCACTTATAAAAATTTCTGGATCCGCCACTGTTGCTCTTCAACTTCGTACTTTATTTGGCCTTTAAAGCTTTTTGGGATTCGAGCGTCATTGATGAGTCTTTTGCAGACGAAACGCGCGTCTGACGTAAATACAACATTTAATCCTGGTATATGTGATGAGTTACCTATGATGAGTTTATTTATCATGTATTACTTTGTATATTACCATAATTGCCTTAAATTCCTTGAAGGAAATTAAATTCAGTTTGAACGTATTTGCCTGGAACATGTCTTTATAAACAGACTGTACATGACAATTAGGTCTGTTAGATTATTAAAACGATACATTGATTCCAATACCATTTTAGTAAGTGTACTTTAACAGTTTATCATTTTATTTCTTTTCCTCGTCTGAAGTCATGTTTTGTTACTAATTGAATCAACAGATAATAATAAATTGAGAAAACGCCTGTTGTACTTAAATTAGCTATGCACTTTACAAAATTTAAAATCATCTTACAAAAATTTGGACATTATAATGTTTTAAAAGAAAGTTACAATGGCTTAAGTGCAAACGACAATTTTATAAGTAATATGTCTCACAGAAAATTCAATTTACAGATTGGTGTCAGGCTGTCTTTTGTAAAAAAATAATAGGGATTGTAGTCTGCCTGTATTGTTATTAAACTCTATTGAAATAGTGCTTAAATGAATTTGTCGTTCACTGTCATAGATGTCATATATGTTTAGAAAAATATACAGGCTAAATGATTTCCTAGAAAATGGTGTCAGGAAGAAGAAAACGAAATATTGCATTTCCAAAACTTAAAATTAAAAAAAAAAAAGAAAAAGAGAGAAATTATCATTTAAAAAGGTTATGTTTTGTTGTTGATTCTTTGATACATTCTCCATTTTCCCTTCTCAATTTTTTTAATCGAAAATTGCGTCTTGTTACGCAATAAGCATAAGTGGCATGACTTATAACAGTCAGAATTAATGTATTAATAGTTCATTAGTACAAAATGGTTACGTGTAAAGCCTAATAGTTGTGTTCACCAGACGCTCGCTTCGTCTTCAAATTAAACGACCAATCAGTGATGTGTGATTCCAAAAAAAAAAAAAAAAATACAAGATAAAGAACAGGGCTAAAGAGCATAGAGAACCCATAATTGCGAAAAGTTTTGCGAAATACGTTTTACGCTATTTATTCTTCGGATAGAAAATTCTTAGTTTTCAACAATTCTTAGTTTTCAACAAAGTTTTTTTAACAGTTAATTTACCAATTTTACCATAAAATGACAATGCATGTCAACACAGAAGTCCTGACTACTGGGATGATGATTCCCTCGAAGAAAAAATCTACACGAGCAGTGGCATAGACACAGTTATAATAAGAAAATATCATAAAGATGAACAAATAGTATTGTGACACTGATTATATGTATACTAAGTGCATATTATTATTTAAACATCAAAAACAACTAAAACAACTGTATCTCTTACACAATTAATATTGATGTTGAAATGTATATGTTGCTCAGAAAATAACAAAGGGAGGCAAAAGATACCAGAGGGACATTCCAGGGCCGTAACTAGCCTCTTTCAATAGTGAGGCAACCCACCCTTGCCGAGAGTAGCGAGGCGAAAAAATTTGGCGAGAGGTCTGTGGGCCGCTAAAGGCCCCTATAAGCTATGAGAAAAATAACGCAAAATCGTGCATTCTGAACGTTCCCGGACTCTTTCTTACATTGAAAAGCAATTAGTTTTTGGCTACTTTTTTCGACAATATTCTGGTCTCAAAGCAAAAACATATAGATTCTTTGTAATTATAGACTTTTTGGTTTTAGAAGATTTAGGATAAAGCAAAATTTGTAATTCTCATAATCATTAATACCCGATTTCTCTGTCTGTTCTTGTCTTGTATTGTGCTTAGACTGGTGATTTTTTTATGACTAGATTTAAATATAGTGACAGCGCAGTATTATACTTTAAGTTCTAGTACTGCTGGACACTAAGGACCATCTTGACCTTGTTTTACGGTATTTGAAAATGATTGTTTTATTGTTGAAGACCCTCCTGCAACTATCAATTAAGATGAAGAACAGGAATACAAATTTTGACCATTGATCATTTGTATTTTTTCTATGCATTGACTTTGTGTGCGGTTAGGTCCCGTGCACGTTTACTCCATATTCCTTTATCATGTTTATTTTCTGTTAAGGGACGACATCAAAAGATCGATGTAGGATAAAAACTTAAATCAAATAGTTTGGGGGTGGGGGGTTCAACATTGCTGCAAGTTTTGTTAATCTAAAATCGATTTTACATATATCCCTATTGGTCAATCAATTTTTCCCAAATTAAGTTAAGAGGAGGGGGGGGGGGGGGGGGGGGGGTCAGTGAAAAAACTATGTGAATTAAGTTTTTTATCCTTCATTGAACTTTTGATGTCGTCCCTAAAGGGTCTGAACACGACTTAATGCAAGTTTAACCCTTCAATGTAAAAGGTCATATGGCAATACATTTTAATCAAATTATTTGATACCGGGAAATTGGTGACCTCACTTTAATTTAAACCATGTCAGCTATCTAGTTTTTTTTCTACAAAAAGGTGAGTTTTGTTTTCTTTGATATCAAGTTCAATTCTCCATGCAGAAACGACCATTTTTGTCCGTGTCCAGTAGCATAGTATATTCTTGAAATATTTTCTTGCAAAATGTCTGTACATCCATGGACAAGCAACATTGCAAAACCACACGTTTACAAATAAAAATGAACACTCAGACTGTAGTCATAAAGTAGGACAATAAATGAACAAAAGACAAACTCGCGACATAGAAGTATAAACAATAGACCATAAACTATGAAAACTTAATGTAAAATAGAAACATGCAGGGGCGATGAAGACAAGCTTTTGTTTCATTTTTTTTTTTTTATTTCTAAGGCAGCAACCATTTGATTTTCTGGGGTGGGGCTATGGTTTTTTTTTCTGGACAAATTTTTATTTTCGCCTGCGGCGAAAAACAATCTATTTTTTTCGCGACAATTCGAAAACATTTTTTTTCTTTCACTTTTAGCATTACATATAGTGGCAGCTGAGGGTGAAACAAACAATTTTTTTTTCTCAGAATCAAAAACAAATTATTTTTTTCTCCAAAAACTGGAAACAAACTTTTTTTTCCAAAAAAAACCATAGCCCCCCCCCAGAAAATCAAATGGTTGCTGCCTAACACGAGGCATTTGGCTCATTTGCCTCAATGTAGGAACGGCCCTGCATTCAAAGTCAAGCAAGAAGTCGTTAATAAATTGACCATGGCTAAAAAAGAAAAAAAAAGGTGAACAATACTACTCAAAACACAACATAAATTAAAAACTGAAAAAAAAAAAAACGAAAAGGAGGGGGGGGGGGGTGATCTCGGGTGCTCAGGAAGGGTAAGCAAATCCTGCTCCAAAGTGGAATCCGTCGTGTTGCTCATGTTAGTACAAACCTGGTAATAAGCCTTATTCGGTAGGTCATTTAGGAAAAGGGACGGCCGGGTTTGTATTTATAACATTATGAGCTTATCCGTTTTCATCTGTGAAACAGAAATTCCATAACTGTCAACCAAATTGTTATTGGCTTTCGTAAAACTGACGACGGGATGGTTTCAACTTCACCACTTGGGACTCTTGGTTTGATAACATACTTGTGAGCAGCAACCCAACAAACCATTGGAATTTATATCATACATGGAAAATTACAGAAACAAATTATGACGATTTGTCAAGTCATTGTCACGCTAACCAGGTTCAACCTAGCATTTGAATGTTCCTCTATTTAGTCATATAATTCAGTGGTCCAATTGTTCCTATAGGGAAATAGACATTCCATAATGGTTAACTAAATCTAGAATGTCCGAACTTCATTGTGAGCAGTAACCCTAAAATCAAAAGGCTGAATCAATATTCATGATTATTAATTTAGTGGTAGAAAAACTTTGTTTTGAACACTTCAACATTTAATAAAAAGTAAATTTACAGAAAAGGTATCATTGACATTTTTTTTCAACAAAAAAGTGCTAACTTCTGGCATGGGCTGGTGAAACCCTAAGGTTCGAAAATGTCCACCAGCTGTGGCATTGACCAAGTGTTTGATAGATTAGCCACATGCCATTATAGATGGCTACTGACCTTGGCATTTGTTCTCAAGTTCAAATAATTAATTTTTGATATTTGGAACACATGTCACCCATTTTTGTTTTATCCTTCAAAACAGGTCATTTATATTTGAATGGCTTGGTATCTTGGAATTCATGTTCAGGTGATTTATTTTTACATTTTTTGTTTAGGTCGTGTAGTTTCCTTTGAATGTTGCTTTTGATACAAGGAAAGCAAGTGCACCATCCCAAGATGACGTAATGTGTCATGTTTTTATTAAAGATGACTTTGACGACTTCAGTCAATTAATTAATTTTTGGGATATTTTTTTAAGTGAAAGCATAACATTTTTATCTTAAGTTATACATGATTTTTTTAATAATTATTATTTGGTTTGAACTAGCTGCCTTGGAGATTATCAGTACTTTGTGACTTTTTTCGATTTTAGGGATGTATAAATACACTGCCAAGTCAATTCTATGATTTTCTGCTTTGTGTCGATCAGACAAGTTAAGCCCTTTTCAACTTATTGTTAAGGTTTGCTGTTAGGTTGAACTGTTATAGCATTGTCCTAGGTTAGGAGGGGGTTCCACCTTCAAGCATGTTTAACACTGCCACATTCTATATGTGCCTGTCTCAAGTCAGGAACCTGCAGTGCAGTGTTTGTCTCATGTCTGTAATATTTGTTTTTCTTAAATTGTTTCATTATAAATTAGGCAATAAGTTTTCTCAATTGAAATGTTATGTTTTTTATGTCTGAGCCAACTATACGGTATGGAATTTTCTCATTGAAATCCATATAGTTGAAAGTACTGCTTTCATCTACTTCATTTGAACTTAAGTGGATAATTGTATCATTGGCAATTAAACAGCATATCCTCTTTTTTATATTGTCCAGCTTAATATATTGAATACACACCTGTCGATTGTCAGTAACTTCTGATTGTTTTTGCGATTTTTATCATTGAGTTGTTGTCTCATTGACATATATCCTAAATATCTTTTCAATCACACTTGTAAACATCTGCACACAAAGTTTGAATATCAGGCTAATGATATTATTCATGATAGAAAACATTGAAGAAATAATTTATAAGCTAGTATAAATGCATGTACTAGCAATGTTATGTTTTACAATGATATGTGTTAATAGTTCATCCCATTTTTAAAACAAATTGTATACAAACAAATCCATGTTTTGAAATTGAAACCCAAAAAAATTCAGTTGCATACGTTTTGTTGCAGAATCTATGCATGTTGGCTTAAAGTTGTTTTTTCAATGAGTTGTGGATTAACATAATGTGTGACATGGACACTGACTCAAGATGGATTAAGTGATTACCATGTAGTGCTGAACTGTCAGGCCACACAATAAATAAATTACAAAATTGATACATTTAACTCTATCGAAGAACTTTAGAATTAAGTAGAAAATTACTTTTAATATTTAACATGTTAAGAAATTGAGAAGTACATTTGTTTGTTACATATTTTTAGATTTTCAGTTGTTTCAAAATTAAAAAAAAATGTTATTAGTAGTTATAATATATATTGCTTCTCAAATTTTTCATCTAGAGCATCTGATTAAAATTATTCCAGAAACAAGTGAAAACTGTAAGTTTGATTTTATTTGTTTTCATCATTTGAATAGCAAAATACAAATTGTGTTTTTTTTCTGTGCTAAATGCATGGTCATCCAATAACATGAATAATGGATAAATATGAATGCCTGTATAAACATGATAAATTTTATATGTCATAAAAATTTTACTAAAATTTTAGCATCCTAAAATTAAAAACAAAAATGTGCTCATTTCCTTAAGTTCATAATTATCTATTATGACTAAAAGCTAACAAACGACAATAACATCAAATGGATGTTTTCAGCGGCGACAAGATGTAAAGAATATTACTGACTAGGTGAGATTTCAAGTCTACCCCTCTTTGCATTGACTGTATATCACGTTGAATACCACCAAACATAATAAGTTCACCACGACCCTCAGATAAAGAATAAAATATTGTTTCATCTGGAGCATCTATTGAAAAGCTTTCATCTATAGGTCGCCAAGTCACATGACCTTGTACAACCTCTGCAATGTCAAGTACATGTAAATGCATTTGTGAATGTGGATCTCTACGCCGTGAAGACGTTGCATTCTGAGCCTCATTATTTCTACTTGGTCCGGTATGTTTTTGCTTTGTTTGCTGTGCCATGTTTTCACGCAATTTTTCTTCCATTTTTCGCAGAGCTTCCAGTTGTTTTTGTCTATTGCTATTAGCATTTGGACGTACTGAAGGAGAACCAGTCCGAACACTTGAGGTTGATTCCATTGCACTTAACTGTAACTTTTTTTGTTGTTCAACATAATTTAAGACTGCACCTAATTTAGAATCTGGCTCAGATGGCTGTAACCTTGAACGACCTGGTTGGGAAGGTTGCCTAGATGAGTCATTTTCTACAACTGAAGGTCGTTTAAATTGAGGTACACTTTCCTCGTCACTTTCTGTGCTTGAACTGTTATACCTCTGGTCCCCGTAATGAGAACGGCCTGCCATCCTGTGTGACGGACCAGCTTCTTCACCACCTCTATCTGACGGTGGCATTTCTCTTTCCACTGGTGGCACCCAAACTCTATTTTGTTGTATATTTTCCACTGGACGTAAGTTTGGACTAGGTTGTGATGCTGGTTTGGATACTGATTTAGTTGGTTTACTTAAAACTGTTATCATGTTACCAATCTAGAAAAAATAAAGCTTGAAATGTAATACTTTTTAAAAATGTTAATTTGCATAATAAATTAAGGCATGTTTATTATTTTGTGGATATACAAAACAATTTACATAATGCTTTGCATAATTTCTGTGTCAAGCAAATTGATACCCTTGCTAGACCCATTAGTATTATGTGAATGACTTATGGATACAAATTGTTCCTGGTGCATGGCAAATATTAAAGGTACAAAACCACTAAAAGGTCTGGCTCAATGTCTCAAGAGTATTAAAGGTACAAAACCACTAAAAGGTCTGACTTAATGTCTCAAGAGTATTAAAGGTACAAAACCACTAAAAGGCCTGACTCAATGTCTCAAGAGTATGCATATGAATTCAATTTGTTTGCCAACAGTCTATAAAAAAAGCTTTTTATGAATGGCTGTGAAATATGGGACTTGCTCATTATTGAAGGCTGTACAGTGACTATAGTTGTAAACATGTACATAATTTGAGGTCTGGTGGATAGTTTGCAATCATACCACAACTTTTTATTTTATATACAGGAAGAGACAAACAACAGTAATACAAGATGAGGCATAGTAATACCAGGTAGCTTTAAATAAAACCTTCATATGGTATAAAAACATTTTTATATTTACCTTGCAAGCTGGATGACACCACAGCTGAGGTGCAGCACAGTCTGTGTTATTGACCTTGACCTCTGTCCATTCCCAGGGATCCTTGTCCATGCTTAACAACCACATGTCATTAAATATCTGAAATAAGAAAATAAAGAGGTCTACAACTTGATCACATCTTCTTTTATTCGTATTTATAAAATTTCAATCAATTCTTCTATTTCTTAAACAGGACATTTGTATCTGTGTTTGCCTTATTTTCTTATGAAAGAAAGTTGGATTTATATTTCAATCTGAGTTTGGAATGAGGAAAACTTGTTAAAGGTGTTTAGAAGTCAAATGATTTTATTATATTGTATTAGGAGACACATGGCAAATTGAATGTATGTATACTAACACATATCTTTGGGATTCTATTAGTGCCCCTTTCTGATTCACATCACCCTTAGAGTATGTACAAATGATGTACTTCCACAGTAATCATGTAGCCTTGTTTTGATAGCTGATCAAATACAAGTCAATACTTGGGTAAGTACAGAAGTGAAAATAACTATACTACAAACATATATATACTTTTACAAACTTGATCATTTTATGAAATTTGCTTTTCTTTTTATGGCCCTTTTGGTTATATAGCTCCTAGTGTTTATATTTTTTTTATACATCCCAAGCTTTCAAAATTAAGGAGTAAAACTTTCTGGTGAAGTTAAATCCAGAGAAGTGCATCTGTTTCACAAACAAGAAGTGCCATTTTCAATTACACCAATCTGTATTGAGTACATTATTTTACCTGATTAGGACCTCCACAACCACCTATCACTAGTATATGCTGGTCATCTACTGTCACCTAAAATCAAATCAATCATTACAGAATCAATTTCTGACATAGAACAAAAACTTAGATCCTACAGAGCATGAATTTGATTTACATCAAAATGATATTCATTCTGATCATTGAGTTATACTATCTCCTGTCCTGATTCAACCAAAACTTATAAAATAAATAACTATAGAACTGCTGAAAGTTAACATATAACACATAACCAATGAACAGCACTAAGGCAATTACAAACTAGGGCATTAATTGTCTCTTTACAATTACAAACTAGGGCATTAATTGTCTCTTTACAATTACAAACTAGGGCATTAATTGTCTCTTTACAATTACCAACTAGGGCATTAATTGTCTCTTTACAATTACCAACTAGGGCATTAATTGTCTCTTTACAATTACAAACTAGGGCATTAATTTTCTCTTTACAATTACAAACTAGGGCATTAATTGTCTCTTTACAATTACAAACTAGGGCATTAATTGTCTCTTTACAATTACAAACTAGGGCATTAATTGTCTCTTTACAATTGTTTAACATATGTCTTTTCGAGGCCTCTTATGTCTTGCTTTGTATATAGGTTAAGCTCATTGTTGACACACCTATAATTGCTAACTTTAACATTATTTGGTCTCTTGTGGGAAGTTGTCTCATTGGCAATAATACAAAATCTTCTAAATTGTATATAGAATATGTCCAATGCACCCATCCTCCTCTCTGGATCAAAACATTTATTTTGCTTATACTTTTGAAAGTTTACATCACAACAAATAAGTTAGAAAGTAAGTATTTTTTTTTTATTATAGTGACATGTGTAATCACATTTCAGTAAAGTACAATATATTACATACACAATAAAATACACCCGACCCATTAGGTCTATAAGTCACTTTCAAATCATAAAACGTAATTCTTTTATCACAGATTTCAAACAAAATAATGAAAAGTAAAATTAAGCTAAATTCAAAATAATTAATTAATAGTGACAAGTATGTTTGTGTATATATGTACTTAGTTCCAAGTTTTCACAACCATGACTGTCATGACTGTCACTTAAATAGTAAAGGATATTTTAAACCAATCAACATTAATCATCATCCATGAGGTGTGTATGTGAAGCAAAATTCTATCCAGATGAAATATCATCCGGCTTTTAAATATTACAGATGATCTTATAAATTTTTTGCCAAAAGGAACATATTTCACTGACACTGTGAGATATTTTCCATTCTTTATTTTTTAAAGTTTTTATCTGATGCAGATGACAGTGAGTAAACTGTACATACCTGTGTCTGACCAAATCTGGGACTTGGTCTCTTATTTTCTGTTACTATTTTCTTCCATGTTAAATCTATAAAATCAAATCGCCACAAGTCATTTGTTCTGAAATAAACAGTTAATATGATTAAAACTTACATGAAATTGTCTGTAAGGCTTTATTGGATTTTTTTTTTGGCAACTGGATAAAAATCTTTAACAATGTTTAAGATCAAGGTTGTGTAAGGAGTGCACAGCACATTCTGTTTTTTTATTACATGTAAAGCCAGAAATAGTAAGATGAATGAATTTCTAAAAAAAAAAATATATGATCTCTTCTCATTATTTTTCTTCTAAATTCAGTCATTTACAAAAAATGTACTTGTGTTTATATTGACATTATAATGTGTTTTCCCAATATAAGCCTTACAACATGTACAACTAGAACCATGGTTTCTTTTAATATAGAGGATAAGGGATTAACTGATGACGATACAAGGAACACTGGACTTTCAAACAGAAGCATAATAGCTAATATATATAGTGTCCTTTTCAATTGAAGCTTAATGGCATGCTATAGATTACACAAGGAACACATGATATTCTCCAAACAGGAGCATATACAAATGTAGTGCCTTTCACAATAGAGCACATGTTGCATGCTGAATCGAGAATTACTTACCCTATTCCAGGAACACTAGACCCTCCTAACAGAAGCATAGTGTCTTTGACAATAGAATCTGAATGGCCTGCTGTGGGAGATGGGATTGAGATAAACTTACCCTATTCCAGGCACACTAGAGCCTCCAAACAGAAGCATAGTATCTTTGACAATAGAAGCTGAATGACCTGCTGTAGGTGGTGGATGTTCTCTAGAAATACTGGTCACTAGATACCATCTGTTGACCTCTGGTTTGTACATATGTAATTCATAGAAAAATCCTGCAGCCTGGAAAAGGTGAAACATCAAACATGTCAAAATCTAAATCTGTTTTTAATTTTCATTTGATGACAAAACAATTGGTATTTGATTCAATACAAATAAACCAACACTGAAGCCTGAAATTTACACATTTACTGTCATGTCTACTCAAATACTTGCTATTGAAAATGAGCTTTCAAACCATGGATTCAATTATTTTTGTGGGTGTCAATTTTCGTGGATCAAGGAAAACTTGAACGTTCGTGGATACTTAATTTTGTGGTTTTGCTGAAGTCTACATACATGCCTATAGGAAATTTGTCATTTATTGACCCACAAAATCCACAAAAACTAGTATTCAACGAATAATAATGAATCCATAGTACATCGTTTTTCCTCATTGTTGAAGGCCTGACTGAGACATAATAAATTATATATACATTTTAGTTGTTAATTTCTGTGTCAAATGGTATCTTTGCTTGTGCTTGTGGTCATTGCCTCAGTCTAAATATATACATCAATAATCACATGCAGTTTATTTTTGAACCAACATAAAAAAAAAAAATCTGAACATGCTATAAAACAAATATTCATACTACAAGTCAAGACTGTCCGACCATTAATACATTCCATAAAGAAGGAATTACCAACAATAGATTATTTTCATATGAATAGTTTTAAGTTTGCACAGCAATCTGTAGCTTTATAAATAGCTTACATACAACAAAGTATGCTTTTTTGTATTTCCTGATTTTTTTCGAATTCGTTAAAACCCACCTGGTGTAAGGGATAAGGAGTAGGATGACTCCACCCACCAAATAATACCAAGCTGTCCTTATATACCACCATACTGGAACAGGCTTTAGGTGATGGATAGGTTCCTGCAACAAAAACATTTATTATATGATAAAAGATGTTCTCTTTACTCCTTGGCTAAAAATGTAGTAAATCTTCAATGATAAATGTTATATTCATAGTTGGAAAAATAAAGTCAATAGTGTAGACCCCTTTTTATTAATCCTTGCAGTTCAACATTATATTAATAATTACTGTTAGTTGCTCATTTGTAGTTCAATCATAATTTTTTCATTTAAACTTATTTTCAATATCAAATAAAACAACATTAACAAACCAGATGCTCTGCAGGGCGCAGCTATATACGACCGCAGAGGTTGAACCCTGAACAGTTGGGGCAAGTATGGACACAACATTTAAGCTGGATTCAGCTCTAAATTTGGATTGTGATTAAATAGTTGACACAGCATAGGTTTCTGACACAGAATGAATGTGGTCTAATGAACTTAAAATTTTTTTTTTGCCTTTGAGCAATTCACTATGCTGTTGAATATTAATCCTCTCAAAAAAATGTTTGAAGAAATTTTCTTTTTATTTATAAAATCTGAAATGAGAAAAATTTAACCCCCCCTCCCCCATTTTTTTTTTCACATCCCCCTTTCCCTTTTTCCAAAACTGATCTCAATTCAAATTCCTAATGGAGTTTGCAACAATAACTACTCTGTCTCATTTAAATACATCATAAAATATTAAAATGTAAAATAAAGTGCTTGTTATCACTGAATGGTAAAGATTGTTTTAATTTATCAGTTGGTAGTAAAAGTGAATATACATTGTATATTGTATAAAACAATGATTTAAGTTGATTCAACTACTATTCTGGACAAAGAAAGATAACTCCAATTGAAAATTTCTTGCTATTGCACAATATTGTGCAATTAGATATTTCTTGCTTTTGCGCAATACTGTGCAATTGAAAATATTTGCTATAGCACAATACTGTGCAATTGAAGATTTCTTGCTATTGCGCAATACTGTGCAATTGAAAATTGCTTGCTATTGCACAATACTGTGCAATTGAAGATTTCTTGCTATTGCTGAATACTGTGCAATTGAAAATTTCTTGCTATTGCACAATACTTAATATAATAATTTTGGATCCTGATTTGAACCAACTTGAAAACTGGGCCCATAATCAAAAATCTAAGTATATGTTTAGATTCAGCATATCAAAAAAGCCCAAGAATTCGATTTTTGTTAAAATCAAACTTAGTTTAATTTTGGACCCTTTGGACTTTAATGTAGACTAATTTGAAAACGGGACCAAAAATTAAGAATCTACATACACAGTTAGATTTGGCATATCAAAGAACCCCAATTATTCAATTTTTGATGAAATCAAACAAAGTTTAATTTTGGACCCCGATTTGGACCAACTTGAAAACTGGGACAATAATCAAAAATCTAAGTACATTTTTAGATTCAGCATATCAAAGAACCCCAAGGATTCAATTTTTGTTAAAATCAAACTAAGTTTAATTTTGGACCCTTTGGACCTTAATGTAGACCAATTTGAAAACGGGACCAAAAATTAAGAATCTACATACACAGTTAGATTCGGCATATCAAAGAACCCCAATTATTCAATTTTTGATGAAATCAAACAAAGTTCAATTTTGGACCCTTTGGGCCCCTTATTCCTAAACTGTTGGGACCAAAACTCCCAAAATCAAACCCAACCTTCCTTTTATGGTCATAAACCTTGTGTTTAAATTTCATAGATTTCTATTTACTTATACTAAAGTTATGGTGCGAAAACCAAGAATAATGCTTATTTGGGCCCCTTTTTGGCCCCTAATTTCTAAACTGTTTGGACCAAAACTCCCAAAATCAATCCCAACCTTCCTTTTGTGTTCATAAACCTTGTGTTTAAATTTCATTGATTTCTATTTACTTATACTAAAGTTATTGTACGAAAACCAAGAATAATGCTTATTTGGGCCCTTTTTTGGCCCCTAATTCCTAAACTGTTGGAACCAAAACTCCCAAAATCAATCCCAACCTTCCTTTTGTGGTCATAAACCTTGTGTCAAAATTTCATAGATTTCAATTTACTTC
The DNA here is from genome assembly GCA_037788925.1 of Mytilus galloprovincialis. Classification (NCBI taxonomy): domain Eukaryota; kingdom Metazoa; phylum Mollusca; class Bivalvia; order Mytilida; family Mytilidae; genus Mytilus; species Mytilus galloprovincialis. The sequence goes on from CM075342.1 coordinate 57,284,938, forward strand.
AACTAAAGTTATAGTGCGAAAACCAAGAAAATGCTTATTTGGGCCCTTTTTGGCCCCTAATTCCTAAAATGTTGGGACCAAAACTCCCAAAATCAATCCGAACCTTCCTTTTGTGGTCATACACCTTGTGTTAAAATTTCATTTCACTTTTACTAAAGTTAGAGTGTGAAAACTAAAAGTATTCGGATGACGACGACGCAAGACGACGACGACGACGACGCCAACGTGATAGCAATATACGACGAAAAATTTAAAATTTTTGCAGTCGTATTAAAAAACATACTTTGACTTTATAGCATTGAGAAAATCAAACATACTATTCTAATTTCCCCATAATCAATGTAACCATGTGACACTGCTACACGACCCCATAGGCCAAAACAGCTTGTAAAATCCAAACTTCTACATAAAATTACCCATTGCTAATGGCCTAATCCATTCTCTCCTTGCCAGGTCAAACCTCCAGAGGTCATTAAAGGTCGTGTTCATTGATGTACATCCACCAAATACATACAATGACTTGTCATAATAACAAGCACAATGGGAGTATCTTTCTGTTACCCGTATGATATCGATCTCTGGTGCAATTTTTGTCCATTTCACTTTACTCTCATATACACAGTTTTGAAAGGTCTGTCTTAGTTGTCTTGTCACACCTTTGATATAAAAAGATTATTGTTGACAACATGGTTAGTAAAATTGAGAATGGAAATGGGGAAACCCTATAATTGCTTACATCTAATTCATTTGAAGTTTGGTGGATAACTGTCTCATTGGCAATCATACCACATCTCCTTTATTTCAATATTGACATGATTGATAAATCATCATTTTTGTTATTTTAATCTATTTAATAATTTATGGCAATACCTGGCACATCAAAACACTGATTATACAGTTAAATGGAATGTGATCTACATTGTACATGTTGTAGCTCACAAAAACTTTCTTAAGGATTGTCATGATTGTTTACATATTCATCATTGGTTGGGTATTAAAATGACAACAAAGATTCCAATGAATTCAAAATCAATATGAAGAAACATTATATTGTCACCCTTCACTTTATTTTATTATCTTCTATACACCTTATCCCTATTTCAGACCTGTCAACCAAACTTGATAATAAATTCAAAAGTATTACAAAATTCTTCATGTGAAAAATTATTAGGTGTTAAAATTGACAACACACTTAACTGGAAAAATCAAATTGACCAAGTTTGTGCTAATATATCATCCAGAATATACCTTCTTTCTAAAATAAAGAAATTTTTAGATATAAATGCAAGGAAAACATATTACAATGGGTATATTCTTCCCTTAATTGACTACTGCTGTATTATTTGGGGTGAATGTAAAAATGAAGGGATAACAAGAATTTTAAAACTCCAAAAAAAGGGCAGCAAGATTAATTCTAGATGCAGATCCTTTATCCCCCTCAGCCCCCTTATTTAAAAAAACTTGGGTGGATGACAGTTGACAATAAAATAAAATACCACAAATATTTACTTCTATATAAATGTATGCGTATGGAAGCACCAATGTACCTAGTTCAAAAGTTTAAACTGAAATCAGATAATAATCCTTACTCCTTAAGAGGTGTCACTCAAGGTAATCTGATAGTTCCTAAGCCAAAAGCTGAACTATTTAAGAAATCCTTTGCTTATTCTGGATCAGTTTTATGGAATGGACTACCACACACAATGCGTAAAGCTCAAAACACTTTTACTTTTAAGCAAAGTATCAAGAAGTACCTAACACAACCCTGATAAGAAATGTTTGCTACAATGTATATTTTGTATATTTTTTAATTTTTTATTTTCATTTAATTTTTTGACTACATGTATACATCTTAAACAGCATTATATCTTATGTTAATAACAATACATTGAAATACAAGAGTGTAAATTAACTATGTGTAAATATCTGTTTTGATTGTATTGTAATTTGTATGTGAGGGCCTCAGGGAAGATTAGTTTATTTTAACTAACTGAGTTTACCCTCTTTAAATAAAGAATTTATTATTATTATTATTTGGAGATCTGCACCTCTTGATCCGAGAATCTGCTATGCTTAAACAATTGAATTCGTACAACAATCACTTTTCCATTGTAGGGTCAGAAATTTTATGATCTTTGACAGTTTTACATCTGAGGATGACCTTTGCAGCTCTAGGGGTATGTTGTTCATTACCCATTAGATATTTTGTTAGTCTAAAAAGTTGTCTGTGATTTTTTTTCTTCTCATATAATCATGATAATTCTCAATATTAGAATAAGATTGATTGATTGCTTTTCATCCATTGGCAATTATTTCATGCACGTCTAGGACTAGTCCAAATACTTACTTCGTTGAAGTAAGGCATCAAAGAAAAAATTATAATAGCCTTTCAAGACGATTTGGACTAGTCTAGGACATGCACAAATTAACAATAAATAATATAGGAAGGTTGTTTAACACCTTATCACTGTTTGCCTGCCATTACTGGACTGTTGTGGATATCACTGAAATGCTGAATTTCTCTTAAAATTTAGACGTCATAATACAAAATATCTGACAGATTTTCAAATAGCGATAAGGTGTATAGAGATTAGAAGCTGTCTGGATGAAGGTTCAGGGTTATTGCATCTCTGGATCTATTCATTATAATACCCATGTAAATATAAGTCTGAAAAATAACAGTTTCAGAATTATAAAAAGGCTTTCATTAAGTATGAGGAAAATCGCAATCGAAGTCAGGTTTTATAAATTAAGGAAATAATCTTTTAGTTTTATTCATGTTATTTTACCTGCAGCTAACCGGTACCAACGACGACAGACAAGCATGCATGACTTGACATCACGATATGGTGAAACCTTGGATAAAATAAACTCTAATATTTCTTCAGGCAGATCATCAATATTCACATTAGATGAACAAGTGTCGAAATCCATTTCCATTTCCAAACATATGTAAGGAATTTGGCTAGCTGTACAAATGCCAAACCTTGTAACATAAGATGCATGAAAAGTAACGAAAAGCTCCGAATGAAAAAAAAAAAGAAATTTCGGACTTAACAAAACCCCGACAAAAGAAGAACCGACTCTAAAAGTGCGATTTGTTATTTGAATATTGAGGGTCAACTATTGATGGGAGATACTCGAGATACATTAAAAAAATATATTTCATAACAAATGATTCAGTTTAGTCAAACTGCAAAACATGATTTAGAAGAACAAACATAAAACAAAACAAAAATATATTTATCACCGGAAATATGATATTTAATTTGTTCCCGCGTGATTTTCCTTCGATACTTCTCGCGAGTTTACACAAAATGACTTAAATCCTATTTCGACCTGTGCAAAAATTATCTTGATGTAGGTATAGGTCTTATAACTGTATCACCCATAGCTTTGATTAATCCAATTCTTATTCCAAAATGAAAATACAGTTGGTAGGGTAGATTGTCATGATAAAAATACCTAAAGGCATGCTCTGAAAGGAAGTAAGAAAAACCAGTTGTATATTTTTGCGAACCCGTTGTAAATGAAATTTGTAAATAGCCAAGAGAAAACTTTCTGTATTGCCCGACACTGCGTAAAGTTTTCTCGCAGAACCATTAACATTCAGCTTTGAATCCGATTCCTTACCTGGAAGAAGAATAATGACAGACAATGAACCATCATTTTAGTTATTAATTTGAAATTGCTGTTCTTCAGCTAACAGTACTAGTTTGTAAAAAGACAATGATCAACAGGATAATCAATTTTTCATGAAACAAAGGCTTGAGATTTGACCAAAATTGTTAAGAAGGAAGGAAAATGCCGCAAATAAGCATGAACATGCGCAAGTCTCACGTTAATCATGCTAATTGGGGGTGGGTCTTTTCAAAGTCAAACACCACTGCACACTGTTGAACACCAACCACTACATTGTACTAAAAACACTGATATTATACAATAAAATCATAAAATCATGATTAATCGCAATCACCAATAAGCAGATGTGCTATTATGCCTATATAACTAACTAACAAACTAATTTTATTCAGTATAAAATCCAGTACAAAAGGATCATCGCTGAAACACATAAACACATATAAAAAAACATATACAAAACAAAAATAAAACATAACAGACAACAATTTTGACACTTATAACAAGCAAGAGACAAAACTCACATTTCAATATTGTGCAATTATTCCCACTGATGAATGTCTAATCAAAATACATTTGTCTATATACATGTATATGGGACAAGATCCCTAATGCGCCTTGAAATGAGGAACTCAAAAGTCACGTGTAAACAAAAATTCTCTGTGTAGTGATATTTGACACTTTTCTATGATAAACAAGTGACTGAGCTTAACCATTTGAGTTAATTTAGAAAGTAGGGGAACACAGAATAAATGTGTAAAATCTATGGAGCTATTAAATGTGTTCAAAGTATTAAATTTTCAAAGAACTTTTTGTGTTAAAAATGGGATTATTTACCATGAGGAGCCGCATCACAAAAGGATACTCGGGGTTTGCTAATTTACGGAAAAAGTAATCTCACTTCGTACCCCGAAAATTTAACCACATATGTCAAAATGTCTCAGCTTCGAAACGAGCCATCACACATATCCAAGTTAACGATATGGACTGAGCAACAGAAGAAAACGTTACCATTACGGCCTATGGAAAAACTAATGCGCATCTGTACCCAATTTAGAAGCTCAATTCCAGAAGTTGTCGGACTGATTTATGGATGATTTCACCTGTACACCACCGAAAATGATGGTTAGTATTTTTTTATTTATACCTAGTTATCATAAATGGTTTAAGATAAATATTATTGATAAAGATCAGCAAAAACTCAAGGAAATTTTCGCTTTTAAAATACATTACTGGCACGGGGCTGAACACTTTTTTTAGGCACAATCATAACTTTGTTTACTTCCGAGAGATCCGAAAGGAATTTGTTTGCTACATTGAAAAGGCAAGAAATAACTTTTAAATATTATTAAATTGTAAGTAAACATGACACAATATAGTCTTTGTTATGTAATTATCACTCTGGTCTACAGGAATACCTGATAATCAAGGGAGATAACACACTTCATACGAGTAAAGTGAGATACATCATCGCATGTGCTTTTAACCAATGATTTGACCCCTGGTCAGTAGATATCATATGCATAAAAAACAGAAAAAGCATTTACATGCTTTAAGAAAATCATGAATTATTATTTTTAATGCACATGAGCAAAACAAAAGATATTGTCATTTCTCAGCACTGAAAAAGGGGGAGGGTCAAACTTTTTTGAAAACAATATTTCTGCACCTATTCAATTATTAAGCTAGTTAGCTACTACCCATTGCTTCTAATACAAAAGGTTTAAATGAAGGTGGCTAAGCCACAAGGGAGAAGCATTTGTCTTTCTTTGTGATTAAACTTTCAAGAATAAGATTTTTCTCTCTCAATAATACTTATGTATTTGAATCAAATGATAACAAAGCCTGAGTATTTTTTTTGTCTTATTTCAGTTCCAGACGTATCATTATTTTCAACCTGAGATGGCAAACTAGAGGTTTTAAAAAGTCCTGAATAACTGGTAAGCATTTTGTTTTATTAGGCAAGCTCTAAATTGTTTTTTATGATATTTATGCAATTGAAATTACAGTCGGTATGTTAAAAATATGCTAATATGAAAACTGTTGCTATGGTCTTGGTATTAAATGAAAAGGCTTAGTTACAGATCGTTACGACTCAATATTTCGAGTTAAATCTTGCGGCAACTGTTTCTCATGTAACACTGCAAACTATATTTAGCACTACTTTGATCTGTCGTTATTTAATGATGCCATTATACATGTGATGTCACAATGTTTCCGTTAAGACCTCTTGTGGATTTCTCACTGATAAAAGGTTTTCACTGAAATACATGTAAAAAACATTTTTTTCTCAAATAGAATTATGTGAAAGGACAAGTTTTGAAAATTTGCACTATATTGTACTCTAATTATATGATATGGATGATTTCCAAGTAGTTTAGAGTGGTTTTAACAGTATTAAATACCAGATTTCCACTAGTAAGAATAATTATTTTGGTGTTGGTTTTTTTATACAACCTTCATTTTTGCATAATTTCTCTGTCAAAATGCACTTTAAGGCACAAGAAAATTTTGTAGAATGCTTTAACAGGGTCTGTGTATTGTAATAAGAGGTTATAATCAGAAGTTTTGTCCTTGTTTTGACTAGTGAAGGTATTCTGGAAGAAATTACTTATACATACTCATTGTATTCAAAATAAATGAATATAGCGACGAAAGTGTCATTGCCTTATAGTGCTAAAACAACTTTATTTTTTTTCAGAAATGGACAAAAATACACAGATTTATTCAGAATGTTATACCGATGAAGATCACATAAAAATATTTGGAAAAATCAGAAGTATGGAATATGGGACAAGATCCCTAATGCGCCTTGAAATGAGGAACTCAAAAGTCACGTGTAAACAAAAATTCTCTGTGTAGTGATATTTGACACTTTTCTATGATAAACAAGTGACTGAGCTTAACCATTTGAGTTAATTTAGAAAGTAGGGGAACACAGAATAAATGTGTAAAATCTATGGAGCTATTAAATGTGTTCAAAGTATTAAATTTTCAAAGAACTTTTTGTGTTAAAAATGGGATTATTTACCATGAGGAGCCGCATCACAAAAGGATACTCGGGGTTTGCTAATTTACGGAAAAAGTAATCTCACTTCGTACCCCGAAAATTTAACCACATATGTCAAAATGTCTCAGCTTCGAAACGAGCCATCACACATATCCAAGTTAACGATATGGACTGAGCAACAGAAGAAAACGTTACCATTACGGCCTATGGAAAAACTAATGCGCATCTGTACCCATATAAGAAATCTGGTGAGAACATCAGTCTCCGAACAGTTCATTAAATATTTAAATTTATCAAAATTATCTAAATTGCAAAAACATGGTATAATATTAACAATGTCATCATAAAACTTTTCCCTCTCCTCGTGATAGAGGTTGCATTCACATATGAAATGAAACTCATCTTCAATTTTGTTATCAATACAATGTGTACATATTCTTTGATCCGAAGGCGTTTTATTATATATATACAGATTGAATTAAAAAAGCTTGACGCGTTGGTGAATGAATTAAAAAAGCTTGACACGCATCAGTGATAAACAGATTAATCATATTAAACAAAGTCAACATCAAAAACTCTTTAGAAAAATAAATATTCTATGTAACTTTTTACATGTAAACATAAAATTACCAAATTAAGGAAAAACGATAATTAACAGTAACGAAATGTGCTATATTATATAAAGATGAATTAATAAAGCTTGACACATGCAGTGATAAATAGATTAAACAGATTAATCAGAATAAACAAGTTCTACTTCTAATGTACTTTATAATATTAGTCTTCAAAAATTAAGAAGAATTGTGCAAATACACTATAGATATTTTTAGATTAAAACATAAAATTAAGGAGAATAAGAGTAGGTTGACCCTACATGTATTTCTACTCTCAAACAGGTCAAACAACAGAACGTGGAACTGCTGGATGTTTCCAAGAAATCAATGTCTTGTAATGTTCAATTTTAAACAAGAATATGCTGAGAAAAATCCATTGAGTGTTAGAAAAATACACAATATATCACATGTACATGATGTATGGGTCTGCATTCTTAATATTATCATATTTATCAAAGTGTCTGAAGTTTTAGGTGTATACCATACCTTAAATTAATTTTATTTTATTTTGACAGGATAAACGAATATGAGTGAAAAGAAACCGTCAACTATGGATGCTGTAAACAAAAGATTAGATGAAGTTTTGGTAGAGTTTTTTGAATGCGTTGGAGAACTTTACCAAGAACAAGCAGATCTAGAAAATATAATGAAAAGTGGATTCTTGATGATGTCAAGGGCTAGATACAATATGGGGGCCAAGTCTGTTGGTGTTTCACAGTACGATGAAAATAATATGAAAGCTTCCAAACTGGTTTTGGTTACAGATAAAGATGATGATGACTGTGTCGACAAGATGTTTGAATTAGTAAACACAAACAGTTGTCTGGATAAGAGTTTAATAGATCCAGTTTCTGAAGGTTTGAGACAGCGTAAAAGTGGAGGAAAAGACAATGTGGAAACTATTGGGTCAGAAAATGTAGAACAATCAACTCAGAACAATTCAAATAATACTAAAAATTACAAAGACCCAATTAAATGGTTTGGTGTTTTAGTACCACAAAGTTTACGTCAAAGCCAGGCTTATTTTAAACAAGCAACAGACAGTGTAATAAAAGTGTCAAATCTAAAATCCAAAGTGATACATCTCAAAGAACAATACAAAACTCTAAAGAAAGAAAAACAATTAGTAACAACACAATGAAGTTGTGAAATAGACAAGATTATACTGTACCTGATTATAAGAATTGGGACAAAATAGAGAAACAATCTAATGAATAAAAGCTGGGAAAATATATCAAAATTATGTTATAGTTAATAGATTCTGAAAATTGGAATTGAGACAATATTGAGAAATTGATGAATAAAAGCTGGGAAAATATATCAATATAGTTTAGTTCCTAAATATTAGAATTTGGACCCCAAAAAAAAGAAATAATTTGATGAATTAAAAGTGGGAATATATATTTAAATACATGATATAGTTTAGAGAAAAGGGAGTTGTCTATGGATTAGATTTATGTATTCTAGAATTTGAATTTTTTACTCATCATTTGCTCATTATATTATTAACATGACATGTTTCAGTATCCTATATGCATGCTATGTGTAAGGCATGTAATATATTTCTAATTAAGTCACATGCAAGAACTTTACATTCCAGGTGGTCTGTTAAATGTGACAATTTAATAAATATATTATTGTTGATTATAGTAATTTAAATAAAGGTGCAATTTTATTTTTATAATTGATAGACATGTATACAATCATGACAATTGTTGATGATCAAAATAATTGAAATTAAATGTTTTTTATACTTTGTGCTTTAATTTAAATCCTATTAAATTGACCCACATGTAGTCTTGATCAAAGGTACTGTAAATTCAGAAATTATTGCCAGGTTAATCCTTTTTGTCAATATAAATAATGCAACTGGGTGGGAATAATATGAATTTGCATTCTCATACATATATCTGTATGCAGGTTTATATGAAATTGCAAACATTAATCTCTCATTTTTGTTCATTCTTTAAACATTGCAATAATCATGATAATGAATGCTCCCAATAACTTCTGAAATAACAGTATCATTTTACACATGGTAGCCAAGTTGAAAATTTTCGTCACATTCTTCTCGGCAACTATTGGGATTTCTGAAACTTGGTTTCAGGGTTTTATTAATCAGCTATAACGTGTGGTGTGTTTTCAGATTCATCACTCACAAACTTTATGTTTAACGAACACGTGTATAATTTTACACATGATAGCCAAGTTGAAAATTTTCGTCGCATCTTTCTCAGGAACTACAATACAAGGATTTCTGAAATTTTGTTTCAAGGTTTATATAAGTCAGCTATACCATGTTATGTGTTTTCAGATTCATCCCTCAACAACTTCCTGTTTACCTAAATAATTGGGCGGGGGTATCATCAGTGAGCAGTAGCTCACACTTTTACTTGTTTCCGGTGGAGGACATGACTCGAAAGTGGTCTTTTCCCCATTAGTTGTAATTAAGAGAAATTGGTTGGAAATTTGTCATCTATAATCAAAGATTGCATCTGGTGGCTATGCTTTTCACCTGATTGTAATGAATTTTATATAGGACCTTCAATATTTTATAAATTTCCACTTGAGTTAAAATTGGATGCATGGTTTAAGAGATGATTAATACACAGAGACAGTTACTCGCATGGCTTAATACATAAATAATGGGATAGAGATTTCACATGCAAGTCCTGAATCAAATGGTAAAATTCACTGATACAGCAAACAACCTGACAACAAGAAGAACGTACATGCTGAAGTGTCTCACCTTTTTAGCTCACCTGGTCCGAAGGGCCAAGTGAGCTTTTCTCATCACTTTGCGTCCGGCGTCGTCGTCCATTGTCGTTAACTTTAACAAAAATCTTCTCTGAAACTACTGGGCCAAATTAAACCAAACATGGCCACAATCATCATTGGGGTATCTAGTTTAAAAAATGTGTCCGGTGACCCGGTCAACCAACCAAGATAGCTGCCATGGCTAAAAATAGAACATATGGGTAAAATGCAGTTTTTGGCTTATAGCTCAAAAACAACAGCATTTAGAGCAAATCTGACATGGGGTAAAATTGTTTATCAGGTCAAGATCTATCTGCCCAGAAATTTTCAGATGAATCGGATAACCAGTTCTTGGGTTGCTGTCCCTGAATTGGTATTTTAAGGAAATTTTGCTGTTTTTGGTTTATTATCTTGAATATAATAAAGTAATATTCACAAATAAGTCAACATGACCGAAATGGTTAGTTGACCCCTTTAGGAGTTATTACCCTTTATAGTCAGATTTTAAAGTCGGCACCATTGGCGTTCAGAAGACTTGAATCATGACCTAAACATAAATAGTCTTCCGAAAACGGAAACTTTATGCAATACTATTTTATCAATCATGATTATTTTCATTAATTTAAATTTGATTATTTAAAGAAATAAAATTATAACAATTACGATTTTAGATTAGAGATTCTACACAGACATGCTTTGATCTATTTATAGCCAAATTAGTTTACCTGTGTTAAAATGTAAATAATGGTCTAAATGGATATTAATTTGTTTACTAAACAAGTAAAGACAAACTATGAATGGAAGATAATAATTCACATAAATATTTCAGGACATTTGATTTATTTAAATAAATTTTCAGTTATTTAGTATTTTGTAAAAAAGGGGGAGGGTTTTTTTTAAATGTCAGGCCGTATCTCAAAAACAATTTATGATTATTGCTTAAAACTTTACACACTTCTTTGTTATATTAATCTAAAGATCTGTATACTTTTTGGTTTTGATTCAAAATTTTATTTTAGTGATATTTAGTTTTTTTGAAGAAAAAATGGGGGTTCATATGTCTCTCCGTATCTCAAAAACAATAAATAGAACAAAGCAGCTTGGGTTAGTGGGGCTGCTATTATGGTAATTCAAGTTACCTTTTATTCACCTTCTTCCACCTCAGAGCTATCAGCTCTTTGATTAACCATTTTTCATAAATCTTAGTAATCTTTTTTACAAAAATCTTCTCCTCTGAAACTACTTGGCCAAATTAATCCAATCATCTTTGGCGTATCTAGTTTTAAAAATGTGTCCGGTGACCCGGCCAACCAACCAAGATGACCGCCACGGCTAAAAATAGAACATAGGGGTAAAATGCAGTTTTTGGCTTATAACTCAAAAACCAAAACATTTAGAGTAAATCTGACATGGGACAAAATTGTTTATCAGGTCAAAATCTATCTGCCCTGAAATTTTCAGATGGATCGGAAAATCTGTTGTTAGGTTGCTGCTTGGTAATTTTAAGGAAATTTTGCCGTTTTTTGTTATTATCTTGAATATTATTATAGATAGAGATAAACTGTAAACAGCAATAATGTACAGCAAAGTAAGACCTAAAAATAAGTCAACTTGATCAAAATGGTCAATTGACCCGGGCCCCCTAAGGAGTTTTTGTCCTTTATAGTGAATTTTTAACAATTTTCATAAAATTTGTAAATTTTTACTAACATTTTCCACTGAAACTACTGGGCCAAGTTCATTATAAATAGAGATAATTGTAAGCAGCAAGAATGTTCAGTAAAGTAAACTGTACAAACACATCACCATCACCAAAACACAAGGAGTTATTGTCCTTTATAGTCAATTTTTAACAATTTTCATAAAATTTGTAGATTTTTACTAACATTTTCCACTGAAACTACTGGGCCAAGTTCATTATAGATAGAGATAATTGTAAGCAGCAAGAATGTTCAGTAAAGTAAGATGTACAAACACATCACCATCACCAAAACACAATTTTGTCATGAATCCATCTGCGTCCTTTGTTTAATATTCTCATAGACCAAGGTGAGCGACACAGGCTCTTTAGAGCCTCTAGTTTTACTAATCATTGATATTATGTTGATAGTCCTAAATAATGAGCTTTACTAACACTATCACACAAATCGAAGCGCTGTAAGCGATGAAGGCAGTTAACCAAAAACCAAGGCAACCGTAATTATGAAAACTGTGGCAAAGTTGATTCAACATTAAACATTCATATATAGTACATTTATGCGTATCTAATGATTTATTTAATACGGCAAATAATTTATATGTTATCAAGGTTTCAAAAGCAATACATATAGCAATGTATATTTTTAATGGTGAGTCTGCAGTGGTACAAGTTCCCAATGATTGCAGTTGTTCTACTTGGTAGTTAACCTTGGTTTTATTTGACTGCTAGAAGTTCAAGTTGACTTAGTATGAACATGTAATAGTATGAATGGACTGGTTTCCCTGGAAAGAAAACTGAATTTGTGTTCTATAGTACAAAAGTTATGAGACACGAATCAGACAAATGTTCACTACAACAGGAATCAAAGGTGAGGTCTGACTGACTTGCCCATAGTAAATGTAAATGATTTGTTATTTTGTCCCATACATATGAATATATATAATTTAGGGGTGGGGATCTCAACGGTTTTCAAGTTCTCAAACAGGTAGGGGTAGACAGAGGATTTAGGGAAAAAAAATATAGGGAATTACTGAAGCGTTACTGGAGCGGGCCTCCTCTTAGGTCAGTAAGTGGGCCCCCACTTATGAAAATTTCTGGATCCGCCACTGGGGGTAGGGTGACCCTAGGGACTTCCCCTACATTTCATTTTATTTGTTATATTGTCCCATACATGAATATATATGGTTTAGGGGTGGGGATCTCATTGGTTTCCAAGTTCTCAAACAGGAGGGGTAGGGTGACCCCAGGGACTCCCCTATATTTCATTTGATTTGTTATATTGTCCCATACATGAATATATATTGTTTTGGTGTGGGGATCTCGACCGTTTCCAAGTTCTCAAACAGGAGGGTGTACAGTGACCCCAGGGACTCCCCCTATCTTTCATTTGAATTGTTATATTGTCCCGTACATGAATATATATGGTTAAGGGGTGGGGATCTCAACGGGTTTCAAATTCTCAAACAGGAGGGGGTGGGGTGACCCAAGGGACTTCCTCTATATTTCATCTCATTTGTTATATTGTCCCATACATGAATATATATGGTTTAGGGGTGGGGATCTCGACCATTTTTAAATTCTAAAACAGGAGGGTTGGGGTGACCCCCAGCGACTCTTCCTATATTTCATTTGATTTTTCATATTGTCACAAGCATGAATATATATGGTTAAGGGGTGTGGATCTTCACTGTTTCCAAGTTCTCAAACAGGAGGGGATGGGGTAACTCCAGGGACTCCCCTTTATTTCATTTTATTTATTATATTGTCCTATACTTTAATATATGCCGGGGCGGATTAAGTCCAGGGGGGGGGGTACGTGCACCCCCTTAAATTTGCAAAGCATGGGTTGTTCTCAGCTTAATAAAGGATATTCCGATAATTTTACCTCAAATTTTTTTTAGCCTCGCTCTGCTCGGAGAAAATTTAAGTTTGCGCCCATCCTAACCTAAAATCCTGGATCTGCTCCTCATATGGTTTAGGGGTGGGGAGCTCGACCGTTTCCAAGTTATTAAACAGGAGGGGTAGAGTGGCCTAAAGGATGCCACCTATATATCATATGATTTACTTATATTCAGGTATATATAATATAGTTGCATTACTTGTGAAAATAAAGAAAGTAACTTTCAGCTACTTTAATGACCCTTCAAAATTGAGATAAAAAAATAACCCTTTGAAATTGCAGTAATATGTTTACACTTTAAAAGCATCTCACATGCATTATCATCATTATCACTGATAAAGAAAATTTAGACTGGGACCATGAACATGTATATTGTTAGATATACTGTTCCCAGCTGTTTCGTTGTATTGGATTTTTAAATTAAAAGGAGTAGGTCCGGTAAGGGCCGATTTTGGCCTCAAATTCCAGGTTCATCTAATGAAAGTTTTTGGACACTTTTTAAACACTTAAGTGTCTATTTCAATTGATTCGATTAGTTTATGTGCAAGATTTTAACTGATTTAGTCATTTAAAACGCTCTGATTCAACCTTAAATACGAAAAATCTATCAAATATGACAAAAAACGTCACTTTTCAGATGGTTTTTGTCAAAAATGAAAGTGGCCGCATCCGTGTTCATCCTCAACCTTTATATATGTTTTGTATTATCATGAAATACAACTTATATTTCAATATTATGAATGAACACGAATGCGGCCACTTTCATTTTAGACAAAAACCGTCTAAAAATTAACCAAAATGCTAAAATTGTGAAGATTTAGGTAATTTAGCATGACTTAATGATGCTAGAACGCAATATTTGTGCATTGTATTGTAAAAAAACAGCTCATATTTATGTAGCAGAAGCATTTTACTTTCCAAAAATTTGCTTAACGATTACCTTTTCACAATTTTCTAAAACTGCTATATTTTGGGGCCAAAAAGGGGTCTTACTGAACCTACTCCTTTGTCAAAAAGAATTTTGAGTTTCTGTATAAAATATTTTTCTGCTTTTTTTTTCTTTTACGTATATCTTTTGGTTTACAATTCTAGTGTTTATATTCATTTACCATACATAGATGTATTTTTTTCGCCCGGTTGGATTTATTTTGTAATTGATCGCCAAACCCGGAATTACCCTTATCCGCTTCCCGAATCGGATCCGATATTGTAAAATTTGTCTTCACACGGCCGCCATTGTTATGTGTTTACAATGTTGTTTTGTCAATCAGATACGATTTTACTCAAATTTATACAATATTTGTCAGCGATTTTCTGTATAAAGCTAGCGGTTGAACAAAATGAACATCGCTGTCATGAATAATAATAATAAAAATAAGTTTTTAGCTCGTTAAATTGGAGACTTTGGTGAACATGGTGAAAAGGTTTGCAAAGTTAATTCTTATTTTCTTTCAAGTGGAAGGTGACTACGTCGGGCGTAGCTAGAAACCAACTATCCTAGTCGAAATTCCGTTTGCAAAAGTGGAAGGTCGCGGACCTCGGACCACCGCTAATTTGCACACCTGCCTCCAAATTGAAAAGATACGAAAATTTCTTTTTCTAATTTGAAATTGCCGCCAACAGCATGAACAGTTGAACTTATTATATAATAGACTACTGACGTAGTTGTACTACGTATTGATAACAAACAATATCCCTACGACTTTTGTCATTTGGGAAATCTAAACTACTTGTCTTAAGAGATTTTCGGCGATTAAATATTTCATACAATTGTTCTATGACATCTTAGCCAAAAGCACAAGTCATATTGAACTACACAAGGATTCTTAATGAGGACTACTTCCTATGTGTAACCTCAACACTTTTGGATAAATCGACGATCATTTAAGGTTTTTCTGGTCATATTTTTTGTAATCCAGAATAAAAAGTATTAAAAAAGTGTTCAATTGGTTATATATAACATAGTAGCGAGCTAGATAATAACATTGGCAAGTATTTCAGCATTTATTGGGTAGAACACAAATCTAGGGTGCTCGCATAATGCAGCTTAACTGCATAAAAATGGTCAAGGTTAGATAAACCAAAGAGGAAATACATGTGTACAACTTAAAATCATTCAAGAAACAGACTTAATCGAGAAAACTAAACATTGACCAATGAACCATGCCAGGTAGACATGTACACCTTACAATCAATCTATGCATTAAATATAGTTGACCTATTGCTTATAGTATCTAAGAAACAAACTTAAACGAGAAAACCTGACAAATGAACCACCAAAATGAGGTCAAGGTCAGATGATACCTGCTAGACAGACATATACAGCTTGCAATCCTTCCATACAACAAATTCAGATGACCTTTTGTTTATAGTTTAAGAAAATCAGACTAAAACACAAAACTTTAACACTGAGCAATGAATCATGAAATTATATGTAGGTCAAGGTCAAATAAAACCTGTGAGCCTGACAGACATCATGAAATATTTCCATACACTAAATATAAATGACCTATTGCATATATATATAGTATTAGAAAAAAAGACCAAAACTCAAAAACTTAACCATAAACACTGAACCATGAAAATGTGGTCAAGGTGACACCTGTCAGTTGGACATTAGTCTGTTTCCCGGCCGTTATTGAAATTCTTGACAATACCGTCCGGTATGGGCTAATTTTCCTATTTAAAATGAACGATCTCGACCATGCGCAGTTACGCATTGTTGTGCCTCTTAGCAGCTTCAAAGATATATTTAATATATAGTTAATATTTGTATATTCTGGAGGCATACTGAATGTTTTACGGAGTAGGACCAACCTAGTTGGACATGTACTCAATAACAGTACACCTTACAATCCTTCCAGACACTAAATGTACTAGACCTTTGCTTATAGTATCTGAGATATGGACTTTAGCACCAAAACTTAACCTTGTCCATTGATCAATGAAATGAGGTTGAGGTCAAGTAACAACTGTCTGACGAGCATGAGGACCTTGCAAGGTATGCACATACCAAATATAGTTATCCTATTACTCATAATGAGAGAGAAATTAAAATAATAAAAAAATCTTAACTTTTTTTTCAAGTAGTCGCTGAACCATAAAAATAAGGTCCAGTGTAATGAACACATGACAGACAGAATCTTGGTACCATAAGGCATCAATAAACAAGGTATGAAGCATCCAGGTTTCCACCTTCTGAAATATAAACCTTATAAGAAGTTAGTGTAAAAGCTCCTGCCAACGCTGACAGAACACTACCCCTATATCCAGCTTTTAGGCTCGACAAATATTCAATAAACATCTACATGATCTATAGGTCAACCCGCAGATTGTATACAATATCAAACTATATGGTGGGATTAACAGGATTTTGTTGAGCTAAAAAACCTTCCCATTTTCATTCATAACTGAAGGTTACTTTCATCAAGCTCATCCTTAAAACTTAATAATTCTAAATTGAAGTCCTGTAGTTAAAAAGCTAGCTAACAAGTTCACAGTCCACAGAGGACATGTCACCATAACATATACATGATTCTGACATGTAGATAATAAGTCTTTTCTCTTTCTCCTAAATGTTACTTGCTTAGTGAAGAAGCAGCAAATACCAGTTTTCAAGTCTTTGGTTTGACAAAAAATGTTTGAGGAGCAAACACACGTTCTACAGCACTTGAGGCACACATGCTACCATGAGACCATAAAGGTGCATACTCTAGCCTCTTTGGGAATTATGACTAATGAAATAGAAATCTATATTGAAAAAAAACATGAAGGCGTGAATGGTGTGAAATTAATAATGTCAAAACTACAATGACAAATCATTTAATGACTCAAAGATTTTATACTGTAAAGACACAGTATCAAAACAATATCAAAATTACACTGAATGACTCATACATTTCATACTTCAATATACAAAATGACATACAAAAAAATTGGCTCCGTACTTCATCTCAATTTGTAAGCAATGGGATGCTTTGTACATTGTCTAAAAAGGTTCTTACACATACAAACATACAACTTAGGAGATGACATTACACAAAATTGATTGTATCAAATTGAGTTATATTAGCTGGTAAAGAATCAATTGAGCCTGTTTAGATACTGTGGATTCATTAATATTCGTTGGATACCAATTTTTCATGGATTTCGTTGGTACAGGGAAACCACAAATTGATCGAATTACAAATTTCCTAAAGGAATATATGCAGACTTAAGGTAGCACAATACAAAGATTTGTTTACTCCCAATCTCCAACCTTTAAAATGCTGTTACTTTCTTATAACTGCATATAAATTAATAAAAGAGGTATATATAGATAAATAAAAGATTAATCTTTTAAATGAATGCAATATTTTTGTTATACAATCATTATGTAATCAATTATTATGCAATAAATGGCAAAATCTTGGTCAGTTCACTTGAATGAATATAGCTCTGACATCTCTACAACTACACAAGAAATTTTAACGTTGTCTTAATCAACACAGCAGGAGCTACAATAGGGTGTCTCAAATTATCGTTTTCGTATTCCATTCTCTCATTAATCTGTAATTAGTGTAAACATCCTTACCACCTAAAAGTAGAGATTGTTTGATTAGGTGTAAAATTTGATCTAAAAATTCTATCCAAAATCTGAGACACCCTTTTGTAGTGTATGGCCCTAGGAACAACATGTAATAAAATCAACCCTCTCGGGGTATCCATGAAGAAGCTAATTTCAATTGAAAGTGGAAATTTCTTGTAAAATTTTGTAGACACAGTTAAAATTATAATTGATTACATAGTTGTATAATACTAACATTGTATTAATTTGAAAGAGTAATCTGTTAGCTATCCATAAATACCACCTTTATAAATTTTCAATCATTATTAAGAAAGTTACAGCATTTTAAAACTGGGAAATTGGAGGTATAAAATCTTTGTATTGTGCTACCTTAAACAAAACCACGAAATTAAATATCTAAGAAAATGCAAGTGTTCCTCAATCAACAAAAAATTATACCCACAAAATAAATGAATCCACAGTATGTAACCATCAAATGAAAACTTGATGCCAAATAATTTTCAAGTACAAACTTGTTATCTCAGTTTTTATACAATTAAAAGAGAACTATATATTTTTAAATCATTTACACTTCTTCTTTCTCACCGTCATTTGTGGAATTGGTGTCATGATATTTGTGGACACTACAAACAGTTACATTAGAATAACCATATACACATATCTTATATCTAACATCAAAATTATTTATACACATCAAAATATGACAATGAAAAATAGAATAGTACAATGTATTTGTTTAGATTTTCTCTTTAAAGCTGTTTACCTAATGCTAGCAAGTTAAAGGTTTGGTTTGGTTTTCTTTGCTTACTTTGTTTTTATTAATGTTTGCTCAAGCAGTGTAATTCAGATTGACATCTGAAAATAATATAAAAAGACAGAGCTTAACTTGTATACATTATATTTATATTTGATTGAACATTATCAAATAATCAAATTTACCGATTTACAGGTTTAACTCTGCCTACTATTACTGTTTGCAGATGTCAATCTTAATTACAATGCTTGAGCAAACTTTAATACATATAAATTAAAGTAAGAAAACCAAACCTATAACTTCCTACATTAGGATAACAGATGTAATAATTAATTGCAGCTGGAATGGACATGAAGATTATATATTCAGAAAGCATTCAATATACACACACAATCTATATGCACATACCACAAACATCTAAACAACTTACAGAAAAAAATCATAGCATAGCACAATTAATTCCAAAGAACAATAAGTATTATTTTCTTGGGTTATAAATGCCCTCATCATAAGAACACAGTCGCACAAGGTAAAATGAAATAATGGCGTAAATGTTTCCCAACACATAATTTCATGTATCTATTCTACTTCCTTCATCAGTCTAAAATGAGTAATTTTTGTTATATAGACTACGCTTGGGTTGTTTTTAATGAATGAATTACAATGGTCGAACTGAGGTCATTGGTGTAAATAACATCATTGAACAATAAGCTCTTACTGTGATGTAATAAAATCAGCACTGTGACATGGGGAAATTTTGAAATTTGAAAGAAATTTATTGTTGATGAACGTAGAATTTCAATATTGAATTTAAAAACTTTGAAACAAATAAACAATGTGTTCACTTATAGACCAAAATGTAGGTATAACGTTTCAAAATGATTTTGATAAATTTAGGGGGAAATATGTGTATAAGTACTATTTTATTTTGGTTTTTAATATGTACCAAGACTTTTGAGAAGGATGGAATTACCAGCTAGCACATCACACGCAATAATATTGATTTCTGTTTAAATATTCTTCAATCAAAAACATCAATAACATAAACATCAAACATTAATGAAGAGATCTGTTCACTGTACTATAAGTTATATATACAAATATTTTCATTTCCAGGCTTTGTTCAAAGCTTTTCTAGCTGCTAGTTTCTGAGTAATAAGTGTAACTAAAATCATTGCCAGCATCACTAATGATATTAAATAGAAGTCAAAATCTTCTTTTAGTACATCAAACATCTTTGACGGTTGCACTCTTGTAAAAAATAAATCTGAAAAATAAAAAATATAAAAGAGGGACGAAAGATACCAAAGGGACAGTAAATTATATATTATATAGACAGCAAATAAGACAAGCTATTTATTTGAAAATAATTTTTTAATGACTGAAAGTGAATTTTAAACTACAGATTCTATTTTTTATTTTTTTTAAAGAAAGGCAATTCTTAATTACATACATATCATGACTCTATACAATTACATAATGAATTTGTTAGAAAATGCACTGTTTGATTTTGATTGGTTAAACAATTTGGAAAAATTATACTGTTTATGGTGGATTTTGATAGTTTCTGTTTAATTTAATCCTAACTATTTTAAGACTGACAAATGAAAGCTGGGAATGCTGCATACCAATATCCAAGTCTGTTAAAAACATTCTTCTATGAACATACAGTTAGATATGGGAATCACCTTAACAATAGCTAATACTCAAATTAAAGTTATATTCCTAGATATAACCGTATATGAATGAAGGCCATATAAGATATACTTGGTTTATTTTGACTTACCTAACCCATATGCTAATACTAGAGAGGTAGACTCCAGGCCAGCTGGTGATGTATGTATGCCTACTATATTATATATACTCTGGTTATAGTTAATTATAGCTTCTGTTGATACAGGTAGTTCTGGTATATAGGGTATAATTCCTTCCTCCCTGAAAATAAAATACATACAACGTTTGAATATGCATTATAAACTTTGCCGTTCTTGTTTTATGGATTTAAGAGAGTTTACATGAAAAATGACGGATGGATGGATGGACTGATGGATGGACAAACAGAGGTAAAACAGTATACCCCCCCCTTTTTTCAAAGCAGGGGTATAATTATTTTAAAACATTTATACTTAAGAAACTTGTTGCGAAGTCAATTTCAATCCATTTTATTATTTTTCATATATAACACATCAAATAAGATAATAATTGCTATTAAAATCCGCAGGTA
This sequence comes from Mytilus galloprovincialis, assembly GCA_037788925.1. NCBI lineage: Eukaryota > Metazoa > Mollusca > Bivalvia > Mytilida > Mytilidae > Mytilus > Mytilus galloprovincialis. Next base: position 57,306,102 of record CM075342.1, read on the forward strand.
TGACAAAAAAGGTCTAGACAAGTCTCTTTTTTATGGAAAAAGGAGTAGGTCAGGTAAGGGGCCGATTTTGGCCGCAAATTTCAAGTTCATCTAACGAAAGATTTTAGACACTTTTTAAACACTTAAAAGTGTTTATTTCAATTCATTCGATTAGTTTATGTGAAAATTTTTAACTGATTTAGTCATTAAAAATGCTCCGATTCAAGCTTAAATATGAAAAATCTATCAAATATGCAAAAAAAATGTCACTTTTCAGATGTTTTTTTGTCAAAAAAGAAAGTGGCCACATCCATGTTCATCCTCAACCTTATATATATTCTGTATTATCATCAAATACAACTTATATTTCAATATTATGAATGAACACGAATGCGGCCACTTTCATTTAAGACGGAAACCGTCTAAAATTTAACTAAAATGCTAAAATTGTGAAGATTTCAGTAATTTAGCATGACTTAATGATGCTAGTACTCAATATATGTGTATTGTATGGTCAAAAACAGCCCATATTTATGTAGCAGAAGCATTCTTCTTTTCAATAGATAGCTTAAAGATTACATTTTCACAATTTTGTAAAACTGTTATAATTTGGGGCCAAAAAGGGGTCTTACTGAACCTACTCCTTTAAGTTTTCATTTGTTCATTTGTAATTAACACATTGTATATAGACTTACATTGTTTCCTGTGTTGGTATGACTGGTCATCTGGGATCTATAAATAGACTTACATTGTTTCCTGTGTTGGTATGACTGGTCGTCTTGGATCTATAAATAGACTTACATTGTTTCCTGTGTTGTATGACTGGTCGTCTGGGATCTATAAATAGACTTACATTGTTTCCTGTGTTGGTATGACTGGTCGTCTGGGATCTATAAATAGACTAACATTGTTTCCTGTGTTGGTATGACTGGTCGTCTGGGATCTATAAATAGACTTACATTGTTTCCTGTGTAGGTATGACTGGTCGTCTAGGATCTATAAATAGACTTACATTGTTTCCTGTGTTGGTATGACTGGTCGTCTTGGATCTATAAATAGACTTACATTGTTTCCTGTGTTGGTATGACTGGTCGTCTAGGATCTATAAATAGACTTACATTGTTTCCTGTGTTGGTATGACTGGTCGTCTGGGATCTATAAATAGACTTGCATTGTTTCCTGTGTTGTATGACTGGTCGTCTGGGATCTATAAATAGACTTACATTGTTTCCTGTGTTGGTATGACTGGTCGTCTGGGATCTATAAATGCTTTTGGTAAAGACAGTAGACCTCCATGGACCAATGCAACTGAAAAATGAAATTAATTTTAATGTGGGTGACCAATATTTTTGTTATACGTTATACAAGCCTTCATATTTCTTGCCCAATAACAATGAAACTTTCATTGTTAAATGCTTGATAAGCTTGGTATACCATTATTTTCACATTTTTTCTTTTGAATTCCAAACAAGAGGTCACAATTTAAATTCAAAGCAAAAGATGAACTTACAGCAATAAATCTGAAAATTTGAAAAAAATCTTCAAAAAATATTACACAGACAGTGATTTTAATAGTGTACCAAAAGAAATTTTAATGCATATTGAAAAAACCTCAATTGCACTTTCCACATGCCAAATATATGTTATGTTATAAGAACCTGTAACCATAGAGGTACAATGTATGTCTTGTCAGTCTCCTTCTTTTACAATTATTGACAATGCAACTACCAGCAACAGCATACCAAAGTTACCCTTTGCAGACAAAATTTTAAAAAAAAATTGTTGCCACAAGTTGACAGAAGAAGCCTTGTCATTTACTTACATAATACAGATTTACTAGTAATTCCTTTCTCTGTGATAGTTGTAGCCATTGTATATATAGGCATTGGTAGTATAAAGGACTGTCTGAGGACCAGTGGTTCATGTGGAGCAGTATGACTTGAGAAGGCTGTTGAATTACTCTGCTCCTTTCCTTCAAACAGTTCTAATACTGATACTTCTTTCCTCCTACTCTTCTGGTTGTAATAATCATACTAGAAATTAATTAAGCAGATTCTTAGTATATTAATATCAAGGAATTTGGGTATTTCATTTACTTGAATAGAGATGGACAAAACAAACTTAACCTATATTACCTCCTTGTAAATCTTCTTGTATAATGATCATGTTAAAAGCTTTATAGTTATCATTATATATCTACTTACCAAAGTAGCTGCACATTTAATTAGTTTATAAACGAGCAAAAATTAAAGACGTTAAATTTAAAACAAATGTAATAAATTGCTTCGCCGAGCCCAGCTGGATACGACCGCAGAGATCCAACCCTGAATGGTTGGGGCAAAAATGGAATCAATTTTCACGCTTGATACCGGTTTAAATTTGGATAACTGTAGTCAAAGAACTTAGAATTGGTTATATGCTCAATTTTTGGCTTTTGTCTAATAGACTTTGCTGTTGCGAAATTGCCCCCTCCTAAAAATAAAATAAAAAATAGCCCCCTTTTTTTTAATTTTTTGCAATAAATAATTACTCCATCTAAATACATCTTTTAATTTAAAAGTCTTATAATAGAAAATTAAAACATCAGCATAAATTTAATAGTAACTTGTGGTATAATATCAGAGATATCCATACACTTAAACACAAGTTATTGTCTTGAAACTAGAAAAATGCCTTTTTGGGCCTCGTTTTGGCCCATAATTCCTAAACTGTTAGGACCATAACCCCCAAAATCAATCCCAACCTTCCTAAAGTGGTTATTAACCTTGTGTTTAAATTTTATTGATTTCTATAGACTTATACTTAAGTTATTATTCAGAAACCATCTGTCTTCGAACGCCACTGACGACGACGACGTGATACCAATATAAGATCAAATTTTTTTGGTTTTTGCGGTCGTATAAAAATCACTTTAAATATTTGGAATTCATTCTTATATATGTACTTTATTATGTCTAAGTATTGTAATACCATCATACAATGGTTTACAAGAACAAAACCGAATCTGTAATCACACAATGTTTAAGAACATTAAAATTAGCTTCAATATTTCAAGGATTTAGTTTTCTGTGTCAAAGTGAATCAACAGCTTTATCGAAATCAGTCAAGTATCTACATTCATGGCAAAAGTCTTAATTTCAATATGAAGGAAATATTGAAAGATGAACAGAAGAAATATTACCTGATACAGCCAATAAGGTGGCAGAACATTATCTAATCATCAAGCTAATTTTGCCTGAGAATTAGTCTGAAAGCCGGAATATATAAATATTAAATCTACCTACCACTACCCAGTTTTCACTGTGTATAATATGAACTGGTCCTTTAGCTCTTCTGTGGTTGCCATGGAAAACAATATGACCTTTGACACTGTCAATTAAGTAGATATTCACAAAATTTCCTGGACCTGCTGAAAAAATTAAAGAAAAAAATTAGTACATGTATTCTTTGAAGTGACAACATTTTAGATTGTTTTCAAGATATGTAAGGCTAACTCATTAGATAAGCTAAGGTCAAAAAGTTGGTGTCAAGCATACCTGATGAGTTTTTCTCTAAACATACCGGTATGTTTTGCACATAAATACTATCATACATAGTGTTCCTCACTTGTTTGATTTATGACATACTTGAATTAAAAAATATAGTTTACATCTCATTCTGGGCTATTGCTCTAAAAGAAAACTTGGGTGTATTTTATTCTTACTTCATCATCTATTGAGAACAGTGTTAGTTACCGGATCTTGTAACCATAGATACACACATGACCTTAATATGAAAAACTTTGGTCTTGATACCAGATTATGAGATACATACTACATTTATGCAACAGTTCTAGACTATTATTTTATCTAATAAAAATATGTAACCATTGACAATCTTACTTTTCTGTGAAGAACTAGATGTATCTTCTCCTTCAGCTACAACAACTGCCAGATTTGGATTAATGTATTTATACAATACACTTCTGTCACCAAGGACACGACCTTGAGAGTGAACATGTTCTGAAAACAAAATTCTTGAAAGGATAAACATATAGTGATTAGTGAAACACTGTAATTTTTTAGATTTAATCATTTTTATTCTAATTTTTTTTAATAATAATCACTAAAATATTATTAAGTTATAAGAAAATCTGTGTAAACCTTCGTTTACTCTATGTAAAAGAAGTATTAATCTAAAAGATCGGAACAAACATTTGAAAGTTATTTTTGTTTCCCATAATTGTGTTGATGTAACCTACATGTTTATTTACTTTGTACACTAGCATCATGGATGGAGAAACATTCTTACTTAAAGTTAAATGAATATATAATTACCATTGTATCTTTTAAACACTACATCTTTGATAATTTGCTGTTTCTTTTGTAGATTGACATTCCAAACTTTCTCTCCTTTTAAGTCCTGTAAGATATTTTTTTTTCACTTTTAAAACATATACATAATAAAAACATCACACGGAAGCAATATAAATATACAGCTTTGTGACTCTGAAAAGTTGTTATTCAAAAGTATTCAGTTTCTTCATTGAATGTATTAGGTTTAAATCTAAGATATTTCACCAATATGCATTATAGGACAAATGTTTATTTGAAGAAACAAGGTAATAAATTGAAGGGTGGATTTTCCCTAATTTTATGGTTAATATAAAATCACAAAAGAATTGAAACCTAAGAAATTTCCAATCAGATAAAAAAAGCATGAAATTAAGACTTCTTATTTGGAATGTCCCTTAAAATCCTGAAATTTAAACTTTTAACAGTAACTTATTTCTCTGACCTTGCCAACTCTGTATCCATTCAACATCCCTGTATCTAAATCTACAACCATCATGTATAAAGAAGAGTGGATTCTATTGGCTACTGATTTGTAACTTGGAGGATAAACATGAATCTAAAATAAAACAAAAGTTGCCATGTTATGTTGAATGTAAATGTATGATTTGTCATATCTTCTATTTTAAAATGCTATCATTTCTAAGCTCCAGAGTGTGCTATTGGACATATTTTCTACATAAGTAAATGCATGTACCAAGTCATGAAATTGACAGATGTTATCCATTTATTATTTCATGTATTTGAGCTTTTGATTTTGCTATTTGCTTGTGGAATTTTCCTGTTAGTCGGTATTTTTGTTTTTTTATTCCTTGCTTATTTTATCAGTATTCCACTTTTAACTTTTTTTTTATTTCAGTACACATTTTACTTTTTTATAGCTGCACACGTGGTAACTTGTCTTGGAGCATTCCCTTAGACAGTCTATAAATCACAATAAAGCCCTGTTCAGTAGTACCTATTATGTAATTATTACCTGATTTTTAGAGTCCATTAGAACGATGCCTTTAAGGAAGTTCTCATCCATTTCCCCCACCATGTAGGCTTGTTGTACATTATAACCTAGGTCTAGACCTTCGGGTGGCATATCTGACAACGCAACTCCAGTGATAGGGTTAAATGCATATAACACACCATGTCCTGTTTTCTTTAAAAAGAACAATATTTTTCTTAATTCTTTTAAAACAACTTTACTACACATGTAACAAATTATATTTCATCTACACAGCATTCAACAAAGTACACAATGTATTAGTGGAAAAAGATTTCTTGAATAGCCAGGGAATTATATATTATCACTGTGAATTTCTATATTAAAAATTATCCAGTTTTTTTGGTAAGTTTATCTCTTTTCAGTGGTTTTGACATGACTTGATTAGTTTAATTTCCCTCCTTTTTTAAGTTAATTTTTACAATGACATTGCACATTGTGATTTGTGTATGTTTTATATATAAATACATATAGAAAAATTAACACTAGCATTTTCTTGTTACTTTCAGGAAAGAATATGTTTGATTTCATCTTGTATTTAAAAAAAAAATAAGTTGATTAAATATCTTTTCTGCACAATATAAAATTTAATTACAAGAATGGCTAATACATTTACAAAGTACCTTCAAATGGTAGTTAGTACTATGCATGTTTATATAAAACAACCCTTACTATTAGTATTTTTTTTAAAGAAATTTATTAGCCATAACTTGACTTAATATGTTTATTTACTCTTCCTTTCCAATATACAGAAAACAATTCATATTCTGAATATCTTACACAATATCATGTCTTCTATTAAGTAATCATATCATTTATGAATGCATTTACATAAAATACATACCATATCCCTGCCCAAGATTGCACACTGTGGTGGATTAGGGAAATGTGCCGTGGTACGTTGTACAAACAATAGTAATGATTTCTTATATCTATCAAAGGGAGATAACTTAGGCATGAAATGTGACCAAGCTATTTTTCCATTGGTACTCTTCATTCCATAAACCTACAAAAACAAGAAATTTGAAGTTCACTTTTTGATATAGAATTCGTAAGAGCCTTGCATTTGCACTGTATTATTAATATTTGCTAGTATGATAATCGACATAACAATTGCAAACTGCAACTGTGGTGTGATAGCACTTTGAGACACAGTAATATCATTTCCACACATAAAATTATTTATACAATGGTAGAAGCTAAAAAATACTATCATTGCCAATCAGCATTATCAAAAATAAAAGTTATCATTTTGAATTTTCATAGCTAGATGTTAAATAAATTCTGATTTTTTTAGCAAGAAGAATGATATGTTGCTGACATTCAATTCAATATCAATTCTTAACAAATATAACTGATAAACACTTGTTTACAATTCCAACAGTTATTGCCCTTTCTTTCCCAACTGACTGTAACTTAATATCAGACAAGGTAACTTCTCTCCACCATTTAAATGATCTTACCTTGCCAGCAGACGTCACAATTACAATCATCTTGTTCAGATTAAATTCATCTCGGGTCATTTCCTCATCATCATCCTCATCTTCCTCCTCGTCTGATCCATCAGAGTTTTCCATCAAATGATGTCGGTGACCTTGAAGTTTGTGTAGCTGTTTTTGCAAAAACGTCTATTTAAAGAAATGAAAAGCGCTTAAATGAAATAAGATTATTTCAACAAACTTATGAATTATTGCTTCTCATATTGTTTTCCATTTTTCTTAATTCTGTGAATGTTTCTGGTGTAGTTGTGTGTTGCAATTTTTGGCCACGCAATCCCTATTTTCTGCTTTCATTGTGATAGAAAACTTATTTTCAGTTTTCTATAAGATAGAATAACCAAGTAGATGGGAAATCCATCCATGCCACAAAGTCAGAATACAGATAGTGTAATTCTAGTACAACAGTTTGTAACTCTTGTTATTATACAAATATAGCCTTTGTATGAGGTCGATACAAGGATATACTTCTTTAAGTCGATATATCCTGTATTGACCTCAGACATAGGCTATATTTGTTATATCATTAATTTCCGGCCATATTTGTATCAAAATCGTCATTTGATTTTGTTGGAATTTTATAGATATCATATTATCTACTTGACAATAACAAAATATTTGTTGTAATTTCAATTGCTTGTTTTTTGTTTGTTTGTCATCTCATGTATTTGAAGATTGTTTTCGACAAATAATCGATCACAGATATCATTTGTTTCAAAACATTTAAGATCGTAAAACAATATCCTGAAATTTATTACATGATGTCACAAAGTATATCTGTTTTTAGATATTCTAAAAATAACCGTGCAATATGCTTTTTGCTATCTGCCATTTTCTCTCTACCTTCGAAAATATAGTTTAACATGTGACTATCCCTAAACAAATAAAATTTGTTAAAATGTACGAATTAATAATATATCTATATATTTTAGTTTAACATAGATTTCTTCTCAAACATTTCATTAAATAACAAAAACTTTATTTCCAAAATTATTGGGGTTTTCTTCTTCAAATACTTAAAATTCAGAAATTAATGAGAGGTTTTTCTTAATGCAACTGGATGGGTATCGCAATAATAAGAACTTGCATTCTGATAACTGAAACATAGATCTGTAAGCAGTTTTTACCGAAATCTCAATAATTAAACTCACATTTTTGTCCATTCTTGAAAATTTGCAATAATAAATGCACCCAATAATATCTGAATTTACAGTAGGCCATCATATTGGGACAATTTCTTCTGTTTTTTTCTCTAAATAATTGGTTGCTTTTTTTTGTGTTTATTGTCTTCATTTTTTTAGGTCTGTATGTTTTGTATTCCCTGAAAAAATATGCTTCTGATCCACTTTCTAATTTCTCTCATTCTTCAATCAATGGTCTTTTCTTACCTTCAGTTGAGAGAGTTGTGTACTTAATCTCTTCACAAACATGGTTCCAATATCATCTACAATAGAATATGAATAAACTTTAATTACAGTCGAAAGGTCTTATTATTTTTTATTGGTTAAATTTCTGAATCTTGAATTCTAAAAGTTCTCTGCTAACCTTTCTAGTCAGATGATTTTTTTTGTTAATATATCTGGGACCTAGGATATGTTTGGTTTTCAAAATAGAGATTAATTTTCCTGTAACCTAGTAAATTGATACAAAGCACAGTATAACAAAGTTGTTTAGTGCTATTATTATTCATGTAAAATTTTGCCTCACATCAAACCTATTTATTCTAAACTGTTTAATAAATTTTACCTTTGTGTGATCCAAATTCCTCTTCAAATTTGGCCTGGTTTTCAGACACTGGAAGGTCAATCATTTCAACAGACATGATGTATGCCAGGGCTTCCTCATTTGTCCAGGATACTTTACCTGTCGATAAAAAACAACTTACTTTAAATTTGATGCAAATGTTATAGTATGGTTTCAGTTAGTGATAGCATATCCATACTTTATATTTTTAATCACGTCAACATAGAATGAAATTATTTTTCCCATTTTTAATTAAGGAAGTTGCTAGTCGGTTAAAGAGCTCACCAGAGTCGGTTAAAGAGCTCACCAGAGCTCATGTTTTGTCTGTTATTGTGTATATATATGCCGACTCTAAATAAAATTTTCTTACTTACTTACTTTACTAACTCTATAAACGTGCTGAAAATATCCCTTGCATAAAAAAAATAAGATGAAGACTTTTAAGCTAGCCTTGTATTTCTCACTTATTTGTTCTTTTATTTGATATGTAATCTTCTATCGTATCATTTCTCTTAGATTAATAACATGAAGGCATAAATGCAAGTATGTTTTTTTCAAAACACCTCTGACCATCTGTAACTTGTTTTAATAACCAAAAATATGAACAAAAGGAATGTTGGGTAATCATCAATAGCAAAGCAACCCATTGACCCAAAAAACCATCTAGATTAGTATTTCTAATTACCCATTTTCTGTACCATTTGAAGAGAGTAGTCTTCTGACTGTAAAGCCAGTTTGTAACCAATTCTACCGTCCTTCTTTCTTACTAAATATCCATATGCCTGCAAAATATAGTACCATGATGTTCAATTCAAAGCTGGACATCTTTCACCGTAATATAAATGCTTATATAATTACAAGTAAAACTGCGAGCAACTGCTCACTGATGATACCCCAGCTGCAAGTGGATTATTTAAATGGTGTAAAAATATGCAAGTGTTCGGTAAACAGGAAGTTGACGAGTGATAAATCTGAAAACGCATCACACGGTATAGCAGACTTGTATAAACCCTGAAAGCAAATTTCAGAAATCCTTGTATTGTAGTTTCTGAGAAAAATGTGATGAAAATTTTCAACTTGGCTATCATGTGTGAAATATATACAAGTGTTCGGTCAACAAGAAGTTGTCGAGTGATGAATCTGAAAACGCATCACACAGTATAGCAGACTTATATAAACCTTGAAACCAAATTTCAGAAATCCTTGTATTGTAGTTCCTGATAAAATGTGACGAAAAATATTCATGGGACAGATGGACAGCCGGACTGCCGGACGGAAGGACTGACGGACGGACTGCAGGAGGGACGGAAGGACTGATGGACGGACTGATGGACAGACAAAGGTTAAACAGTATACCCCCGCTTTTTTAAAGCAGCGGGGGTATAAAAATGAATTAATCAAGAATGCACAAGTTTTCATTCTAAGCATAATCCCACTTGTAATTAAAATTATCTAGATACAGAAAGAAAATGTCTTACAGATCCAAAAAGTGTTCATGCTTTGGACTAAAAGAAAAACAAGGTTATTGCAATAAAGCCTCTGCTGCTAGAGTGTGGTATAATTCAATATATACTTATTTATATAAATCCGTAAAAGGTCAAAATAATTTACTACATTATGCAAGACTAAAAAAGCAATAACAAAAATCAACTAATTTTTATATTTGGATAAAGAATAACTTGTATACATTTATGCACATAAATGTATACTTGTTATTCTTTATCCATATTTATATTAATCAAGCATCATTATCCTGTAAAAAGAGCATTCTACATCTGATCTTTGTGAATGATAATTTGAAAGTAATATAACATTCATCAATTGAATACATTAATTTTTACAACTTTACCTTTAATGGCAAACCATGACTTGGACCTGCACTTATTTTCTGTTTTAAATCTGTAATTTCACCTCCAGACTCAAGGTCATATCCAGTTAGAGTCAACTCCTACAAAAAAAGTATACATGTTTCATATTTTTATGTAAGTATTTTTTTTTATATGGCGTTTTGTGTGTTGTACTCATGTCTTCAAATATGACTTGTATGATTTGGGTTTAAGGGCACAACATATACCTATACACTGAGATTAACAATTTATTGTAAAGATCAGTAAACATTGTTTGTTTACATGCCATACATGGATTAATATTAACATATATGATAATGATTTTGGTGCACACAAAAGAGTATCTGTAATAATAGATTCCCCTTTTCCAATCAAATTGTTTGTATTCTTTACCTTAAAAAAGGAGAATTCCTTTAATGAGATTACAACCCAAAACACACAAAACCAAAGCTATATACAGTGTAACCTGCCTAATCTGACACCTGAGTATTCCAAAATCCTGCTTTAGCCCACACATTTTCTGGTCCCAAAATATGCCTATCCCTGCAGAAAAAACCCTGAGTATTACGACACCCTGCATAAGACATTTCTTTCTGGTCCCTCAGTGTGTTGGATAACACAGGTTACACTGTATATGTCATATACTATATGGTACATGGATAATCTAACATTCTATTTCCTGTATGTATTACTTACCTGATCTCCAGATTTCTGTAATGTCAGTAATACTTCTTTATTGTCCAGCTTGGTCACTTCTGCTGCTGATACCTACATGTAACATATAACAGATAATAACAAAGTCTGTCTCAAACTTTTAACATCATGTGCAAATTTCTTGTTTCTTATATATAATTATATACGATCACTTGTATTAACTAGAGTTTTTAAATGCCTGCAGTCTGAAACTGTAGGACTAAAGGACACAAAAGAAAGAATAAACTGTTTTTGTGAGTACCAACTATTATGGACTTGTGAACAATTTCATCATTTGTGGCATCTGATTTCATGCTTAAAACATGCATAACAACCTTTAGGAAATCTGTATTTCAATGAATACTTAAAATTCTTGGTACACATTGACCACTAAAAATATTCCGTCATGTATAAAAAGGGATAAAAAGTAAATAATTATAAACTGATTACTGTAAATTCAGAAATTATTGCATCCATTTATTATTGCGATTTTGTCATTTTGGTCTAAAATGCAATTTTAATTTTTGCGATACTGAGAAAATCCTGTTTAATTCATCTGAAAAATTTCAAAATGCAAGTTAAAATTATTGCAATTACATGTATATGTCACATTTTTTTGCAATAATAAAAACATCACAATAATTTCTGAATTTACAGTAACAATAACTAATTTTATGTAATGATTGTGATATTGTTTGAACTTACACCTGGAAGCTGCTTAACAACTTGCAACTCATTCTTCAGAATCTTCAAAATAGCCAAATCATTTCTTCCAAGTCTGATCAACAGCTCAGGGTAGTCTCCCCTGTTAGAAACTGGTTCCAACACAACTGTTCCAGAAGGAGCCAGACCAAGCTCCTACAATGAAAAAACAAATTTTCACTTGTAATTTTCAGTAAAGTAAACAATTACAATCTAGGTGCACATGCTGTATTCTAAACTCTGAGTCAAATAATCTCAACATCACATAGCTTTTTAACTTTCTGACAAGCTGAAAGGGATAACATGATTCATTGAGAGCTGTCATAACATTTAGACCAGTGATAGGGGCTGACTTGAACCTAAATTGAATTGTGAAGTGTGAGTTTTTATCATGTGTTTTAGTCTAATTGTGACTTTGAAAATGAAGAGCACAAACAAAATCTTGTTTATTTTGTCTTCTGGATGGTCAAGGGTGTGCAGAGATTTTATTTCCTGAAATCATAATAAACTTTATCTTCTTTTCTTTCCATTCCAATTTATTATCATCCAATTCATTTCTGTACCTTTTTCAAATTTAAAGAAGGACCACAAATTTAAAATACCCTGATTTGTATTTTTCAAAATATTTGTATTACACAAAATGTATACATTTTTCACTGCAAAAACACTATGTTGTAAAAAAAGTATTAATTCCAATTAGTTTACTTTATTCATTAATTTGTTCACAGTACATGCAGGGAAGTACTAGTGTTTTACAGGTGTTATATACATGAATACATGTTTTAAAACAAAATGTCCTGAACAGCAATAACCATTGAAATATACTGATTCAGGAAATTCTCAAACCAACAATCTCTAAACATTTACAATGGATAATAATGTCAGATCTTGGCTGGTAAAAATAAGACCACATTAATACTGCAGCTGTCCATATTGTTTGAAGAATTAAAGATGGACTTTTCAACAACACCTTTCATCTTTATACAATGAAATCTGTATAATAAGTTTTTAGATGATGTACCAAGTGTTTTAACTGTGAAAAGTTTCATTTTTAAAGGCATGATATAAGGGATAGTGGTAAATATAGAGATGAAGCAAACTCTGCTTGTAGAAATTTTGTGTCTTATTTGTTAGAAAATTTAAATAGATTTTCTTTTGAAGATGATTATGAAGTGCTATCTTCAATGTGCTATATATTTAATCCTATTTTATATAGCAATGATTGCAAAGATAAATTTTTGAAAAGTGCAAAACAAGTTGTACAACATTTTTCTGATTGTACGTTAAATGATTTTGAAAGTGAAGAAATGTTAGACCAAATTGTTACATTTTCACATGCTGTGAAGTCATCTTATTCACATGGTTCAAACAGTATTAATGATGTATGTCAAGTAGCTCGTAAGCATAAAGAAGTCTACCCATATGTATACAAGCAGCAGAAAAATTATTAACTGATCCCGTATCATCTGTGGAGTGTGAACAGGGGTTCAGCAGACAAAACATTATAAAAACTAAGCTTATAAATAGACTAAGTACAGATTCATTGTTCCTTCCTATGATGATTTCTTTAAAAGGGCCTTCTTCAGATATATTTGATTTTAATAGAGCTTTTAAAAGATGGGCAGACAAAAAAAATAGAAGAATTTATACATGTATGTTTTAAAGTTTTTAATGTGACTGGATCTTTTTACTTTAAACATTTGTTCGATTTTAGCTGTGACAAGTTAAATATAATTGTTTTGCCTTTGAAATGTATTTTTACTGTATCTATACAAGAGGATAAATGATAAATAAAATATATAAGTCTAATTTGGTGTTCATTTATTGAAATGAATATTATTAAAGAAAGATGTGGGGTAAATGTACATGAGACAACAATGCAGTACATTGAACTTTATCTTCATTGTAGTAAGGAAAATCAGTTGGCGAATAAATTGTAAAAGTGGTGAAAAAATATTAAAAGTGGCCATTTTTTTTTTAAAGTGGCGAAAAAGGTGTTGAAAAAAAGATATTGACTCAGGGGAAATCCTGATGATAACACTATTGACCTCCATAACTAATTTACTGTTGTTTTAATAAACTTACCGATATATCTGTTGGTTTGAAGACCGGACCACTGACCAGATCTAACAGTTGTAATGTTAAAGTGTCCTGTTTGAAGCACAAGTAATAACTGCTGTCCACAACCTCACAACTGAAATGATACAGACACAACAATACACATGATAACATGAAATCAATCAAAGAATTTCAGTATTTTTTTGTAATGTAATACATGATGAATCCACTTAGTAGTAGCGTTGTTACAGAGCTCACAAAGTTATTTCAATTATAAATATATGGAACTATAACAACAAAATATATACATTATAAGCAATTGTATATCTAATACTTTCAGTTAAATTCTTATTCATATTTGTGTAGTTTGAGTGCACAAGTGTTTCGGAATACAAATACTACATGTATTTGCTAAAGTGCCTTCTTTTAGTAATGCACAGAAATATTGTCATTCTTTGTGCTTAGATTTTAATAAAATTGAGAATGGAAATGGGGAATGTGCCAAAGATACAACAACCCGAATAGATTGTTTATTATTTCTTTTGAATTATGTGCATCTTTAAAATTAAAACAATAAGTTTGTGATGTATTCATTTCCCAAAAGTTTGTAAACTCTTTGTTCTTTAATTGTTTATTAACTCTGACAAAGTAGTACAGTTCTTGAAAGTAATTCTATGAACATGAATATTATGAGTTTTCAAAAACTGTTCTGTGTAAATTAAAATTTACTATAGTTGTAAAATAAGCTTATGAATCTTGTGATCCCCCTTAAACTGCCAACTTGGCTTTTTTTACATTTTTTAAAAGTAAATATATGTGATTTTTAGTTAGAAAACATTCCTCACCTGGTTTCCTTGTTTATCCATGCAGCAGGAATAGACTTCTGTGAACTGATCACTCCTTCATTATTGGCTTTAACTATGGTCACATGTGCTCCAGGCAAGTGACCAATGGCTATTACCTCATTTCCACGGACTATAACACGATCAAATACACTTCCATCACTAAAACATACAACAGAGATATTAAAGCTAGGGTATTGACATTCAGAATTCAAACTTTAAAAATAATGTATATATATAAGACTATAGCTCACAGATATTGTAATTCTTTCAACCACTTCTTAAAACTTTCAACTGTAAAGCCTGTCATTTTAATGGGGTTGCTAGTCCAATGTTGAAGATATATGATGTTAATGTCTATTTTGTCTCCATCTGATTGAAATACTGATCCAGTGTCCATGCCATCCTTACAAGGATTTTACAATGCTTTATTCTGTTTTCTATCGAAAGACCTCAGGGAATCCCCTGAAAGCTAAACTTTAATTGTCTGAGGATACAATTACAGCTGTTTTTGTCTAGACATCTTTATAGTTGTGACCTTCTCATTGAATTAACCAACATCTTCTTTTACTGAATACTTTTTTTTTTTTAAATAAAACACGAAAAATAGATGCATAATGAAGATAGTTACAATAGTTTTTACCTATTTGGCAGTGAAAACTTCCACTTCTGTTTTCCATTCATTAAATCATAACTGTATACTCCATAGGGTGTCAATGCTATCACTTGATCTGAAATATTTTTCATACCTCATACAATTGAGAATGAAAATGATGAATATGTCAAAGAGATAACAACTCAACTAAACAGACAACAGCCCAAGGACCACCAATGGGTCTTATAAATTGAAATTAAAGGATAAGTAAAAGTAAACATTGCTGCATGGTAATGTAACATCATTGCCTATTTTTTCCTCAAGTATCAGGTCTTTTCCTCATCAAGAAAAATATTAGGCAGTAAAATCAAAAAGCAAATGTACAAATTGCCATTAAATAGAAAATATTTGTCAAATACAATACTATGCAGTATAATTTGAAAACCATATCCATGCATTTTACTGATTTTAAATTTTTTTAATTTTAAAATGATTTAATTTTTTGTTTTCTATTTGATTAAGTTTTCTCATCTGAAACTTATACTGTATGCGGGAAGTCAAACATCTTGTAACTGCTAGCCTTTTATATCAAAATTGATGTACTGAACATGTGGATTCATTTATTTTCCGTGGGTACCAATTTTCATGGTTTGAGGAAAACTAACATATTCATGGATATTCAATTTCTTGGTTTTGGTAAAGTCTGCACTCATTCCTTTAGAAAATTTGTAATTCGTTGAACATTTGAATTCGTGGTTCTAGTGTACTCACGAAATCCACGAAAATTGGTATCCAATGAATATTAATGAATCCACAGTATAAATAAACTTACCATTGCCTTTGATCTTTATATCAGCACTGAAAAAGGAAAATTAATATATGCTGATAAATCATGTAAATGAGTTATGTGTGAAGTTGAAATCATTGTTTTTATTATAAGAGTTTATAAACAATATATTCAGCCAAAGATGTGTTGTCTCGAGTATCAATGTTTTCAGTCAAAGGAAAAATTAAATTATACTAGAACACACCTGTCACATCCCGGGTTGACGGAATTAAAGTACATTCTCCTTATTTAAGCCTAATTTTTTTGGTATTTGTATTGTCATCTGAAAAATTATAAAGTCATGGTGATTATGAAGTGCACAGTTTTCCTCGAGTGTCAAATCTTTCTGTTTTAACCTGTCAACCCGGAAATTGTTAATCATTGGTAATATCAATTATGTGGAAAACAAAAGGGCATGGAATGGATTAATTTTTAATCAACACCATTATCTTGTTTTAGTTATACATAAAGTTGAGTTGTTTGGTTCGTTCTTTTTATGTCATGCAGGCTAACAAATTTGAAAATACCTTGCGCCTTATTTTTTGTTTGGATTTTTAGTATTTGTAAAAGGGCACATACTATCTACCCTTATTTCACTATGCAATATGAATATTTATCCAACTAAACATTTTTAAGTATTAACTTTGTCCTATCTCACTACCTACCCTGGTCTAGCTATGTGATGGACAGTATTTTCCCAGCTGAGGGCACCAGTTTCAACTTTCCAACTCCTAACATATCTCCCTCCACCACAAACACCAACAAAATCTATTGAAAAAAGAATATTTAGTCATCGTTTACCACTAAAGACATGAAAGACAATGTTTTGTTATATCGTTATTTCAGAAATTATTGCAATTAATGCCAATAATGTATCTTAATAAAAAGCACTTGCAGTCTGATTTTTTGATACATTTAATTTACATTTAATTTCCCTGAAATTCAAATAAATAATCTTGCATTTTTGCAAAATTTAATGACCACAATAATTTATGAATTTACAGTAATTTGAGTATAAACATGCTCAGGGTAAAATTTCATCGAGAAGCAAGACATAAGTTAAGACAATATTGTTGATATTTTTAATAAAGGTACCAGTGTATAAAGTACCATTAATTTTAGTTTTATAATTATCTCCCCTTAATGCATTCTGTAATCTATTAGTATGTGTCTGTCCCAAGTCAGGAGCCTGTAATTCAGTGGTTGTCATTTGTTTAAGTGTTAAATATTTGTAATATTATAAGGCCGTTAGTATTCTTGTTTGAATTGTTTTACATTGTCAATTCGGGGCCTTTTATAGTAACATTAATTTTAGTTTTATAATTATCTCCCCTTGATGAATTCTGTAATCTATTAGTATGTGTCTATCCCAAGTCAGGAGCCTGTAATTCAGTGGTTGTCATTTGTTCAAGTGTTAAATATTTGTAATATTATAAGGCCGTTAGTATTCTTGTTTGAATTGTTTTACATTGTCATTTCGGGGCCTTTTATAGCTGACTATGCGGTATGGGCTTTGCCTATTGTTAATGGCTGTACGGTGACCTATAGTTGATAATTTCTGTGTCATTTTGGTCCTTTGTGGAGAGTTGTCTCATTGGCAATCATATCACATCTTCTTTTTTATAGATCTTCACAGCAGGTTTAGATTCAATTTTGATTCCTATGTATATTTTTTATCCTATAAAATTTAAATCAAAGAAAGGAATATACATATTCATACTCAAATTACTAAAATTTCTTTATTAGTATCATAGAGTGAGGAAGCTGTAGCAAGTAAATAAAAGGCTTCTGCAATATATTTTGCGTATGTCAAACGTGGTCATTTATACAGGGCTTTCCATTGAAGCCGGTAGCCGGCGGAAATCCGCCGTTTACGGTAGCTTCAAGTGCCGGCTACTTCACTGACAAAAATATAAATTCAAAAAGAAAAAAATTATCTTTTTCAAATGTTTACAGGCAGCCGAGAGACGTATTTTCGCAAAGTCGCGGTCACGATAAACAAGGATGAAAAGTCAGTGTTCACCTTGGACTAAATATAGTTCACATGAATTCAGGTCACTGATTGGTTGTCTATTTAAAGTCAGAATGCATCGTTTCTTTTCAAAGATAACAAGAGAGACGTTCCGGTGGTCATTGAAGGATAACAATAGAGACGTTCTGATGGTCATTAACTCGTTGGCTTTTTTTTACTTTAAAAACGTGAAGACAATCAAATAGGATGACAATCTTATGTTATGGAATAATATCAGTCAAATTAAAGAAAGTGTAGTAGATCATATTGTTCAGAATCTGGAAAACAGTATCTTTTGAAGTTCATTTTTCAAAGCCCACGTGGTGTTCAGAGAATCAAGGTCAAAAACGAAAGTAGAATATTGTCGACTCGACCTCAAATAAATAACATTTTCAAATGATTTATGTATCCGACTTATTGAACAGTTTACAAAAAAAGAGAAAATCAGAGGATATATCAATTTTCTGTCAATGCTTGAGAAATAATTGTATGATTTAGTTATGCGTAACAGTCTTTAGAGAGAAAAGGAGGGTCATTTGTTTACAAATGCACGTAGTTCTGCAAAATAAATCGATCAAGATTTTTAACAAACCGGATTATTATATAAATAAATCTCCTTTAAAAGTAAATGAATTTTAAGCATAAGGTAATGAAAATAAAAAACTATAACATAAAAAAAATGAAATTTCTTTGAGATTTTTTTTTCCTTCTTTAATTTCATAAATAAAAAATGGTCATTTAAAAGATGAAATTAGGTGCCAGGAGATTGCGAGAATGCAGGATTTTGCTCTATTTATGCCAGAGCTTCTAAGGGCCTTCAGCGGCCCCAGACCCCCTGCCGTAAGGCACCAAGCTTACAGCTTGGTGGGCTTCTGGCTGCGCCGAACGCATGTTACAGCCGCCTATAATTTTAACTGAGCCTTCTACTTCAATTTCAATTGAAAGCCCTGTTTATAACGCTATAAACCTTGGACGATTCCAATATCAAGTCAGTACCATAGGCTTATGGTTGGGTTCTATGCAATCTTTACCCCATAACTCCTCAATGTGATTATGTTCTTGTCCATATAACAGGTGTTTAAAATTTGAATATCTTTGAGAGAAACTAATCATGAGTAGCAAAAAAACAGAAGCATCAATGTCCTTTTTTCAGCTAATCAAGAAACGAAAATAATAGTAAATTCTCCCTTGCAAGCTTACATTTATCTTGATGGAATACTGCATCAATTGTTCCTCTGTCATTATCTTCTAATATCTGTCTCCATGCTACAATAGAAAATCATTATCATTGACACATGTACATGAGGAATGCAAGAATTTTCAGCTCTTTGAAAAGGATGCATGGTAAGGCAGAACCTTGCAAAAGACACTTTAATATACAGTTACTTCGTGCATGCTGTGTTCACTCTTTTTAATGATATTTGTATGAAACTTATAACTGCTTTTCAAAATAAATCTTTTTTGATCAAATTCAGAAAGTAAAAGATGGTAAAAATAGTTTTCAAAAGGGTTTTTTACAAGTAAAGGAAACAAACCTATAGATTGATTTTTTATTTTGGTTATTAGTATAAATGTCAGTTTCTTGCCACATCTTTGTGTTTTTTACTACAGGGTACTTTGGCTAAATCAGCCAATAAAACTGACTGTCTGACATGAAATTATCTGTATGATGTAGACTGTAGTATGTGACATTTACGGTTGACCCAACCCTATTAAAGAAATATCAGCTTGTACACACAACAATTCTGCAATGCTTTAGACACCATTGTTCTAGAGATGTCATGATTTACATGTTGAAATGTTTAAATGTAAAACAAGAAAAAAATCACTACCTGCCTGCCCATCTGCTGATAGTGTGGTTTGGCAATGCTAAACAACTATTTTTTAATGCCTTAGAGAGGCCTAAATAATGTTGGGCTGCTGTCTCATTGAAGTAAACCAACATCTCTTTTTGTATCATCATATAATTCATCGATATTACATTCATATAACATGTAGAATGTCAATGTACATGATGTAAGAAGAGATATATATAAACATAAAACTTTTTGTTTACTAGTTTACCTATAGAACCATTGTAGACATGTATCGATGCTAACACATTTTTATCTGTAGTAACCAGTAGCTTTTTACTTGGATTTGATTGGTCCCAGTACAATCTCTCTATTTTTCCTATATATCTTTGTGTCCTGCAAATAAATAATCAGATCATTATAATTACATTGTAATATCAGTATATACATGGCCAATTTTGTATATATAGTCACAACGATGATAATACTGGTTAGTCACTCAGTCATGGCTAATTTTGATGAGTCCAAAAGTCTGTAACTGATATCTTATCATTTCATATATGTATTCTTCTAAATGCAACAGGATACTATTGGTGAATGTAGGACTGCGTTTAAAATTATAGGCTGTCTGCCCGGAACAAGTGAAAGTCATCATCAGGCAAGTAAAAACTGCAGTTCATTCATTTTTTTGTCTAATTTGCAATAAACATGATCAAATTAAGCCCATCAGAGTTTGATTCTGTTGTTGAAGTTGTAAGGTCAGACCTGAAAATGATAGAGACAGACAATATTCTCCCCAGGATTTTTGGACCACCAGTGTAACGCATGTAGACAGCTTGGTGAAATGATTCATACAATCAGTCGCATCGCTTAGCTAAATTTCTAGTTTCTAGTTACTGTAGTTTTAATGTCTTCTGTTTTGTTTTAATACTGTGGTACTGTGTTATGTAGACATAAAGTCAAAAAATGATTGATAAAAAAAAAGTTTGAATACTTCATGTACTTTAATCATGTTTTTTTTTTTTTTAAATTTAAAAAAAATATTTTTCTACATTTAAACATGTCATGCATGTTAAAGTAATTAAATCTTTTTAAAAGTTTTATAAAAATCAATTATCAATAAAATAAAAAATTAAAATAGAACAAAGATATTCAATTTAAAGAAATTCTAGTTTTTACATCATTTGTGTACATGTTCTAGAAAGAAAACTGTTGGATGTGAAATGATTCCTGTCATGCAAAATGTCATGAGGAGATATAAAATTTAAAAAGATGAACAAATATTGAAATATTTTTTTAATCAGTTTCTATCTTAACTTTTATCAAAAGAAATTTTTCATAAATTTTAAAACAATAATCACGTAATCATTAAATTTGAGATCTTTTAATCATGTTAATATCACACTTGTACCATATTTATCATGTTTATTTTTACAAAGTAATGAATCAATGTCAGTTGCACGTTAATTCTGGCAACTCCCTTGCAATAAGAGTATAATTTCATCAGGGTTGTGTGACAGGATTACTTCCTTTAGTACTTATAGTTGATACTTATTCAGCAATAAACAGTTGAGCTAGGAAAGTACTTATTTCAGTTGCTTAATGATTTATAACATGAAAAATCATTAATGTGCTGCCTTGTAATACAGAGGTCCCAGGTTCGAGTCCCAAAGGACAGAGACAAGCAATTTTGTAATGAAAATCATGCTCTCCGAACAAAAAATACACCAATTAAAAAAATGACTTTGCCAAGGAAGTGTTGACAAAAATGGTTGAAAGCATCAACATACAACATTTGTACAATGTAGTATAAATTATAATGACTCTTGAGGTGTGGGAAGTGTGTCTGGATTATTTTTCTTAGTACTTATAGTAGATACTTAGTCAGCTGTAAGCAATTGAGCTAAGAAACTATTTCTTTAGCTCAGTTAGTTAACACGCTGCCTTGTGAAACAGAGGTCACTGAACAATGCTGAAGAGACAGGTGATTTTGTAATGACACATATAGTACTGAGTTGAAAGGGAAAATGAGAAATCATACTATACTGCTTCTACCAGACAGAGGTCACCATCGACAAAACTGATTATACTTCAATCTTCAATCTTTGTCGTGATCACAGAGTAATCTCTCTTGTGAATTATCCTCTCTTGTAAAATTATTATCACTAATGAAGTTTCTCCTTTGTACTTAGATATTGTAGGTGGCGCTTTAAAAATATTATAGAATTATATAAATGTATGAAGTGAAAAAAAAGAAAAAAATGGTTAATTAGGTTATCAAAATGGCATGAAAAATTAAAAAATATTAAAATTAAAAGAAATTTGTATTAAATTATCCACTAAAACGGGTTGTTTCCTCTATGTACTCCGTTAACAGTTGATTGATACTTTCTGCATTTGGCAAATTGATTGTTAATAAATTGTCTAAATCTGTTGGAATTTGTCCTGTTATGAAGTATATATTTGATGGAATAATTTGTCTCTGGCATCTGAATACAGGTAACTTCAGGATGAAATCTGAAATAATGACGTCCAGCATTACTGTTTTCCCATCTGCGTTGCCATTTTTTTGTAACAGAATTTCTAGCTGCTTTTTTTACATCTTGTTTTGTAAACACTATGTCATCAACTGCTAGTGTTTCTGCTTCTTTAGCAGCTTCTTTTGCCAGGGAGTCTGCCTCATCATTTCCTTTTATGTTGGCATGTCCTGGTGTCCAGTTTAAGTTTATTAAAATTCCATGTTCATTTAAATTTTTTATTTTCCCTTTGATTTCGTTAATGGTTTGATGATAGCTGTCACTTTTCCAATTAAGAGTTAAGATACCTAATGCGGTCTGACTGTCCGAAAATAAAGTTAAAGTATCAATTTGCTGTTTTGAAAATGATTTTATGTAATCCAGTACAATTTTTATTGCTATAAGTTCGGCTAGCAAGATTGATCCTTTGTTAGAAACAGGTCTTTTTAATTTTTCTTTTTGATTATTGATGTAAATTATAGCTCCTGCACGGCAGGGGCCTGGATTTCCCAAACATGACCCATCTGTAAAAGTGACTGCTGTGTTTGGTGTTTGAGATTTGAGTTGTTTATTTGATTATACTGACAAATGGATTTAATCAAATATAAATTTACACCCTCCCCCCAAAATTTCTCAACTGCTCTACGGTTGCACATATTACTTTTTTATGGCTTTGAACAATTTTACAAAATACATTACCAATCAAATTTTCCAACTTGATCTTCATAAAGACCAGAAACATGTAAAATCGTAGTGCTTAGGAGGAAAAACGATAATTTTACAATACTCGAAAGCATTTTTTTTCCTTAAGCCACCGGTAACGTTTTGTATCTCTACGAAAAAGAGTTGTTCGATTATGGTAGTTTCGTCCCACAATTCATTCGGCCTATTCAATACTAAACTCCCAGGTAAAACGTCATTCAATTGAAAAACTTTTTAAGGTGTAAAAATTTACTTTAATCTGTCCTGGATAGGCCATGTTATTTACTTACATGTATGTTCATCAATATCATCTAGACTTCATTTACTCTCTATTAAAAATCAAGAATTTTCTAATCAGTATTGATTCAAGAAAATCATTCAGTAATAACAAGGATTTGTATAGTAAGATCTTACTATACAAATCCTTGGTAATAACAGATAGAGAGACTGGAAAAAATTGACGATTATAAGATATGTTTGTGTAAAAAATGATAAAATGGTGAACAGAAGACTAAGTTAATGATATATACATGTATAATTGGTTCAAGAATTGGATAACTTTATTTTCCCCAGTCACTCAGTCGTTTCATATGACTTTAATGGAATAACTTACCAATATCCCCGAAAAAAATCAACCTCAAGTACAAGCTCATTCAAAAAAGATTAAAAAATTACTTGTTGGAACATTAAGAAGCTGTGTGCCGGATTTTAAACTGTGTAATTTTTATATGCATTATAATTTTAACACACTTACTCAAACTACAGATATTGTTGCGGTAATTTGAATAATGCCAATACTATACATGCTATATCACTGTATATGAATTTGTCATTTTTACCTGTTTTGAAAATTGTATTATTTTTCATAACAATTTTATTTCATTTTTTCATATGTGTGTTTGTTTGATATTTTATAATTGTTTGTTAATAATATTTCATTGTATTTCATGAGGGCTTGAGGGAAGATTAATGTTATAGCTAACTGTGTAACCCTCTTTAAATAAAATAAAAATAATATAATAACGTTGATGAGAAGTACATTACATAGACCACAGTGAGCGAAGCATGCTTTTTAGAGCCTCTAGTTTGAGCTTTAATATCATTAAAATATCAAAGACGCCAAGAAAATGGGATAAGGCTTTGGCATATTTTTGATTTAGCCAAAAACATTAAGCATGCCCCTCTCTGTGATTTTCTGAAGAGGCTGAAAAACTTAACTACGGTAAGTATGCAACATTATCCTATCAATTGGCATGTCCTATTACAATCTTTGTTCCAATAACTGTAAAGATATAACAGAACACTTAAAGCAAAGAGGTATTAGATAGATTTGTCTTGATAATAGTTATCAAAAGTACCAGGATTATAATTTTATATACGCCAGACGCGCGTTTCGTCTACATAAGATTCATCAGTGATGCTCAATTTATCCCCTACATGTACCAATATACTTATAAAATTTTTGAAACGTTTCAAGTTCACAAACCTGAACAAAATAATCAATGATCAAACTCAATTACCATTTTGCACATGTTAACAAAATATTATTGAAATTATGTATTGGTGTTTTATTCAGCATGGTTATGGAGATCAACAAGCAGTATACTAAATTGTTTGACTTAACTTTGGGACCTCGAACACACAATTTTACATTAGGACCCATATAAAACGCAAGAAATGTTATTGTCTATACTTTCGATTCATCGGTTATCCCACCGCTAGCATGGGCTGTTGGGAGCGTAATTTCAGATAAAAGAATAAATACTACCGAGTGGAGATAGCAATACATTTTTAAACATTCAAATGGAATCCCATTCAATGGAGACTACGCCCTCTAAGCCACTGAACCCACCACTTGCTTTTAATTAGTACTCCTCCAACAAATCATTCCTACAATAACCAAGGTGGTATAAACAGAAAAATGTATGCACATCCCCTCCTATATATTTCGGTTGTTATGGTTGGGTTGTTGTCTCTTTGACACATTTCCTATTTCCATTTTCAATTTTATTCATATAACTATTGACCAATTTAAGATTCTTTTCACAACTATGGAAAACATATCAATATTGTCTCTTATCTCTGTTCTATTTCCGTGCAGATCAAATAAAAGGGTCAAACTAATCAGAGACTCGATCAGAGGCCCATAGATAATGTAATCAAATATAAAAATATTGAGAATTCAAAACAGTAAAGAGACACATCGGGATTTGACATGAAATCTGTATTTGTTACTCTATTTTTGGTATTGACTGTTGGTATGTATGGATTTTTTAAGTAAAGATACGTGTTATATTTACCGTTTTCAAATCCGAACATTTATTTTGGTTATATTTACCAATGTCAAATCTGAACAGATTTATTTTCGAGGATAATTTTAAAAAGTGGAGGCACATGGGCAAGTATTTCTTCTGATTGTTTAAAAAGAAGGTAAAGGGGACGGGAGTGTGTACTTAAGTGAGACAGCATTGAAATGTTGAAACCGAAAGACAGTATGTCTTTTTAGCTCACCTGGCCCAAAGCATTTAAACCAAATCCGACATGAGTAAAATTGTTCATCAGATCAAGAAATATCAGCCCTGAAATTTTCAGAAAATCAGACAGCCCGTTGTTGGGTTGCTGCCCCTGTATTTGATGATTTGAATAGTATTATAGAAAGAGAGATAAACTGTAAGCAGCAATAATATGCAGCACAGTAAGATCAACATATAAGGCAACATGACCAAAATGGTCAATTGGCACTTAAGGAGTTATTGCCCTTTAAAGTCAATTTTTAATATTATTTAGTAAATTTTTGTAATCTTTTACAAAAATGTTCTTCTCTAAAAATACTACTGAGAAGTGTCCGATTAAATATTAAGGCTTTTCTATCTCAGAAGTAGATTATCTTAGCTGTATTTGGCAAATCTTTTAAGAATTTTGGTCCTCAATGCTCTTCAACTTCGTACTTTATTTGGCCTCTTTAATTTTTTTTGATTCGAGCGTCACTGATAAATCTTTTGCAGACGAAACGCGCGTCTTGTGTAAATACAAAATTTATTCCTGGTTTCTAAGATGAGTTTATTATGAACAGGCCTTCCAACCAGTATGCATAGTCTAAATTGCCTATTATCATAATAACTATGATATTTAGAGAGAAACATTTTTTTTTATATGATTTAAATCAATATAGATAAATGATCGCTGTAAATGACAAATTTATCTGCGGGACAAGATCTAGTAAAGTCAAATGTTGCCGATATAGTTAGTAGACTGTTACTGCAGTTATACTACACTGTAGTAGGCCTGCCGATGAGACAACTCATGATCCATCAAAGTTCAAATGAAGTGGATGTAAGCAATCATAGGCACTGAACCATACGAACTCCTTCAACAACGAGAAAAACCCATACCGTTTAGTCGGCAATAAAAGGTCCCGACATGAAAGATATGAAACCAACTGTCTAATTTATAACATAACAATTTACGAAAAACAAATATAACAGACACAAATGAACCGAGGACAACCACTGAACTATAGGCTCCTGACTGGTGCAAATAAGAAATTAGTCTAGAAAACACATGGAGAACGCATTTATTAGTTTGTGGGCATTTGATATAAAAATTATAATGACTGACACCTTTAATTGTATCAGTTTATATGTTTACCATAGTGGGTTATTTGTTGTTCAATAATTACTACAGGTGTTGTCTGTTTTCAGATTCCGTACACAGTATATGTCCATTCGGCTGGATTAGATTCAGTTCTTCGTGTTATTTGTTCCACCGGTCGCTGTCGACATGGATTGATTCTTCCGTGAGTTTCTTTCTTTCTATCTTTTCCCTTAAACTTCTATGATTTAGTTTCTTCTCGTGAAGCTTAATATTGGAGTTTTCATTAATCTATTTTTATGAGTTTCTTTTAGTAAGGCTGCGGGCAGTTTCTTTGTATTTATCTTCCGTGACAACTATCCACCAGAGAAAAAATGAGGTAGATATCAGAAACTATTTTGACCGTACGACCTTCAATTCAACAACTCATACCGAATAGCAATCTAAACACGTTTGCAAACACCTGTCTCACCCTCACCCTGGACAATGGTGTAACAACACACCATAGTTACAAACTGTAAAAATCAGTGACTCACCTGATCGACTCAAAGCGCCCAACATCTAACACAAAGAATAGAAACAAAGTATCTATGTAGTATGCATATATTAACAACATCCAAATTAAGGATTTAGTCCCTTGATTTATTTTTTTATAGACGCTATGCCTTAGAAGATCCCCTTTGGTTTATGATAGCCCCGAGCCAAATGAAGTGGATCTGCGTATGTCCGCCCGTATTTCTATCCGTCCTTACAATAATCCATGTTTCTGTGAGTCCGTCAGTCAGTCCGTCCCCCCCAAAAAACAAATGTGCCGGGTCGCATTTTACGCACGATCTACAAATCGGAGGTTCCCGAAATTTGGAACACTCTTTAAGTGAGCTTACTGTACTGTGTGATGCTTTTCAGACTCAATTAATTCTCATCAATTTCATGTTTCATGAATACTTGTGCTATACATAAAAATATATTTAGTGAAATGCTAATTTTTATATTTTATATTCTTCAGACTTATTGTAGATCTCATGGAGCACACCTAGCTACTGTTCAATCTGGTTCCGAAAAGGACTTCATTAATGGCATGATTCAGAATATGCCTGGTAAGTTGGTTATCCTAAATATATGATAAATATTTATACAATATATAAGAATGCATTCGGGTGTATCAAGGATGAGTTAATACACATATTGAAATTTCATATTGACAAGAAGACTACACCCCCACATAGTCGTATACACTAGGAACAGTATATTTAACCTGGTGTACATAATGAACTTACATTTACACACGGACTTTTCGCTGACAACCAACTACAACGAATGATAATATTTACAGTGCTTGCTAGTACAGTCTGTTCTCCGAGTGGGACAGTCTGTCATTTCCAGACAGTGTGGGCTGGTAAAACTCATCCTTCGAGTGGTACAGTCTACAAGCCAGTGCGGGCTAGTACAGTCTGTCCTCATAGTGGGAAAGTGTGCTCTGTCAATTAAAATATCCAATCCAGCCTGTGCGTTTACTTTGTACTTGGTACAAGTTATCATTTCAATGTTATTGCTCTTATGCAACTAACATTTGATCAACGTAGCGCTGTTGGTTAGTGGTCTACTTCTATATAAGGTCATTGACAGCCCGAATGGCGTTTTTCATTTACATATATACCCGTGGTCGAAAAACATTATGTCCTTGGGTGTTCTCGAAATGTTCCCCATACGGAACACAGAAATCCTTTAAAAACAACCCCGGTCACTAACATTCCTGACAAACGTCTAATAAATATAAGAAGTGGTATGAGTGCCAATGAGGAAACTCTCCATCCAAGTCACAATGAATCTGCCTAACGTTTTCTCAAGCGTTAAACATGTATGTTCTTTTTATTGGTAGCAATATCACATTATAACTTTTTTAACAGGACAGTACTGGTTAGATGGAGTAGACGATGCAGCTGAGGGTATATGGGAGTGGGCTTCTACAGGCCAAAAGATTTCCATCAACCTGTGGTATCCTGGTGAACCGAATCAGATGACATCTTTAGAAGATTGTATGGAAACATCTACGTATCATAACGGATTGTGGAACGACATAGAATGTAATAAAGATAATTTTTGTATATGCGAAAAACCACACGTGTAGATAGAATTATATGCATATTACCAGAAGTCTGCTAGACTTGAAATGGACTTCTGATATTTCTTCTTTTTATAAAGTCATTTTCATTTAAGTCTCTTAATTTGTATTTTGTTTACATAGTCATACTTCAGAATTTAATCTATCTCGAAGATAGAGTGGTCCAAAAGAGAGCTGCTCGGTATGCCTGCAACAGGTGTCATAACACTAGCAGTGTATCGATCGTATCTAATATTCTCAATACACTCAACTGGCCACAATTAACACAACACAGATTACGTGCATGCCTGGTTATGATGTACACGATCACACATCATCTTGTTGCTTTACCAGCTAGCACAATTCTCATCCCATCAGTTCAAGAACCAGAAAACATCATTTTCACATCTTCAGACATATTTATACATCCAGGGCCGTAACTACATTGAGGCAAATGAGGCAAATGCCTCATGTTAGAAATAAAAAAACAAAATGAAACAAAAGATTGTTTTAATATTAAATTGTTTTCACAGAAAGTGTCTAACAAGAAGCAAGTTCTCTTAACTCTCTGGTGTCGCCCCTGCATGTTTTTCGTGATCCATGTTTCTTTTTTACTTTTAGTTTTCAGTGTTGATGGTACTATTGTTTGAACTTCTGTGTCCCGGGTTTGTCTTTTGCTCATTTATTGTCCTACTTTATGACAAAAGTCTGAGTTGATTTTCATTTGTAAACGTACGGTTTTGCAATGTTGCATGCTCACCGATGTCCAGATATTGTGCGAGAAAATGTCTTAAGAATATACAAGACACAGAAAAAATGGTTGTTTCTGCATGGAGAATTGAATTTGATATCAAAGAATTCACAACTGGCTTCTTTTGGTTGATAAAACTAGATAGCTGACATGGTTTAAATCAAAGTAAGGTCACCAATTATCCGGTATCAAATAATTTGAAAAAAAAACAATAATGTATTGCCATATGACCATTTCCATTGATGGGTTAAACTTGCAGTTAGTCATGTTCAGACCCTTTTACAGCAAATAGAGGAATATGGAGTAAATGTGCACGAAATCTAATCGCACACAAAGTCAATGCATAAAAAATACTAATGATCAATCATTTGGTCAAAGTTGCTGGAGGGTCTTCAACAAGAAAAGAATCATTAATACCGTAAAACAGGGTCAAGATGGTCCCTAGTATCGAATTGAGCAGTACAAGTATTTAAAGCATAATACTGCACTGTCACTATATTTGAATCTAGCCATAAAAATATCACCAAAGTCTAAGCACAATACAAGACTAAAACAGACAGACAGATCCGGTATTAATGATTATGATAATTAAGAATTTTGCTTTGTCCTACATATCGGTCTTTTAATGTTGTCCATAAAACCTTAAAGTTTTAAATTACAATAAGTCTATGTTTTTGCTTTCAGACCAGAATGTTGTCGAAAAAAAGCTAACAAATTCATTGCGTTTCAATGTCAGAAAGAGAGCGGGAAACGCTCAGAATGCACGATTTTGCGTTATTTTTCTCAAAACTTCTGGGGGCCTTGAGCGGTCCCCAGTCCCCTCGCCAAATTTTTTTTGCCTCGCTCCGCTCGGCGATATATTTTGCCTCACTATTTCAAGAGGCTAGTTACGGCCCTGACATCCAAAGACTCGTATACCGATTTCCATTTCCCCCCAATCTAATTAAAATATAGATCTCTGATTACGTTAGACTACATAAATCAGAGATATAGTATTTAAGTACAGCTATTTGTAAGATCCAGGCAGGGGGTGATTCATGTATGTCTCAGAACTGCTTTATTCTTTTATATAATAGGCAGCTAAGATTGAAATAAAGTTTGCAAGCTTTTTTTTTTAATTTTGTTAAACGGTTGCTATGGAAACATGCAGCCATTTTTTTGAGGAATTTATGATGAAATCAGGCATGAAAATTGGAAAATGTCTACTTTTTGGTTGCAGCAATTTCATGATAATGACAATTTCAAGAAAAAAAATAATTTCAACATATAATAAGCCATTATTTGAAGTATATATTTTGATGTTGAGGTTGTGAAATTTTTTTTTGATATTAGGCTAAAATGGTATTTAAAAAGGTGCAAAAATCTGCATTTTGACATTTTCTGAAAATAGCTTAAATATCATACTTTAAATCAAGAAAAATTGACATTGAGCAGACAAGTTCATTATAAACTATGATTGCATCTTAAAGTTCATACATTGAATTATTAAAAACAGGAAAAAAACATCTGGGTTTTTTTGAAATTTTTTGTTACCATGGCAACAAAAATTGGTAAAATTCATAAAATTGACAAAAGACAATACTTGTTCATTATCAAAATTTTTGCTATTTTTTTTATATTAATGTAATTTAACATACAATAAAACTTATGATTTGTTTGAAAATGATAAAAAAATATATAAGGTTTAATTTAAGTGGCTGAAAGACCATAGAAACCAAAAAAAAGCCCTAGCAACCGGTCTGAAATTGCTGAATTAATTCAGAATCAGCATCAAATACATGGTTTTCTAGGTATTGGATGCATATAAATAATGGAGTTTGAATAATATACTCAACAGTAAGATAGTTAATTTACACTTGATCTGCTTTTGGTTACCATGGGAACAAAAAAGTTCAGATTTGATACAAACCATTATGTACCTTATAATATCTGTTTTGCAGCCCTGTAAATGGACTTCTTTCAACCATAATCAACAAAAATCATATTTCTCTATATTCACAACTCAGATCTCTTGATTTCATGAACGGGTCATTTGTTTATTGTGATAACAAAGTATGGCATAGAAATTTTAGATGGAGAGAAAGAGTTAATAATGTAGGCCTGCTGAATTTGGTGCATGGTTTCCTCAAAAATTTGTATTCCTGGATTTTTCTCAATATCTCAAAATTCAAATTTTATTTTGGTCTAGAATCGTAAAGAAAACGGTATGTCTAAACACTGCAAAGGACTCCTTAGTGCACTAAAGACCTATACAATGCCAATAAGGACTAGAAGGAGTGCTGTTATATATATTATTTTTACATATTATGGTAGAGATAGATATTTGATGCAAAAAAAAATCAAATTTTATAGAAAAATAATCATAAATAAATAAGATATTCAACATTATTCAAACGATTCATTCCTCCTATTCCCACTTTTTTTTATAAATCTGCTAAGAAAAGTTAAAATTTCATGTGGGAATCGGAGGAAAACTTATGCAAACAAAGGATTATACTTAATCAACTTTTAATTGGCCAATGTTTTTTGGGATATGAAATAGGTTATTTTTGTATATGTTTGAATTTTGTGTTTTTAATTCAAATAAAAATGAAAGAAATGGAATAAAATTGAGATTTGAAATTCTGAATAAGTGAAAGAGACAAAAAGGTGACCATATAGCATAAAACAATCGAAATAAAGAAATGTAGCAAATTATCTAATATTTCTTTTATAACACAAATTCAAAAGTAAAGTCACGCAAGCATTATAATATGAAACAAACAATACAAGTAAACAACACTTAAGTAAATCACACATTGTAGCACACACATCAGAAGTCCACCGTATATTATTCTATTAAAGTTTATAAATCTATTCAATGTGAATAAGGTGGGTGGCTGCATCGCCAAACTGTACTGTTGTTACTTCTTGGTGGGGCATTAATGCTGCATAGTGAATCATGGTTGAGGCCTAGCAGATTTACCTGTACTTTTTAAAAGAAAATATAGTTGATACACTGTTCAGTGGAGGATCAAGCCATTTTAAAAAGGGGGGATGTGTCCCAACCCAGAGTAAAAAGGGGGGGGGTTCAAATTATGTGCTCCCATTCAAATGCATTGATCGTCAAAAAAAGGAGGGTTTTCAACCCCCCCCCCCTTTCCCCCCTTTCCCCCCTGGATCCGCCACTGAACAGTGTATCAACTATATTTTCTTTTAAAAAGTACAGGTAAATCTTAGGTGAATTTTTAATTAACCTTGCATTTTGATTGTTATAAAACCAATTTATAATTAATCAAACCATCTATTGAAGGAATAGTGATTTTTAAAAGTGTGAATTAGGAGGAATACAACATTTAGACACGTGCCCGTTTTTCTTTGATATGCCGAAAAAAATCAATGAACCGATTGACATGTGCCAAATAACATAACAACAGTTACTGATTAAACAATCATGATCTTTTTATTTTAAGTATTTTTTTTTTCAACTAGTTTGATATCTGTTTACAAAGCCTTCCAATTCACACACATGTTATACACATCATTATAAACACATATTATTCGCATGTTTCCTACAACATATGTTTAACACATGGTTTTGAAACATGCGTTTTACATCACATATATTTTTCATGTGTAAAACGCACGAATAACGCATGTTTAAAACATGAGTTTTACATAACATGTATTTTTCATGCGTAAAACGCATGAATAACGCATGTTGTAAACATGCGTTTTACATAACATGTATTTTTCATGCGTAAAACGCATGAATAACGCATTTTTAAAACATGCGTTTTACATGCGTGGTAGGAAAAAGACGTTTCCCATGCGTTACCAAACACATGTTTTACATATGTAAAACATGTGTAAAACATGCGTGGCACTTTTCCCTGTGTATAATTGCCAAATTGAAACAATTCTTCACAAGAGACCAAAATGACACAGAAATTAACAACTATAGGTTATCATACGGCCTTCAACATTGGGCAAAGCCCATGCCACATAGTCCGCTATGAAAGGTCCCGAAATGACAATGTAAATCAATTCAAACAAGAAAACCTATATATTTACAAAAAGTGAGCGAAAAACAAATATGTAACACAAGAAAACCTATATATTTACAAAAAGTGAGCGAAAAACAAATATGTAACACATAAACAGACGACAACCGCTGAATTACAGGCTCCTGACTTGGGACAGGCACATATATGTACATAGAGAATGTGGCAGGGGTAAATATATTAGCAGGATCCCAACTATAAATAAATGAATCCTCAAGAAAATCTTTATATAGATAAATTAGTAATGATTAAGAATTTGACATATTGTGTAGACATCTATAACTACTATAAAATTGAGAATGGAAATGGGGAATGTGTCAAAGAGACAACAACCCGACCAAATAAAAAACAATAACAGAGGGTCACCATCAGGTCTTCAATGTAGCGAAAAATTCCCGCACCCGGAGGCGTCCTTCAGCTGGCCCCTAAACAAATATATACTAGTCCAGTGATAATGAACGCCATACTAATTTCCAAATTGTACACAAGAAACTAAAATTAAAATAATACAAGACTAACAAAGGCCAGAGGCTCCTGACTTGGGACAGGCGGGGTTAAACATGTTTGTGAGATCTCAACCCTCCCCCTATACCTCTAGTATTGTTGAAATCTTTATGTTGCCTGCTAAATGTCATTAGTTGGTTTTTTTTCGTTTGATTGCTGTGTTATTGACGTATAACCTACATCTCCTACAGTTTTAGTTCCATTTTGGTGTACTTTCAAAAAGGTGTATGCAAAATCATAACTAAATATAGATGTATTTCTTTTCTTTCCCTAGGTTATATGTTTAGAGAAAGATGAACCAATGAGAAATGTACTTCAATTTAGAAAGTGAAATAAACTGAAAAAAAGTTTCACTTTCCAATCTTAAACTCTCCCCATTTTTTTTCCATTTTTCATTCAATAAATTGTTTATATTTATTGACGGGAGTTCACTTTTAATTTGTATACGTTTTAGGTCACGGATAAATGTGATTTTAATCATAAAAAGGAGGAATATTCCAGTTTTCAGACAATGCTTTGAGCAGTTATGAAACTTTGGTGACGCCAGGTTTATATCTATTAACATAACCTCCCATTAGTTTTTCATGAATTTGTGAAATGGCATTGAGAAGTTATTAAACTTTTTTTATTCTTTGAAAAAGCGACGGGCGTAACATGCGCTCATGGCGCAGCTGTTTATTTTTATTTTATGGAATTACACCCCTTTCAAAGTATAGAATCAGTTAAGAGTACATTTGAACTTTGCAGTATATCTATCTAACAATTCAAATAATAATCCCCCCCCCCCCTAATACTAACGGCCTAATTTATGTACAAAAAATGAAAGAAAAACAAATAATTTATGTGACACATCAACAAAAGAAAATCACTGAATTACATGCTCCTGACTTGGAACAGGCACATACATGCAGAATATGGCGTGGTTAACAGGTTAAACATGTTCTCTTGCCGATTGTAAATCTGAAATAAAACCGGCAAAATAGCAAAACTCTATATAATTTAAATCGCTTTTTGACCCAAGCCTTTATATTAAGGCAAAGAGTTCTTAAAACTTATAAATCAACTCTAGCCGTAGAATTTATAAATCAATTTTAGCCGTAGAATTTATAAATCAATTTTAGCCGTAGAACTTATAAATCAATTCTGGCCGTAGAATTTACAAAAATCAATTCTAACCGTAGAACTGTTCTAGAAGTACCAAATATTTGGTTAGTTCTAGCTAGAACTGTCTAAAACTGTTCTAGGGTAGAACTGTCCAGATCAGTTCTAGCTAGAACAGTTCTAACCTAGAACTGACTAAAAGGTGTCAGGCTGACAGTTCTACGTACTGTTCTAGAACAGTTCTCCTGACAGATTTAATGAGAGGTTAGAAGTGATCTCCACTGTAGTTAATGTACACCTTAGCTGTGCATGATCCTGATTTATGAAAGATTCAAACAAAAACTACCCAACCTCCACTCCTCCCCCAAAATGCAACAGTGTATATATTTAAATTTGTTAAGTCTTTTTAATGAGCAAAGACAGTCATGACAGTACTGAGAGTGAAACAAAGCATGCAGTTATATTCCCATTAGAAAAATGAACATTATAAACATAATTATATGTAATTTTTTACATAAACTATATTATATATCATTTGATTGACTGTCATGGGTGATATTTGTCACCATGGCAACTGTTGTAATAATACTTAACGATTGCAGTTTAGAGCTTATATATGCTTCAATGCATATCTTTTCATAAAGGTTTGGAAACAATTGAGAACATTGAATTCCCCCATACCGCAGAATTCAATAAATAATAACTCTGTTTCCAAGGGGAAAATATGTTAACATGGTGATAAAATTCAAGAGAGCCCCACGCAATGTTTTATTTATTTTGGTCAGGTAGTATTCAAACTTTGTTACTACAATGATTTACATATTTTCAATTTTCGGAAAAACACACGAGGAAATTTGATTATTTCACAATACTTCATGATTTCGAAAAAAATGAATGTTTTTTAGTATTTTTTAACAAAAAATCTAAAAGTCTGGGTTGAACTGCAATACTAACTAAGCTCTGAAGCTAAAACCAAGTTATATCGATGTTATACATGCATATGAAATTTCTGAAAATAAAATTGATTCTATTCATTATCATTATTCTATTCATAATCGGGCTCTCCGACCAAACGTTATCTTTTCAAGAATCTACATGTATGATTTTTTTTTAAATAAACCTACCCCCCCCTTTTTTCCCCTTACCTTCGGTTCTAACCTCGATGTTTCATTATTTATTATATACAGACAAAACTGTGAGTGAAGCAAAGCATGCAGTCATATTCCAATATGAATATAAACACCGTCTATATATATTATATGTATTTTTTTACATAAATTTCTATTGATACATTTTAAAATAGATGTTACTATGGGTAATATGTATTTCCATGGTAACTATTGAAGTCAGCAACTATTAACGATGGTAATTTAGAGTAAGCTTATGCTTAAATAAATTTTTTTTATCAGTTATAGAACAATTCAGTACATTAAAGCTCTAAAACTGCAATATTCTGCAAATAATAACTCCGTTTCCAAGGAAAAAAACGGTTGCTATGGTAATAAAACTAAAGAAAGTCCCAAGCTTTTTTCTATTTAATTTGGTAAAGTAGTATCCAAACTTCATAACTAAAGTGCTAACTATGCTATACACAGTTGTTCTTTTCTGAAAAACACCTCAGAAAATTTGAAAATTTCGCAAAAATCCCAAATTCAGAAAAGTTGAAAATATGCATTTTTTGGCAAAATTTTTAAAAAATTTTACAAATTTGGTTTACATGCAATCTGAACTAAAATGATGCTAAAACCAAGTTGTATCAATGTTACATATGAAAATTAATGAAAAATGCTTGATTCTATTCCTAATCAGGTTCTGAATTGTAGTGATTTAGCTGATTTTTGGAAGATTTTACTATGCTTCACAACCAAAAAATAGAGTGTCCGTTACCATGGCAACCACTCGTATTTTCCCATTCATATTTATTTTTTGAGCAGTATTTAGTTACTGCTTCTTCTAGGCCATTTATAGATAAAATCTGAAACCCTCATAAATCACATGTATATGGCACCCTGCCTGGTTCTTACAAAGAGCTGTACTTAATTATATTGATTTTTCCCATACACAATAACGCAATGGAATCTTTTACCAACTACAGGTGTAAATACACAGACAGTCGATTCTTTCAGAGAGCAGCTTACATATATAGTTCTCTCCGCTCTCATCATTAAATAGCTTTATCTCCTGTACACAGTTTTAATCACTACATATGTTCTCTGCACCGTTTTTGTATATAATTATGAATCAACTAGTTTGAAAAAAATAGACCACGTATGCACCAGTTATTAATCATCTTTATTCAGATGGAAAACTGGAAAACTGGAAAACGTAAAGAAGAAAAGAGCCGAGTATACGGTATGGAGTTTTAGTCATGGTTGAAGGCCATACGGTTACTGTAATTTCTTATATCCCCTTAATTTGAACTCCAATGGATAGTTTTCTTATTGGCAATCATACCACATCTCATTATCTTAATATTATATACCTGAATTTTATACTCTTGTCCTTCCAGAAAATGTATGAAATATCTGTCCCTGGGGGTTAAAATAAGCAACAAACTACCAATCATTTTAAACTCGCGTTGAAGAGAATATCATTTGCTTTTTTGTTTGGTAGAGGTGGAGGAAATGAGGATTTTGAAAATAATGTGAAGGTCTAGTGAGAGCTGAAAATAGGCACGGTGCATGCTAAGGGACATAGTAAAATGTGTAATAAATTCGCATTTTTTTTATCCTGCGCCCTCCCACCGTGGCTCCCAGAATATCACACAATTGTCCCCTTTCTTTGATTGTTCATGTAGTTTTTATATTTATCCAGGTTATCGTCCCTACAGGGATGTTCTCCCTAAGGCGGCAATACCACAAAAACCGTTAATCACACCAGCACACATTCTACTATATCTGTATTCATAAA
The DNA here is from genome assembly GCA_037788925.1 of Mytilus galloprovincialis. Lineage (NCBI taxonomy): Eukaryota > Metazoa > Mollusca > Bivalvia > Mytilida > Mytilidae > Mytilus > Mytilus galloprovincialis. The sequence continues at coordinate 57,344,228 of CM075342.1, forward strand.
TTTATTAATGTCTAAACGACGCCATACTTGAGTTGTTATATGCCTCTGCCGTCTAAACTACATATTTGAAAAGAAGAGATAGAAGAGGAATAGAAGATCTTCCCAATGCAAAAAAAAAACAGAAATGAACCTCTTCAGGCTGGCTCACCACCGGAGAACAAACAAACACGCCCGAGGTGAGCTGTGTGTGTACAGTTCAAGGTCAAATCTAGATTATCTTTTCGATAAAAAAAAAAAAAGAAAGGAAATGATTAAAAAAATTAAAAAAATATGTTTGAGCAAAAATGTTTCTTTCTGTATTTTTTATTATTCAATTTGGTTGATATCAAAGAGTAATAATTGATAAAAAATTTGGTCACATTTAGCCCCGGGCTGTCCTGTTTCGCGCGCTTTAATCGTCAGCCATATTATACTTTCTCGATGTACGAGAAAGACGTATAAATACTTTATATTGGTCCTGGAAAACAGACTATACTTTACGAAGATTCAGTGACAAATACATATTTACAGTGAGTTTATTAGATAAAAGGGAACATTTACCATGTTTACCATGGCAGCATCCAATGTTGTGACAATTTTTTTTTAATTTTTAGAGCTAATTTCCTAAATTAAGACTGGTGGCTTGCTTGCTTTGACGTTTGTATAAACGTTGAATTTGATTATTTGATAATGTGTAATCAAATCTAAATAAAGTGTATACAGGATTAACTCCGCCTAGTAATATTGTTTGCACATGTCAATTTAAATTGCAATGCAGTGGCGGATCCAGAATTTTTCACAAGTGGGGGCCCACTGACTGCCTAAAGAGGGGGCCTGCTCCGGTCATGTTTCAGTGATTCCCTATATAATCAACCAAATTTTTACAAGAAAAAAAAGGGGGGGGGGCTCTAAATCGGCCTCAGCAATGCTTGAGCAAACATTTATACAAACACAGAAAGCAAGCCAACCCAAGTCTAGCTTAATTTACATGCATTAGGAAATTAGCTCTCATGGTTTTTTTTAGGTGGAAGGGCGAAAAGTATTTTGAAATGAAAATCGTAAGAGATGCATGCAAATAAATAATCTTGCACAAGACCAGATGAAAATTAGATTATTTTGCAGCTTAAAATGCAGGAAACTTGAAACTAAATTCATAATATGTTGTCCAATTTCTTGATTTAACTTGTTTTTATTTCAATTTTTAAATAACATAAGATAGGGAAAGAAAAATGAATGTGTGCATCCAAGAAACAACTTAATATTTGGTTAGAATATATATGTGAATGGTTATGATAAAGCTTCTCTCAAATTATTTTGTTTCTTCCCATTGCATGATGTTTCTGTAAATATAAATAATGGAAAAATTCATAAAGCTTGCAGTTTTCTTTGTTTTTATAAAATGGTACATATGAGGTAATTGTGTCGTCATAGGCTAGCATAAATAATCTTGTGTAATTCATTTATATTTCTTGATTTTATGCAATCCCAAACATGTGCGAATTTGGAATCCTTTTCAAAAACTTATTTTTTTTGTGGCCAAAACAGGGTCTCGAGGTCATGTGCGCCTAACACTGTACAGGGAGATAACTCTGTAAAACCAGCTTTTTAATTATCACATTGTATTGTTAAGGAAATATAAACAAAGCTTCTCAATGATCAAAATTAATGTTTGTCAAACTGCTATATATCCAATGATTTTTTTTAAGAGAAGTGTGTCGGGTTCAAGTTTTTGGAAATTTTTATACATTTTTGTCAAAGGGTCAAAGTTAATATTTTGTCAAAATTTTATGAAGATTAAATTAGCCAAATCAATTTTAGACAAGGTGTTTGGTACCACCTTAATGCCCCTTCTCCTTTAATCATCATAAACATTTGTACATCGTGTTTTGTGTACTAGACTCGTGGTCATATTTATATCCTTTTAGTACAATGTTGGTGCATCTCATAGCTCTTTAAGGGCAATTTCTATAGCTTACTGTCCACAGTGTTCTATGATAGCAGTCTGATAATTCTAATAATATCTGAATGTGCCCGTCCCTAGACGGGAGTTTCATGGGTAGCTGTCCTATGTCCTTTCTTAATACATGTATTTTTCTCTCTTAAGGGGGCTCGCCGGTCTAAATCAACTTTTTTTTCTAACATAGGATTTTTCTATTTTTTTCTATGATCAAACTTTATCTTATACCTAATAGAAATATAAAATAAAAATATGGGGTCACCGTTCATTTAACCTAACAATCTGCCTCCGAAAGAAGCATACATTTTTGTTAATGTCCTTTTTTTCTGTTGAACTAATGGGAGAAATATTGGTAATATAGAAATAAAAAAAGAACTAAATTACAGAAATCGCTTAAATTTTAAAATTATTTAGTTTATGTACAGCTTGTTTGAAAACAATAATAAAAAATATAGGTCACCGATGAGTTAAAAAAGATATTTCAATTTAAAGTCAAAAAATGACATTTTTGCTCCAAAGGGAGATAATTTGGAGCTTTTTCAATGATGTGCACATTTTTAAAGTCATCTGTGGCCAAACCAAATCGATTTGTATGGGTGATTTTTGTACCATATTTTAAAGTAATAACTGATAGTGTAATAAATAAAATTTGTAATGAAAAAACAAATGTTTAATTTTTTGCTAAATTTTTTATACCTGCGAGCCTCCTTAATTTGGAAAATTGGATTTTTATGGCAGAGCAACCATTTCATTCTTTCTGTTAATATTCATAACTTTTAAATAGACTTTGGATGATTAACAGTTAAAAAATGATTTAAAATTGAAAAGTTCATTTTCATGCACATTATTGAAAACTTATAATGATCTAAAATGACATTATTTATGCTTAATTAAGAAAAGAATCCAATTGTTTATATATTTATTCAGAATTCCTTGAATTAATTTTGTTATGTAGTAGTGTCATTTGAGCGATGTGACATTGCAGCAATATAAAGACTAGATCATACCTCGTAATTTTTAAAGTTGAGAAAGTTACTTAAAAAATATTTCACAATGAGAAGCATTATAAAAAGTCAATAATTAATCATAGTATCTATCTTCACTAAGGGAAATTATCCCTTTGTTTTATTTGTCTTGCACAGTAACGTGGGACCAAACACCTTTAGCATGTTTAATATATATATCATGTATATGGTGATAATACTTTCACAAGAGAATAGAATTAATGTTAATCCTTCTTTAGATGGCCAGATGTATAGATATATACACATGATACATGAAATACAATATATTACTATTTTAAACATATGCAGTCAATAAACATGTATATTTATACCGACCAGCCATTTAACATTGTTTAATAGAGGCTTTAATGAATGTTTATCTACGAAAAATTATATGAATAAATTTCAAAATTATATTAATCTTTATATTACATCAGGCTTAATTCTTATAAGTTACAATGTAGTTTCAATATATCAGTTGTGTTTGATATTAAATGAGAAAATAAAAATGAAAGACTTAGTATCTAAATAATTATTGGATTGATAATGTAAGGGTTGGGTTGTACATGGAAAGGAGGTCTGGTCTAATCATTGTTACACATGGTTGTTTTGTACTTATTGTGATATTTTAATAGTGACATATTTTTACTTGTATGCATTTACCATGTTTACATTTTCAATTATATACTCTTTCAAAATTTAGCTAAAGTGGTTACACATTTACATACTATTTTGCTATCTCAGTAAATAGGATAAATGATTATATAGATCAACTGCCAGAATTTAGTCAATTCCAGGTGATAAATTCTCTTTTATCTTATTTCAAATTCTATTTTTTCGTTATATAATGGGGATACACACAAAGAGAGACAACTTGTATCTTCCTACTTTTCCATGAAATTTTGTCTATAGAATGGGACATTAGATAAAACTTTAAAAGTGCAAATTTAACAAAGACAAATGGGGAAAATCTGATGGTGATATTTTACCTGCAAATGTATATGTATACAATGTATTTGTTTAAAGTTGATTTTAAGCAGGGAAATGACTGAAATGCTGTTCTATTTATAATTTCTGAGGTATCAGTCTATGGAAAGGTTTCAATTATTGAGGTTATACAAATTTAGATGACTAGTTTTCAGCGTTAAAGTGAAAACAACTCGCTATCTTTTGTGTACCTCACACCTGACCTGAACAACAATAGGGACACAGTTGACCATTAAATTTTATATTAAATTTAACAATTGAAATCTACTCAAATGTCTGAAGCATAACTGAGTGGAATTTACCTGATCATAACAGCTTTCAAATATGAAGAACAGGGTTCGTACGGGTCCTTGAATCCTGGAAAAGTCATGGATTTTTATTTTGGGGGGAGAAGGCCTTTAAAAGTCATGGAAAGCTATATTTTAGTGATAAGTCCTTGAAAAGTCCTGGAAAGCTATTATTGCTTGAACTGTAAACTTTATTAGGTGTCTATATACATTTTACGTAGTTTTTGTCGAAACTGTTTCCTCAATAGAGCTACATACAAGGTCCCAGTTTGATAACCAGTCTTGGTAAATGTAAAATGAGGATTTCAAAATTCGTTTCTTCATAATTTTTGGTGAAAATATATGACCGACCTGGTTCCCTGTAATCCCATAATTGTTTGCAGTTTGCTTCATTCAATCACATTATTAGTATAAGATACCAGTTATCGCCATCGGTATATTTAAAAAAAAAGAAGGCTTTGTCATTGATCAGTTGATACAAGAGAAAAATGCCAGGTAACTGCCATTTTCAGTTAAAATGGTTGGAAAACCCAGAGTACAAAAAATGGCTGGTGAGGGGAGTAGCGATGTGAAGACAAAAGACATTTGAAACATGGGAGAATCTGCATCAAAATATTTACTTGAATAAAATACTTTCACACTGATGTGTAGGTCAAAGAATCTCTTATTTTACCCTTTGGTTTCCTGTTTTTTTTGGGTATGGAAATTTCATAAAACATCCTTGAAAAGTCATGGAAAAGTCCTTGAAAAATGGAACAAAAAAGGTGTATGAACCCTGGAAGAACAATACACTATTTTCAGTCACTAAATGAGCAGTAAACTAGACATGTGCATATTAAATAAAGTAGGTACATCAATTGGTGCATCCAATGTTGCAGGTTATTGTCATAATAAGTAGAAAATGATGCGCTTTTGCCATTTCTGCTTTAAATACAAATATGACAAAATATATATATACAGGTATCTCTACAGAGGGATAATTTGATCCAGCTATAGAAGGGTAAGGACATCACTCTATACAAGTATTTTCACACTATATGGGGTATGGTCTCAACCTGTTACAGAGTAATAGAAATTAAGAAATTGTCTCCTTCAGGAATGACTGTAATATTTTTTCTGTTTATTCGAAATAACAAAAAATATGGTGCACACTGAATAAGGCACGTAGGGGGTTATTTAACAGTGTGCACCACATTTTTTGTGTTATTTCGAATAGACAGAAAAAATATTATATATAGTCATTTCTTATAATTTAATTCAAAATTCCATTTTAATCTGTAGAAAACCATGAAAAAATGTTGATGACCTCATGGTCACATGACTAAATTATGTCTATTGGCTGATAAAAAAATAACGTCGGCCAATCAGAAAACGTGTTACATCCAAAATTAAATTATAATTGTATAATAATATTAGAATAATTTCATTATTTGTGTCAATATTTATTGACTGTTTGGAACATTTGTTTTTAGGCTTCCACAGTTCAGCGATTTACAAACTGTGGTGGCAGGCAACACTAGACAACACACTGGCAGGCAACACTAGACAAAACACTGACAGGCAACACTAGACAAACACTGGCAGGCAACACTAGACAAAACACTGGCAGGCAACACTAGACAACACACTAGCAGACAACACTATACAAAACACTAGCAGGCAACACCAGACAAGATGCTGGAATGACAGAGGTTTTTCCATAGTAAGCATCTTTTGTAATTAATTACCACATTGTCTCTCAACCTTATTTTAATCAGGGGTCAGGTTATTTAGTTTTAAAAAACAAAAAGTCTTTTCCTTAAATGTCAATGTATTGATTGATTGATTTGTGTTTAATGTCCACTTAGCCAGCTAGAGTGCCTGGAGAGAATATGAAGATGCATGTCTAAGATATGTACTGTGTGTCTTAATTTAGTCATTTTTTGTGCTTTGTATCGATCTGATGAGTTCAGCACTTTTGAAGAGATTTAACCATACTTCTAGTTATTGATTTGGGGATTTACTACGGGTGGGCATTTAGGAGGACGGGTGATTGCCAAATAGTGTCGGTGTATTTATATATATTCTCATGAACTGTTTTACTGTTCAGGAGTTGCGGTTCTGGGAAGATGAAAAATTGGTGTTGTGTGACCAAATTGTTACAATGCATGGTGATGATGCAATATTTGTCATGTGATGTTATCTATCTCTTTGAAATAAACGTGCTACGGAAATAGATGTGTTTTTGTTGCTTTTAAGCAAATATAACTTTAGCGGCATATGAGGAGGCAAGTATATGTCATCCCCATGTACGTAATATGTGTCCATGCAAATATGCATGCTTTAAGTTATGAACTGTTCAACCTAAGCTTTGAAAATTTAATTATGTTGTTACTGTCCATCCTGACAAAATGGAGGTCAAGTTAGATATTGACAATTTTCACCTTCACCGTTCAGGAGTTACTTTTCTTGAAAGATTGAAAAAATAATGTTTCCAGTCTTGTCTGTGCTTTAACTCATGAACCCTTCAACCAAAGTTTTTGAAAGATTTAAATGACTTTTTTGTGCTTGTCCCAAATCAGGAGCCTGTAATAAAGGGGTGGTTGTTTATTGCTGTACATCATATTTGTTTAATAGTCAATTGTATTGTATATAAATCCGGCCATAAGTTTTCTCATCTGAATTGTTTTACATTTGTCATATTTTAATGCTGAAGGCTATTTGGCGACCTATTGTTAACTTCGAAGTCTTTTGGTCTCTAGTGGAGAATAGTTCTATTGGCAGTATAACACTTCTTCTGATTTTCATGTTTATTATGGCACCCTCGATCAACAGACCTCAACTTATGTTACTCACAGTGTTTAAAATTGACTTATTTTGTCTGTGGTTAATGTCGAAGAGGATTTATCAATCAAAACTTTCACATATTTCATGTTTGTGATTTATAAGCAAATATACTTTTTGAGAGCATTTGATGTCACTTTTAGTGTGCAATTTTCCAGGTTATTAAGGGGCATCCTTCTAGAACAATAAGTGACTCACAGCTCAAATTTGAACACTTTTTACTAGTTTTGACTTTGAGCATATGTTTCAGTTTCACAATATTTTTTTTTTAAACTTGGCTGAACTGCAGAAAGCAGCATAAGTACCTTGGAACTAAAAAAAATACATCCCTTATTTCCCTTATTGACTGTGAGTCAGACCAAAGGCTCAGTTTAAATATCTATAGTATATAGTGTTGAGATCATTTCAAACTTTACACATATGTTTAACTCTGTTTATATGGAATTTTATAAAATGTGTAGTCAGTATTAGATATAGGATGATGTGGTATGAGTGCCAATGAGACAACTCTCCAAGTAACAATTTATAAAAGTAAATTAACATGGAATGAGGCTTAACAAATTGTTTTCTTTATATGATATTTATAATCAGATGCTTATCCTAAGTTGGATATGGCACCTATTAAAATTATATCAGCCATAAGTTTACTAATCTAAAGTTTTCAATAATTGAATTATTTTTATATTGTAGATGATGTTTTTGGGAAAGAGGGGAACTATAACGGAGGGGAAAACTGTAGATGAAACTTTTGAGGTAGAAGATCGCATGTTATACTGAGAAGACAGTTCTGCTGAGACAGTGATGTAGAGGTTTGAGCTTTTCTTAATTTGACTTATTAAAAGATATTGATAATGAGATTAGTTAAATTAGATATTTAAAAAAAGGATGTTTTTAAGGGCTGATGATCCATTTCCTTTATTATCTAAATATACATGTTCCCAGAAATGAAGTCTGCAGATGACTTATTGCAGTTGAACAACACCCAGAATCCTGTAATGAATCTTCTTTCTACTATACCGTTAACAAGTCCCTAATTATTCAGTTACCTGGTATGTTTCTTGATAACCAACATAATTTAGGTGAAATTATGCTGAAATATCAAAATATTAGAATTTCCCAAAAAAACTCGAGCCTTTATATTACACATCTTTTGTTGGCGCTGCATTATATTTAAGAAAAATAAAAAAAAGTGGGAAAAAATGTGGAGAACTGAAGAAAAAAATATGATACTGCTGAAAACTTGTGTAATGTAGAGGTTTTGAGTTAAAAGAAATTGATTTGTTATACAAGACAAAATAGAGAAAATGCTTTAGATGGTAGAGATATTCATGATATTGTTTGCCTTAAATTACCAGAGAATTGAGTCTTTTTCCCCTTGAGAAGAATCCCAATTTGAAAAAAAATGGCTTTAAATTATTCCCAAAAGGCAACTTTTTTCCCAAACAGTGCAGTCTCAGTAGTAAGTGTGCATGAATACAAACTGAAAAACACTCATTTATACATTTTTCATACCTAAAATGACTATACATTTGGATGTGCAGATTTGATGGTCTATTTATGAATCATAATTACTGTCAATAAGGGTCTTATTTCAAAGCAGGGTTTGACTCTTAAATGGGGGTCTGCAAATTTAAGTTTCAGTCAAATTCATGGTTTATTATAAATTTCCCAATTTGATAAAAATGATGCATATTTTCCCAATAAAAAAGGGTAGAGGTAGTTTTGAAAAAAGACAAAATCACTGTGGCAAGAGACTGTTAGAGATAGTTGACCTCTTAAACAAGGTGCAGTGATCGGGAAGGACGTGCGCCAGGCGCCTATAGTGCATATCGACCAGAAATGGCGCATAGAGCATAGATGCCAACCATTACGATTTTTCCGTAGTTTTTCCGATTTTGCGATAAAAACTACGCTATTACGGTCAAAGTCGAATAGTTACGGATTCCCAATCATCGACGTTCAATTTTGTAAAACGCGGATTTTTATCATTACTTTTCCGTCCTGGTCCAGTATTTAGGAAACCCCAATGTAATGCTTCCGGTTTCTCGGGAGTTATCAACCTATTGTTGGGTAACTAACTGACTTCCGAAGAGGCAAACTTGCATTTTATTAAGTAGCTTTCCCGCTTTCTCTACTTCTCCTTGACAAAACAAAAATGTTTGAGTCGAGAACATCTGAACAATTAATGAATGGAATACATACTACAGACAACATGTTAAATGACAAATTTTAGTGTACATCACTTTGCAACCACTCGTCAGTAATTTTTATTGGTAAATGCACGTTTATGAATGATTACTGAAAACTTTTCAAAAATACGGAAAATTTGATAGTTTGTTACTGATTGTGTCAAAAGGGGGTTGGCATCTATGATAGAGTGACAAATGTAAGCGCCCACGTGGCGCACAATATTTTTCACTTCATTTCGAAACGTCTAGATATCGTCAAATGGATTTCCGATCATGTTCCGTACCGCCATGTGTGTATACACAACTATGTAATGTTCCTCCAATGATAGGAGCACCTATATATTTTTGGGACGTCTCGGGTGTTTTCCTATTGTAATAGAACCATGCAGTTTAACGTCTCGGGTGTTTTCGTATGGTAATAATAGAACCATGCGGTTTAACTGATTACCCAAAAAACGTAATTAACCATCATTCTTGATATATATATAATTTTTTATAAACAACTTTAAATTTGTGAAATTTGGCTAGTAAAGACGAGATTTATCTCTAATTATAATCTTTTAAGTTAGTTTAGCTTGCTATTATTTCGATTGAAAAACCCCAAAGCCTTTTAATGAATATAGTTTTTGTCTCCATAAAAGGCGCTTAACTGTCCTTGTCATTTTTTGGTCTTTGGCTCGTTTTGACATTTTGTAAACATGACTTCAGCGAATTGTTGTTTTGTTCTATCAATTAATGATACTCTCTACTGTTAGTCTTGTCATTGTCATGAAGTAATAATAATACAAGAAGTGCAGAGGAAATGCCAGAAATGTCCTCTGATACGGAACGTCTGGAATAAGTATGGTTTCGTTGAAGACCCAAATTTAATGTACAAAAAAAAAACCATGAACATGTACAAGGCAACAAAACCAGTTTGAATATTGTAAATAAAGGTTATCTTAAATATTGTCCGGTTTGGAGGAAGTTAAAATATCTTATTGTATATTCATTGAAATTGAAATTACAAAATCACAGGAACAATATCCATGATATAATTTAAAATCATAAACTTAAGGTAAGTACCACCACCTCTTTGCACAAATATACTGATACTTTTTTTTTTTTTTACAGTAGTCAATTTAAATGGCCCATTATTTTTTAAAATGACCCATTGAATTTATTTTTTGGGGGCCCTGGGCCCATAGTGAAAAAAATCCTTCCAGATCACTGAAGGTGGTACTAACCTTAAGGCAGGTTTGACTGTATATGATTATTTTTTTTTTTCACATCTAGAATTTTTGTTAACAATAAATCATGTAAAGAATGACTTTCGATAAACTTGATCATTAACAATCCTTGTTTCAGAAGTTTCTTTTTAAGCAGAAACTTTTTTTTTAAAGGAAATACCTGCATGCATGAGATGCAAAGAGTGGAATAATTAGCAAGGAGATATGAAATTCATTTACAGGTATAATTGGATTGCTGCTACATAAGAAAAGTTCACAATGGGGAAATTGAAGTCTCTTTTGTCAAATTATTAGCTCTCAGCTGGTCCTTGCTGATGGTTTCTAGGCGACGGCAAGTAATGAAGTACAGCGCCGTATCTGTTGTATCCTTCTTCTGGTTCAGTGGGTTAGTTGTAATCAACTTTTTATTAGTTATCTATTAAAAGAGATCACCTACATTGTGGAATGTGAAATTAAGGGATAATGCTTGATTCGTTTTATCCTTGATAAGTGCCTGAATGAAGTCTGCATTAAAAGGGGCAGGGTTCACATAGCAATGTCAACATTTTTTTTTTTAAGTTCTTTTTAAATTTTTTTAATAGTTTTCTTTTCATTATAACCTTTTTCTCATTCTGAATCAGTATTAAGGTCTGCAGTATTGCTTTTAAAAATTTATAAATTATTATTTTTTAATATTCCTGAAAATTTACAGTTTATTAATTATGAGATAATGATATTATCTCTTTTGGCTTTTTAATGATCATGTCAATTGACTTCGCAAAGTTTTGGTCTCTGGCATTCCTAATGAAGGTTATTCCACTAACCAGTTGGCTACACTGAAAATTGTAACATCCATTCATTTATGTTTATGAAATATTTTAATTTCTTTTAAACATTATACTTGTCCCTCCATGTCTAGTACTTCATTTAAAAATCTTTTTTATTTTTTGAAGTATCAACACTAACCTGGGGGGTTTACTAACATGATACTTCCTAAATAGGTCGTTAGGTATTAGTGGGTGATAGAGTGGCACAAGGGAGAGAGAGATTGGTGTATGCCATTCTAGTAAGGGTTTGGGGTACTAACCAGATGGAGGGATATGGTTGCTTTGTATTCATTAAGTATATGTATGCAGAATTGAATTTATTGGGTTGAGACTGACTGTTGGTAGTTAATAACTTTCAAAAAACAGTGCCAAAAATTTAGTCTAACATGATTATAACTTCAGATAAATACCTAATACCTAAAATTCAGAATGGGACACTTAAATAAGGATTTTTTTTGGGGTGATGAAATGTAAAATTTGAAAAATGTTCTCTCTTTAGACCTATTCACGTTTAGAATTTTTTTATTTCTTTTGTTCTTTTCAATTTCGATTGACCATTATTATGATATTCAAATTTCAATTTGATGGGGAACATGATTGATAAATGGCCACCTTCTTTTTAAAATCAATTTATCACCAATTTAATGTCATATTTTTGTAACACAGTTGACATTTCTATAGGAACCAACAACTGTAAACCAACTTATTTTATGGACATTTTATTCCTGTTGCGCCATTTCTACAATATTTCACAGCTGATTTTTTTTTGCGGAGCAACGTTTCTATCAATTTTCGCAGCTGATATTTTTTTCGCGTATCACCATTTCTATCATATTTCACATGGGATTTTTACCTGTGTATATATAAAAAAAAGAAGATGTGGTATGATTGCCAATGAGACGTTACACTCCACAAGAGACTAAATGACACAGAAACTAACAGCTATAGGTCACTGTACGGCCTTCAACAATGAGCAAAGCCGATACCTCATAGTCAGCTCTTAAAGGCCCAGAAATCACAAATGTAGAATAATTCAAATGAAAAAACTTATGACCATATAGACATTTCTATCATATTTCGCAGCTGAAATTTTTTTGTTTATCTCCAAATTTATCATATTTCACAACATAGGATTTTTTCTCTCGCAAATATATAAAAAAAGATGTGTTATGATTGTCACTGTACGGCCTTCAACAATGAACAAAGCCGATACCGCACAGTCAGCTATAAAAGGCTCAGAAATCACAAATGTAAAATAATTCAAACAAAAAACTACCGGCCATATAGACATTTCTATCCTCTTTCGCAGCTGACCTTTTTTTTTTATGTATCCCCAAATCTATAATATTTTACAACACAGGATTTTTTTTCTCGCAAATATGTAAAGAAGATGTGGTATGATTGCCAGTGAAACAACTCTCCGCAAGAGACTATAAATGATAGAAATTTACAGCTATATGTCACTTTAAGGCCTTCAACAATGAGCAAAGCAGATACCGCAGTCAGCTATAAAAGGCTCAGAAATCACAATTGTAAAAATTCAAACAATAAGAATCAATACCCATATAGCCATTTTTAGCATATTTCGCATGGATATGTTTCGTGTTTATCTTATTTTTCGGGTTATTTCATTTGACAGACAATTCTATTTTGAAATATTCGTAATTTATATTCGGCTTACTTCTTTTCTTTGAAGTCTTAAATTAAGTTATTAAATTGTCTGAAAAATGAGTTGGTTCACAGTATGCTCCTCTTCTAGTCTTGGTTTCCCCCTCCCTTCCTCCCTCCTCCTTGTAGCAGTCTCAATAATCCTTTATTCCCCGCCCCAGCTGAGTCAAAGGCAGAGTCTTCAAAATTGCATATGATATGATTGCCAATAAGACAAACTCTTCATCAAGACCAAATGTCAGAGATTGATGCAGGGTCTTTAACAACGGAGAAATGACCTAATATTTCAACAATACAAATTTGGAGATGTGAGATGATTGCCAATAAGACAAACTCTTCATCTGTGAAGACCAAATGTCAGAGATTGATGCAGGGTCTTTAACAATGGAGCAATGACCCAATATTTCAACTATACAAATATGGAGATGTGATATGATTGCCAACAAGACCAACTCTTCATCAAGACCAAATGTCAGAGATTGATGCAGGGTCTTTGACAATGGAGCAGTGACATAATGTTTCATATTCAAATCACATTTACATATATAAACATCAGATGTGGTATGATTGCCATTGGGACGAGTATGTTGCTGGTTTTAGATATCCACCCTATCATTCATCTTTACATATGAAGTAGACTTGATTCAGAGGCTTCTTGGGGAAAACAGAGGAACTTGCATTGTACTTTTACCTCACATTCCCCAATTTAGGCATTTCTTTTTTCAAAATTCAAAATTACTTTTTTATTTTTTTTATGGTTGATTTTCATTTATATAAAGATAATTCAAAGTTTGTTGACATTATTGATTCCTTCTGTAATTCGTACATTATAAGCTAGTTGTAAGGAGCATCCGATACAGGAAGAACTGGCTCATATCTTGACCTTAACCTGGGGGTTGTTGGTGAGGTCAGTTGGGAACTATAAAAAATTACAACAAAGGAGACTTCTTTTTTTCTGATTGTGAACCTTCTATTATTATATCAATAATCCAGGTATACTTGAATATATGGATTTTGTATCTCCATGTTGATTATTCCACTCTATGCATGTGCTGTACTTGTTTCCTAAATAATAAAATGTTTGCTGTTTTTAAAGGATATCACTGAACCAAGGTTCTTAATGATAAAAGTTGTAAACAGAATAATTACAAGAAAATGTGGTATGATTGCCAATAAGACAACTCTCCACAAGAGACCAAAATGAATAAAGACAACAGTTAGTATACAACTGTTCAAAAGTCGTAAATCGATTGAGAGAAAAATAAACAAATCTGGGTAACAAACTAATACCGAGGGAAACACATCAACTATATATATAAGAGGAAAACAACAACAGAAACACTGAAGTGCAACAAAAATAAACCGTAATGGATGATGATGATACATAGAAACGACAAAAATGACATAACAATTAACAACTATAAGTTACTTTACAACCTTCACCAATGAGCAAAAGCCATATGGTATAGTCAGCTAAAATAGGCTCAAAAATGACGAATACAAAACAATTCAAATGGGGTTTAAACTAGTTTGATGGCGCCAATGCTCCCTTTACCTTTTCACATAATAATTTGTTTTATCTAGAGCTCTAAAAAAATAAATAAATAATAATATGAAAACAAAATTGTAAAAATGAAATAAAAAAAAATATGAAAAAATAAAATATGAAAACAAAATTGTAAAAAAATAAATAAAAAAAATAAGAAAAAATAAAATACCAAAAAATAATATGAAAACAAAATTGTAAAAAAATAAATAAAAAAAAATAAAATAAATAAAATACCAAAAAAAGTTATATGAAAACAAAATTGTGAATAGAATTCTAGTTAATAAACATGGAGGGTGGTGGGATTATTTTGAATATTATTTATGCCCTGCTGTACATTCATTCCAAAATTGGTCTCCATTCTCATAACTTAAGCTTGACTTGGATTTATGTTATAAAACAAGTACACAATGCCGAATTCTACAAATAGATATAGGAAGATGTGATATGAGTGCCAGTGAGACAACTCTCCATCCACGTAACAATTTATAAAAGTAAACCATATAGGTCAATGTACGGCCTTCAACATGGAGCATTGGCTCACACCGAACAACAAGCTATAGGGGCCCTAAAATTACTGATGTAAAACCAATCAAACAGGAAAACACAGATCAAGTTTAAATTTGGTTGATAACACTTTTACTATTTTGGAATTGTGCCACTTAATATGAAATTAAGGGTATCATTTGTGTCCCATGGACACACAATCTATTAATTTTTCAATGAGTTATGAAATTAAAAACATCTGATATTTTTATTATCTATAGAGCTTTGTAAAAAAAAAAACCCTAAAAAAAGATAAAATGACAAAAAATAATTTGAAAACAAAATTGTAAACAGAGTTCTAGATAATAAACATTAAGGTGGTGTTATAAGTGGGAATATTTTAAATTTTGGAATAATCCAAAAATGTGAAATTTTTCAACAATGAAGAATTTGAAGGATAACTTATAAATCCTCACAACAAAAAAGACACTACCGTGTGACAGCTAGTTCAAAGACAATAACAACTAATAAAAAATTATGCATCTACGACTAAAATATCAATCAGTACACATCCACACCAATGAATTTAGTGTAAAGACGTCATTGACAATTGGAGAAAACCATGACCTTGTGCAGTTCATTTCTTTGTATGATTTATTCATGATTAACCAAAATTCTAGAAATAAAAAATTATTCAAGTAATAAATCCTTATAATGGCGTATGATAAATATAAATATAAATTCGTAAAATATTTAGAAACAGCATCAAAGACAAAAGATTGATCTTTTTTTAATTTCTGTATATTACTGATAATAGATTCTCTCTTTTTAAATTCAATATGACACTGACAGCAGCAATAGCAGGCGAAACACTAAGGTTCCGCACAACCCCTTATGAAATCTTTAATCTTTGACATGAAATCAAACGGACTAAGTCGAATGGTCCTATACCATTGCATGTTTATGTCTGTATTTTTTTTTATCTTTATGTGTACATCATGTGATATGAACATCTGCAGACTTGGAGGACATCTCAAGGTTAAATTTGATGGACTGTCTGTCTAAAATCCATACAAATGTTTTACTTGTTTGGGGAGTCAAGGCATTGTTCATTGTTTTTTTTTTTTTTTTACTTTTTGTAAATTGTATATATGTTTTAGAATAGTTTAAAACAAACCTAAGAATTTGGATCAGATTCTTGAACCGGAATTTGACAGCTAAATGTTCCATTAAACCTCAATGATTCCAATTCATTATTCGTAAAATTTCCGTTTACATATAGCACTTAAATCCAGCTGCATAAAAGTAACAACATATCTTCCAGGATTAATTTAAATAAGTACATCTAAGGACTTCATTTTTGGGGAACATGTATTCTAAAATAAATATATCATATTTTCATCCCTAAATACAGGAGGTGAGGATTGGGGTCATCTCTATTGAATGTTTTGCATTTTGTAGAACTAGGGCAACAAAACTGTTATTTCAGGAAATATGAATATTTTTTAACCAAAAATGATCAGAAAACATTTGAGAAATTCATTTTGAAATTATTTCAAGAAGATCTCACCAGTAATATTAGAGGTAGAGTATTGGAAAGTCAAGAACCCAATATAGTCATTGAGGAACTTTAAACAAAAAATATAGTAAAACCTTCAGACAGAGATTCAGAACTATGCACAACAGAGATATACTTCTGAACTTAAAAAAAAGATTTTCAAAATTTTATAACAGCAATTTCATATATTTCCACACCTTTACTAAAGTACTGGCTACTTGCATTTTGCTAGTGATACTTTCAAGAAGGAAAAGTCCACCAGCCATGATATCTTCACAGTGATAATGATGACCCTTACCTCTACTTATGTTTTTAGGTTTTGGCAAAGTTTGAGAAAATTCTATTGTAGGAAATATATATGATGGCATAATCCTCCTTAAGGGGTCAATTGTACTAAATTGCAAATTTCAATAGAAGTACAAATTTAATTGAAAATTAAAATCTTAATACAAACATTGAGGAGATTATTAAACCAAGAAGAATTAAAAATAATTTCAAATTTCAAACCATCACAATTTATGTTACAAATAATATGAGTAAAAAAATCTTTTGAATTATTCATGTTCTAATTTTTCCCCCAAGGGTGACTGGGGAATAGAAATATGGTCACTTGGTCTTCTTCCGACCGACAGTAAAACGCTTGCCAAAGTGGGGCATCCGTTTGGCTGTGCAGGATGTATCAAGTTTGCAGCCAATTCCTTGCTTCATGAAAAGAGGGTGCCATGGTCTTTGCACGCTAAGAAACCTTGCAATAACTGTTTGAGGGGTCGGTAGGTAGCCTGTTGCATGGCAAAATTTCTAACCCTATCCAATATACCCTCATATTCCAGTGGCAGTCCAAATTTCCCCGACCATCATTCTGGATGGCCTCTATTATTACAAGACTTACATATTGTAATTTATATTGTTTCGTTGTTCTCGTCCTGAAAATGCATGAACTATTTGCCACTGATATTTTTGTAAAAAAAATTTTTTTATCAGTTTATTTTATGCAGGGGTAACTCAAAATTGAAAAGGATGGGTTTTTTTTTCAGAGAGGGAAGAGGATAGGAAATTGTATTAGAATGTCAATAACATGGCAAAATGAAATAATAAAATGTTTTTTCTTTGTCAATCAACATTTTTATGCCCCATTTATGGGCATTATATTTTCTGGTCTGTGCATCCGTTCGTTCGTCCGTTCGTCTGTCCCGCTTCATGTTAAAGTTTTTGGTCGGTAGTTTTTGATGAAGTTGAAGTCCAATCAACTTGAAACTTAGTACACATGTTCACTATGATATGATCTTTCTAATTTGTATGCCAAATTAGAGATTTTCCCGGTCCACTGAACATAGAAAATGATAGTGCGGATGGGGCATCTGTGTATACTGGGGACACATTCTTGTTTTTGCTTTAAAATGGCTTCGAAGTTGGAATATATAAATGGAAGTACATTCTTTTAACTAGAGATATTTGGAGTCAAAACCTATCTTCTTCATATTTTCCACTCTAAAATTGTCTTAAAATTTTGCATTATTCTGAATTAGGATGACTTTTTTTTTATACATGTAACCTTTAACATCTGATATTTTTATTTTCTAGAGCTCTGTAAAAAAAAAAAAAAAAAATATATAAAAAAAAGAAAACACCAAAAAAAATATATGAAAACAAAATTGTAAACAGAGTTCTAGATAATAAACATTGAGGGTGGTGTAAAAAGTGGGATTATTTAAAAATTTTATGACCCCTGTCTAAAAGTCTTCTACAGTTATCATGTTTAAAACAAACAAAAATTGGAATGGGTCCTTTTTGTAGGGACAGTGCTACTCTGCACCTAAAAGAACCCTTGCCACATCTCTTTTGAGGTGTCAGTAGGATGTGGCTTGTTGCAAGGCTAACTTTCTGTCCAACATTATCCTCCTCTCCGTTGGCAGTCAAAATTTCCCCTTCATCATCGGCCCACTTTATAGAACCTACACATTAATTTGTTATGATATCAAGAGATGTGAGACAACTATCCTACAGAGACCAAATGATGTAAAATAGGTTACTGTATGGGCTTCAACAATGAGAAAATCCACTAACATTAAAATTTTGCAATATTTTGATTTAAAATGACTTTTTTTTTATACCTCCAACCTTTAACATTTGATATTTTTATTATCTAGAGCTTTTTAAAAAAAAAAAATTATAAAAAAAGAAAATACTAAAAAATAATATGAAAACAAAATAGTAAACAGAAATTTAGATAATAAACATTGAGGGTGGAATTATTTTGATATTTTTTATGACCTCCCGCCGTAAAGTCTTCTAAAGTTATCATATTTAAAACAAACAAAAATTTGGAATAGTAGTGAGTTTAAAAAGTATAGGTCCTTTTTGTAGGGACGTTAAAGAACCCTTAATGTCACAACTCTTTTGAGGTGTCAGTAGGACGTGGCTTGTTTCAAGGCTAACTTTCTGTCCAACATTATCCTCCTCCCGGTTGGCAGTCAAAATTTCCCATCCCTTCACCATCGGCCCACTTTATAGAACCTACAAATTGATTTGTTGTGATATCAAGAGATGTGAGACAACTATCCTACAGAGACCAAATGTTGTTAATGTAAAATAGGTACTGTATGGGCTTCAAAAATGAGAAAATCCACTAACATTAAAATTTTGCAAAATTCTGATTAAGAATTGACTTTTTTTTTTTACCTCCAACCTTTAACATCTGATCTTTTTATTATCTAGAGCTCTGTAAAAAAAAAGAAAAATATATAAAAAAAGAAAATACCAAAAAATAATATTAAAACAAAATAGTAAATAGAGTTCTAGATAATAAACATTGAGGATGGGATTATTTTGATATTTTCTATGACCCCCTGCCTTAAATTCTTCTGAAGTTATCATATTTATTACAAACAAAAATTGGAATGGCAGTTTAAAAAGTATAGGTCCTTTTTGTAGGGACAGTGCAACTCTGCACATTTAAGAACCTTGCCACAACTCTTTTGAGGTGTCAGTAGGACGTGACTTGTTGCAAGGCTAACTTTCTGCCCAACATAATCTTCCTCTCGGCAGTCAAAATTTCCCCTACCTTCATCGGACCACTTCATGGAACCTACAAATTGATTTGTTATGATATTAAGAGATGTGAGACAACTATCCTACAGAGACCAAATGATGTTAATGTAAAATAGGTTACTGTATGGGCTTCAACAATGCGAAAAACCACTAACATTAGAATTTGCAATATTCTGATTTAGAATGACTTTTTTTATACCTCCAACCTTTAACATCTGATATTTTTATTATCTAGAGCTCTGTAAAAAAGAAAAAAAGTATAAATAAAGAAAATACCCAAAAATAATATGAAAACAAAATAGTAAACAGAGTTCTAGATAATAAACATTCAGGGTGGGATTAATTTGATATTTTTTATGACCCCCGCCTTGAAGTCTTCTAAAGTTATCATATTTATTACAAACAAAAATTGAAATGGCAGTTTAAAAAGTATATGTCCTTTTTGTAGGGACAGTGCAATTCTGCACGTTAAAAAAAACCTTGTCACAACTCTTTTGAGGTGTCAGTAGGATGTCGCTTGTTGCAAGGCTAACTTTCTGTCCAACATTATCCTCCTCTCCGTTGGCAGTCAAAATTTCCCCTTCCTTCATCATCGGACCACTTTATAGAACCTACAAATTAATTTATGATATCAAGAGATGTGAGACAACTATCCTACAGAGACCAAATGAGGTTGATGTAAAATAGGTTACTGTATGGACTTCAACAATGCGAAAAACCACTAACATTAACATTTTGCAATATTCTGATTTAGAATGACTTTTTTTATACCTCCAACCTTTAACATCTGATATTTTTATTATCTAGAGCTCTGTAAAAAAAAAGAAAAAAAAGTATAAAAAAAGAACATACCCCAAAAATAATATGAAAACAAAATAGTTAACAGAGTTCTAGATAATAAACATTCAGGGTGGGATTATTTTGATATTTTTTATGACCTCCCACCTTAAAGTCTTCTAAAGTTATCATATTTAAAACCAACAAAAATTGGAATGGCAGCTTAAAAAGTATAGGTCCTTTTTGTAGGGACAGTGCAACTCTGCACGTTAAAGAACCCTTTCCACAACTCTTTTGAGGTGTCAGTAGGACGTGGCTTGTTGCAAGGCTAACTTTCTGTCCAACATTATCCTCCTCTCGGTTGGCAGTCAAAATTTACCCTCCCTTCATCATCGGCCCACTTTATAGAACCTACAAATTGATTTGTTATGATTTCAAGAGATGTGAGACAACTATCCTACAGAGACCAAATGATGTTGATGTAAAATAGGTTACTGTATGGACTTCAACAATGAGAAAATCCACATATAGTTGAGCAGTAAGAGACTTAAAGAGGCTGGAAGGTACAAAAAAATCAGCAAAAATTTAAACACTTTTTTTTCATTACAGATTTTATTTATTACTTTATTAGTTGTTACTTTATCAGATGGTACAAAAATCAACTAAAAAAAATCGTTTTGGCCCCAGATGACTTTTAAAATGTATATATTATTAAAAAAGCTCCAAATTATCTACCTTTGGTGCAAAAATGCCCTTTTTTTGGCATACAAATTGAAATATCTTTTTTTAACTCATTGGTGACCTCTATTTTTTTTTTTCGATTAAGCTGAACTTAAACTAAACTATTGCAAAATTTAAGCGATTTCTGTCATTTAGTTCTTTTTTTATTTCGATATAACCTCTATTTCTCCTATTAGTTCAACAGAAAAAAATTACCTTTACAAAAAATGTATGCTTCTTTAGATGTCAGATTGTGAGCTTAAATGAACGGTGACCCCATTTTTTTTATTTTATTTTTCTTTTTAAGTATATATGAGAAAGTTCACTTATAAAAAATATAGTGAAATCCTATACATGTATTTAAAAAAAAAAATTGATTTATACCCGTGAGCCCTCTTAATTGGAGATTACCCTTCCTTCATCATCGGCCCACTTTATAGAACCTACAAATTGATTTGTTATGATTTCAAGAGATGTGAGACAACTATCCTACAGAGACCAAATGATGTTGATGTAAAATAGGTTACTGTATGGACTTCAACAATGAGAAAATCCACATATAGTTGAGCAGTAAGAGACTTAAAGAGGCTGGAAGGTACAAAAATTTCAGCAAAAATTTAAACACTTTTTTTTCATTACAGATTTTATTTATTACTTTATTAGTTGTTACTTTATCAGATGGTACAAAAATCAACTAAAAAAATCGTTTTGGCCCCAGATGACTTTTAAAATGTATATATTATTAAAAAAGCTCCAAATTATCTACCTTTGGTGCAAAAATGCCCTTTTTTTGGCATACAAATTGAAATATCTTTTTTTAACTCATTGGTGACCTCTATTTTTTTTTTTCGATTAAGCTGAACTTAAACTAAACTATTGCAAAATTTAAGCGATTTCTGTCATTTAGTTCTTTTTTTATTTCGATATTACCTCTATTTCTCCTATTAGTTCAACAGAAAAAAATTACCTTTACAAAAATGTATGCTTCTTTAGAAGGCAGATTGTGAGCTTAAATGAACGGTGACCCCATTTTTTAATTTTCTTTTTCCTTTTAAGTATATATGAGAAAGTTCATTTGTAGAAAATATAGTGAAATCCTATACATGTATTTAAAAAAAAATTGATTTATACCCGTGAGCCCTCTTAATTGGAGATTTCAATCTATTCAATGGTGATAAATCAACAGCCTGATTTAATTATGGGCATAATTGAAACAATGAATTGTTCAAGTATTCATTTCTTCTCTATATTGACATCAAATGTAAAAGATAAAAAAAAACCAGTTCAAAATATTAGTTGAGGGGTATACCAAAAATAAAACCCACAAAAAAAAAGAGAATAGAAAGAAAATGTTTTCAGGATAGCCGTTATCATCTGATATTTTAATTATTTAGAGCTCTGTAAGAAAAAAAAAAAAAAAAAAAATAATATGAAAACAGAGTTCTAGATAATAAACATTGAAGGTGGTATAAAAAGTGGGCATATTTAAAATTTCTTTTTATTCAATATATTTAATATTTTAATATAAACAACTCATGGTTTTTGGCGAATTCTTTTAGATTTTAATTTGGAGACAAAATCTTTCTTCTCCAAATATTACACGCTAACATTGTCTTTTAAAATGCAAGAATTTGATTTTGAATGACTTTGTTTAAACCTATAACCTTAAACATCTGATATTTTTATTATCTAGAGCTCTGTAAAAAAAAATGTAAAGAAGTTAATTAAAAAAGAAGAAATAACAAAAAATAATATGAAAACAAAATTGTAAACAGAGTTCTAGATAATAAACATTGAGGGTGGAATAAAAAGTGGGCATATTTAAAATTTCTTTATATTCAATATATTTATGAATAAAAACTCATAGTTTTTTGTGAATTCTTTGTGCTACATAGGTTTTTTCTTTCATTAGTATATATTAACTTGTTAATTTGTCAAGCTGTACATTTTGTATGGTATCGAAAAATGGCTTTAAAAATTGGAATGTTTAATTGGAAGTGTAATTCTTTTAAATTTTTATTTGGAGACAAAATCTATCTTCTCCAAATATTACACGCTAACATTGTCTTTTAAAATGCAAGAATTTGATTTTGAATGACTGTTTAAACTTATAACCTTAAACATCTGATATTTTTATTATCTAGAGCCCTGTAAAAAAAAAAAAAAAAAAAAAAAAATGTAAAAAAGTTAAATAAAAAAGAAGAAATAACAAAAAATAATATGAAAACAACATTGTAAACAGAGTTCTAGATGATAAACATTGAGGGTGGAATAAAAAGTGGGCATATTTAAAATTTCTTTATATTCAATATATTTATGAATACAAACTCATAGTTTTTTTGTGAATTCTTTGTGCTGCATAGGTTTTTTCTTTCATTAGTATATATTAACTTGTTAATTTGTCAAGCTGTACATTTTGTATGGTATTGAAAAATGGCTTTAAAAATTGGAATGTTTAATTAGAAGTGCAATTCTTTTAATTTTTTATTTGGAGACAAAATCTATCTTCTCCAAATATTACAGCTAACATTGTCTTTTAAAATGCAAGAATTTGATTTTGAATGACTGTTTAAACTTATAACCTTAAACATCTGATATTTTTATTATCTAGAGCTCTGTAAAAAAAAAAAAAAAAAAATGTAAAAAAAAGAAGAAATAACAAAAAATAATATGAAAACAAAATTGTAAACAGAGTTCTAGATAATAAACATTGAGGGTGGAATAAAAAGTGGGCATATTTAAAATTTCTTTATATTCAATATATTTATGAATAAAAACTCATAGTTTTTTGTGAATTCTTTGTGCTGCATAGGTTTTTTCTTTCATTAGTATATATTAACTTGTTCATTTGTCAAGCTGTACATTTTGTAAAGTTGGAATATTTAATTGGAAGTGCAATTCTTTTAATTTTAGTAATTTGGAGACAACATTTATCTTCTCCAAATATTACACGCTAACATCGTCTTTAAATTTTGCTATAATTTGATTTTGAATGACTTTTTTAAACCTATAACCTTAAACATATAATATTTTATTATCTAGAGCTCTGTAAAAAAAAAAAAAAAAATGTAAAAAAAAAATAAATAACAAAAAATAATATGAAAACAAAATTGTAAACAGAGTTCTAGATAATAAACATTTAAGGGTGGTGTAAAAAGTAGGCATATTTAAAATTTGTTTATTATTATGTAAAATGTTTATTGTGAAGTCTTGGAAAATTGTGAAACTTTAGAACTGTGTTTATTTGAGATGTCTATATTCAATCTTCAATGATGGTCATGGCAATGGAGGACAATAGAATATTGCTCTGTGAAGAAACTGACTTTTTTATATCGAGAAAGATGCAACAGCAGTTATCAATGATATCTAAAGAGACAAAAGACTGAGAAATACTAATTGATATGAGATTGATGGATATGTACAGTCGGACAACTGGCACACTTGTTCATGTTCCTAAATAATGATATATATAGTGAAAAAATGTTCATACATAATGGTCTATAAGAAAGACATGTTCCTATATAATGTTCCATAAGAAAGACATGTTCCTATTTAATGTTTTATAAGAAAGACATGTTCCTTTATAATGTTCTATAGTGAAGACACGTAACTACATACTGTTCTATAATGAAGACATGTTCCTTTATAATGTTCTATAGTGAAGACACGTAACTACATACTGTTCTATAATGAAGACATGTTCCTTTATAATGTTCTATAGTGGACATGTTCCTAAACAATGATATATATAGTGAAGAAATGTTCCTTCATACTGTTCTATAGAGAAGACATGCTTCTACATAATGTACTATGGTGAAGAAAGCTGTTCTATAGCACAAACAGATGTTCCTTAGTTGCAATGAAGTGTTCAGAAGACAGACAGAGTTTCCTTTTGCAATGAAGTATCCAGAACTCATAGCTGATAAAGATTTCCAACTCTTCATTACATATTCTGCTGTTTTCTCAAGAAAAACACAAGGTATTGATAGTTTAAGTCTGTAAAAAGTGTATTATTTGCACACAATTTAAATTTTGAATTTAAATGGCCAAACCTGTTAGTGTGGATTTATTGTGATATTCTAGTTCTAGATTAATGTGAGGGAAATTTCTCCCTTGTAATATCTTTTTGATAATATTTTGTAATTTTTTCTGGTTTTCTTTTTTATTGTTGAATATGAAGAATTGTGAAATGTGTATGACTTGATAAGATAATGAAAAGAAAAGTTATATTAAAACTTTCAATAAATACTTTTTGAAAATTCTTTTCCTAAGTTGAAAACATTGAAAATGCCTATAAAAACAATAGCTTAATATTTCATCAGAATGTATTGTAAGGCAGCATGCTATTTTGAATGTTGTTTATTTGCATGATCCGTCTAAACTGATTTTACATAGTAAAAACAAATTAATTGAATGCTAACAAGGGGAAATAATTTATCAAATTTTAAAAGAAAAATACCAGTATTAGCACTTGAAAAAAGCTTAAAAGTAAGAACTATACCAAGCTTACATCTTACTGCAAGTTAAAGTTGGCACCAACTACCAAACTGAGGGAATTCTATGCAAAATTCGAATCTTCTTCTAACCATTTATTGAAAAACTAATAACGAACATAAATAATATTGATAGAAAAAGAATAAAAAATATATTTAACAATAATGTCATATTAGCTATGCCAATAAGATGATGTGGTATGATTGCCAATTGAGACATCTATATAGCAGGGACCAAAT
This sequence comes from Mytilus galloprovincialis, assembly GCA_037788925.1. Classification (NCBI taxonomy): domain Eukaryota; kingdom Metazoa; phylum Mollusca; class Bivalvia; order Mytilida; family Mytilidae; genus Mytilus; species Mytilus galloprovincialis. The sequence continues at coordinate 57,370,025 of CM075342.1, forward strand.
GAAATCAATTAGTTTGACGATCTCCTTATTATAGAATTTTAAAAAAAGATATGAAAATCTTAATTAAATAGTTTTAATTTAAAAGATTATTTCAAGTCTAAGTATGTGACTGCCATTCATAAAAATGCATTATCTTTATTCCAGATTTCAACGTTCATCCTGAAAGTGCTGACCATCTCAAATCAAGGATCCATCACAAAAGTACTGGATATCTACAGATATTAGACTTATGGAGAATATTCTGATAAATTAATGTAAGTGTTTACATTAAGTAATCTGGTGGGTTGATTGTGGTCCCTTATGTATACAATCACCTGAATTAATATGGAATTGAAACCATTTTACAGCACTATAATAGAAGCCAGCATATGCTTTTTAATATTCAAAACAAAACACAATCTATTTTCAAAATACCTAGTAATTTCTTGTAATTCTGTCAATTTTTTCATGTTTTTATGGCAAATTTGATGGGATTGATAAAAAAAGTAGTACTGGGGTAAATGTGATATGTATTGGACCAAATAGTCAAATTGTTAAGTATTATAAGGGTGTTCTCCCTGTTTTCAAAATGCTGTAAAATTCTTAATATCCTAGAGCTTGTCAATCACTATAGCAGATAAAATATGGGTTCCCAATTACCATCTAGACAATTGTTTTTGTTATCTTTAACTGAAGATTTTTTTGTCTTTTTTTTGGCCAGTTATATGACGAGTGGATAAAAATATTTCAACATTATTCAAATTTGTCTTCCTTAAATTTGTTTATTTATGTCTTAGGGGAAATAACTGGCAAAAGAAATAAATGTTGTTCTGAGTGATGGAGATGATCCCTAAAACTAAGAAATATTTTCTGTTTTTCAGATGTACGACAAATGCCAAAAGTATCAAACCAGCAAAATTATTTGATGGAAGTAAAACATAAGAGCAGGATCTCACCTCATACAAGGTTTGTATTCTTTAACTTCCTTAGTGAATTATTTATCTGTCCATCGGATGTCACAATGTTCTAATAAAAATATTTGCAGTTTGCTTGCCAATGAGACAACTCTCTATCAAAGACCAAATGAAGTAAAAGTTAGCAACTCTATCTTTCATGGTTGGCAACTTTTGGGTCAACTTATGAATATGATGTTCTGGAAAATAACCAGTTGATTAAATGAACTGTACTTTTATTGTTGTTGTTCATCATAACAGTTGCTGCAGTGTCTTCAACTGAAATGCTTATACTTAATAACAATGTCAAGATGAACCCTATTGTCAACGTGAACATTATATGTTCAATAATGGTAACATTACTACAAGTTGAGGTATTTTGTGAGCAGATTATTGGAAGTAGAAGAAATTAATTATCTACATGTATTTGGGTTATTTTTAGTTTTTGTCTCGTATGCCTCACCTCTTTGTATTCGTTTCTGCATGGCTGTTTTGAGACTTTTAGAACTTGTACTAAGTGTGCTTGAGGGACTTAAATCTGGGAAAATATTTCTATGGGGTTGTAATTTAGTCTTCAGAAAAGTACTGAACTTCTCTCCATTATTGCTGTAAAATGTTTTTGTTCAACATTCAAGTGCTGTTCCCATGTTCTTTTGACATTTTTATCATCCAATTGAATTAACTAATTTATTTTTTGTTTATAGTGAGGAGGAAAAATTGAACTGATGAACTTATCAGAGAAACATCTGAAAGGTATACAAAAGAAAATCAAAACACATGGAATAAGGAAAGAGAAAGATGAACTCATAGACTAAAGGGTAGATGATACTAGAAAAATACTGAAATTTAATTAACAAGAGAAATAATCTGAAGGTTAAACATTATAAGAATAACAGAACACATGGAATAAGGAAAGAGAAAGATGAACTCATAGACTAAAGGGTAGATGATACTAGAAAAAATACTGAAATTTAATTAACAAGAGAAATAATCTGAAGGTTAAACATTATAAGAATAACAGAACACATGGAATAAGGAAAGAGAAAGATGAACTTGTAGACTAAAGGGTAGATGATATTAGAAAAATACTGAAATTTAATTAACAAGAGAAACCTTCATCATAGCTTATCAACAGCTACTTCATCACCAACTTAGAGATTATGTCTTTAGCTGACTCAACTGATGAACAGAACAAACGTGACAGATTAACAACATAGTAAAACAATGAACATGTCAGAGACAAAATATTCTTGGCAATTAAAATATACGACTGAAATTTCATAATTGTATATGGTCAGCGGACCCCGGGAGAGAGACAGAGATGGAGAATGGTCAGAGTGGGAGAGAAAGAATGAGAACAGTTATGTTAATGAGAGAGGAGAGAGAGAATAAATATTGCAACTGGTAAATTTGTCTTCAACCAAACACATGGCTTGCGTTGATGTGTTTAACCTTAGACATCTGATATTTTTATTGTCTAGAGCTCTGTAAAACATAATATGAAAACAAAATTTAAACAGAGTTCTAGATAATAAACCCTAAGGGTGGTGTAAAAAGTGAGAATGTAGTAATCGGACGTACAATTCTTTAGATTTTAGATATTTGGAGACAAAACCTATTCTTCCATTTATTCCACTCTAAAGTGTCATAAATTTGCAATATTCCTATTTTGAATGTCTTTGCTTATACCTCTGACCTTAGACATCCAATACTTTTATTATCTAAAGATCATTAGTGTTTTTTAAGAAATAGATTTTTGTCGAGCTGTACATTTTTCTTATGTATTGAAAATGACTTTGAACTTAATATATTTAATTGGAAGCAGAATTTTTTTATAATTAGATATTGGAGACAAAACCTATCTTCTCCATATATTACATCCTTACAGTGTCTTAAATTTGCAATATTCTGATTTCAAATATCATTGCTTATACCTTGCACCCTAGACGTCCAATATCTTTATTATCTAGAGCTCTGTAAAAAAAAAAAAAAAATGTAAAAAAAAGAAGAAATAACAAAAAATAATATGAAAACAAAATTGTAAACAGAGTTCTAGATAATAAACATTAAGGATGGTGTAAAAAGTGTGTATGCTTTAAAATTCATCCCCCTCAAATATATTTATGAAATTAAATACAACATATATATTTTGGTTAATGATTTGTGTTCAATAAGCTTTTTCCTTCCATTAGTATATTAAATTGATTTTTTGTCAAGCTGTTAATTTTTCTTGTGAAAATGTCTTTAAAATTTACATGTTTAATTGAAAATAGAATTCTTTAAATATAGATATTGGAGACAAGACCTATCTTCTCTGTATATTTCACGCTAACAGTGTCTTAGATTTGCAATGTCTTGGCTTATACCTCTAAGTCCTGAGACATCCAATATTTTTATGCTCCACCTACGATAGTAGAGGGCATTATGTTTTCTGGTCTGTGGCTCCGTTCGTTCGTTCGTCCGTCCGTCCGTCCGTTCGTTCGTTCGTTCGTTCGTTCGTTCGTTCATCCCGCTTCAGGTTAAAGTTTTTGGTCAAGGTAGTTTTTGATGAAATTGAAGTCCAATCAACTTGAAACTTAGTACACATGTTCCCTATAGTATAATCTTTCTAATTTTAATGCCAAATTAGATATTTACCCAATTTCAAAGTCCATAAAACATGGAAAATGATAGTGCGAGTGGGGCATCCGTGTACTTTGGACACATTCTTGTTCTTATCTAGAGCTCTGTAAAAAAGAAAATGTAGAAGAAAAAAAATACTAGTAACAAAAAAATAATATGAAAAAGAAATTGTAAAAATAGTTCTAGATAATAAACATTGGTTAGAGGTATAGGGGGAGGGTTGAGATCTCACAAACATGTTTAACCCCGCCGCATTTTTGCGCCTGTCCCAAGTCAGGAGCCTCTGGCCTTTGTTAGTCTTGTATTATTTTAATTTTAGTTTCTTGTGTATAATTTGGAAATTAGTATGGCGTTCATTATCACTGGACTAGTATATATTTGTTTAGGGGCCAGCTGAAGGACGCCTCCGGGTGCGGGAATTTCTCGCTACATTGAAGACCTGTTGGTGACCCTCTGCTGTTGTTTTTTATTTGGGCGGGTTGTTGTCTCTTTGACACATTCCCCATTTCCATTCTCAATTTTATTAAGGGTGGTGTAAAAAGTGGGTATATTTTGAATTCTTAAATGGCCTTACAGTTTAAATGTTTAAATGGAAGTAGAATTCTTTCAATTTTAGATGTTTTGAGATGAAACCTAATATCTCCTTATGCTGTGTAACAGTGTCTTAAATTTTGCAATATTGTGATTTTGAATTTGTCTAACATTTTACATTTGAATTCCATTCATATTAAAATAATATGTGAAGCAATTTTTCTTGTTATTAAGGATATTTATATTAAATGTTTTGTCTCACCTGCCACAAAAGCTTCAGAATGCAAGACATAGGGATCTGGCGGCGGCAGAAGCTATTTGTATTAAGCTTTATATTTCAGAAATTGAGAAATTGATAGGCTTGGAGGATACATACCATTAATACAGACAGATGCCATGTTTGGAAGTTTCCGTCTGTCACATGTCTGTTGTCTTTGATCTCATTTTTAGCTCACCTGGCCCAAAGGGCCAATTGAGCTTTTCTCATCACTTGGCATCCGTCGTCCGTCCGCGTCGTTTACTTTTTACATTTTACATTTTGAACTTCTTCTAAGGAACCCCTGAATGAAATCGAACCAAACATAGCATGCATGTTCCTTATGAAGTGCGGACCAAGTATTGTTACTTTTTAGCCGATCCATCATCCAAGATGGCCACCAGCGGGGGACTTGTTTAACATAGGACCCTAGATGGGAAATGCATCCAAATGTCTTCTTTTAGAGAACCACTGAATGGAATGAAACCAAACATAGCATGAATGTTCCTTATGAGGTGCTGACCAAGTGTTGTTTCTTTGTAGCCGAACCATCATCCAAGATGGCCGCCAGCTAGGGACTTAGTTTAACATAGGACCCAAGTAAAATACATACAAATGTCTTCTTTTAGAGAACCACTGAATGGAATGAAACCAAACATAGCATGAATGTTCCGTATGAGGTGCTGACCAAGTGTTGTTATTTTGTAACCGATCCATCATTCAAGATGGCTGCCAACGAGGGACTTAGTTTAACATATTACCCAAGGGAAATGCATACAAATTTCTTCTTTTAGAGAACCACTGAATGGAATGAAACCAAACATAGCATGAATGTTCCTTATGAGGTGCTGACCCAAGTGTTGTTACTTTGTAGCCAATCCATCTTCCAAGATGGCCGCCATCGGGGGACTTAGTTTAACATAGGACCCTACAGGAAATTCATACAAATTTCTTCTTTTAGAGAACCACTGAATGGAATGAAACCAAACATAATTTGAATGTTCTTTATGAGGTGCTGACCAAGTGTTGTTTCTTTGTCGCTAACCAACATCCAAGGTGACCGCCAGTGGGCGTGCTTAGTTTAACATAGGACCAATTTCTTCTTTTAGAGAACCACTGAATGGAATGAAACCAACCATAGCATGAATGTTCCTTATGAGATGCTGAACAAGTGTTGTTACTTTGTAGCTGATCCATCATCCAAGATGACCGCCAGCGGGGGACTTAGTTTAACATAGGACCCCACGAGAAGTACATACAAATGTCTTCTTTTAGAAAACCACAGAATGGAATGCAATATTTAACCAAATTTTATCTTTTTAATATGATTTCAAAAACCCAAGTAGAGTCAGGTGAGCGATACAGGCTCCTGAGAGCCTCTAGTTATGGTCAATCAACCTCTTGAAAAAAAGTTTTTTTATTTGAATTTCTCAATGATGAGTAATAGGATTTGATATATGGGTCATTGCGATGTCTATATTTTCTTCAGACAGAGTTCACTTGACCTTAACCTCATTGATCAAGGTGATAGTTGTGATTGAATCCGCTTCCCAGATACTGTAAGCAGAACTTCAATTTTATTTGGTGTATGGAATGATTGTAAGATGTACATGTCAGTCTGGCAGGCATATCTGACATATGGATTTCTTTCTTATTTCCTTAAATTGTTTATACACTCAAACTTTAATTTTAATCGTTTTAGATATTTTTTAGATTTTGTTTCTGTTTAGAATTTTATTAGAAAATAAACTTTTACACTAGTTTTATTTAACATATATTTAATTCAAATTCAGTATAACTTTATTCTTTCAATGTGCATTTACATTTGATTTCATATGACAGTTTATTATAAACTCGGTTGGGGGTACGCGAAGAAGACGAAGGCTAATTTGGCTACGCGTCCCCACATGCGAAGAAACAATAAATTCAATAATTGACAGGTATAAGAAACCTAGAAATGACCAGAGATGACGATTTTGCCAAGCAATGTATTTGCTCATATAACCAATAACCAAGATTCATAAAACAGTTTAATATTTAATAGACAAAGACAATAAAAACATAAATATTGCAGTATCTCAATGTGAAGTTTTAAATTCTTAAATTTTCTAGAATTTCAATACATTTTCAAACCTCTTCTTTTAGGATAAAACGATGTAATTGCGGTGAAAAATACCAATAAAAAGTCGACCAATTCAAGGAAGTGTTAGGCCTTGGTGCTATCTAATTGAATTCAATAGATATATTCACCAACTATAATTTTAGAGGTGTCCGTTTACTTAAAATATTAAGAGTTGTACACTAGTCGGCTTTAACTTAAACTAGAGGCTCTAAAGAGCATGTGTCGCTCACCTTGGTATATGTGCATATTCAACAATGGACATTCTCCAACATTGTAGACAAGAATAGAATTCATGACAAAAATCACTTTAATTAGATGATCATGTATTGCTTATCATTGAGCCTGTTTAGTTTCTCTCTAACTTCTTCATTTAAGGGCAATCACTCCTATAAAGAGTTCGTAAATTGCCAATTCAGGGACAGCAACCCAAAAACAGGTTTTCTGATGGGTGTGAAAATTTCAGGGCAGATAGATCTTGACCTAATGAATATTTATATGCTCTAAATGCTTTAGTTTCAGAGATATAAGCCAAAAACTGCATTTTACTCCATGTTCTACTTTTAGCCATGGCGGCCATCTTGGTTGATGGGCAGGGTCATCGGATACATTTTTAAAACTAAATACTCTAAGGATGACTTAGGCCAAATGTGGATTAAATTGGCCCAGCAGTTTCAAAGCAGAGGATTTTTTTTAAAAGTTAACAGACGACGGACGCCAAGTGAGCTAAAAAAAATAACTCCAATATATCAAGTTCGTGACGTCCCACCCTCCGAGATAAAATAAATATACCCACCGGTTCCCACCGACTTTGTTAGACTAGAACATGAACCTCGTAATTCCATGTACTAGGGACCAAATTTAAGTCGGTCCAGTAAAACAAAACATTACATTTCCGTTTAATTCTCGGTCCAATCATAGTTATGTCTAAAATACATTTTCCATATCATTGACCAGTTAAAGGCCTTAAACAAAACATGCGATAATTCAAAATTCCATTTCAGAGTAAAGCACGAACAATTCCGAAGATTAACCACCGTTACTCTAAAATATCCCTCTGATTAACTATCTATATATCGCTATCAAAACGAACCCCATCTCTTTATAAACCCGAAATCATAAAATATCTAGCTAGTGTACAATTCCTTCCATATTATTGAACGGAAACGTAACTTATAATTTAGAAAAGTCCGACTCTAAAATCGAAAAATATATATATCAAATGCAAAGAAATAAACATTAAAGTCAAACATCGAAATACAAATACAATGAAATTTAAAGTACAACTTACCAGTTTGAAAGTTTTCCCCAATCGAAAGAAATATTTTCCAGACGAGGTTTAAATATCCAAGTCTGGACATTTGAGTCTCAAGCTCGAGAAAAACGATCCCCGCGAAAAAGTGAACGCACAACTATTTTGTTATATACAAGTAATAGCGTTTATAAAAAGCTTGTCGTATTTTAGCTGATTATATTGAGATCGGTAGTTTGTAGGTATAGCAGAGGCGGATTTAGGGGGGGGCCCGGCCCCCCCCCCTTTTTGGGAAACTATTTTGTTGCTTATATAGGGAATCATTGAAGCGTGACTGGAGCGGGCCCCCTCTTAGGTCAGTCAGTGGGCCCCCACTTATGTAAATTTCTGGATCCGCCACTGGGTATAGTTTTTTTCTATTGGAATCTTGCACTCCAAGCAATATGAATATATAGTGGGTTTTTTTTTCTCTTGGTTTTTGATTTTAGTTGAAGCATTGGTGGATCAGGGTTATGATGGAAGGAGGCTTTATCACCTTGTATAACCCCGATACAGATGAAACCGGACGTTGACGCGTTCGAATCGAACACACCGTGTACCACTGAGTTCAGACAGTAAACAATTAATACTTTTAAAGAAAATCCAATATCTATTCTTCGGATATTTTGCTCCAATATATACTTTGTCATAATAAAATTGAGAATGGAAATGGGGAATGTGTCAAAGAGACAACAACCCGCCCAAATAAAAAACAACAGCAGAGGGTCACCAACAGGTCTTCAATGTAGCGAGAAATTCCCGCACCCGGAGGCGTCCTTCAGCTGGCCCCTAAACAAATATATACTAGTCCAGTGATAATGAACGCCATACTAATTTCCAAATTGTACACAAGAAACTAAAATTAAAATAATACAAGACTAACAAAGGCCAGAGGCTCCTGACTTGGGACAGGCGCAAAAATGCGGCGGGGTTAAACATGTTTGTGAGATCTCAACCCTCCCCCTATACCTCTAACCAATGTAGTAAAGTAAACGCATAACAATACGCACATTAAAATTCAGTTCAAGAGAAATCCGAGTCTGATGTCAGAAGATGTAACCAAAGAAAATAAACAAAATGACAATAATACATAAATAACAACAGACTACTAGCAGTTAACTGACATGCCAGCTCCAGACTTCAACTAAACTGACTGAAAGATTATGATTTCATCATATGAACATCAGGCACAATCCTTCCCGTTAGGGGTTTAGTATCATACCATCATAACATATATGAGAAGAACATAACCCGTGTCATGCCAACAACTGTTTTTAGAATAAATGTGTTTAGTTCCGATGCAAAGACCTTATCAATGACTCAATATTAACGCCAAAATATGCAATCTTTAATCACTTGACAACAGTATCGTAATTATATCCCTTCTTAATAAGTCTATTCAAAGGTTTTGTAAGTTTCTGAGGTGAATACTGACACCTTTGTGCTTTATAAAGAATATACTCATTACTTACTCAAAGGTTTTTCAAATATGTGACATTTTTGTCGAGCCTTCGACTTTAGTCGAAAAAGCGAGACTAAGCGATCCTACATTCCGTCGTCGTCGGCGTCGTCAATAAATATTCACTCTGTGGTTAAAGTTTTTGAAATTTTAATAACTTTCTTAAACTATACTGAATTTCTACCAAACTTGGACAGAAGCTTGTTAATGATCATAAGAAAGTATCCAGAAGTAAATTTTGTAAAAAAAAAATTCCATTTTTTCCGTATTTTACTTATAAATGGACTTCGTTTTTCTGCGAGGAAACATTACATTCACTCTGTGGTTAAAGTTTTTAAAATTTTAATAACTTTCATAAACTATCCTTGATTTGTACCGAACTTGGACAGAAGCTTGTTTATGATCATAAGATAGTATCAAGAAGAAAATTTTGTAAAAATAAATTTCCACTTTTCCGTATTTTACTTATAAATGAACTTATTTTTTTCTGCGAGGAAACATTACATTCACTCTGTGGTTAAAGTTTTTAAAATTTTAATAACTTTCACAAACTATCCTTGATTTGTACCAAACTTGAACAGAAGCTTGTTTATGATCATAAGATAGTATCAAGAAGAAAATTTTGTAAAAATAAATTTCCACTTTTCCGTATTTTACTTATAAATGAACTTATTTTTTTCTGCGAGGAAACATTACATTCACTCTGTGGTTAAAGTTTTTAAAATTTTAATAACTTTCACAAACTATCCTTGATTTGTACCAAACTTGAACAGAAGCTTGTTTATGATCATAAGATAGTATCAAGAAGAAAATTTTGTAAAAATAAATTTCCACTTTTCCGTATTTTACTTATAAATGGACTTAGTTTTTCTGCGAGGAAACATTACATTCACTCTGTGGTTAAAGTTTTTAAAATTTTAATAACTTTCATAAACTATCCTTGATTTGTACCAAACTTGGACAGAAGCTTGTTTATGATCATAAGATAGTATCAAGAAGAAAATTTTGCAAAAATAAATTTCCACTTTTCCTAATTTTACTTATAAATGGACTAATTCACTTTTTCCGTATTTTACTTATAAATGGACTTAGTTTTTCTTCCAGTTAACATTACATACAGTCTGCAGTTAAAGTTTATAAAACATTTATTAGATTCATAAACTATCCTGGATTTTTTTACCAAACTTGGAAGCTTCTTTCAATCAAAAGACAGTATCGAGAGGGAAATTTTTATTGATGTTTTTCCTCATTTTTTGTTGAGTGCGATTAACAGCAAAAGTAGGCGAGACACTGGGTTCCGTGGAACCCTTACGAATTTTTATGCACAAAAATCACAAAACGCACGACGATATCAACGATAAGACGTGCTTGGTATTTTTAAATATTCAAAATTTAATGTTTCTCGTGCCTCATAGTTTTAAAACATACATTTTTGAAATTTTCATAGTTTGAAATTAACAAATTTATAAAGATCGTAGGTTTATGTTGTATCTAGAAACACAAAAAATTAAAGTTTTAAAGTGGCTTTATTTTCATGTTGTGTACGCTTCGTTGTCATAACACCTTTTTAGCTCACCTGGCCCAAAGGGCCAAGTGAGCTTTTCTCATCACTTGGCGTCCGGCGTCCGTCGTCGTTAACTTTTACAAAAATCTTCTCCTCTGAAACTACTGGGCCAAATTAAACCAAACTTGGCCACAATCATCATTAGGGTATCTAGTTAAAAAAAATGTGTGGCGTGACCCCGCCAACCAACCAAGATGGCCGCCATGGCTAAAATTAGAACATAGGGGTAAAATGCAGTTTTTGGCTTATAACTCAAAAACCAAGGCAATTAGAGCAAATCTGACAGGGGTAAAATTGTTTATCAGGTGAAGATCTATCTGCCCTGAAATTTTCAGATGAATCGTACAACCCTTTGTTGGGTTGCTGCCCCTGAATTGGTAATTTTAAGGAAATTTTGCTGTTTTTGGTTATTATCTTGAATACTATGATAGATAGAGATAAACTGTAAACAGCAATAATGTTCAGCAAAGTAAGATTTACATGACTGAAATGGTCAGTTGACCCCTTTAGGAGTTATTGCCCTTTATAGTCAATTTTTGACCATTTTTCGTAAATCTTAGTAATCTATTACAAAAATCTTCTCCTTTGAAACTACTTGGCTAAATTAATACAAACTTGGCCACAATCATCTTTGGGGTATTTAGTTTAAAAAATGTGTGGCGTGACCCGCCCAACCAACCAAGATGGCCGCCATGGCTAAAAATAGAACATAGAGGTGAAATGTAGATTTTTGCTTACATCTCTGAAACCAAAGCATTTAGAGCAAATCTGACTTGCGTAAAATTGGTCATCAAGTGGAAATCTATCTGCCCTGAAACTCTAAAAAAATGAATCGGACAACCAGTTGTAGGGTTGCTGCCCCGAAATAAGTAATTTGAAGAAAATTTTGTAGATTTTGGTTATTATCTTGAATATTATTATAGAAAGAGATAAACTGTAAACATCAATTATGTTCAGCAAAGTAAGATCTACTAATAAGTCAACATGACCAAAATTATCAGTTGACCCCTTAAGAAGTTATTGCCCTTTATAGTCAATTTTGACCAATTTTTCGTAAATTTTTGTACTCTTTTACAAAAATGTTCTCCTCTGAAACTACTGGGCCAAATTTAACCAAACTTGGCCACAATCATTATTGAGGTATGTAGTTTTAAAAATGTGTGGCGTGACCCGGCCAACTAACCAAGATGGCCGCCATGGCTAAAAATAGAACATAGAGGTGTAATGTTGATTTTGGCTTATATCTCTGAAACCAAAGCATTTAGAGCAAATCTGACATGGGGTAAAATTGTTTATCAGGTCAAGATCTATCTGCCCTGAAATTTTCAGACAAATCGGACAAACTGTTGTTTGGTTGCTGCCATTGAATTAGTAATTTAAAGGAAATTTTGCAGATTTTGATTATTATCTTGAATATTATTTTAGATAGAGATCAACTGTAAACAGCAATAATGTTCAGCAAAATAAGATCTACAAATAAGTCAACATGACCAAAATTGTCAATTGACCCCTTAAGGAGTTATTGCCCTTTATAGTCAATTGTTAAATATTTTCATAAATTTTTGTTACTTTTTTAAATTTTTAGGAAATATTTTCCACTGTAATTACTAAGCCAAGTTCATTATAGATAGAGATAATTGTAGCAACAAGAATGTTCAGTAAGAAAGATCTACAAAAACAGCACCATCACCAAAACACCATTTTGTCATGAATTTATCTGTGTCCATTGTTAATATGCACATAGACCAAGTGAGCGACACAGGCTCTTGAGAGCCTCTAGTTATACTGTACGCTTCGTTGCGATAATTTTGCGTTTGTCAATGAATTTTGCATGTAATAAATTACGCTTTGACTATGATTTTAACCAATTAACATGTTTAAAAAAAAGAATCTACCACCATAACATGCAGACAGCGACCCATAATATCCGTTATATTGTCGAAACACTCTCGGAGGTATTTTGTACATGTTAAAAAAATCCTTATGTATATGAAAGTGTAAATTGGTCTCTAGGAAAACACAATTACTCGAGATGCAAATATCACTGGCTGAGCATACAGATACACACGTCAGATTTCTAATTTGATAGTATTTTTGAAAGTGTTTACCATACGAGATTCAATGTACGGTTACACCACTGTCCCAGGTTAGAGGCGGGTTGGGTGCCCGCTAACATGTTAATCCCGCCATATTCTGTATGTGCCTGTCCGAAGCCAGGAGCGTGTAATTCGGTGGTTATATATTTTTTTGGTCACTATTTTGTGCATAAATTATACAGCTAGTTTTCTCGTTTGAAGTGTTTGTCATTTCGGTGTGTTTTATAGCTGACTATGCGGTATGGGCTTTGCTCATTGTTGAAAGCCGTACTTTGACATATAGTTGTTCATTTTTGTGTCGTTTAGTATCTTGTGAAGAGTTGTCTCAAAATCTAATCTTATTTTTTATATAGACAGCAATCAAAAAACAATCAATGGTTTATAGGCTTTTGGCCTTAATCGCAGAGGTGGGTCCTAGGGGGTAATTGATTACAATAGAGTTACATTAAAGCTAAAGAATATGTGTATACAATGAACATGTAAATTATAGCCATCGTTTATAAGTAAAATAGTTTCTTTAACATAAAGATATACAGATGAAGAGATAATTGTTATTCTAAATATTTTAAAACTGGTTTGCTTTCTTCGATTATGTTTTTTTTTAATTTTTAAGGTATAAAGATTATGCTTAATTTCCTCGAGCATTTCAGTCTTTCTACTGTGGTGTCAAAATCTTAACTGATTGGTCAGTCTGGTTAGTATGAGCATCTTAAAATCTAAACCCATCCATATGCATTTCATTGAAATATTGACTTGTTTCGGAGAAGACCAAAAGGACCATATTATTAAAATATTCCACTGTTACCCTTAGCGTCATCGGTAAATTATGCGGTTGAGCAAAGCATCAATCATCTACCTTACCGTAGACTTTTGCTTTGTTGCATCTTGTATGTCTTTATAGTAATCAATAAAAAATGAAACGTTTCAAAGTTGGTACTGAACAATTTCTAGACCCCTTTATTTGTTAATGACACGCGTACGTAATGGCTGATTGTTGGTTGCTTAACGTTCACTTGCAAATATTTCATGCATGTTCAGGATAAGCACAAAGCAGCAACACATACTACATATAGGTCCAGGAAGGAGGCCCTCCGGAATTACATCAGGGAAGTTTGGACTGCCACTGGATAAAATGAGGTATATTAAATAAGGACACAAATTTTGCCTTGCAACAGGCCATTTATGGACCCCTCATAAAGTTTTTGCAAGGTTCGTACAGTGTAGTGAGCTTAGTGCTCTCTCTATACGAGACATTGGATCTTGTATTCCAATTCGGACTAGACGTGACTGTGTACTTTTACATCCCACATAGCTAAACGGGTGACCAACTTAGGACAGGTTTTACTCCCGGTCGGAAAAAGACCATAATGACCACATCTACTAGTCACCCTTTACCAAATTCTTTCATAGATGAAAAAAAAATAATTTGGCAACAATGTAGAAAGTTTTGCTGTACCTGTTAAATGAAAACATCACTTAACATTATTACTGTACCACTGATTACAATATATGCACACTCGAGAATTCATATAACATCGTATATACTCTCGATACTGTCTACTTATATTTGGCATTGCACGTCAAGTTAATTAACTCTATTACGTCTTTACCTAAATTCGTTGGATATATACTGACTGATACTTTAGTTACATGATTTACCTCTTAGTTGTAATTTGCTTTGAAGTAACTATCAGTTACTACAACAACTCTTTTGTCGATATTTTATGTATATGTTTTTTGTGCCTTGTACTGACATTTTGAGTTGAGCCAATTGCAATTTTACCGGTTTTTTTATCATGTTGTGCTGTTACACCAGTGTCCCAGGTTAAGGAGAGGGTAGGGGGTCACATGTTTAATCCCGCTGCATTTTTTTGTGTCTTTCCAACGTAGTACATTGGTTATATAGATCTGTCGTATTTTTTTTTCGGTAATAAATAATTCATATAAATAAATGTTAATATATATGTAACACTCAGAAACGTGTCCTTCCCCCAAACGTGTCCGATCACCCAAACGTGTATATCAGAGCCTTTTATATCCAACTATACGGTATAGGTTTACTTCATTGTTGAATGTTGTACGTTGGACTATAATAATTGCTTTATACACCTACTTTATTTAAACTTTGGTGGAGAGTTGTCTCACTGGCCGACACACCACATCTATAAAGTTTTATATGTAAAAAGAACAACAACAAAAAACCCAGTTGGAATGTCATCAAAGGCACTCGGCAAACTAAGTTCAACGAGCTCCTACGGCTGCTTTCGTTAAGGCGAATTTAGACCCACATCGGCATTTGGAAGAGCCTCAAATTGTGAAATTAAGAGTCATTAAAGTTTTTTTTAGCTGTGCTATACTTTTTGAAACATTATTTCTTCTGGAATATATTTATGAACAGTTTGTTTCATCTGGAATAACGTTGAAAGTCCCAATTTTCAATAGAAACATTCCTATCAGATGTACACTGGTTAAACATTGTAATGTTGGCTTTGGATGACTGATATGTTACGTTCAACTACTTCGACTAAGTTAACAGATAGAAATTTACAATAAAATACAGAAAAAGGTTCGCCGATGCCATCTCGAATACCTTAATAAGAAAGTGATTTATGACGGTTTTGTCAACGAACTGTACAGTGAGTATTTAAAAACGCACAACGAACTCGACACATTTGGGGAGACGAACGATACAGTAAGAGAAAACTTATGAAGTATTATATTGCGTTTATTCTGAGTTTTATGGAACATTTGAAGGCACTTAGTAATTCAACGTATAGTTATTTATTATTACTTAAGGTATTAATACGCAAAAGTGTATGCAAGAAAAGATATCAGCATTGTTTATCTCATAAAACGTATGAAATTGGACCATGTCTGTGCGTTTTGCATCTAGCAGTTTTATCAAATGTTATATGCAATATCTAAAACTTACAACAACTGTATAATTGAATAATTAAACTAACTTGTACATTAACATATTTGTATATTTAAGGAATGACTGTAATATTTTTTCTGTCTATGAAGAAATAACATAAAAAATTTGGTGCACACTGAATAACGCGCGTAGCGGGTTATTTAACAGTGTGCACCACATTTTTTATGTTATTTCGAATAGACAGAAAAAATATTACAGTCATTTCTTATAATTTAATTCTAAATTCCATTTTAAACCGTAGAAAACCATGAAAAAACGTTGATGACGTCGCGGTCACATGACTAAATTATGTCTATGGGCTCATAACAAAATAACGTCAGCCAATCAGAAGACGCGTTACATCCAAAATTAAATTATACTCAAATAAGTTCTAGAGAGGCAATCGAAATTGTTGTCATCCAAAATATTGTCCTGATTATCGCTTCGAACGCGTCAACGTCCGGATTGATTTGTATCGGAGTTATACGGGGTGTTTATAGTCACGTATGATAATAAAATGCATACTGTGTCTTGACAGTTATGTAATAGTTTGTGAGGTTAATCAACTTGATAAGAAAAACGTATTATCTACTTTTGAGGATTACTGCTGGACTAAATGGACTACTACTATGAAAATATTACATCTTATATATGTATAGAAGTGATGAATGTCTTATCTGGTTTTTGTCTTAGAAGAAGCAATTAGTTTTGATAGTACAGGTTAAGTGTTGCAATCCCTTATTTCCAGATGTAGTAATACTGTAAGAAAAAGTATTGTGGCAATGGATTCGGAATGAAATATTATTGCAAATAATTTTCATTTGCTGTAACCAAGTGAAAATTTTGTAAAAATCCATAACTATGACTCAAAGATGAATAAAATTCATGGAGACTTATTCATTTGCCGACGACATTTTGTTTATATTTTGTAAATAAAGCTATATCAATAGTAAAGAGACAAAAATAAAAATAAATAAATATCCTCGCTTTTCCTGGGAAGATTTCTTTGAAAACTTGATTTTTTGCAAAATTTTCAAAATTTGAAAGTTGACCTTTTGTTGAACTTTCTGCACTTAAAAGGAAATTTGAGAGGTCAACAATTATAAGATAATCATAAGTTTCATATTGGTTCATGTTATTGATAAAACCATACTAGAAAGCCTAAAAAATATTCATTTAATGGATTTTTAAGGCCTATCTTATCAAAAATAGCATGTGTTTAACCTTTTATCTTGATAGAAATTCTATTTTTAGAAACCGCCCCTTTATTAGGAAAATCCTTGAAATTTGGGGATTTTTTTTCTTCTGAAATCATTACAAGACTAGACCTTCTTTGTAATATAACAGAATATAAAAATGATCTTGAAACGTTGGTTCTGGGTGACTTCGTATGGATTTATCTGAGACAGGCACTTAAATAAAAAAAATCATGAGAATTATCACCAGTAAGCAGTCATATGACTATGTGGATAACTTACAGAATTTTTCTAACAGCTACAACAAGACCTTCCATAGAACGATTGGCGTGGCACCAGATAAAATCAACCTATCTAAAGAGACAAACCTGTCGTAGAAAATGTATTGGCCAAAAAGATAACAACCTAAGACAGAGAAAGTAAGAAAACCTTTCCGTTTCAAAATCGGTGAGAAAGTTCGGATTACATAGTACATAAGACATCCTTTTACCAGAGAAATGGAACGAAGAGATATTTAGATTATCTCAAAAATTATTACGTGGTGGGCTTCCAGTTAATCGACTTATTGATTTTCAAGACGAAGAAATTTCAGGAACCGTCTACCAATCAGAAATGCAGGAAGTGGATGTTCGGGAAGATGATATGTGGAAAGTTGAAAACATCCTCAAAACGAAAGGCAAAAGGACCCAACAAGCAATATTATGTGAAATGGTTACAATGGCCAACGAAATTCAACTATTGGATAAAAGCTCGCGATTTATCTGATATTTGAGAGAGTTAACTATTCCGGAAAGTCTAACTTCAAGTCTCGACAGTTTACACATGTTACTCCCCTGCGATACAGATAGCATACTGTTGGCCCTTTCATGAAGTTAAAAGATACTGTTGAGTGATATACGACTCTCTATTTCTTTTATGTTTAAATTGGTTAAAGTGATTGTGTTAAATTGTAAAGACATCATGTGGATGTCTCTCCGACCCATGTCTGTCTGAATTGACGGGGATATTAAATATTGTACATACTATTGTTTTTATTATTACTAGACTAAGTGTGGTTCCAAGAAGTAGAAACTTAAAAAGAATAGGAATACAATCACACAAAAGGAGAATCATATTGGATAATTCCTTGTTCATATTTGCATGAGCAAAACCTTGAATCGATACACACAAACACATACACACACTCATACGCACACATACTTGAAAAATGATAAACATCTGTACATTTGTACATTATTCAATAAAACCAATTAATTAATGTCATAATACCTACAAATGACGCCATAGAAATTAGCCTCACATCGGGAGGCTACCTCTCAGGAGGCTACCTTTTTCCCATAGGGTTAACATAAGACAAAACGGCCCAGAACCCCCACTACTATTAAAATAGATCAACAATAAGTCTTTAATTGTAAAATATGGTCTAAAAAATGGAAAGTCATGAAATGATTTTGATATTTGTACCTCGTCATGCAACGTTTAGTTGTATAAGTCAAAACAGCTTCTGTAACTAATATTTGTACAGTAATAAGAAATTGAATCGGGATTCCTTTTTAGTTTGACTTGGATAATGCTTCATTTCCAGGGTTATTAACTTTATAATAATCTGATTAATCACATGTAATGTATAAAAATGTTAAACTGCAGGACCTTTTCTATTTTTAACTTTGTTCAACGATCTTCTCAATATATGAATCAGTGGTGTCATTGCTAACATACTTGCAAGAAGTTGAAAAGTTCTCTGGAATTTAACAAATGTGTTGCTTTATTTGTGATTTGTTCGCTATTTATAGAAGGTATGCTCTTTCATATTTCGAAGCCCTGTGGTTATATGAATAACTGAAAATGTTAGATAAACAGATTATAATCAAATATCGTACATGTACATGTTCCAGACCATATAAGTATTTGGACCGTTCGCGTACGCCGGACCGTATACGTACGAGCTGACCATACATGTTTTAGATCATATTTATTAAATTTAAACAGACATTTATCAGAATTTCTTAGTTCTACAAATTTTCATTATTACAATTAGATTAATAAAGTGAATAGCGAACAATTGAAATTAGATATTTGTTTAATTATATGTCTGAATCCTATTTTACTACCACAAGGAACGTCATATTTTTTACATTGACTTGTTTTGTTTAAGCATGTTCCTTAACATAAGCATTTTTTGTAAAGTTCCTTAATGGTCTAAAAAAAATGTCTTTCCACATTAAGTTTACTTCCAATTACTTCAATTTCAGTAAGTATAATTCAATTAATGTATTACTGACTTGCTAAATACAGGAGAATAACAGATTAAATTCGCGTGACTTTTTTTAAACAGTTAAAACATTAAGTTTCAATTATACAATTGAACTTTTTATATTAATTTGAGATTTAAGTTATGTTGATCTTTACTATACATTTGTATCTAATAAACTTGACCAACTTCTTAGTATAAGCCAGACCGTACGCGTACGGTCCAAATACTCATATGGTCTGGAACATACATAACATATGCTTAAAACTGAAATGAATTTATTTTGCCCTTTAATATACTGGTAGCCAAGCTGGAATATAATAAATCAAATCTTTAATTTTTCAAATTTTATTAATAAGTTTGTAGATGATATTAATTTCCTGGTTTGTCAATTACATCGTCTTTAAGGCAGAGGCATATGTGGTCTACACAATGGTAATGGTTATCACGTTTGTGGCATTGTCCAGCGTTGGTACAGTCTGCTACGTCATCACAAGCTGGAAAAATAGTCATAAAATTGAGAATGGAAATGGGGAATAATGTGAAAGAGACAACAACCAACCAAAGAGCAGATATATAACAGTCGAAGTTACTGTGTTTATATGCGTACGAACCAAGTTAGTCATGATATTGATAACCTATTGAACCTGTATGACCTCAGATTAGGAAACATATTACCAACAAGGTACTATAACCTTATTTCTTATACTGGACTTGAAAGTCAGGTATGATAGTGAAAAAAATCTGAAGCCAATATAACACTTCTTTGAAAAGAGATGAAAAAGTGAAGCGAAAGATACCAAAGGAACATTAAAAAATATGTCGAAAACAAACTAACAATGCCTTGGCAAAAAAAACGAAAAACGGCCACAAGACAAATACACATAGTACAAAACACAACATAGAAAATTAAAGTCTAGCAGAACAAAACGAACCCCATTAAGAGCCTGGCGTAAACTCAGGTTAAGGATCCTGCACCACATATGAAAAGGATAACTGATGTATAATCTCGACCTACCCAACAACTAAAAAAAAATATCCATATAAAGTCTTCAGTTTATTATTATACTCACACAGATGAGAAACACATGTACATGCGTCGTGTTCACACACAATATGACTGGTACCATTTCCCATACACTGTGTGTTCGTGCAGTCAGAGTAGTGTTTGCATCTCTCAGATAACACCAACACCGCTCCTGAAATAAAATAAAAAATCCATCAGTCGGAAAACATCAACACCTTGCTGCAAATAAAACCAATCCTTTAAACTACATAAAATTGTAAGGGAGTTGGAAGATCTCAGGCTGTTGGTCGGATTTTATACCTTATTGAAAAGTATCGATTTTGCTTTTTGTTGAAAGCAATAATGGCGATATGTAATAATTCACATCTAAAATTTGGTCTTTAGAAATATTTGTCTCATTGGCAAACATACCATATCTGCTTAATTTTATAAGTTACTGTGAATCAATTGAAAACTGACTTGGTAATATAATTATCTAGACATAATATGTATATGTTAGTTGTGTACAAATTATCATTTTGTACACATTATAACTTATACCCAAAAAAATGTACAAATGAAAATTTGTATTTGGACTTTGTGCAAATTTAATTTATACAAAAAGTGCAAAAGTGCCTGTACACATTATAAATTGTACAAAATTAGTCTTAATTTCATTTATAACTTGTACACTATAAAGCCCCAGTCCCACTAGACCACGATCGCACCACGCTTACCGCGATCTAAAATAGATTCAGATCGTGGTGAGGTCGCGGTATGAGCGGCATGAAAATGTAAATG
The DNA here is from genome assembly GCA_037788925.1 of Mytilus galloprovincialis. Classification (NCBI taxonomy): domain Eukaryota; kingdom Metazoa; phylum Mollusca; class Bivalvia; order Mytilida; family Mytilidae; genus Mytilus; species Mytilus galloprovincialis. The sequence continues at coordinate 57,391,063 of CM075342.1, forward strand.
TTCGTTTCTTTCGCGTAGCTACTACGTCCTCATTACGCTTCTACAACGATCCCGCTACGATTATACCACGTTCTGATCACGCTTATTCTGCGACCGTACTACGATTATCACGATCTTTCTACGCTCATCACTTCCTCACTACGACCATACCACGATTTATCCGATTGCAACACGATCTTACCACGCCTCTCCTGCGATCATAGCACGCTCTTACCACGACCATACTACGATCATTCCACGTTCATACCGCGATCTTACTATGCAGCAATAACGTCAACATCGTGTGTCCGTATAAATACTGTTCCATTCCTTCTATTTCTCAGTTATCAGTAGAGTTTCTCGGAAACAATTCAACACAGTCATGCAACCAAAATACCAGAACTCGTCGGCGTGGTGGTGGGGGTAGAGGCAGAGGCTGAGACAAATCTGATAGTAACTAATCATGATCCAATAGAGATTTGTCGGACCGACAAATCCAACTTTTATCCTAACCTATTGCTGTTCCATCAAGATCAAATAACGATGCTGTAGTGAGCGATAGTTGGGATGACACAGATGTGTCAAGCATGGTTGCCGTTGGAGAAAAAGGACAAGAGTTTCAAATTGCAGACAGACAAACAAAACCTGGAGATTTTTTATATATTTTATATGAAAATGACAATGAGCTTGATGGTCGTAGTATGAACGTAGTCATGTCGTAAAACAAGCGTGATGAGGACGGTATCGGCGTGCTAGAATCGTACTATGGTCTTAAACAGCGTGCTATAAACGTGGTATAGTCGTAGTGGAAGCGTGGTTGTGTCGCGGTAAGAACGTGATGGTCGTAGTGAGGTCGTAGCAACATCGCTGTGAGATCGTAGCGCATTCTCTCCGACTAAAATCGCGCTTTCGCTACGCTGTCGCTACGATGGTATAGCGATCTTACCACGACCTTACTGCACTCTCACTACGCTTCTTCTACGACCTGATTTCGCCACGACCGCACCACGCTTGTTTTGAATATGTTCAAAGTTGGTCACGGTCATCACGATCATGAAGACCTCACCACGACCGTACTACGACCTTACTGCGATCTGCACGCTTGCACTACGATCGTCAAAATTTGCATTTTTTTCACAGATCGTAGTGCGATCGTGGCCTAGTGGGACTGCGGTATTACATAGAATACGTTTATAATCAAATGACAAAAAAATAATTTTAATTTTATTTACAATACTTCATAGTAGTATACAGTGCTCTTATTTATTGGAGCAGGCGAGCGAACCATGACATCTCGAATTACACAATACATTTTTTTTGGTATTTACGCTTCGAATTGTTACAACCGTCCTTACGTTTGCAAGAGAGATAACCCTGGGCTCTTCAACCAATAAAAACCGACAGCCTAGAAATAGCACAATAGTGCTGAAAGTGGCGTTAAACACCAATCAACCAATCAAAAAATTCTTTATTAATCATGTATTAACATAATTGCCATATTTAATATTTAGGTTTCTTATATACCATCGGTTATTGACTTGACATTGATAGATAAGGAGAGTTCCAATGCATAATTCACAATCTATTATACTAATGGCCTTGACCCATCACTCCAGTCAAAAGTATGCCATGCAAACGATCGTATAAAAAAAATACAACCAAGATGAATGAAATTCTTAATTTGAAAAAAAGCTACACAGGACTATAATTAATGAACATAAGATTTTATAAAAACACAACAAGAATGAAGTTAACGGTTGTTGTTGTTTGAGACTTCCGCGCATAAGTATTGGAACATCGAATTGAATCTCGGTCACATCAGCCCCTAACACTACATATAATCGCCACCGGATATAAATACACTTGGCCTGGTGTTCTCCGTTTGTTGTCTAAGAAACACTACATCACTGTACAAATATCACCGTACCTGAGTACCTATATAAAATTGAGAATGGAAATGGGGAATGTGTCAAAGAGACAACAACCCGACCATAGAAAAAACAACAGCAGAAGGTCACCAACAGGTCTTCAATGTACCGAGAAATTCCCGCACCCGGAGTCGTTTTTCAGCTGACCCCTAAACAAAAAAAATTAATATATACTAGTTCAGTGATAATGAACGCCATACTAATTTCCAAATTGTACACAAGAAACTAAAATTAAAATTATACAAGACTAACAAAGGCCAGAGGCTCCTGACTTGGGACAGGCGCAACTATATGTTAGTATATGTACAGTAATGTCCGATGGTGATGATAAACAATGTCGAAGTGTATACATACTCAAAACCAAAATAATTATACATTTTTATATAAATTAGAACGTTGGTTTTCTCATTTAAATGGCTTTACAATAGTATTTTTTGCTTGCTTTGCTCCGTGTTGAAGGCCGTACCTTGACCTGTAATGGCAGTTTACTTTTATAAATTGTTGCTAGGATGGAGAGTTGTCTCATTGGGCACTCATACCACATCTTCATATATATCTATCGAAAAGTTTTTTTTTTTAGAAACTCCTAGAATTGTAAATGCCCCAGTTATAAGGGATCTTAGATGTTAAAGTTACAATCGAATTAATATATAGGTCTCTGAGTTCGTTATAATCATGATCATACTTGACACAAGTAACGGTAGATGGATATTCTAATGAGTTGTTCTAAGTTACTCAGTGGCGGATCCAGAGGGGGTTCCGGGGGTTTGAACCCCCCCTTTTTTGCCGATCAATGGATTTGAATGGTGAAAAAAAATATAGTTGGAACCCCCCTTTATCCTGGGTTGGGAACCCCTCCTTTTTAAAATGGCTGGATCCGACCCTGTTACTGAACCACATTTTAAAGACTATATTGCACAACAGCACATCCAGTAACAATTATAGCTGTGTTTATGATATGTAACACAGTTGAGAGCCTGAAAGCTTTGAAAAAGTAAATGGAAACAGTTACATATGCGAACTGTGACCTTGTGACTAGCAAGTTATATCTTTCAGTGTGTTGATTTATTTCAAAGCAGGGTCAAATGACGTTCCTACCAAATCCAACATCGACAACATCTATGTTTACCTTAATTATCTGTTGTTTCTATAAGGTTGTAAGCACATCCGATTTCTCAGTATCATGATTCATAAAGTCCAACTGAAAACTACACTTTTCTCTGTTATGAATATCAATTACTCACCCACAGACAGAACAACTGCGATGGCCAGAAATTTATTCATTTTCCGAGAGTCGTGATCAACAGGTTACTACGAAAGAACTGTGTCACGTATTCAGATTGTTTACTTTATATATTCCATCCACGAATACCAGATAAGTTATCTGTAAATCTTTACCGCCATTATTTCTGAAGGGTCACGAAAAGTTGTGATTTCTGTCAGGGACGAATCCATGATTTGAGCACAGTCAGTTGTCTCTGAATTTTGTTTCCTATAAACCTTAACATAAGACTTTTTTCCAGAGCAAGTGTGTTTTTTAGAGGGGCCGGTGTATTTCGAGAAAAGTAAAGATATACTGCCGATTGTTGCGAGACGAAATAAAATGTTTGACTATATTTTATGCTAACACAAATTTTAATAAATCGTTCAAAATATGAGTGTGAATTTCGTACCAAAGAGCGAAAGTAACATGATTAAAATTTAGAAAGGAAATGTGGAATGTGTCAAAGCGAAACCAACCCGACCATAGAGCAGACAACAGCCGAAGACCACCAATGGGTGACAAAAGCATGATTATGATTTATGAGTTAACTGCTTTAGCACGCGCATTATCCAAAGTCAAGAGCATACATGTGCAACGCGGAAATTATATTAATACTAGTATATAAAAAATGAAATCAACATAAATTATTATTTTTGATTTATAATCATACATCTAGTTCCCTAGTTATATATCCTAACCAACACCAAGTTGACTGCATGTTAAACATATAGAAACCCTCTTATCTACATCCTCGGTCCCGCTTAACTGATCTTTTTGTTGTGACGATATCTTTCATATATCGCCAGTTATTGGTGGTCAAATTGCTTAGAGGTACTCATTTCCCAAATCCCGGTTTTTGTATTTTTCTCCATTTGCCCCACCCCCTCGAAGATCCAACTTTTTATTCTCTGTATACTCTATATCCCACTTCTCCACTTTTTTACCAACAATATTCCACATCCCAAAGGCGTGTCATATCCTCTGTCTATTTTGATTAGTACTAGAACACACCCGCGAAATCGCGGGCATATACAGCTTGTAAACTGTTGTAGGCTGATTTTTGGTAAAATATATTTTGACTGGGGAATTTCATATAAGTTATAAAAAAGCCCTCCGTTATGTGTTTCCTTTCTGTTAAATTCGAATTTTTTTTGTGTTTCTGGCCTTATGCCACAATTATTCTTCCTCTTTGGTACAATGCATTTTTGATAAAAGTCAAATTAAATTAAAAATTTGCACCGCTTCAATCATGAAACAAATGAAACTGCTTATATACCATTATTATTAGATAATAAAATGTGCTTGTAGAACATTCCATCAGTGCTTTTCCATTTGAAAGCCCTATTAACATGCCAATGGTAGGATTTGAATCTCGTATAAATGACTAACGTTCATTTGAGGGGTGATTTGAGGGTCCTGATTATGAAATCCCGGCTTGCATGAATCTTAAATAAAACATGATAATATAGGCTATGCATGTGTCGTTATTTACGTGACGATAAGTGAATTACACAAATGATTGTGTTTATTTTCACGCGGCCTGTGTTGTTGTTTACACTTGGGACAATATTCTTATATAACGATTCAGTCAATAAATCTTAAATAAAACATGATAATATAGGGTTAGTCCAGATAATCATGCCGTCTGCTGTGGGTATTTTTCTATTTTGACTTTTTTTGATCCCACAATAGCCTTGCCAGACGTCATAATTATTTGGACTAATATAGGGTATGTAATGTAAATTTACAAAACTTCTGGAAAAATAAACGTAAGTGAATGAAAAAAATGATTTTGTTTATTTTCACACGGCCTGTGTTGTTGTTTACACTTGGGACAATATTCTTATATAACGATTCAGTCAATGAATCTTAAATAAAACATGATAATATAGGGTATGTAATGTAAATTTACAAAACTTCTGGAAAAATAAACGGAAGAGGAAGTTGTCTATGAATAAAAGCCGGGGTGATGACGGACACATATCCGGACTTCTTTTTTTCCGTTTTTCTCCCAAAATAACCGAAACTGAATAATCATAAGAATGGATGACAAATGCGACTATGCATGGTACCTATAGGACATACAGTTACAATGATCAATTTATTGTGGAAGGAGGAGAAGCGACACCAAAAATGAGGTCTTCTCGTTTAATAGTATAGATGATAATATAGGGTATGTAATGTAAATTTACAAAACTTCTGGAAAAATAAACGGAAGAGGAAGTTGTCTATGAATAAAAGCCGGGGTGATGACGGACACATATCCGGACTTCTTTTTTTCCGTTTTTCTCCCAAAATAACCGAAACTGAATAATCATAAGAATGGATGACAAATGCGACTATGCATGGTACCTATAGGACATACAGTTACAATGATCAATTTATTGTGGAAGGAGGAGAAGCGACACCAAAAATGAGGTCTTCTCGTTTAATAGTATAGATGCTCCTTATGATTAAAGCAACGTTCACTACACTTGTTGTGATTCATTTTATGGAAATGATAATGAGGTTGACAGAATCACCGAAATCTTAATAAAAAAAAAAAAAAAAAAAATGATTAAAGTTAAAAAGTAATTCAATTTTTTTATCCAACCAATTAACTGTAGATAAATTCGGCGGAAACTAAGCAAATCGTGGTCTTTGGATCTGCGTTTCAATGTAGTTAATCCTAACTTGACATATATGAACTCGCGTGCAATTATTTATTTTTCTGGTTAATTTCTAACATTTTCTATTTACTTCTTTTTCTATTTGCTATTTTTTTTTAATCTATTTTTTTATTTCAATGTACCGTCCGAGCAAAAATAAATGAAATATGAAACTAGTAACAGGATGATGGTAAAAACGTTAAAAATGAAACATGAATGCGAAATAATATGTTGTAGGACTGGTTTCAGCTGGACACGACACGTACTGTTCTTAAACAACCTTCAGCAGACACGATCGTGATAACATAATTATATATACTATAAAATTGAAACTAAATACATAACAAGTTTGAACTTTCTTAAAAGCTATGGACTGCTTCGCTCCATGTGTGCATGTGGATGTTGATTTAGTATTGAAAATGTGGTATGCTTAGATATTCATTTTGATTGACATTAAATTGATGTAAGTAGATTTGGATTATTAATTTGTTCACTTGTTAAAAATTAAAACAGCTACAATAGGCAAGACCCTGAAGGTGTGCCTCTCTGAAGGTGTAACTAGATTGGCGGAAGTTACAAAATACTGATAATGCATTTTTTAAACATTGTATCGGAAACACATCGTGCATATTGCAGATTAACAGAGCAAATAAGCACGTATTCATTATTGATATTTGATATTGAATTTCAGTGTGCAATATATTCATAATAAATCGAACATGAATTAATGACAGTGAATCGGAACTGAAATACACATAGTTAATTTTCCGGCATTTGATGTCTTATCTTAAAACGAGAGACGTCTCTTATTCTTTATAAATCTCATTTAAACCAATAGCTGTTGCTGTATCTCACCCGCATCATAAAGCAACCAATCAGAATATATGTAATGCATAAGTAATTATTTCAAGATGGCGTGTATATATATATCAACTGAAACTTCGTAACATAATGCAACAAGTTGACATGTCAGAGCATGGCATCGGAATAATTACTTTTTTTCTCTGAAGTTAAACTTATTTTCGGTAAATTTCGAACACAGGCACTTGGGTATATGATATAGATATTTTGTTGTTTATTTATTTTTGTTGATAAAATATTCAATTTTCTATATTTATAATACATATCTACCACTTCTGTGCATGTCTCACCTAGTTTCGAATGATTTAATCGACTCAGAGAAAATACTCAATTTTACTATCCATACTAAGAATCTCAGAGACAATACCCAATTTCACTATTCATTCTAAGAAACTAAGTATATGGATAGTAAAATGTTTCTTAGTATGGATAGTAAAATTGGGTATTTTCTCTGAGCCGTTTAAATCACTCGAAACTAGGTGAGACATGCACAGTAGTGATAGACATAAAAACTAAATTCTTTTATCTGTATCATATATACCCAAGCGCCTGTGATTTCGCATAGTCCAAAGTTCGTAGATACCCTTTATGGACTTTCCGGATGCATTGGGTTTAGTTCCAGGGGAAATCAAGCAGTTGCAGCCAAGAGTAAAGACGTTTCAAAGTATCAAATATATATATGATTATTATTTTTTTAATTTTATTTTGTATTATACTGCATTTAAAACTAGTGATTTTTAACAACGTACAAGAGTAACGTTGTTGGTAAGCGCGCAAGAGAAAGGTCAAGATTTTACTACAATAAAATACTTTGACCTACCATGTTGTATATCAGATAGTTTTAATTTTAACGTGACGATAAGGCGTTGTAATAAGGAAACTGTTGTCTGACACATAAACCGATCAAATTACATAGGCCCAAGGTCAAAGCTTTATGAATGCCCAACATCAGCTATACTTGCTTCAAGGATTCTTTCACGAGCAATATGCTGCTGCCTGATATACTAAAAAGAGATGTAAGGTATATAATATACGTACCCCTCCCCCCCCCCCCCCCCAAAAAAAAAAAACCCACCAATAACCTAAAACAAATACCAACATTAAATAAAACAAATACAACAACCAACTTCCTTATCTTCAAGTTAGCACTCCAATATAAGTTGAAACTAAAATGTTATATCTTATAATCGAATCTATTTTATACCAGTTTGTGCACCGTTGTAACATTTAAAACTGTGAACTTGAAGATGTCATAAAGATAGAGATAATTACAATGATATTAACCAATTGCTAAATATTATTGTAATTAGACAGATATAGATAGATTATTTTAAAGCATTTGAAAAAAATGATACCTTTTAATAACAATTTTAAAGTTGCTTGGGGACAGGATAATATTTTTAAGCCCTTTCCCTTATAACCAAAATCTGTAATTTTGTTGTTGTCCATTTGTTTCAATTATATTCGTGTTTTACTGTGTAATATGAACATAATTATACTAGAAATAACGCGTATTTGCTATTTACGATCAATTCCAAGTTTACTATTTATAGCGGTTACAGGTATGTTTAATAGAGAGAACAAGGTAATTATCGTCTATATCTCACTTCGTACCTTATTATGGCATGCCGTTCTCTTCAAAACTATTTTCAAACCATTTTTTAGAGAAAAAAAATTACACACTGAGAATTAAAAAAAAAATCACACTGAGATTTAAGAACCAAAAAAAAAACACACTGAGAAATCCAAATTACACACCGAGATTTTAAAATTACACACTGAGATTTTAAAATTACACACTGAGATTTACATAAATGAAAAATATGCACACACTGAGAATTTAAAATTACACACTGAGATTTTAAAAAGAAACACTGAGATGAAATGAATTGAAAAACACATATTTAGAATTTATAATTACACAATGAAATTTCAAAAATACAAAAAAAAAAAAAAAAAGAAAATTGTTTCTTGTAATTTGTTTTGTTGAAATGGATGGATACATATGGTTTGGCCCTACATAATTCCCTTATAATTTGAGATCAAAATATGTTTTGTTCTTCTGTATTCCCCTTCACAACCCTCAGCTATGATGAACATAATATTATTTGAAAGGTTTTGTTGGAAACAGCTCAAATACCCAAGCATATACAGTTTTTATTCTTACAAAATTCATGCAGAAAAAAATGTACACCAGGAGTAATAATAACGCTGAAATTGGTATGAAAAATGAGATAATTTCATTTGTTTGACAGACACAGCATGGCTGTAATTTTAAAATAAAACATGAATTAAACAATGAGTGACAGTGACAGTTAAAAATCCTAGAAATACAGTTTTATTAGAAAAATATGGGAAATTTGCAACTCGATCCTGATCATGAAAGCATGATTGTTATGGCCCCGCAACGAAGTTGTCGGTGCCATATAGTTTTACTCTTGCGTGATTTCGTAATTCCGGCATTCCGTCATTCCGCAACAAACTATTATACGGATTTTTTCTAAACACCTTCAGATATTGAGCTGATTTTTGGTATGTAAGTTAAGGGGTCATACCACCAATTAAAAGTCCCTATCTGTTCAACCAAATTTTACAATTTTCACAGCTTCCTAAATATTTTACCTTAAGTTTAACTTCATAGAAACTAGGTATATTCTGAATCGTACATGTATCAGCTTTCTACATGCTAATTTTCAACAGATGTTTAAAATCATATAAAAAAGAAAAGGTCTTCCGAATAGAGGTACCACTAAAAATAACCCCTGGCTTTCTGGAAATCTTAAATTGATATACTATGGAGTGCATTAATCCTCAATTTTGAATGCAAACTCATAAACAAGTAAAATTTAGCTCAAAATGGTCTTAATATATTTCTCTTTCACCAAATGTTTCATTTCTGCCAATTTGTTGGTTAGTTTAAGTAAACAATGACATCAAATGCACTATTTTTTGTCCGAGGAGGCCTATTTTCACATACGTTCTAAATTTGAGGGAGTAATTGGTGGTATGACACCTTTAACAATGATAAGTAACAGATCAAGTTTAAGTTTCGTTCCGCTCTGCTTATTTTTGCCGATATTACGGGCTGTGGACTTTGATAAATTGTTGAAAATCTCTGTTATAAGGACTTTTTTCTCAATACTTTCAGATATTGGGATGATTTTTGGCATGTGAGTTAACCAAGATAAGTTACAGATATTGGGCTGATTTGGTATGTGAGTTAACAATGATGATCGAGTTACAGATCAAGTTTAAGTTTCGTTCCGCTCGGCTAACTTTGCTGTAATTTTGGGCTTTGGACTTTGATAATTTTTGAGAAAATCACAGTTATACAGACCTTTTTTTCTAAATGCTTTTAGAAAATGGGCTAATTTTTGGTATGTAGGCTACCCATGATTAGTTACAGATAAGTTTAATTTTCGTTCCGCTCCACTAATTTTTGGAAAAAATTGAGGGTTTACAACTTTGAAAATTGTTGAAATTCAAAGTTATACGGACATTTTTCTACACGCTTCCAGATTTTGAGCTGAATTTTGATATGTGAGACTACAATCCTGTTTGTGTCCACATGTGTTATTGAAATTGCAGATTTTTCAACTTGTTGAGACAGTTTCATTCGTGTCGCTCTAACACATATATTTTTTTTTATTTTTAAGATCTATTCTTGGGGGAGATAATTCCAATGGGGAGATAACTGTCATTTAAAAAAAGTTGGGGGAAGATAACAAGAGGAGAATCAAAATTCTACTAGTCAAAGAGAGACAGACAGTCAAATAATGACAAAAACATCAAAAGATTAAAACATTACATAAACTAAATACTATATATTATAGTTCGTTTCTGTGTGTGTTACATTTTAACGTTGTGTTTCTTTTGTGTCGTTTGTTTCCTCTTATATTTGAGTGTGAATTCACATTATTTTAAGACATGTCACGGTACTTTTCTATCCCAAATTCATGTATTTAGTTTTGATGTTATATTTGTTATTCGCATTGGATTTTGTCTAATGCTTAGTTCGTTTCTGTGTGTGTTACATTTTAATGTTGTGTCGTCATTTTCTTGTATTTAATGCGTTTCCCTCGGTTTTGGTTTATGACCAAGATTTGTTTTTGTCTATCGTATTATGAGTTTTGAACATACTGTTGCCTTTATTTATACAAAAGGAACCATATCAAAATCAAGCATATGGAATGAAAGCATATCACATTCACATGATTAAATGAAATATACATATTTAAGTCAAATATTTTTTTTTACTGTTTAACATATCTGTAATTTTTGCTGTGTTGATAATCCTTTGAATGATGAACAATAGCAGATGATAAATTGAAAGAGCTTAGATACCCGATGACAGTGTACATGTCTGGAGATGTTTCAAGTTGTACTTGTAGAAAGTTTGTAGACTTCTGTCTGACAAGCTGAATCAGGTAGCTGATGTGTAAAGTTTGGAGAACATTATGAGAAGTCGTTGAAGTCAGTCCAAGGACTACACATTCGTTTAGAAAACTTGCCAAAGAAATAATAAAACAGTATCATGAGGAGAAATGTCGCATTCATGAATATCATTTTTTTATATTTTCAGATGATTTTTTCTTTATCATTTAAATTATTTTATTTTGTTCTCTAAGATGAAAACAGAAATAGTAAAAATTATAAAATCTTGCGTATGTTTCGATCGATACATGTGTACATGAGCGTTGACTTGTTGGATAGTTCCACCATATTCACATGGTCATGAACATGTTTGATCTATCCATACAAATGTACCAATGCCGGTGTCCATGCAATTTATAAGATGTGACGAACAAAAATATGTATATGTTACAGTAAATAGGTGAAATTAGGAATTACACGTAATTACTAAACATTTCAGCAAATACCTGTAATTACAAGCCAATTTAGTAATTACATGTATTTACTAGTTGTTTCAGTGATTACTGGTATTCACTGATTTGTTTGGTCATTTTTACAGCTATCTACTGAAGGAGTGTAAATTAGCCCTACTGCCACTGTTATGTAAACTTTTTAACGTAATACTTATTACCGGTTGGTTTCCTGAAATATGAGTCAAGAGTGTTTTAGTTCCGCTATTTAAAAAGGTCAAGTTGATGATACAGGAAATTACAGAGGAATTTCGCTTGTGTCTCATGTTGGGAAATTGTTTACTTCTGTCATTAATACAAGACTATTAAAGTGGTGCAAAGAATACAGTAATAACACTGGACACTTTTAATTTGCAAAACACTCATTTGCAAATCCGCCGCCGCCTCAAACAAGAGCTACAATATCATGTATATAACCAAAATGTGCAGAATTACATGGGATTCAATAATTTCATTGGTTTTCTACAGTTACTTTCATATTTATTTTGCAATTTGAATTATAAAAACATGGGATTTTCAATATCCCATGGGACAGGGCAAAATCCCATGGGATTTTGGTTAAATCCCATGGGATTTTTTTTTGTCCCATGGGATTATTGTAGTCCCATGGGATATTTGTTGTCCCATGGGACAAAAAAAATCCCATGGGATTTTTATTATCCCATGGGATTTTTAATATCCCATGGGACAAATTAAAATCCTATGGGATTCTAATTGTAAATATATAGATATAAATAAACAGTAATGTGTATGTTACAATGTTTTCTATTTGGTAGTAAATTATTATAAGATGAATCTTTTTAATTGAATATCTTTTTTTCTTGGGAAATGTTAATTTAGCATATTGTTCTTTAACTGTTCAAAACTAAACTTTTAAACAACAAAGCAGATAATGTAAGTATCAATATATGTTTATTCATGAATTATAGAATACTTTCTTGAAACACAATTATTTGCCATTTGAAATCAATAAAAACTCTATTGTTAGGCTTAACATACTAGTAGCTATTTAAGTAAATCTATTTTTTTCACAATATCCCTCAACACAAAACATTAATAGTTTCTTATCATCCAGCATTGTTTGATGGTATAGTCCACTTTTTGGACATTCAGCACAGAACTTTGACATTATTGTGGTTTCAATATTTTTTTGAATTTAAAAGAACTTCAAATCATTGACTGAGTGATGAAAATAATAACTGATCCAACTTTTGTCTTTGAATTTATTCTGGTCTTGTTTCTATGTTTTCTCCATTTATTCTAGGTGGTGAATTTCAATCCTTCTGAAAAAGAACCAATAAAATCTAAAGTAATGGATTATACAAAATTGTTTTCATACATGTAGCAATAATATGATTTTCAATAAAAATAGCTATGCGATATGGATTTTACTGATTGTTAAAGGTTGTCCAGTGTCATCAGTTGCTAACGGCCTACATCCTTCGGTCTCTGATGGAGGGTTGTCAAATTAGCAATATACCACATCTTCCTATTCTAATACCATATAACAATCAATTAATTTATTCTTCTTTATAACATTTGGGTATTTTCCCAAGTTATATAAATAATATATATATATACTGTAAATTCGGAATTAATGCGAGTTTTTTTTTTTATTGCGAAAAATGCAACGGAGTTGTAAACGCAATAATTTAAACTCGCATTATGAAATATTTTATATGGATTAAACAGGATTTTTCTCAAAATCGTAAAATTTAAAATCGCATTTAAGTCTAAAATGACAGAATCGCAATAATAAATGCACGCAATAATTTATGAATTTACAGTATAAAGATCAATGTTAAAACTTTAGACAACTATAATAACATTCCATTATTCACAAGAATTTGCAATATATTATACAAAATGCAGACAACAGAAACAATATTTCTTTAAGCTTTTGAAGTTCAGACAGATTTCAATTTGTGTTTTATTTCAATGAAAAAATACCTTGAACATATTAGAAATTATAACATTGATACAAAAAAAATATGTATGTTTTATCCTTATTTTTTGTGTTGTTGGCTTGCTGTCTCATTTTAATATACATTTAAACATACATCAATAATCTTCTTCTTTATTAAAAGTAAAAATGGGATATTTTTGATTTTGATATCCCAAAACATTATAGTTCTATCAAACACCAATGTGTTTGATATTAATTTTAAGACATGTATAAATGTTCCAGACCATATCAGTATTCGGATGTTACTTTTACGGTCCAGAACTTACAGTCCCACCATATGTGTACAGTCAGACCATTTAAGTATATTTGTACTGTCTGGTACCAGCTCGACCAAACCTGTGTTTTTATTTTAACTGCAATTAAACTTTTTGTATTAATCTATTAAAGATTTCAGTTATGTTGATCTGTACTGTACATTTGTTTGTAATAAACTTGACCAACTTCTTAAAATTGGGCAAGCGTACAGTCCAAATACTTGTTTGTTCTGGAACATAAACATGATTAACAAGCATTTGGCAGGATGTCATGCTAAAATCCCATTAATATTAGTACTAAATTTTGAGTATATACATGTAAATCCACAAGTTACTTACTGAAATTCATGGTGAACACTCACCAAAAACTTACAATTTAGAGGAAAGACTGGAAAGATGAATGCACTAACACTATCAAAACAGAGCATAAAACTTACCGAAAAACAAGATGTTTTACATTTATCCAGGAGCAGGATAATTGAAAAGTTGTTTTTTTTCTTTCTCTGCTGTCCATCATATAACCTTTGATTTCATTCATGCAAAATATGAAAATCTGCAAAGGTAAGACCTAGAACCTCAACTTATCCACATTTTGAATTTTGAACTGCATACTTGTCCTTTTCATCTTGCTGACAACCTAAACATAAAAAAATGATAAAAACATAATTCTAGATTGACTTTGTGTTTTTATTTTTGTTGGTACATGTACAAACAATTTTCCCAACTTTAAAACGAAAACATCATCACCAATGAGGAGGTCATACTAACCTCCGAAATATTTAAACAAACCGAAATTATTACTTGATTAAGATCTTGTCGTAAATTAATGGCATAGATACTCTTATTTTTGAAAACTTGATGTCTATTGCATACTTATATTCCTTTGTACGAGAGTATGCATATTAAGATGGACTCCATGGACTTTAATGTTAGCATGATTAATTTTACAGTCACTGACAGTTTTTCAGCTCTATGTGTACATTTTGAGAGAATCTTGCAATACTGTATATTCTGGTATTCAGAACTTATTGTGAGGTTTTTATTAATACAACTGAAAGCTGTATCTCGTTTTCATTTCTGATACATATTTATGAGCTGAAGACCAGTGCCGAATTTTTCTCACTGCATTGAAGACCCATAGGTGACCTTCGGCCGTTGTCTGCTCTTTGATTGGGTTGTTGTCTCTTTGTCAAATTCCCAGTTTCCACTTCCCATTTTATATCATGTATGCTGATTTTTCTTAAATTACAATATTCAATCATGCAATTTTGTCCATTATTGAAAATACGATAAGCAAAAATAAATGCACAAAAAATTTAACATTGTTATATATATGTAAAAGACTTTTTTTTAAATTCAAAACAGTTGCCTACACTGTTAATTTCCTTGTTTGATTTCATATTTTTAAAGCCTTTATAGCTAGCTAGATGGTATGCCGGGGCGGATCCAGCCATTTTAAAAAGGGGGGTTCCCAACCCAAGACAAAGGGGATGATCCTATATTCATTTGATTTGTTTTATTGTCTCATACAAGAATATATATGGTTTGACGGTGGGGATCAGGGATCCTGAAATTTTTTCACCTAACCACTGGATGACAGGGGATCTCAACCCTTTAAAAGTTTCTCAAACATGTGTGGGTGGTGGTGAACCCCATGGACTCTCCCTATATTTCCTTTTATTTGTTTTATTGTTCTATACAAGAATATATAAATATGGTTTAGGGGTGGGGATCTTGACCGTTTACAAGTTTTCAAACTAGAGGGGGTGGGACTTCACTTTTATTTTATTTCATTATTAATTTTATTGTCCCCGACAAGAATATATATGGTTTAGGGGTGGGGATCTGGATCGTTCACAAGATAATAGCACATTCTCAAATTGAACAGAGTGGTGAAACCCCCAAAGACCTCCTTTTAATTTCATTTGATTTGTTTTATCGTCCCATTCAAGAATATATATGGTTTAGGGATGGGGATTTGGACCGTTTACAAGATAATAGCATATTCTCAAATTGAAAGGGGTGGGGATTACCTCCCATGGACTCACCCTCCCTTCTTTCTTCCCCCCCCCCCCCCCCCCCCCCCCCCCCCCGAAATACCTTTTAATAAGCCCCAATGCACAGATAGTTCACAGTATTTTCCCTTGATTTACACTAAAGAATATACACTATACAGGTGTATTTTTTTTTTAAAAAGATAATACAACTGAAGACCACCCTGACCACAGTGGTGGATCCAGAATTTTTCATAAGTGGGGCCCACCGACTGCCTAAGAGGGGCCTGCTCCTGCCATGACTCAGTGATTCCATATATAATCAACCAATTCTTTTCCCAAACAGGGGGCCCTGAACTCCTGATCCCCCCTTTTTTTTCCTCATTTCAATCACCCTGATATAAATTTAGTTTTATCACTTACAATAGGAATGGTTTGAATTCCCCAATAATTCTTATATACCATTAATATCAACATATTTCATTTTTGATAAATGAAAGGCAAAAGTTTTCTATGGGTAGAAATGGATAGTGGGAAGCTTTCAGATTCACACCATGCCGGTGGCTGTGTTCAAAGTGCTGGGTTTTTATTACCCTCGTTGTTTGCGGACTAACTACTATTTAGGCCAGTGGTGGATAATAGTGTGCGTGCATTAATCTTCTATACCTTCTTAATCAATATATTCAAATACTGACGGCAAGTGTGTGTTGTAATGATGTATCAATGTCTTTTTGAAAATCACCGTGCTATTTACATGTGGGATCGAGAATGCAGGGGAAGGAAACTTGTCAATTATGTTTATTTAAGCCAAAATAAAATGAGCCGCCGTAAAATTAACCTTGGGTAATAACAGTGCATGTAAGGCTCGTCTCGGAGGGGTGTCTTTTTTTTCTGTCTTCTTTTTTTAGTTATATTTTTAATAACTTACACTTTTTTCCATTATTCTCTTTCTTTCACTATTCTTTATTCCTTTTTTTTTCTTTGTCCTTTGTTCTCTATTCTGTTAATTAACATCCATAGTATACCAAACAGATTTTATCTCTCAAACTAAATGTGGCTGACCCGGCTGTCTATATGTTATCAGGTTTGCTCCCACTTGAAGCAGAGATCCATATTAAAATTATTACACTATTTGGGAATATAACCAGATCTGAAAGATCGTCCATAGAATGGAGAATAGCTGAACGACAACTTCAAATTAAAACCTACTCAAGCAATAGCTGGTTTATTGATCTAAAAAAGATATGTGGCAAATATGACATCATAGAGATAGAACAGTATCTTGATAAGCCATTAACAAAAATTGAATGGAAGAGATTTATAACCAAAAAGATTCACAAGTACTGGGAGGATGACATAAAGACCAAAATGAAGGGGTACTCAACTCTAAAATATCTTAATTGTGAATATGACATTGGCAGAATTCATCCTTTACTTAAAACAACAAGTGCAAATATAACGGAGATCAAGAAACTGTCAATCTGCACTAAATTTGTTACGGGTACCTACATACTACAATCTAATAAAGCGGAGTATTCAAACTATGCAACAAATCCGATGTGTAGACTCTGTAATAAAGCTGACGAAACCATTGAACATTTTATCTTATTGTGTGAAACAACTTCACAAATAAGGTCATCCCTTATCGTCAAAATTCTACACGAAGGTAGTCTGGTCTTAGCAAAAGAGAGCCTGCAAACTCCTATTGATTTAATAACATTAATCATTAATCCTTATCATTACCTACCAAAGAAGATGTGCAAGGATGTTGAAGATAGAGTCGGTAATCACTTGGTACCGCTATGTCGCCAACTGTTATATACACTTCATTCCAAGCGATATGATGTGTTGACAAAAGCTGATACAAAAGCAAACAGAAAATGAAGAACTGTGAATTCATTTTAGCTGTAATATGTACATGTTGGGGTACACATGGATCTCCCTCTTTTAGAAGTTTTAAAGTCTATTAAATTTTTTACGGATTGCACTTATAAACTTTCCTATTTTTTTTTTCCTTTTAACAGTGTTAAAAAAAAAAACTCTTTTTTTAATATATAATTGTACTTATTGTCTCTATTGTAACTTATTTTTAACTTATTTTAAAATTAGTTTTTACCATTTTAATTGCATTTGAAATATTTTTAACACTGTCGTGGCGTAAACATGTATGTTAAATAAGATAACCTTGTGTATGACTATTGTGAACTGTGAATTTACCTGTGTACATATATTGGTGGAGGAATTTCATTGACGGAACTACTTTCCTCTTTACGGAGGTGTGCCTTGATTGGCAGAAATTCGTTTACAGATACAAAGTACCGCGAGATATTACCTCGAGCAACGGTGTACCATAAGAGGAGGAAGATAGCACACAGAGAACAGTAGTGTCAATTATTGACCTTAGGATCAGGATCAGGATCCATACCCTCTTATGTGGACTTACTGTAGTTTATTTTTTAGTTCTGGCAGAGATATTAGATACAATATATATGTCTCTGGTTCTGGTATTATACGATAAGTCAATTTCTTTTTCATGCAGTGTCATGAAATATAATGGTTTTATGCATATCAGCCAAGATTGTGCGCAACATTTTAATAAACAATTCAACACTATATACACGTTTAATGTGAATTTTATTAAAATCGATAAAGAACATGAATTTGGCAGCTAGTGCCCCTTAAACAGGTAAAGTTCAATTAACAAATTCTGATCTACTGGCATTCAACACCAAATTACTTACTTGCTGTATATTGATAAATGTGATTGTATATTGTCAATACCTCAACATCGAGAATACGTCATGTGAGGTGTTGGTCGCTACGTTTTGATACGGGGTCAAAGGTTGCGGTTTCGAGACAGAGAAAAACATCCAGGTAAAAAGTGTAGAATTTTGTTTTTGAAAATTTGAGTTGTAAATTTTCCTAAAAAGTACTTAATTCCGTTCATCTAGTTGTAAATTTTCCTAAAAAAAGTACTTATTTCCGTTCATCTATTATGGGTATAAACTAAACTGAACAAGAAAAGTATTAGTAAACAGACAGAAAGTCCGACGTTGAATTAATTATTTTACAATTAATTGTTTAAATATATGAGAGAATGTTTTAGGCGAATTTTTATATGAGAGAATGTTTTAGGCGAATTTTCTTTAATTACAGATAAATGTATTTTAGGTTCAGGAAATGATTTATTCTTCGGGTACGTCTAAACAACCGCTCAGGACCTCCTGAGTGCACTCAGGACATACAAAGTGCACTCAGGACCCATTACCGTAATCATATCTGCACACATGATGGATGTTTATATTCGTTATACGCTTCTTATTTTAGAGTTAAATTTTGGTAGAAGTTGAAATCGCAGGGGCGGATCCAGCCATTTTAAAAAGGGGGGGTCCTTACCCAGGGCAAAAAAAGGGGGGGTTCAACTACATGTCCCCATTCAAATGCATTGATCGGCCAATAAAAGGGGGGGTTCCAACCCCCCCCCCCCCCCGGAACCCCCTCCCCCCTCTGGATCCGCGCCTGAATCGAACTTAGATAGATATGTTAATTCTTATAAAATAATGAGGGCACGTGTCACTGATTACTGAGCCATGAATTATCCAATCAACAAAATTGATTGGATTATCTTTATTGTTTTTTAGGAATTGTATTGTTTAGTTCAGTTTTACCTTTAACATGAATTTGCATATAGAAAAAATAAAATATATATCTCATTCGATGTGCTTTTTCAGTTTATTTTTCATGATGACGGGTAAATTAATTTGTTGTGTTTTGCAGTTCACGAATAAAGAAAATTATTTTATAGTTTTTTTTTCTGTAACAAGTTCGATTTTTGTTTTTCAGTGTGATTCTTTTCTCTCTCTCTATCTAAATCAAGTTTTTAAACAAACACAATGTTGAATGAATATCAAATTTTATTACATTTGTATATCTTTATTCTCAACAAACCATTATACAAGAGAAGACAATTATGTACAATATTCAGTTTAACCTTAACGGAAATCTGTGCACGAAGACTTAGTCGTGGTTTGAACGGATTTCGTGTCAATAAACTGTCTTCGAAATAGTCTTTCTTTGTTAATGTTTGTGTCATTTTGGTCTTTTGTGGATAGTTGTCTCATTAGCAATCATACCACATCTTCTTTTTTATAATTTCTCGCTACTACAATCTAACTTACATATTTTTTTAGAAATAATTATACCCAAAATATCATAATTTTTAAAAAACGGAGACGAAAACGGAGACAAGTTCATTTTCAGAATTTATTTTCGCATTGAAATTCGTTTCAGGCTTGTGAAACTGGACAAAACGACTTTAATTAGAGAAAAAAAACTTAATAAAAACGGATTTCTTAAAATATTCGTATAACTCAAAAATAAAATTCCTGGACAAGTTCGATAAAAATGAGAAATAACATCTAACTACATGTATATGAGTTTGATTGTTTGAAAAGTACGGCTTTTACCGTTTAGAACGGATTCCATATACAAAACTTTAATTAATATAAATTCTTTTAAAGTATGAACATTTATTTCCCTTTTCAAACTCGTGCAAAGAATTAATTACTGGTCCAGGACATGATAATAAAATTAAGAATAAAACTTAAAAATTTATGGAACGAAATCTTAATAAAAGACGAAAATCTTAAAACATCGTGATATTCATTCTAGACGTCACAATATTACTTCCCGCATGGTCACACTGTACTAACAACACAATGTATAAAACAACAATAAAGATAATCCAATTAATTTTGTTGATTGGATAATTCATGGCTCAGTAGTTGTGTAATCAGTGACACGTGCCCTTATTATTTTCTAAGAATTACAAATGTAACATATCTATCTAAGTTCGATTTCAAATTCTACCAAATTTAACTCTAAAATAAGAAGCGTATAAAGAATATATGCATCCATCCTGTGTGCGATGACTATAAAGGGTCCTGAGTGCACTTCGTATGTCATGAGTGCAATCAGGAGGTCCTTCAAGCGGTGTTTAGACGTACTGTTCTTCTGGAAGCTTCAATTTTTTTTTTATCAATACTAACAACACAACATAATTACACAAGGACACATTTTTGTTTTTTGACAGCATGAACCCCAGTTAATGAGCAAACACAAATTAAGAACGAAAATCGTTTACAATTAAATTTTATAGAAGGAAAAAGGGGGGGGGGGGTAATAAACAAATTTTATTTACGCTCACATACTTCTAAACAGATTTGCATATGTAAGCTCTCTATAGATAATGTTAAATTATTTCAGGAGTTTTGAAAAAAAGAATATATACAGTTTAATTTCGACTAAAATATTGATTCTTTTTATAGATTTGGTACCTCAGTTTCGACTCAACATTTCATTTTGAATTGTTAGATGGCAAACTCTTTAGGCGAATATTGTATCTGTTCTTCATTTAATATTCATTATAACAAGGCCTTGTACAAATCCTTGATTATAGAATGTTTGGCAATTGAAAAAGACGAAAGTAGACAAACCCTAATTATGCAGGGTTTCACAAGTTGATCTCCAAGCGGCCCACATTTAACATATAATAAGATCTATATTTCTCAACGTTTTCAAAATGAAATAACTTGAATTGAAAATTTCCCAACTGTGAAAATTTGTTATTTCTAAACGTCTTTAATTATTATTTCGGAAAAAAAAAATATTTAGCATATTCATATATTTTCATAATTTTTTCCGAGGAAACCTTTTTTTTTTGCAAAGTTTACTTCTATGTGTTTTTAACCATCACCAGCGACTTATTCTCTGCCATCACCAATTAGTCCTAATTATTAAAGATCAATTGACCAAATTCAAATGATGATTGGTATATCGTATTGAATATGATCATCGGTCATCCGTGACGTATCCCAAATAACGACGCATGCCGATAGATAGATCATAGTTTATTAATTAGCGTCTCGCAATTTAAATTTCATCAAGGGGACTTAATTAAACCAGTTACTATACAAATCTTGAAAAAACGATGTACATGTACTTTTTAATATTTTTTAAAACAAATTACGAAAACGTTTAGTGTAAAAATCACCGAATATAAATGTTTCTTTCTTGCAGGTTTTGGCATTTGTAAATAACATTAACGTTTTGGAATTCTAATGCAAAAGACAGTCGATTCAAACTGAAATAACTTCTTTAAAGATGGTTTGATTTTTTCAGAGACACACATATATATATATGTCTCAATACATGTATTATATGTCTCTGATTTTATCAAAACAAAAATAACAAAATTATAAAATATGTTAGTTATCGAATGTATACCCTGAACTCTTACTATTATATATATATGTCCTAAGTTACTTAATGTCCTGTGTGCAACCAGGAGATCCTGAACGGTTTTTAAACGTACCATTATTTTATATGCATATATTTAAAGCTGTTCTTAATTATATGCATACTAGGTATCAGTGGCGGATCCAGGGGGAGGGTTTCGGGGGTTGGAACCTCCCCCTTTTTTGAACGATCAATGCATTTGAATGGGGACATATGGTTGGAACCACCCCCTCCCCCTTTTGTCCTGGGTTGAGACCCCCCTCCTTTTCAAATGGCTGGCTCCGCCGCAGAGGTATATTTATATATATATGTGTGTACCAGCCCCCCTCCTAAATCTTTGGAAACAAATGGTAGATTATATAGGGAATCACGGAAGCATGACTGGACGTGAACACTCTAAGGCAGTCAATGAGTCCCCACTTATGAAAATTTCTGGATCAACCATTGCTTAGTTCTAGTTATCTTAGGTCCTAGTGTGAATTAATGCCAATAGGTCTTTTAAAACTCATCTTTATTCATACATGTATATATACGTTTTCTCACGGATTTGTTCATGCAATATTGGAATTATGTTTACTCAATGCGCAATTACTGAAGTTTATATTTGCTACTTTTCTTCTTAATTTCATATAATTTTTTTTTTGATTTTTTTTCTTCGAAAAAATAGTGGTGTTGAAATAGGGAATGGACACAGATACCTTATCACATTTAACCAAAGAAATGTTGTATAATGTCATCAATCTGTATTACACGTAGACAGGATGTTCTCTAGAAAACTATACGTTATACACACCCGAGAATACACGCACTGTCGAAATGGAAAATTACTGTATGTTATAGTTACCTGTAATCAGCTTTGCAACACCATGTCATGACAGTTCAAAAAGATTTTCTTCAAATCAAAATGGAATATTCATTTTTTCTGTAAAATTTAAAACTTTAAAAAGTAGACTTTGACAAAATTATGAAATAGAAAGAATTGAACAATTTAAAATCGTATTTTAACAAAGATTTAGATATAATTTTACAACGATCCTTAAAAAATAACCAAACAAACGTTGAATCAAACGATATGAACCTACGCAGTTTTATATTAAAATACTGACACACACCAGTTTGCCATCTCAGTATGCAAGGCAAGGGTGCTTGGTGAGGTGCTGGAACTTGATGTACATGTATCATTAAGTTAATACAGTTCTGTTAGGATTGACTGCCTTTTTACAGAGACTTCAAGTTCTATTCTTACTGTTATCAGTTAGTATAGACGGTTCCTGGCTTAGAATGATTCTCTGCTCAGCAAATGGTGCGTAATTAGCATTTGAATCAAATTTCTTGTAGAAGTAAAAAACACAAATTAATGTATTTGACAACTTTATTCAGGAGCACAGTCTATATTATCCGGCGTAAATAACTTCGAGATTTATGTGGAAGTTTACTCTGCTGCTCGATCTATGCTAATCGATGTTCCAGTATATTTCATATTTATATTTATTCGTGAGGCCTCGTAATCGTTTATATTCACTAAAAGCACAGTCGCCTAAATATTTTATATGGCGAAAAAATTGCGAAAATTGGGGGAAATAATATATTTTTAGTAGCATTATTATTTTAAAATCTTAAGAGGTTGCTTGCAAATTTAACTCTAAAATGAGAAGTGTATGACGATCTATAACGAATATATACATCCATCATGTGTGCAGATACGACGGCGACTATATAGGGTCTGCCATGAGTGCACTTTGTATGTCCTGCATGTGTGCACCCAGGAGGTCCTCCTGAGCGGTGTTTAGACGTACCGTGAAAATCTTATCTGATTCAGGATCAATTCATCGGTTACACTCCCCTGTCACCAGTGATTCTTTTTTGCTGACATTCTGAAAAAAGTATTGTGTAGTCCCTGTGTAAGTGTTGACTCTCAACTTGCACATGTGATTTTTTAACACTCCCCGGACTTCTGCAAAAAACAATTATTCAGTTCACTGATTTAGATGGAAGGTAAACGAACAGAAAGTCACAGGACATTCCGACAAAAAGTCACAGGACAAAAAGTCAAACACATGTCAAACTCAGGCATAAAGTAACAAAGTTGATAGGACAAAAAGTCACAAACAATTTGTTGACAATTGATTGAATATAAATGAAAAAAGATTTTGAAATATCTTCTTTTTATTACATATATTCATTTTAAATTTTAGGAAATTGTTCATAATATAAAAAAGAAGATGTGGTATGATTGCCAATAAGACAACTGTCCACAAGAGACCAAAATGACACAGACATTAACAACCATAGGTCACCAAACAGCCTTCAACAATGAGCAAAGCCCGAGGTAAAGCCCATACCGCATAGTCAGCTGTAAAAGGCAATCATACTATATCTTTTTTTTTATATTTACATGTTAAAAAATGCGTGCAAATGTAATCAAAAGCTGCACACAAACGTAATGATTTTTGTGTGCAAATGTAATGGTAATGTGCGCAAACCTAATGCACTGATTTATTTGTTTTTAATAAATTTTAATTTAAAAGTTGCTACATCATGTTCATGTATAAAACTTCAAGAAAAATACAAAAAGAGTGTTTTCTTGTTCAAAGAAAAATAATCTCAAAACTAAATTGTGACTTTTTGTCCTGTGACAGTGTGTGACTTTTTGACTGTGACTTTCTGTCCTGCATTCAGATTGAATAGGGGAGTTTGGTTGACCCCGCCTCCCTCTATCTGAGACTACTATCTCAGTGATGAGCTTTGTGTTTCATGTACAAATGTATTGTGCTTTAATTTATGTACAAAAAAATTGAAAAACAGATATGTTACACATAAACAAACGACAATCACTGAATTATCGGATCCTGACTTGGAACAGGCACAACCATAACAAATTGGCAGGGTATAAGGAACTTTGAAAATATTTAGTTTTTGTGGTTTGGTCTATTTTCCGGATACTGTAAGCAATAAGGCCCCTTTATTTAGTGAATGAAATAATTGTAAGATGCACTTAGCTGTCTGTCATATTTTATATGAACTTGACCTCATTTTCATGCATGGTTCATTGGTCAATGAAACACTGCATTGTTTTGTCAGTTTATCATATGTTTAAAGTTACAGGTAGATTATATTTGGTAGATATGAAACAATTGTAAGGTGTGCATGTCTGAATGGCAGATTCATATATAAACCATGACCGCATTTTATTGTTCTTTGGTCAATGATAAGTTTTCTTGGTTTTGTCATTTTATCAGGCCACATTTAAAAGAATGTCTGTTTCCCCTCCCCCGGGTCTACCCTTTGTAAACAGACCAGGAAGGCAGGTTTTTTTTAGCTCACCTGACCTGAAAGGTCAAGTGAGCTTTTCTCATCACTTGGCGTTCGTCGTCTGTCGTCCTGCGTCCGTCGTCCGTAAACTTTTACAAAAATCTTCTCCTCTGAAACTACTTGGCCAAATTCTACCAAACTTGGCCACAATCATCCTTGGGGTATCTAGTTTAAAAAATGTGTGGCGTGACCTGTCAAACCAACCAAGATGGCCGCCATGGCTAAAAATAGAACATAGGGGTAAAATGCAGTTTTTGGCTTAACTCAAAAACCAAAGCATTTAGAGCAAATCTGACATGGGGGGTAAAATTGTTGATCAGGTCAAGATCTATCTGCCCTGAAATTTTCAGACGAATCGGACAACCTGTTGATGGGTTGCTGCCTGTGAAATGGTTATTTTAAGGAAATTTTGCAGTTTTTGGTTATTATCTTGAATACTATTATAGATAGAGATAAACTGTAAAAGCAATAATGTTCAGCAAAGTAAGACCTACAAATAAGTCAACATGACCAAAATTGTCAGTCGACCCCTTAAGGAGTTATTGCCCTTTATAGTCAATTTTTAACAACTTTTCATCATTTTTTGTAACTTTTTTAAAAATCTTCTTCTCTGAAACTACTTTGCCAAATTTAACCAAACTTGGCCACAATTATCATTGTGGTTTGTAGTTTAAAAAATGTGTCCGCTGACCCAGCCTACCAAACAAAATGGCCGACATGGCTAAAATTAGAACATAGTGGTAAAATGCAGGTTTTGCTTTATATCTTTGAAACTAAGACATTTAGGGCAAATCTTTCAAGATTTAAATGTCCATCAGAATAAGATATATCCCCTCACAAATTTTCAGTTGAATTGGACAACCTGTTGTTGGGTTGCTGCCCTGAAATTGGTGATTTTAAGGTAATTTTGCAGTTTTTGGTTATTATCTTGAATACTATTATAGATAGAGATAAACTGTAGACAGCAATAATGTTCAGCAAAGTAAGATCTACAAATAAGTCAGCATGATCAAAATTGTTAGAGGACCCCTTAAGGAGTTATTGCCCTTTATAGTCAATATTGAACAACTTTTCGTCATTTTTGTAACTTGTATATATAAAAATCATTTCTAAAACTACTTGGCCAAATTTAACCAAACTTGGCTACAATCATAATACTAGGGTATCTATTTAAAAAAAAAGTGTCTAATGACCCCGCCTACCAACGAAGATGGCCGACATCAGTAAACACATTAACAGGTGAGCGACACAGGCTCTTGAGAGCCTCTAGTTTTTTTTAACTGGATGTGATTGTCATAGCATGGTCACATGAATGGTTTGACTTGTCCAGTCCAGGCCACTTATCAGTTGTTTGTGCTCAATTTGAGTGTATTTATTTAGATTATCAATCCTTCTGCTTTCAAGCACTTTCCAAAAATGGAAACAAATTATTTTCAGGAAAAAAATAATTTCGATTTTTTTGTGGAAAATAATTTTTTGACCCTGGCGCTTATTTTTGACCCGTGTGGGGGGAGGGGAAACAAACATATTTTTAATTTTGGCCTTAAATTTTTTAAGCATAGGTCTACTTGTTGTATGGAATGACTACAAGGTATCAAATAAAAAAAGATGTCTGCCTGCCAAGGTTAATTTTACTGTGACCTCATATTCATAGAATAATGATAATATTCATGATATTGAACAGCAAGAATGATGAGTAAGTTGATGTTATATACAAATAAGACAAAATTTTCAGTTGCCTACTAATTATGTAATACATGTAGTAGTTATTTTTGTCATTAAATGATGTTTACCCTTTTATGTGTAGGGCAAGAACATGAAAGATAAAGGGGAAACTATAAACAGAAGAAATTATCAACAAAATAGATTTACAGAGGTCAACAAAGCCTAAATGGTAAGTCCACTGTTATATTTTTTATAAAAAATTTTGTCCTTGAATAATAATTAAATATTTATTAAAATAAGATGTGGTATGATTAAAGAGAAAACTATCCATCAGAGTTCAATTTAGTGGATGTAAGCATTGTAATTACTTATTAGAGGCCATTGATGACCTGTAAGTAATGAGAAAACCCATACCCTATACATGTTATAGTAATCTATAAAAGTCAACACTAACCAAATTTGAAACAGAGCATCAATTCAAACGTCAAATATACCAGACTAATTTATAAAAACAAAAAATTATGAAAAATAAAAATGACGGGTATGAACCAACATCAACCACTGAACTATGTACAAGCTCCTGATATTAGACAGGTATAATATGGCTGGGTTGATATAAAAATAAGAAACACTTAGCAGTCTGATTTCCAATAAGACATTTCTCCAATAGAGATCAAATGACATTTAAGGAGGCTCTAGGGTATAACAATTTCAGAAAAATGTTTTAATATTTTTTTTTCATAACTCAATTTATTTATATCTTTATCATATGGTACACCAAATCATTCAAAACAATCAATTCGGTTTGGCCCCAGATGACTTTTAAAATGCATATATCATTGAAAAAGCTCCAAATTATCTCCCTTTGGTGCAAAAATGCCATTTTTTGGCATTAAAAATGTAATATCTTATTTAACTCAACGGTGGCCTATATTTTTTATTATAATTTTAAATAAGCTGTACTCTAACTAAACTATTATAAAATTTAAGCGATTTCTGTAATTTAGTACTTGAATATTTAAATGAAAGTTTATCATATTAATCATAAACATGATAAAATAGCCATTTTATTGATCTCTTCACTGATAATTTTTGAGTTTGTGTATTTGTAGGTCAGAAATCTGGATTTTCATGGTCATCATTCACAGATCAATACTGAACGGAAAACTTAAAGCTGATATTTTTCTCCATAGTGCGACTTTTTTATTAATTTGAAATGGAACATGTTTTTTCCTACATTTATTTGAAAGAGGAAATTTCAACATGATGACTATAAACAAAAAGGAGTCATATCATCACGATCATTGATGCACAAGAACTTGATCATATAAATACAACAATGTAATTATCAATTGAAAGATGGAACGAATGAACAAGATATTAGAATGTTGTTGTCCAAATAAACTTGCTTTGTCTTCTCATTTGAATCTCTCGATTCAATAAAGATGTACAGAGGAAGATCTTTGAAGAACAGATTGAAAAAATGTTTTGTCTAAGAATTGCAGGAATATTCTAGTGAATGAAATTATTTATTGACTTCACTCTTATAAAGTGGACTGAATAATTGTACATAGCAAGTTGTGAATAAAGAAAGCAAAAACTTTAACAAAAAGTGTTTATATTATAAATTTGCAAATATAAGCATACTATTATGTACACCACAAAGTTATATATTATAATTCAAATCGTTTGCCTATACAAGTATTGCAATGAACCTATAACAAAGAAAATCTTACCTCATGAAAAGAGTGAACTATTCAGTCAGAATATGAAATATTTTTTCAGTTCTATTTTTCATAATAGAATAAACAAGACAAAGATTTCAAAACAATATTTTTTCATTTATTTAGAAATTTCATCATTTTGTTTCAGTGAAAGGACTTTATTCTTTGACTGTAAAATATTATTATTATACATTCCAAAATAAGAATAATCTTTATTGTCATATAAACAAATAAAAAACATGTTTGTGACAAAATTAAAAAAAAATTATATATATGTATATATAAAAAATATAAAAAAAACTCGTATACATTTAAAACATTTTACTACCAAACAGCATTCATTGTAACATACACATAACTTTATATTTATATATATATGTATTTATAATTTTAATCCCATAGGATTTTATTTTGTCCCATGGGATATTAAAAATCCCATGGGATAATTATAGTCCCATGGGATTTTTTTTGTCCCATGGGACAACAAATATCCCATGGGACTACAATAATCCCATGGGACCAAAAAAAATCCCATGGGATTTAACCAAAATCCCATGGGATAATGGTAAATCCCATGGGATTTTGCCCTGTCCCATGGGATATTGAAAATCCCATGTTTTTATAATTCAAATTGCAAAATAAATATGAAAGTAACAGTATAAAACCAATGAAATTATTGAATCCCATGTAATTCCGCACATTTTGGTTATATACATGATATTGTAGCTCTTGTTTGAGGCGGCGGCGGATTTGCAAATGAGTGTTTTGCAAATTAAAAGTGTCCAGTGTTCAGTATATTGACTGACGCGCAGTTTGGATTTGTCCCCGGATATGGTATACACGACGCGATTTTTCCCCTTCATTCTATTGTATCAAAAAGTTTACATAAAGGAAAACGTCTCTATTGTTGTTTTATTGATTTTGTCAAAGCTTTCGACAGTGTGTCACATTATGTTTTATGGCAAAAAATGTTAAAATGCGGTATTAGTGGAAATTTACTGAATCTTATTAAATCAATGTATTCTATGTTAAAAACTTGTGTTAAATTAGATGGTGAATTTTCAGATTTCTTTCATTGTAATCTTGGCCTAATGCAAGGCAAATCATTATCACCATTTTTATATGCAATTTATGTAAATGACATAGAAATTGAGTTAATTTATCAAGGAATAGAACCATATGAAGTAAAACTGTTAAATCTTTATTTTTTTATGTATGATGATGATACAGTTCTCTTCAGCGAAAGTATTTCTGAATTACATAAAATGTTAGTCACTGTAAATGATAGTTCATACAAGAATGGTCTTGACATTAATTTAAGAAAAACCAAAATAGTTGTTTTTCGTAACAACGGTGTACTGGAATAGAACGAAAAATGGTATTTGAATGGTAAAATGATAGAAATGTGTGATCAGTTTGTATATCTTGGTTTGTTATTAAACTATAACGGTACTTTTACTGTAACACAGAAAACACTATCTGAACAGGGTAGAAAGGCTACATTTTGTTTATTGAGTAAGATTTATGATGATTGTTATAACAATGAGACTTTGATATCCTTATTTGATACATATGTAACAAGTATTGTGAATTCATGGAATTATGGTTGTGAAATATGGGATTTACATAAAGGAGTTAATATAGAAACGCTTCATTTGTACTATTTAAAAAGAATTTTGAAAGTGAGAAAAACGACTGTAAACCATATGGTGTATTTTGAACTTGGGCGTTTACAATTGTATGTAAATAGATATGTAAGAATGGTACGTTACTGGTTGAAGTTATTAGAATCTAATAATTGTATATTAAATAGTATTTATGAAGACATGTACGAATCTAGTTTTGTTAAACGGAATGATAAACTCAATTGGAGTTGTAAAATAAGAGACATACTAAACAGGTATGGATTTGATTATATATGGTTAGCACAAAGTGTTGGAAATAGTCAATTTATTTTTGCATGAATTTAAAAAAAGAATTGTTGATAATGATATAACTGAAGGCTTGTCATTTTTTGAAAATACTTCGAAATGTAATTTATATCAATATATACATGATGGACATACTTTGCAATTTTATTTGAATCGACCATTGAACAGTTTATACCAGTCATATGTAACTAAATATAGAATCAATTCACATTCACTTAATGTAGAAACTGGAAGACACTTTAATATTTCCAGAAATGACAGTGTTTGTAATATGTGTAATAAGAAAGTAATCGAAGTCGAAAATCAATTTATATTAGAGTGTGATAAATATGTAAATGTCAGAAGTAAATATATTAAGGTATATTATTATAGAAACCCATCTACCTTCAAATTAGTTCAATTACTATCTGTAAAAAATATTAAAGAATTAAATAATCTGAGGCAGAGAAAACTCGTAACACTAAATTTTTTGTTAAATGTACCTTTATTACCAATGTAAATTGTATGCCAAACTCCGCTATATATTAATGCTGTATATGTATATGTAAACTGTATAATTTGTGTATGTATTTTATCCTATGAGCTGTATATGTGCTTACGGAATACAGAATTATTATTAACTTGATATTTTTGTTATAAAATTAAAGATATAATTCAAGATACCAAATAAGAAAATAAAAGGGTATGTATTTTAGGGCTTACTTAAGGATTACGGCATATACGGCAAAAGTGTATACTATTTAGTGTTTGTAACTGAAGTTTTAACAGTTTTGGAACTCCCTAAAATCATTTTCAGCATGCAAGACAACGATACCAATCCACTATTGAGAAATGTATTAAATTGTGAGCAGTTTATACCTCTTTTTGCTGATAGACATTCGATAATGCCAAATGTGGATGAATAATCTTGATAGTACTTAAAATCTCATAATTTCTTTAAATCAAAATCTAAATCAGGCATACTTGCCCAATGCCACAAGTTAAATTCCTTTTACAAAATGGGTTTATTTAAGACTTCTTTTGTCAGACTGTTGCCGCATGAAACTGACATTCTTCACAAACAAATTTATACACTTTGCTGGTGTTAAGAATCACATTTTATATTTCTGTATTTCTCTTTTTTATAATTTTTTCAAGATCTCCAAACTTAAGCTTATAAACCTGCAGCAAAATTTTATCATCGTTTTGTAACGAAAATCGGTCATAGTTCATTTGTTTTGATGTGACATACCAGTTGTCTTTCCCTGTTAATTGTGTTTCTATATGTACATAAGTTTCTCCCTAGTTGGAGCACCATCTATTACTTAAACCACCCCTAAAGTTGGTATAGTCTTCATTTTCACCCCTTCAAGTATAATGGACCGTTCCATATGGTAGTATATAAACCAGCTCAAGACAGAGAAACTCTGTCAGTTATATGTGGACCGTTGAAGTGATAACATCAGGGATTATTGTCCAACTGGTAAGTAGAGTGAATTAAGTGATTCCAAAGGATATATAAATAGTGTTCGGATTTATATGTAGATATTGCAATAGCGATTGTGATACAATGTATAAAATGAATCTGATATATATATATAAGTACTTATTGTATTAATGAGAAAACAAGGTGTATACTTGCTGGTGTTGCAAGTTGTACTATGTGGAAGTGTGAATACTTCATAGATTTGTATTAGTGAGAATACAAGATGTATACTTGCTGGTGTTGCAAGTTGTACTATGTGGAAGTGTGAATACTTCATAGATTTGTATTAGTGAAAATACAAGATGTATACTTGCTGGTGTTGCAAGTTGCAATATTGCGGAAGTGTATTAGTGAAAATGCACTGTGTTAAACCTTACCAGTTTGGAGAATATTCATTGTATGGGAACTCAAAGGGATAGTTAGTGCGTGAGTTCAGCTGTGTTTATATATATATTCCTTGTGAATTGAAACATTGTGCAAGTGTAATTGTGTCATTGTGTTATTGTGGTTAGTTGCAGACTAACAAGGTGATACTAAATATTGGTGGACGTTGTAAATAGAAGTTGTATATATGTGATTTTGTGTTCATACGTTTTGTGTGATACTTGCTTGATGCATGTTGCAAAGTAATTCTGTTGGTGACATGGTGTAATAAAGGGCCGTATGCATGTTGCATAGTAATCTGTTAGTGACATTGTGAATAAATCGATCTGATATATGTTGCAAAGTGATTGCATAGTGACATTGTGTATATATTTTGTAATGATACAGTGTGTTTATATATTGTAAATGAGAAACTTCGCCTTGCATTTTGATTTATGTGCATTGTGCTGTGTATATATTTTTCGTTGTAAATCCTTTTATGGATGTGTTGATTGTTTTGAATAGGACAACTGGTTGTGGTGAAAAATTGAGCTGAACACTTGAAATCTTGATTTATTCAGATACGGATCCATTGATCACCCGGTTACACGTTACAGTTTTTACTTGTACATAAGAATCATCTTTTTGTGGATCGTATAAGTCATCTAATTGGTCCATCCTTTTTGTTTTAATTTCAATGTTGTCATTCTGTTTCTTTTTGTCGAAACTGCGACTATTGTCGCAAAAGTGAGACATAGCAAACCATTATGTCGTCTGTAGCGTCCACATATATTCACTATGTGGTTAAAGTTCTTTACATTTTGATAACTTTCTTAAATTATCCTGGATTTCTACCAAACTTAAACAAAAGTTTGTTTATGATCATAAGATAATTTTCAAGAAGTAATTTTTGTAAAAATAAAATAAATTTTTCCGTATTTTACTTATAAATGGACTTACTTTTTATGTCAGTTAACATTACATTCACATTGTGGTTAAAGATTTTAGAATTTTAATTACTTTCTCAAAATATCCTGGATTTCTACCAAACTTGGACAGTAGCTTGTTTATGATCGTAAGATAATACACAGATGTAGAGTTTGTAAAAAAAAAAAACTTTTTCGTATATTCCTTAATTATAAATGGACTTCGTTTTTTCCCCATTTAATTTTACATACACTCTGCATTTTTTTTTAAACATTTATTAGATTTCATAAACCATCCTGGATTTTAACCAAATTTGGACAGAAGCTTCTTACAGTACTAGTCAAAAGATAGTATCTGGAGGAAATTTTTAATATTTTTTCCCATTTTTGTTGATCCTGCGACTAACAGCAAAAGTATATACATCGGTAACATATCTCCAGCTAGGGGTTAAATTGAAGGTGACATTCATACGTATTCATTGAGGTGCAATAATTCACTTGCAAGTGCACCAGTACAAGATTGACTGCTAAAAATATAATTTCACTATATTATTTTCATTAATGATTGATCCAAAAAAAATCATATTTTATTTTTTGTATATCTCGTAGCTAATGCTCCTATAACAAAAAGGTACATTTTAGGCTAATCACTTTTTAAGAGTACTCACTGATCTTCTATAGTTGGTATTACCATAACTTTTGATCAGCTGACCATATTACGACATTGTTTTAACAGTTAGTAAATATGTGTAAAAATTACAAAAAAAAGGGATTACATGTAATTTCTAAATTTTAGTAATTACATGCAATTCCTAATTTCATCTATTTACTGTAACATATACAAACATACGATGCTTTTTACGAATGTACATGTTACGTAATACACTCAGTATTATCAAACTGGTTAAATGTAAATAGTATGATTGATTAAATTTAAGGTATAACAGCAAGGTTTTATTGTAGGACCTATTCTATATTTAACGTTGATTAACGATCTTATTAATATGTGGATGTCATTGTTAACATACTTGCAGACAGCTGTAAAAGTTTTCCTGGATTTAACACACGTTTTGTTTTATTTGTTTTATTTTCGATTTTAAAAAAGACATGCGCTTGCTTATTTGAATACCCCTTGTTTATATGAATAAATGGAGATTGTGGTTATACTTCAAGTAAAAAAACCTATAAGCAAATGACGACCATATAATTTTCCGGGGACCAGGAGGATTTTGAAAATGAAACTTTGCAAAAGAGGATGAAAATGAATAATCTGCAACACAAAATTCATGAAAGATTGGGCCTAAAATTAATGGTACAAAAATGATTCTTTTTTACTCGGCAAAATCGCAGAAAAACAATAAGCGTACGTAGCAATCGATAAAAAATAATGGTCAATCAGAACCCCACCCCTCCCATATAAAATGGTTGCCCCACAAACACAACGTTTTTATAGTTCGTTCTTATATTGTCCTGTTATACCACTGTCCAAGGTTAGGGGGACGGTTGGGATCCCGCTAACATGTTTAACACCGCCATGCATTATGAATGAATGTGTCTGTTCCAAGTCAGGAGCCTGTAGTTCAGTGGTTGTCGTTTGTTTATGTGTTACATATTTCTTTTTCGTTCCTTATTGTACATAAATAAGGCCGTTAGTTTTCACGCTTGAACTGTTTTACATTTGACATTTCGGGGCCTTTTACAGCTGACTATGCGGTATGGGATTTGCTCATTGTTGAAGGCCGTACGGTGATCTATAGTTGTTAATATCTGTGTCATTTTGGTCTATTGTTCAGAGTGTCTCATTGGCAATGATACCACATCTTTTCTTTTTTTTTATTTATTTACTCATAACTGAACGAGCGTATTAAACCCTTTAACCTTTTATGTACCCATGTTGAAATAAAATAAAAACAAACCATCATTTTCACGTTTAATCATTAAGAAGTAGACGATATCAGGGATGTGGTG
The DNA here is from genome assembly GCA_037788925.1 of Mytilus galloprovincialis. Classification (NCBI taxonomy): domain Eukaryota; kingdom Metazoa; phylum Mollusca; class Bivalvia; order Mytilida; family Mytilidae; genus Mytilus; species Mytilus galloprovincialis. The sequence continues at coordinate 57,426,491 of CM075342.1, forward strand.
GATGTGGTGGATGTTCTGGATGGTCAATAAAGTCGTCGTGAAGACAAGCACACATATGGTCTACGCAGTGATAATGGGTATCATGTTTATGGCATTGTCCAGCGTCGTTACAATCAGCTGCATCGTCACAAGCTGTAAAAAAAAATCACAAAAATACTAAACTCCGAGGAAAATTTAAAATGGAAAGTCCATCATCACATGGCAAAATCAAATGATAAAACACATCAAACGAATGGACAATAACAGTCATATTCCTGACTTAGTACAGGCATTATCAAATGAAAAAAATGGTGGATTGAAACTGGTTTATCAGTTACTGTTATGAATATCCATGACATAAATTCAGAGTAAGACATGCCATTGATAACACTGTGAAATTGTATGACATCAGATAACGACACGTTTTGATAATACCAACGAGGTTATAGGGTGGTTATATAACATCTTCGATTATACTGAACTTGTAAGTCAGAGATTGAATACTAGTCTACATGTATGTGTGATCCAAGGCTCCGTGTTGAGGGCCGTACATTGACCTAAACTGGTTTACTTTTATAAATTGTTATTTGGATGGAGAGTTGTTTCATTTGAACTCATACTACGTCTTCCTATATCCATGTGAACACGTTTAAAGGAAAACAATTGTTTTGCTATTTAGACCGTCACACAAGTAAATTGATTATATGCCCGAATAAGATCTGTAAAAGTACATTTTATAAATCATAATTCAAGCAAAATTAAAAGTAGCCTTTTTTTTTCCAGATTCAAAAAAAATATAAATAAATATGACGACTGTCATGATACGAATTTATGAGTATAAGAAGTAGTCTTCTCATACCTTTAGTGTCATCCACGAAGATATAACAAGACTATTATCTGATTTATAACAAAGACATAATTATTCTATTTTTCCTCTTTTTTTTCAATCCCCAAAAAATAGTTTTGATAAAACAGGAATAGTGTCATTATGTCAAATGTTCCGGATAAGGTAGTAACACTTTCAGACGTTGCGTCTATTTTATGTCATCAATTTGATACTTTATATATATATCATTGCACTTGTATGTCAATATGAACGGCTGTTATACTATATCGTCTTTTATTCTGGTTGAATTGCAAAAATCCGAGCGTTTTGCTGATAAATGATAAGTTGTACACTTCTATGTATAAGTATATTTTGGTTGTCAGACAAGATGCTCGTCAATTGTAGTTATCATACAACATCGTTTTTTAAGTAAACAGTTTAGAGGACGATCATTTAATTTTCGAAACAATATTTATATGATGAAGCATGGCCTGTTAGTAGTCTGTAATGTATACTCAATTTGAGATCATATTCTAATATCAAACAGTTAATTGAAGAAAATAAGGAAAAAGAACCTCGGTTTGAACCTCATTTGTTTTCCTGAACATAACAAAAGCCAATCGATGTAAAGTGTGTCCATATCGAATAAGCAATCATGTGTTTGATGAAAGATCAGGCCTTGAAGGCATAAAAAACTTTGCTCAGTGCTCGGAGCACAAAAATCATGCTTGAAATTTTTATGACCGTACGCGTGAGGCCAGATGTAAACCAAAATTATATATATTTTGCGCTTCACGTTCGTAATTGATTTGGCCTTAAAATAGAGCATTACGAATGAGTCTCATGTTGATGAATCGAACCGCACAACGTCTCAAGTACCAAGTTAATATTGCAGACCATTGATTATCTTTTCTATTACAGCAAAATGCATTGAGTGTGTAGGTAAATGTAATATCTTTGGTTAACTTGCTTGCTAGCTGAACCATGAAGTTATTATTAGGTTAGGTATACTACCCTCCTCTAAGAGTAGATTAATCCTTCAGATAACCAATCTACCTGTCTGTAGGACTAATCTACTCTGAAAGAAGGGTAGTTTAGTTAACCTTGTAATGATTTCACGGTTCAGCTTACATTACCTTTACCTACACACTCAACTCATTTTGCTGTAAAAAGTCTATTTATATAGACATTATAAGCAATGGTAGTGGAATATACTATTGCTTCATGTTACAAGTCTATAGTGTTATACTCACAAATATGAGAGACACATGTACATGCGTCATGTTGACATATTATATGAGTGTTATTTCCAGTACATTGTGTGTCCATGCACTCATGGTAGTGGTGGCATCTCTCAGAAAAAACAAAGACGGCTCCTATACAAAATGTAAAAAAAAAAAGGTATCTATCAGAATACATCTACACCCTGCTAAAAAATAAAATAATAATTTAAACTTTATATGCTACAATTACCAACATTTTCATGTGTCAATGATTAACCCGTACAGTTGAGGATGGTGGCATTTCAGGTTTAGGAATTTTTGTCAGATGTTTAGACTCCTTGTTTTTTTTCTACGATACAGGCTAAAATATTATGCCCTATAGCACTCAATTTATAGAAAACTTCAAAATATAAAAAAAAAAGCATAACCAAAATTAAAGCAGAGTCTTTTTTTCTTTTCTTATGATTTGAGACGCAAATAATGCCGATGCTCTTGTAATATAAAATAAAAGTCCGGGTTAGCCTTTTACATGATTTTTTTTAAATCAAATATCTCGAAACGGAACCCCATAACTATCAATATTTTTAGCTTATCTTATTTAAATTCCCCTGACTTCATCCTTAAAAGACAAGGATTTTCGAAAACTGCTCCTGATTTCTTGACACTAAACCAGTTGTAGGTGCACTGGTTGATATTTTTGCTTGTATGGTTTACTTATCATCTTATTAGTTCAGATTGTTGTCGATTGGGGAATTGTCTATATATTATTTGTGTAAAGCCTCGATCTGGTGAGTCCATGTAGTACCAATATTCAGTATAATCTTTCAAAAGTCATATGAATCTGGAGAATTACCAATACACTGGCCAACGTAGGTCCTATCTTTAAAAAAGGTCGAAAGTAAATTACCACCCAGTATCTTTAACGTGTATAGCCTACAAAAGCATGAACCACATAATTACCAACAACATCATGGCTCACGCAGACAAACATAATATCCTACATCCTATGCAGCATGGGTTCCGCAAAAAAAAATATGATGCGATACTCAAATCATCGAGTTCATATATGATATCACACAAACACAAGAGTGCACACGCTGAAATGTGTCGCCTTCTTTACTAATCATTGATATTATGTTGATAGTCCTAATTATAAAGCTTTATTACAACTGTCACATAAATTTAAGATTAACCAATAAAACTAAACATTGACCAATGAACCATATAAATGAGATTAAGGTCAGATGAACTATGCCAGGCAGACATATAAAGGTAACAATTCTTCCAAACAACAAATATAGTTGACCTATAATTGCTTATAGTTTAAGAAAATCAGACCAGAACACAGACACTTAGAACTGAGCAATAAACCGTGAAAAAGAGGTCAAGATCAAATAAAACCTGCGCGACTGACATATAGATCATAAAATATTTTCACACATCAAATATAGTTGACATTTTGCATATAGTATTAGAAAAACAGACCAAAACACAAAAAGTTTACACTGAGCAATGAACCGTGAAAATGAGGTCAAGGTCAAATAAAACCTGCGTAACTGACATAGATCATAAAATATTTCCATACACCAAATACAATTGACCTATTGCATATAGTATTAGAAAAAAAGACCAAAACTCAAAAACTTAACTTTGACCACTGAACCATGAAAATGAGGTCAAGGTCAGATGACACCTGCCAGCTAGACATGCACACGTTACAATCATTCCATACACCAAATAAAGTAGACTTATTGTATACAGTATAAGAAAAACAGACCAAAACACAAAAACGTAACTATAACCACTGAACCATGAAAATGAGGTCCAGGTCAGATGACACCTGCCAGTTGGACATGTACAAAAATGTACTCTCACCAAAACGTAACCTTGTTCACTGATCCATGAAATGAGGTCCAGGTCAAGTGAAAACTGCCCGACAGGCATGAGGACCTTGCAAGGTAGGCATATACCAAATATAGTTACTTATTATAAGAGAGAATTTGACATTACGAAAAAATCTTAACTTTTTTTTTGAAGTAGTCACTGAACAATGAAAATGAGGTCAAGGACATTTGATATGTGACTTAGTAACATGAGGCATCTATATACGAAGAATGAAGCATTCAGGATTTCCACCTTCTAAAATATAAAGCTTTTAAGAAGTTAGTTAACGCCGCCGCTGTAGCCACCGTCGCCGGATCACTGTCCCTATGTCGAGCTTTCTGCGACAAAAATCATAGGCTTGACAAAAACCTAATGAAGGAAAGCAAATATATTGCTTAGTCAAAGACTTCTCCAAGGCTGTTGACAAAGTACGCCATTCACTACCGATCCATATTTTAAAGCATAAACATTAAAATAAAATGCGTAGCTATAGGTAGATGAAACTTACATAAATGAAGAAATAGATGACAAATGAACAAATTGATACTCGATTTATATAATTGCAAGGCCATTAGTCTGCACCAGAAGCGAAGAAGCAGCGCATCTATTTTGGACGGGCAAGTATCCACTTTTAGATATGGGGCAAGCTCTGACATCCCACGGCCCAGCTTGTCTGGCAAAACAGTCGATTGACGTCAGAGTTATCTCGGACTACATGACCTTATGAACTAGCAAGTTAAAAATCCAGCTTAGTATGTGGGATTAATAAAAAAAAACAGGGTCACTTAAGGTATAAAATAAAGCCAACATTACCAAGTCCATCATGCATCAATAGTTACCCTTACTAATTAAGTTGTTCTAAAAACAGTGTATGCATATTAAATTTATCAGTAACCACATGTTTCTCTATTATGAAAATGATTTACTCACCAACAGACAAAACAACAGCAAAGGCCAGAAGTTTATTCATTTTCCCAGATTCGTGATCAACAAGTGACTTTGAAAGAACCGTCCAACTTTTTAGAATATTCAGTTTATATATTCACGAATACAAGATAAGCTATCTGTTATCTCTATAAGACTTTACAAGTACTTCTAATGCGACACGAAACAGTTTTGATTTCACAAGTACTTCTAGTACGACACGAAACAATATTGATTTCAAATGGATCGTTAGAAAAATTTGTTTTAACTATCAGAGGGTGTACGCTTTCTAAGTCCCACCCTGGCGGATCCGCCACTGTATGATCCATGCAATCGTTATAGAGAGGGAAAATAACATGATTACCGTTTTGACAAAAACAAGGGTATAATGTATGCCTTTTAATATTGCTCTAGCTTGTGGGAATTCAAAGCCAAGAGCATGTTCAACGAAGTCGAAAGATAGAATTAATATACAGAGAAAACGAAATTAATGTTGTTTTTTTTTAATTTATAAGATGTGACAAACAATAATATATATATATAAAAATATACGAGGCTTTTTACGAATGTACGTGTTACGTTATAGAGTATTATCAAACTAGTTAAATGAAAATAATATGATCAATTAAATCTAAGGTATAGCGGCAAAGTTTTATTGTAGGACCGTTTATATTTTTAGCGTTGATCAACCATCTTTATATGTGGATCAGTGGAAGTCATTGTTACTTGCTGACAGCTGTAAAAGTTTTCCCCAATTTAACACACATTGATGATTTTGCTTTATTTGTTTTATTTTCGATTTTATAGAAGACATGCTCTTCCTTATTTGCATACCACTTGTTTATATGAATAAATCGAGATTGTGGCTATACTTCAAGTAAAAAGACTGTAAGCAAATGACATACATGCAAGGAGAGGACCATTTGATTTTCCGGGGACCAGGAGGATTTTGAAAATGAAACTTTGCAACACAAAATGCAAGACAGGATGAAAATGAATATTATGCAACACAAAATGCAGGAAAGATCAGGCCTTAAACAAAGGTTCCAAAAAAAATTGGTTTTTTTTTATCGTCAAGGTCACACAAAAACAATAAGCATGCGTAGCAACCGATGAAAATAAATGGTCAAATTGAAATAAAATAAAAACAGACCATCATTTTTCACCTTTAATCATTAATAAGAAGACGATATCAGTGATGTGGATGTAGTGGATGTTCAGGATGGTCAGTAAAGTCATCTTTAAGACAAGTACACATGTGGTCCACGCAGTGGTAATGGGTATCATGTTTATGGCAATGTCCAGCGTCGTGACAATCGGATACATCGTCACAAGCTGGAAAAAGTAAAATAACAAAAATACTGAACTCCGAGGAAAATTTAAAACGAAAAGTCCCTAATCAAATGGCAAAATCAAATGATGAAACACATCAAACGAATGGACAATAACTGTCATATTCTTGACTTGGTACAGGTATTCTCAAATGTAGAATTTGGTGGATTGAACGTCGGTTATCTGATACTGTTATGAATATCCACCATTTCATAAATGCAGAGTTAGACATGATATTGATAACACAGTAATCTTGTATGACCTCAGATAACGACACGTTTTGATAATACCAACGAGGCTATATAACATCTTTGATTATACTGAACTTGAAAGTCAGAGATTGAATACTAGTAGTCTTTACATGTATTTGAGCACGTTTAAAGGAAACAATTGTTTTTCTAGTTCGACCGTCACACAAATACAATAGAGCATCACAAATGAGTCTCATGTAGATGAACCGAACCGCACTACGTCTGAAGTACCAAGTTAATATTGTAGACCATTGATTTTCTTTTTTATTACATCAAAATGCATTGAGTGTGTAGGTAAATGTAATATCTTTGTATATATAGCTTGCTTGCTAGCTGAACCGTGAAGTTATTATTAGGTTAGGTATACTACCATCCTTTAAGAGTAGATTAGTCCGACAGATAACCAATCTATATGTCTGTAGGACTAGACTACTCCGAAAAGAGGGTAGTATAGTTAGTCATATGCTGATTTCACGGTTCAGCTAACAAATTAGCGAGGCAAAGATATTACCTTTGCCTATATACTCAAGGCATTTTGCTGTAAAAAGTCTATTTATATAGACATTATAAGCAATGGTAGTGAAATATGATATTGCTACATGTTACAAGTCTATAATGTTATACTCACAAATATGAGAGACACATGTACATGTGTGATGTTGACATATTATATGAGTGTTATTTCCAGTACATTGTGTGTCCATGCACTCATGGTAGTGGTGGCATCTCTCAGAAAACACCAAGACGGCTACTATAATGAAAAAAAGGTATCTCTCAGAAAAACATCAACACTCTGCTAAAAAATAAAATAACTATTTAAACTTTGTTTGCTATAATCACCAACATTTTCAGGTTTCAATGATTAACCTGTACAGTTGAGGATGTTGTAATTTCCGGTTAAGGAGATTTTTTAAGATGTTTGGACTCCTCGGTATTTTTCAACAATACAGGGTAAAATATTTTGCTCCATATTTATAGAAAACTTCAATAGATCATAAAAAGTCATTACCAAAATTGAAGCAGAGTCTATATTTTTCTTTTCTTACGATTTGAGACGAAAATAATGCCGATGCCGAGTTAAATACAAAGTAAAGTCAGGGTCAGCCTTTTCCCGAATAGTTTTTTTAATCAAATACCTCGAAAAGGAATCCCATAACCTATCAATATTTTTAGCTTATGTTGTCCTTTACTAATGCTTTTCTGATTTATAGTATCTATTTCGGTTTTTTTTTAAATTCATCTGACTTCATTTTTAAAAGATAAAAATTTTCTAAAACTAATCTTGACTTCTTGACACGTAAATCAGTTGTAGGTGTACTGGTTGACATTTTATTCTATGAGGAAGTGGTTTACTTATCATCTTATTAGTTCACTTTGGGCTTTGAACAAGCTTTCAGTAATTGCAAGTTCTATTGTTGCCATTTGACAATTGCCTATATATCATTTGTGTTTAAAAGCATCGATCTGGTGAGTCCATATAGCACCAATATTCAGTAGCATCTTATAGATTAAAAATTGGCCAACGTCTGTCCTATCTTTAAAAAAGGTCGAAAGTACAAAGCAGAAAATTACCGCCCAGTATTTTTAGCGTGTATAGCCTGCAAAAGCATGGAACACATAACTACCAGCAACATCATGGCTCACTTGGACAAACATAATATCAAACATACTATGCAGCATGGCTTCCGAAAAAAATGTCCATGCGAAACTCAACTCATCGAGTTCATAGATGATATCACACAAACAAAATCTAGATGAAGGAAAGCAAACATATTGCTTAATCATGGACTTTTCCAAGACTTTTGACAAAATAAGCCATTCACTACTGATCCGTAAACTAAGAAAATACGGGAAAATAAAGGGTATAGGCAGATGAAACTTACATAAATGAAGAGATAAATGAAAAATGAGCAAATTGATACCCGATTTATATAATTGCAAGGCCGTTAGTCGGCACCAGAAGCGACTAAGCAGCGCATCTATTTTGGACGGGCAAATGTCCAATTTTGATATGGAGCGATCTCTGACGTCTCACGGCCCCAACTTGTCTGCCAAAACAGTCGTTGGACGTCAGAGTAATCTCGGACTACATGACCTTATGAATTAGCAAGTTAAAAATCCAGCTTAGTGTGTGGGATAAATAAGAAACAGGGTCACTTAAGATATGAAACAAATCTAGCATCACTTAGTCCCTCATGCATCAATAGTTACCTTAATTAATTCATTGTTTCTAACATGGGTGTATGCATATTCAATTTATCAGTAATTGCATGTTTCTCTATTATGAAAAGGATTGACTCACCCACAGACAAAACAACAGCGATCGCCAGTAGTTTATTCATTTCAGAGATTCGTGATCAACAAGTGACTTTGAAATAACTGTCTCACTTTTTAGAATATTCAGTTTATATATTAACGAATACAAGATAAGGTATATGTTATCTCTATAAGACTAGACATGTACTATTAGTGCGAAGACTAGACATGTACTATTAGTGCGAAGACTAGACATGTACTATTAGTGCAACACAAGACAGTTTTGATTTCAAGTAGATCGTGATAAAAAAATGTTTTAGCCATGACAGGATGTACGCTTTCTAAGCTACATCATGGCGGATCTGTCACTATCTGATCCATGCGATCGTTATAAAGAGTGAAAATATAACATGGTTACCGTTTCGACAAAAGCAAGGGTTTAATGTATGCCTTTATTGCTCTAGCTTGCGGGAATTCAAAGCCAAGAGCATGTTCAACGCAACCGAAAGATAGAATTAATATACAGAGAAAACGAAATTAATGTGTATTTTTTTTTTATTCATTATTATTATTGAGTCATTGATTATTCGTCTCACCCTTTATCAGACTCTCTAGCTTTATACATAACGAAGATAATGTTTGTCTCTTAGCAAATGTGGACACAGATCAATGTGACCAGTACATGAATAAAATTGAGAAAGGAAAAGGGGAATGTGTCAAAGCGACAACAATATTTTCTGTGTTTTCTGACAAAAAAAAAGTGTTCTGTGTTTTCCTCCGTTGTGTTCTATGTTAAACTGTCTCGTTTATTGAATATTTAGTTTTATGTTCAAGACATTAGGGGCATTTCTACATGATGTGATTTTAAGTGACCCCTTGCCAAGTCCAACCACTTGATGCTAATTTTGGTATGGTGCTTCTTGGTCGCGTGCTTAAGAGCAATGACACAGACTATTTTGCCTAGGGTCAGAATAATGAATTAATGTATAGTGATTGAGAAATTCAGACAAGTTGTTTCTTTTGCAGGAGCAGCATCAATGTATTAAGTATTTGATAAGTTCAGGTTCAGATTAATAGGAACAACTAGATTCATGTTCTTGATATCCGGTATACAGTTATGTACTGGCATTGGCACATCTCATTTTCACTGTTTTACACTGCCCTAGCTATTCCCTGTTTTTTCAACGTTATAGTTAATTGTCTTTGAAACTGTTTGTATAGTTTACAAGTTAAGGTTTTTGTTTAGGTCAATTGAAATGAAACAAATAATATTATCGTCAATGATATTTAGAATGTATTTGTACCAACATTGGTATAAAAATATATATCTCATTTCCACTGAGATTATTTGGTTCTGGTTTATTTATCATAGTCTATTGACTAAATGTTTTAAGTAATTGGTTTCATGTTTTAAAAAACTTGGCCAGAGCTTATTCTTCATTTATAAATACAATCAGAAGAAAACACATTTTTATTTTTTTTATTTTTATGTAGTTTACTAATAAATGAACTTAGTCAGAGACATATGTGTATATAGACAATAGTCAATATTTATTTGCACAAACACATTTACATTAAATGGAAATGACATACTGTACAGTAATGTATACAGCAACTTAAACAATCAGCTGACAATGATAAAATTAGAGTGACAGTGGCATTCAAACAAAAAGTAGACTACACATATTTGTGTATTGGCAATTAAACAATTTTTAATGTAAATGTACAAAAAAGGATACATATATAAAAAACAACCAGATTTTCTAAATAAAAGACAATAATTTTAAAATATAATTTGTGGTGATTTTGATAATGACTGGCAAACTGCTATTCAAAAGTGTGGTCATATGTCTCAGTGCTATAGATAGCTGACTTCAAGTTAATAAAACTGAATTGAAAGTAGTGTTATTTTTTTTGTATATAGGTATATATCCTTCAATGATATATAGCATGGACAGACTTAGAAGAAATGATTTTCTTCCTCAATTTCGTGTCTATTACAAGTTAGGCAAATGCGTTGTTTTCTTTCAATATTGGTATAACGCCCCTTGCAATTGCTAGGAAATGGACACCGAGTTTAAAACTGAATACTGAGCTGTCGGTTTGTAATTTACGACTAAAACTTATTTTTTATGAATGCAATTGAAAACATTTGATATCAAAACATGAACAAATCGATCTTTTTCAATATTTTGATTGCCAAACGGTTTCCTAAGCTTAAATTAGACATGTATATATACATTGCATATACTCATGTCTCTGCTGAAATTGTACCAGGTGACCTGTAAATTTAAGCTGTCGACCCTCCTCTGACTAAAACTGATTGCAAGTACGTAACTTAGTTGTTAATGACTCACAATCAAGATTTGTTGTGAAACGATGACTAGGGTTTACAGAAAAAAAAAATAGATTGAAGTGAAACATTTTTAGAAATTTATTGATAAAATTATAGCATGGACTGATATTACAATTACCAAATTATTACAATTTATATTTTTTTGGATCTGAGTATTTTTTTCAAGAAGGGGTAGAAGTAATCCGAATTATTCAGTTTCTCAAGAAAAACCAATGACAATATATCGTATCTGTATTTTCGGCAACCATCTTTAAATGTATTTTAACCAGTCTTTTTAATGTTCAGAAAAAGTGAAATCATAAAAGTAATATAAAAGGAATAATGAAAATGTACTGAGGATCATATGTTTTGTTCTGCCTGTGGTTTTATAGCCTTCATTGTAAGTATGTAGTCCGATGCCCATTCTGGTAGATTCCACAGAAGTCTGAATGTATATCTGGCATCATTGCCTACTATGTACCGATATTTTGGATATTTAGATGTCAGTGCGTGGATGTAAGCATCAATGACTAAATTGGTCTTGGTTGATCCAATCCTTGATAAAAAGTCTTTTATTTCATCTTTAACTGAAAAAAAAAGGTTTATAGAATGACTGTATAATGAAAGTTTAAATAATTTAAGACTAATAGAAATGGACAGGTTATTATATGGTACAAACAACCGATCAGTCTGATAAAATAGAAAAAAACCAAACAATATTGCTAATAACAAACAACAAGAAGCACAGACAGTTTGACTTGGTACAAACTGAAAATGCGGAGTGGTAATAGTTATCAAAGGTACCAGGATTATAATTTAGTACGCCAGACGCGCGTTTCGTCTACATAAGACTCATCAGTGACGCTCATATCAAAATATTTATAAAGCCAAACAGAATAAAATAGCATAGAATAGAATAAAATAGAATAGAATATTTTTATTTACCAAATTAGAGCCCCAGGAGGGCATATCATATAGACAATATTATTATAAACAATAACATATGCAATACACACACAATAAAAGATATGTAACAAGTGTTATAAAAATTAAACTGTCAATTGTTCTTGAACAATTGAGAGGTCTTTCCTTTTGTAATGTAAAATACATGTTCCAACAGACGTAGAATGTATTGAAGAGGTCAAGGTCAACCTTAAAAAGCTCGAAAACACATTAAAAATCCTTTATATAAGGTTAAAAACACTAAATTCGCTATTTTGGACATGACCTTGACCTTTGACCTTTTGACCTTTGTCAAGGTCATTAGTCCCCAATGCCATTACTGAAGACCCCAAGGGTCTAGGACCTTTGGTTATATAGTAAAAGCTGATTTTGTCTTTTCAGAAACCTAAAACAGGGGTTATGCCCCTTATAGAAAGGTCAAATCTCTTTGGTCAAAATGTAACAAAGTTGCGCCATAATGACCCAAACATTTTCCACTATTTAAAACTTCTGTAATTATAATGGTTTCTGAGATTATCCCATAACAAGGTGTTAGGTCAAAGGTCAAGGTCAACATACAAATTTGACCTTGAGGTATTTTTTAAAGATACATGAATTGATGATGATTGGTGAAGATCCTAGGTGTCTAAGACTTACGGTTTCTGAGTTTTGGTGGCCAACCGACACCGGTTAATTTTGATAGGGGCACAACCCTACCAATGAGTCGTTGAATCTTTTCGATCCAAATGTAACGAAGAACCGGGGTCTGGTCCTGAACAAATTTCACCCTTCGTTTTTTTTCTACCTATTACGGTTACGGTGTTGGAACGATAACAAGGTTTTTTGGTTTCGGAGGGATTACTCCGAACCGACAAAATATTTCGACTCACAGGGTGAGTTCCGGATAGGTATTCATGAAACCAATACAAAGTTTGAACATGAAAGCGACTTGGTTTACGGTTACGGAGGGAAATTTTGTCAAAGTTTGGCGGAACAAGCAGAATAATAATCAGAAGAAATACAGTAAGGTCTTTCCTTATAGATAAAGGAAAGACCTTAATAATAAAATAAAATAATATACCTCAGAAAATACACTCAAAAAAATAGTAGCAATGTATTATTATTCAATGAATACTATGTTGAAATTGACTCAAGTGCACCCGGTAAGTGTATTTTCATTTTGAAAAGACAATCAGTACGAAGTTGAAGAGCATTGAGGATCCAAAATTCCAAAAAGTTGTGCCAAATACGGCTAAGTAATCTATGCCCTGGGATAAGAAAATACATCTGAACGCGAGCGCTACACCGATTAGCATATTTAAGTCAATGTTCTTACAACATATCTTATTTTCTTGTTATCCCCTATACAAAGATGCAACAAGGTCTTCCATATTTTGATTTACAATTAGGGTCAGTTGAGAATTCAATGTCATTTTATATCAGAACAATAAGAGATGGTTTCAATTTGTCCCAATCTTATTACAAACCGATCTCTCTTTGCTCCCGTTTTCTGATATGCCACACGACATATCAGAAAACAGGAGCGTTGAGAGATTGTTTTTTAATTAGATTGAATTTGTCCAATGTAAACTTTCCCTTTTTATGTAGAATCATTTCAACAAAATGTCATAACAAAATTCAAGTTGACACGATGTTTCAGGTTATTTTTTCACTTATTGTAACGTTTATAAATGGTTACGTTTTATTAGCGAGGAAGTCAAAGAATTCTAATGGCAAATATGGAGTCTTAACATTTAACAGTTTGATTTTGATTCATCAAGGAAAATCTGTGTGACAAATGACTATTGGCCTAATAGCCACATTCATATCCACAATTCCTCTTTGTTTGGGATATTTTTCATTTTTCAATTAAATGTTATTATACGGAAGAATATACTATTGAAACAACGTAAGGAATGTTTAGTTATACATTGTATGAGGAAAGACTTTTGTTTGGTTTGAAAAAAATGCGAAATTTGAAATAAGAAGATGCGATATGATTACAAATGAAACAACATTCAAACAGAGTCCAAATGGCGCGAATGTAAGCACCCTTAAGGTCTTCGACAATGAGAAAAGCCCACATCGTATTGTCAGTTATAAAAGACCATGACATGACAAAATGTGAAACAGTTCAAACAGAAGAAAAACAACGAATATAATTTGTTTTTGACATTATCCAATGAAAAAAGGAATACGTACGAGTATTTAGATAGCTCTCTCCGTAATATCTTTGCATTTCACTGGATGCTTTTCTGAATGTTCCATCGACATTTTTACATGCAGTTTCAATATCCATTATATTTGTCCGGAAAAACCCTGGTTCTAAAATATGAACTGTAACACCTCTCTTATAAAGTTCACGTCTGCAATAACAATAAAAATGGTTCATAGTAATATCAACAAAACTACTAAACTCCGCGAAAAAATTCAAAACGGAAAGTGTGTAATCAAATGGCAAAATCAAAAGCTCAGACATATCCAACGAATGGATAACAACTGTCATATTCCTGACTTGGTAAAGGAATTTTCTTATGTAGCAAATGGTAAAAACATTATATTGTTTTTTTTTTTATTTTGTGAAGGTTTAGTGGACATGTAGATTTATTTGCAGGTCTTAATCTGTTTGTTACAGATTTTTTTTTATTCAATTGTCTTTTTAATAAAACCACACATGCTTATATTCATACATGTATGCCTAAATTGCATTCTGAGAGTTAAACATGGCGGCTCGTGATCATGACAGTCCATTTATTATACACATATTTAACAAAGAAATCAAGCTTGTTATATAAAAAAAAATCAAACGAGAAAACTAACGACCTTATTTATGTACAAAAAAAACCCTAAAAAACAAAAAGGTAACACATAAAACAAACGACAACCACTGAATACAGACTTTTGACTTGGGACAGGCACACACATATACCTACCTCAAAATATCCGAATATCCCTCTGCTGCAAATTTGGACACGACATAAGTCGAGTTGGCCGCTGCAATCCTACCCATCATGCTTGTGATATTTACTATTCTGCCTTTTTCTTTTAATACAAGGGGAAGAAATATTCTTGTAGTTTCAACGATTCCTAACGTATTGATTTCAAATGTGGACCTATAGTCTTCCCTGGTCAACCATTGTACAGGTCCAATAGGTCCAGCTATTCCGGCATTGTTAACAATACCCCATAAACCTGGGAAAAGGTAAAAAGCACTGATGTGCATTAACTTTTTTTGTAAACAGCTAATGATTCTGAATCTTGGCATATCATAAATAAAAAAAATTGAAGTAAGAGTAAATTGGGTAAAAACTTCTTTATCCGCATGTTTGAAGCCTATTTCTATCTCTTTAAACCAACTAAATATCATTGGAACAGAGGGCGCACTTTAGTTACTTTATGAGTCTTCAATTACTTAGTGCATGGATGAATCGAATGAACATGATTAACTCGGGACTGACGCATGACTAATGTATATACGTTGTAAAGCTGTTAACATTCTGTATGTGACTGTCCCATTTTAAAAGCCTGCGATTTAAAGTGGTTGTCATTGGTTGCTGTCTATCATTTTTGTTTTTGATTATTGTTTAATTATAAATCAAGCAGTTGGGTTTCGTTTTTGATTTCTGTAAGTTTGTCATGTCGATGCTTTTTAAAGGTTACTATGTTGAACAAGAGGTCTGACTGATTATTGCCTATGCAACCACCCATCTTCTCTTCGTTTGTTCTCTGACTGTTTACTGTGCCTTTTGTAATCATACCACATCTCCTTATTTTTATGTTTCTACGGTAACAAAATGTTTTAAACATCAGTTCATACTTCTTATCACCTACACTATCTATGATTCAAGTGTCAAATTCAGGTATATATAAAATACCCACAACTGCAAATTGTTCCATACATTAAAAAA
Organism: Mytilus galloprovincialis; assembly: GCA_037788925.1. NCBI lineage: Eukaryota > Metazoa > Mollusca > Bivalvia > Mytilida > Mytilidae > Mytilus > Mytilus galloprovincialis. Next base: position 57,442,351 of record CM075342.1, read on the forward strand.
AATTTTCGTTGCCCATCTTTATGTGCGACTGCTTTTTTTCCTTGTAAAAATTGAACGAACATTAGTAGTATATTTTTGCGTTAAATCCCATCCTAAATATAATCATGGTGCTTGTAAGCACTGAATGGTATAAAAGATTGCGTTAATTTATCAGTTGGAAATAAAATTAAATATTGCTTTGTCAATAAAGCATTGGTTGTAGTTGATTCAACTAAATTTCTGGACAATGGGAGATAACTCCAATTTTAAAAGATAACTTTAACAATGACATCATTTATATCTTTAGAACAGATATTAGATTCCTGCACCTTGCAAAAATCATGTGATTTTCTTGACAGATGTAGCATCTTTTTGTGACTTTGAAAATCTGAGCATAATTTACATTGATAAAGGACAAGGTACACTAAGGGCCGTATTTGGCCCCCTTTTTTGTCAAAAAATAATTTTCATCTTATAAATGAACTGAGCATCATAAAATATCTTAATATATTTGTTCTTCAATACCACATGCCCAATTTGTCTTCTAGTATGACAGAAACCTGATTTCGGGTTGGCTAAAGTGTGTTGATAACGTCAAAAGATAGAAAAATGTTCATTTGTGGACTGCAATCCTTCGTTTTTAAGGGCCTCCGCCAACGTGAGACACAGTAATAATTAGTGATAAAGATGGCATACAAACGGGGTTTTCCGAAGATGAAAAGAAATTATTGGCTCACGTTGGCGGAGGTGCTCAAAAATTAAAAAAAATCTCTCGTAAAAAAACAACAATTTGTGTCAAAATAGTAGAATCGGATCGAAATCGGAGAAAGAGCTGAAAATATCCGCATTCGGCTGTTACGGCAAGAAACCCTTAACTAAAGCAAGAATACTTCGATAGGTGCTCAAGGTTTTCAGTTGTAGGATTTTGCCATCATTCAATTTCAAATTGTATTTTTTTTAATCTTTATATCAAGGTGGAGTCTGTTTTATCGATATAAATCAACACCTTACTTTGTCGGATAACATATGCACTCGGCACACACGATAAACAGGCGTTTTGCAAGTGTCCCCCCTCATAAAATAAAGCGAAAAAAGTTTGAATATTTTTTCTTTCATTTTTGGGTTCTTTGGAATAATGTGTAAATTCGGGACAAGATACCTTGGGTCGAGTCTGTAATTGCATACGACTTTGCAAAAGACCACCGCCGAAAAGAACATGTTAATTCTGTTTAATATTAACGTGAATCTTTTTTGTTTCAAGTACACATCGTCTCATATAAAGGAAACAAATTGAGAGGTAGTCTCGGGGAGGAAGTTAGCCCTAGTCCCAGATTTCTTTTTTCATTTATATCATGACTTTACAGTATGCCTATAAAAACGTACATTTACCACATTTGAGACATTGTGGCAACGTAGTGTAGTGGTATCGCGTCGGCTTATGAATGCCGCGATTTACGTTCGAATCTCACACAGTGTATATTTTTGTCCAATACGTTTTTCTTCTAATAGTATTTAAAAATATTTCAACGAGATAGAATGGCTGGAGTATTTATTTTGATTATAATAGCTATCAATTTAGTTGGTTGTCAATACACATTCTTTTTTTTTGTATTTTGCAATGGGATGTTTAGGGACATTCTTCACGGTTCTAGTCTCACTTACAGTGTTTCTATATATGCCGCTGATTTCCCGTCTCTGGGTGGGTTTTTTTTATGAAAAAAAAGCTGTAGAGGCTTTTTGGAAAAATAATATTTAATGAAGTACCTATCTATATACATCATGTAGTTTCAAACGCACATGCATTTTTAAGGGTGTAACTTTTGTCAATAGATAGCAGACAGATGTCCTTACAAAATGATTTTTGTATTTTAAAAGTTGAAATGAATAATAATCATGACATGATAAAAAGGTATAAAAAATCATGGCCAATCTGATCATTATGATATGTAACGTTTGCTATAATATATATATTACTCGCAAACTCTTTTTCAATTTATAACTTTACATCTAACCATTTCCCTGTCTTTTTACAAATATGAAATTGGCATCCTGAAAATGTAAACCAAGGGCGCAACATAATGCAATACATGGACTGTCTTGTGTCTGTTCTTAGTAAATGGTATAGTTATTTTGTTGTATATCATTTAAGACTTAATGGTTTTTGTATTCAAAGATCAGATCACTTTTTAAGCGACCGGGAACATGTTTGCGTCCGTATAATATTATCATATGTTGTTGTTTGGTGTTTGTTGTTTATTTCTTAACCAATTTCAATGGGATTTAATTCCGGGGGTTCTTTAAAATGCGGCATCTAACTGTGTTTTTATGTTTTAGAATACAAGGCCCCGTGTTTAAATTGGTATAAACGTGAGGTCTAAAGGTCCAAAATTAAACTTGGTTTAATTTCATCAAACATTAGCATGTATGCCAAATATATCCGTGAATATATTTTTGTCTATTTTGAGCCCGCCTTCATATCGGTCTACAATGAGGTCTAAAGGGTCCAAAATTATATTTTTTTGGTTTTACCAAAATAAAATTCTTGCGGTTCTTTTGATGAGCCGACTCTGTATGTGTATTAAGATATTTGATTTTGGAACTGGTTTTCAAATTGGTGCAAAACAGGGTTCAAATTAAATTCTTCAACAAAAAAGTGAATACATGGGATACATGATCTGTATGTTACCGTTAATATAGATTTAAGATTTTAGGCCATGTTTTCAAATTATTTTACATTGAGGTCTGAAATTAAACTCTTTGATTTCATAAAATAATGAATTAGTGGGGTTCTTCGATTTGTTGAATCTAACAACATATAGAAATCGGAGTCCAAAAATGATGTTATGTATCGTTATGAACAATCATAGAATAAAAGTTATGTATCTGCTTACTCTTCCGGAGCACCTGAGATCACCCCCAGTTTTTGGTGGGGTTCGTGTTGCTTATTCTTTAGTTGTATATGTTTTGTCATGTGTACTATTGTTGTCTGTTTGTCTTTTTCATTTTCAGCCATGTCGTTGTCAGTTTTTTTTTTCAATTGATGAGTTTGACAGCAGTGTTTTGCCTAGTATTTAGGGGAAGGAGCACAGGGCTCATGCAGTTGAGAATAAAGTTCGTGAAATGTTGGATTGTGGGGAAATATATTAGTTTATTTATACCAATGGCACACAACACCAGCCGTTTGCAACTTTGAAGTGGGGTTTGGGGACTAGGTCCTCAAGAAAATTTTGGAAAATTATGTGCATAATTCTGCATTCTGAGAAGGAATAAGTTATAATTGCATAAATTGTGAACAAAACTCAAGAGATTTGTAAACAAAATTCGAGAGATTTGTAAACAAAATACCACACTACGACGCCAACAGAATCTTGCAACGATGTCTTTATATAATGATATACAACTGGTAATTTTACAGCTGAAAATTGAGAAAAAAAGAGCATAGTTCTCTTTGGGACAGGGGCCCATAATCGGACCCAAATATGAGGGTTGAAAAATCCCTAGACTGTCTGGTATCTTTCGTCCCTTTTTTATGAAGTCTGATTTTAATGTAATTAAGGTTAATCATTATGTTTATGATGTCATGAGTAGGTCTGCATGAAGGTCGATATAATTTTAATTTTGAATAAACACTTCAAGTTTTCGTATGTCATGTTTATTTATTTATTTTTTTGCTAATTTTTTTTGGGGGAAAAGGGGGGGTGTTTGTTGAAAGTGAACACCAAGCCATTTTCATCCATAGTCGGACAGAGATTATCTATAAAAGCTCATTTACTTAGACGACAAAATACTATTAGAAAAATACAACATCAACGTAAATCATAAATGAAAAAGGTCGTTGCTATGCAGTTATTACGGTTGCTATGTAGTTTCTTAGCGAAAAAAACAAGCCAAACAAATTGTAAGATTCGTACAATTGTCCTAAAAGTACCTAGCAATAGAAACATAGCTTTGGTTAACATATTATTGTTTACATAAGCCATGAACATATACCAAAGTATACTGTTGCTTAATATACATTAATGTTGCTAAGGGCCATACTGGTGGTTAAGGTGTTGATAAATACTCTTTCAATTAATATAGATAAACAAAACATTACTGCTTTAGATTTCTATATATGTATTTTACAATTATACATTTTGATTCATATGGAAAATACGTTTTTTTTTTGTTAGATGAGGTTTAAAATAGCATATTATGGCAGGTTTTAAATCTGTTGCTAGGCAACCAAAAAATGAGAATCACAAAAAAAAAATGCCATTTTTTTAAGCTTCTATACCTAGTCTATTGAAATTATAAAATTTAATGTCTTTCAAGAGGGGGCCAAAAATGGCCCTTATTGTACCTTGTCCTTTGTTCATGGATATGATGTATAGAATGTTACAATCAATGCACTATATTTTGTGTATAAAAAAATGTATTTTCGCTAAATACCTGTATTGCTAGGCAGTAACGATTTGACAGCACCAAATGCTTTCTGTATACTTTCCGTCTTAGACACATCGATTTGGATGCCTTTTACCTTGTCAGTTGTTTCACGTTTCAATTGTTCTATTCCAGATTGTGTTAAGCATCCTGCGAAAACATTAAATCCAAGTTCATCTAGTTTCTTTGATAACATATTACCGAAACCAGAGTCGCAACCAGTAATAAATATGTATCGATTATTGAAATTATCGATGTTTTGGGTATTTCGAAACCATCGATATGTCAACCAGACAACAATCAAGGATACAACAATTAGCAACATCATCTGAAATGAAATACACATATAATATTTAAGAACCTTAACCTTTTTAATTCAAAAACTGTATAAACACTGAGAAATTTCACGAGATAATTTTCTGTTCCCGTGATTTTGGTTACGATCGGTGTTGGTGATATTTGAAAATAAGAACCAAAACAAAAATAATGATTTTAAACGTTTTCTTCAATAGAAAATGACTGAAAGGAAAACTCACGATGTTTTGGTTTAGTTTATGCAAGCAATTATAAAATTAACACAAGACAAACTATACATTATACGTTATCATGCGTTGACCTAAATAAAGGCAACAATAGTATACCGCTGTTCGAAATTCATAAATCGATTGAGGGGAAAAAAAAAACAATTCCTGGTTAAAACTAAAACTGAGGGAAACATATCAAATATAAGAGTAGAAAAAATAACCAACAGAAACACAACACTCAAATGCAACACACACAGAATCGAACCATAATATAACAATGGTCATTTTCCTGACATGGTACAGGACATTACAAGACAAAATGGTTGGTTGAATCCGATGGTTGTGTGGCTAGTAAGTCAAACCTCCCGCTTTTATGACAATGTTATATATTAGTCATAGTCATTCACAAACTGACCCCGACTACAGTTATTATATCATATATAACATTTCAAATTAAATGTGTATAACATGCAGCTCTATATAGCCTCTCACATTGAGGCTATAATTATTAAGTATTCTTACTAATATATATTAGGAGAAAATTCGTGTAACATAAGCTGATTTAAGTATACTCGAACTTCAGTTAGTATGTGTATATTGTACGCGTAACGAACATCACTCATCGAGCATGTACTGTACATGCATCCTTCACCCTTGCATTCATCGTCCATTATCTGTATGCATGACGTTGTCCGTACGTGTTAGAATCGTGCGTTTGGTCAGTTTAAAATATATAGGATATAAAACATATTACATAATTGGGGATCAGGTTTAAGACGACTGACAAACAGATAAATATTACTAAATAAGGTATGGTTGTTGTCTGATCAACAAAATGTTCTGAAGTCCAGACTTTACACACATGCACATATATGTGTATAATTACATTAGATGTATGTTTCATTATAATACTATATTCTGATTGGCTAACTGCACATCACGTGTTATTCCTTAAGCAATTGCATCACTCAATAAAACTTTTCATTCATGATAACACGTGGTCACAAAATAAAGTGCACAGGTAAATTAAATACGAACTGGATAAAAATCGTGTTTTCATGATTCTAGCTAAAAAATGTAATTATAAGTATTGAATGCTTCTTTTTGTAACTTCATAGGGTTGTAAAAGCGTTGACCGTGCGCACATTTTTAGAATGAAGCGCTTCCGCGCTTCATACAAAATGTACTTCGGTCAACGCTTTTACACCCCAATAAAGTTACAAAAAGAAGCATTCAATTCTTAAATATTATACATAATAACTTTAATTCAAGATGAAGTGTCCAAATTCAGCGATATAAAATCCTCAATTCAATATAAATATATATCCTACCTTAGTTAGTTATTTACAAAAATACAGGTGTGTTGATAAGATTATAAATACGAAGCGTACTAGTTTGTGACATTTAAAACTGATATTGATCGTGTATATATACATTATCTGTTCTATTTTTGGCTTTCTCCCCTATTTTTGGCGAACTGTTTAAAAAAATTAACCGCTATATTTTGCTATAAACATGATAAATCACAAGAAGGGTGATTTTTTTTTACTTGTCTGCACACACCGAAATTGAGTCGTGAAAGCTTTCAAATGATTGAAATATTTAATAATAAAAAAAAACAACAGATTTTTGAATTTATTTTTAACTAAACTATTACCCATTATTACTATTGTAAATAGTATTACTAAACATAACATTACTTCAGCAATTTTATTGTTTTAGTACGTTTACAGTTCTTCATGAAATCAGAAGAAAGCGTCTGGTTTATTCGTTCCACCTTTATGACTTGTGTAATTGTGTACATTAAAAAAGGGGATGTGTGTGGTATGCACGCAAATGATACAACTATTCATCAAAGTTCAAATTAAGTGGCTTTGAGCAGTAATAGGCAACTGTACGGACTCCAACAACGAGAAAAACCTATATTGGGCCATTCCAGTTAATTTCTGACAGGTGGGGATGGATTGGGAGATTTTTTTTCATAAATGAAAACATTTCAAAAGTTTGAGTCCTTCCTGTTTTTCAACTTTGTTCTTTATTTGGCCTTTTGAATGTTTAATATATTATACTAGGCAAAAAAAAAAGAAACGTTACATGCTTATGAGATCATTTAATTTTTTTATAACAAAAAATTAATAACAATAATTTAATGGAATAGTTAGCACAATAACAAGTTTTTTTTTTTATTGAAAACAATATTGCACATTTTCGGACAACTTTAACAGGACGAGTACAGAATTTGGGTTAACATGTCAATACCTTGTATGACCACCTCTTGCATTTATGACCGCCTGACATCTCCGTGGCATGGAATCAATAAGACGTCGAATAAAATCTTGAGGGGTATTGTTGCATTCTCTGAAAAGTGCTGTTCGCAGGCGCGTAGCTACGTTTACGTCAAAACGCCCGGGCGTACACTTGAATTTTGATAAAAAATAAAATAAAGAAAAATAATCTAAAGAAAATAAAAAGAACTTTACATTTTTTACACAACAATTTCTTTGTCAAAAATTCATCTAATTAATGAAACTCAAGCAGAATCAAAGAATTTTTTACAAATTTTGTCTGAAGCAAAGTTTTGAAAGTAAATTTGTTTATTCATTTTTCAGTATTATACTGAGACTGTATCATGTGTATGGCTTTTTTAAAATTATAAATGCATAAAACTTCACAGACTGTCAAGAAACTTGGACCAAAACTAATATTCCACAGTGGCGGATCCAGAAATTTTCATAAGTGGGGGCCCACTGACTGACCTAAGAGGGGGCCCGCTCCAGTCACGCTTCAGTGATTCCCTATATAAGAAACCAAATTTTTTCCCCAAAAAAGGGGGGGCCGGCCCCCCTAAATCCACCTCTGTTCCAGATCAAGAAAAAGTCTCTAAAGAAAATGTTTGATTTTTTAAAATCCTGTAATGGACTGATAAATGAATTCACTTTTCCGAGGAATATACCATTTAGATTCAGACGTATAGTGCTACTGATGCGTTTTAATGACAGGAATGGTATCAATTCTCGATAACTCTTTAGATTCCGGGGGCTTCGCTCCCTAGTAGCTCTAACCCACTACAGCACTTGTTTGACATGGACCCGTTTTGGGATCCTTGGATTCCTCGCCAAGGTTCGGGCGTACACTTCAAAATGACCTACAATGTAGCTACGCCACTGGTTTGGAGCTGTGCTAGCGTTTCCTGTGGATTTTGGCTATTTCTGATACGTCGTCCAAGTTCGTCCCAAAGATGTCTAATTGGTGATAAATCTGGAGACATTGCTGGCCAAGGCAACACACGAATATGGTTATTCTCCAAAGAGGTCATCGAAATGTGTGCCACGTGACAACTGGCGTTGTCCTGCTGAAAAACGTTGTTAAAACGATGTCTTCGGAGAAACGGGAAAACAACTGGAGTCAGAATTTCGTCCCTATACCTTGTTGTATTTAGGTTACTAACGATGATTTTGAGATCGGTGCGTTCCTGGTAGGTAATTCCGCCCCATCACGATTCCATCGAATCCGTACCCGTGTCCATTGAATTCACGCCATCCTGTGACGCTGCGTAAGGATAGGTCCCTTCAATGGACGACGAGCTCTTAGACCAACTTGACGCAATCGCTTACGAATTGTTTGAGCAGATATTCTTTTGTTATGTCTTCCTTGGGTTTGTCGTGCAGTTTGTGACACGTTGACAAATCGCCGGATTCCGAAAATGAATGATGCGAATGTGTCTGTCTTGACGTAACGTCGTTTCAAGTAGCTTGCCACTACGGGGCGATCATTTGTTGTGCCAGTATCTCTAAGACGAGTCTTAAGCCTTGCAATAGTCATTCTAGAGACATTAAAATAATTTGCAACCTGCACGTGAGTCATTCCTGCTGCCAACATCCCAATAGCTCGTTCTCTTTCATTTTGGCGTAGACAGGGCATTGTTTTACGTGTAACTTTTTCAATTTTTTAATGCTACATTTTGTTAACAATCGTTTTCGACACAAGAAATAACAAAAAGGACAACTCGATTCCAACTCTATACAGGTAAATTTTGAAAAAAAATGGTTATTTGTTTGAAATCCGAAAATGACGACACGTCGTTTCCGATATTTTTATAAATGAAAAAATTTGATAGATAAATCATTCAGGTTACTAGTTTTAATCATGAAAATATTTGAAATAAATATATGTGATATTTTCAAATTAAAAACCAATGTAACGTTTCTTTTTTTGCCTAGTATAATTGATTAGGCTTTTTGTGCACGAAACGGGCGTCTAACCACAAAAAATAAGTCTAACTGGTACCTTTTTTGAGTATTTTTGCATATATTTCTTTGTCTTATTCACGGTTTTAAAGAATGTATTTTCCAACGTAATTGCATATGTACCGTTATTCCTTATATTCCTAACACTGTAGTATTTATTACCTTTTTTATAATTTTATCTTAAATGTCCAATATTAGAGTTTTCAGAAACCAATGACGAGAACTATTTTTTGTTGGAATCTTGCCAGTTTGTATTACTACCAATACAAATGCTGATGAACTGCAACGGACACACAAAGGCGTCAACATTCCAACAATTCTTAATTGTAATATAAGTATGGAGCTCCGTAATTTCAAATTTCAATTTTGGAATTCTTAATTTGTAGCAGTACATGTACTGGCGCAAATCAGTAAATAAAAGTCTGAAAATTGCAACTCTAAGGCGTTTTTATGGTAAAGTTTATGATTGTCTGCATATGATTTTTCATTGTTTTGATTTATACTGTTTCGTCTTCTTTGCCATGCCATTGTCGGCTTTTTTTAGGCGTATGAGTTTAGCTTTCGTTGTGGTATTTTTCACCTCTCTATTTTAGTTTGCAACTTTTAAAAACTAAACTATGTTATTCGAAAAGTAATGATATTCCATACTTGCATCACGTGCATTATTTAACTGAACACTTGTAAATCTGTAATTTACGGACTCTAATCAGATTATTTCGGCAACTTTTGCACTGCTGGTGGAGTTTTGATTCCCCGAGGGTATCACCACATCTGTGCTGACTTGATTTATCATTGATATAGTCATATTTATAAATTAACTATTAACAAAACATTGTTGTAACTTGTAATACTAAGGCTGTTCTCCCTCAGGAATAGATTACCGTAGCTGTATTTGGCAAAACTATTAGGAATTTTGGTTATCGATGCTCTTCAACTTTGTACTTTATTTGGCCTTTTTAACTTTTTTGGATTCGAGCGTCACTGATGAGTCTTTTGTAGACGAAACGCTCGTCTGGTGTTATTACAAAATTTAAACCTGGTATTTATGATGAGTTTATTTGCATATATAGCAATATTAGAGTTTGGTTTGTCAATAGTTTACGATTTGATAATTATCCTACTTTTATTTAAAATGTGCATAGGTACACGTGGTACACTCCTACAAATCAAGAATTGAAAGGTAGAATTTAGAAATTTACTGAGTTATATACTTTTATTTAGGATTTGCAATGGTGTTATTTTTACACTTTTGGTTTTCTTGAAAACTGCTGCAGCTTCTCTATTATATCACTATAGTTATAGTATCACTTGGTATTTGAACTTATTCTTTTTCTATTGACACCAGCATAAATCTTATTAATAGTGGGAGGGGTTAGTAGTTTGGTGAGAGCTAATTATTAGTTTAGGTAGAGGTAAGTAGTTTAACTCGCCAGATTTTCATGTGCCTTGTAAGTACTTGTCGAATTCAAACCCTATACATATTTCTTTTCATAAAACTGGCGTGCACTTTCATTCAAATATAAGCAGGATCTGACAAACAAGGAACATACTAGCATGACGAGATTACAATGATGGACGGAACGAAACACACCTTCATTACATAGGGTTGATAACAAAAACAACAACAACAAAAAAGTAACGAAGCGACAGTCTTAAGACAAACAGTTGCTTCGTTCTTCTGTGAAAATCAGCTACATATTACATGTTACTTATATATTTTTTGAATTGTATAAATGCACATAACATTTTGGTGACATGATAATGTAATGAACGGCGTTTTAATTAATTTTAATTCATAAAGATGGGAATAAATGAAAAGACGTTAAACAAAAGCACAGCAATTTCCTGATTATGAATTCCGTTCTGCTTGAGGTAATATCGCCGTTCTTGTAAGTAAGTAGTCAGATATCCATTCTGGTAAATTCCATAGAATTCTATAGATATATTTGGCATCATTACCCACCAAGTATCGGTACTTAGGGTATTTTGACGTTAAAGCGTGCACATATGCATTTACAACCAAATGTGTGTGTGGTGAACCTAAATTTGTTATCGTTTTTGTGATGATATCTTTCCCTGAAAAAAATAAATGATAAGGTTAATATCTGTATTTTCATAAAAAAAACAAAAACAATTGTTCTTCCCTCAGCGGGATTTGATCCCCCTCCCACCCCCTGCTGCTATATTATCGTGGCAACACCTACTTTATTGTAAGTAGATACATAGACAACTCGACCAATTAGGACAAATAATAACTATAGTTATGTAGATGGCCTTGCAGGTCAGCTGTGTTTGTACAGCGGTTTACTACTGTTGCCTTTATATATTTACCTTTTTAATAATCTTGAGCTTTTTGTATATAAATCACATTTAAGTGTATTAATATATATATATATATATATATATATATATATATATATATATATATATATATATATATATATATATATATATATATATAAATTATATATATATCTGAAAAGGTACATTCTATGTAATCGTTATTAGTTTCTTATAATGATATTCAAGAAATTGACAATGTTATAAAAACAAAATCTGTCTTTCGGGTTTGCGCTTCATTAAAGCTAGGTTCACACTGCCGATCAGACCAACTCGATCAATCTCGATCAAGTCAAATTAAGCGATCGGAATACTGTTCTGACTCAATCGACAAGAATATTCGGGGTGGTCTACCTTGGTCGTCATCGATCAGACTGTTTATCCGAGAGTTTTTGACATGTCGAGTAGCGGTCGAGTTGATCGGGAAAGGATCGTGTAGAGTTCGAGTTTGATCGGAATATAAATAGTTTACCGATCAGTACTCGGTCATTTCGATCTTTGCTTGACTTATATCCGATCATTTTCCGATCAACGCCAACCTATACGATATGTGGTCCAGATTAATTTGGCCAATGCCTGATCGCTTCATGATCACCGCGACTTCTATATTTCGTTCATCCCAGACCAACTCCACCAATACATGATCTCTACGCGACCACTTTCGACCACTCGTCGACCTCTACCTGGCCATACACGAGTAAACATGACTGCTACACGATTCTCTAAACATGTGTGCGGCTCTGATTATCTCTCATAACTTTGCTTCTGCAAAAATGTATTGTCACTATTTATTTTTCACTGTACACAAATTCAGTACGCGTCTGTACTTTTGAAAGGAGGTGTTAAATATTAAAAGAGAGACCAAAGATTCCAAAGGAACAATCGAATTCAAAGGTCGAAAACAAACCGACACAGTCATAGCGAAACACGAAAGCCGACGAGAAGACAAACAGCAGTCTACATAATACATAATAGCAACACGAAACCCAATAAAACCTGGGATGATCGATGTTTCGAAAGGGAAGTAGATCGTTCATTTTGACTCCAGAGGATTTTTCAAATATGAAAACAATTATGTATTTAAATTTATTATCAGACAGCTGATTACTAATTTGGCCTTAAATGTCCAGATTTTTTTTAGTATAAACATATTAAGAAGATGTGGTATTATTGCCAATGAAACAATTTCCCACAGAACACTAAATGACATGGAGATTAACAACTATATGTTACCGTACGGCCAAGTGTTTACAAACCCTTTTTATCATTTTTGGACGCGTCTGGCATATCAAATTATAATCCTGGTACCTTTGATAACTTTTAACACCAGTGGGTCGATGCCACTGCTGGTGCACTTTTCGTCCCTAAGGGTATCACTAACCCAGTATTCAGCACTTCGGTGTTGAAGTGAATATCAATTATATGGTCAATTTTATAAAGTTCCTGTTTACAAAACTTTGAATTTTTCGAAAAACTAAGGATTTTCTTATCCCATGAATAGATTACCTTAGCCGTATTTGGCACAATTTTTTGGAAATTTGGCTCCTCAATGCTCTTCAACTTTGTACTTGTTTGGCTTTATATAACTATTTTGATCTGAGCGTCACTGATGGTTTTTATGTAGACGACACGCGTGTTTTATACATAAAAGTTGGTTTCTTGTAAAATAAGTTTACAATACATTTAAAAAGATAACCAAGATCATTTGAAAAAAATATAGATGAATAAGATCAAATGAAAAAAAAACTCAAAACGAGGATAAACTTACATTCCTCTACATAAACTTGACCGTAATACTGTTTCAACTTTGAAGAGATTCCTCGAAAGGAGTTATCAGCAGCTGAACAAAGACTTTCTATATTAATCAAATTTGTCCGAAAAAATCCGGGTTCTAAAATATGAACTGTTACTCCTCTTTTGTATAGCTCACGTCTGAAGCAGGAAAAAACACCATTAAAAGCATATAATTTATTTTTATGAAAAATTGTATTGATTAAATTCTAAACATGGTATAATTTAGAAAAACAAATGATCTAAATAGAAATCAACTACAAGACTAAAAGACCAGAAAAATAAGGGTGTCCCGTTATCTGTCGCCTCTATTTCGTTATTGTCTTTGAACTAGCGTTCAGTAAGTACTCTTGTATTGGTGCTTTATTTCAATTGTTCTAACGTTACAAATGTAGTACATTATACCGATTTATTACATCCAGACATGTGCCACTGATTTCAAGACCAAGTTACAGTTTGCTCCTAATGTTGTTATACTACGGTAACTGGTTATGAGAAGGGTTCGGCGCTCACTAACATGTTTCAAACAAACATATTCTTGATGAGCCTGTACATCATTGGTTTCTGTTGGTTCATGTCCGTTACAATGTATATTTGTTTATCGTAAATCGATTTATTATACATTAGGCTGTTACTTTCTCGTATAATTGTTTTATATTTTTCATAATTGGACCTTTTAAAGCGGACTGACGGTTTGGGTTTTTCTTATCGTTAAAGGCCTACGGTGACATAGAATAGCATAATTATATCTTCGTCATCTGAACTATAATGGCGATAGTTGTATCATGACTGACAGTAACACCACATTTCATTACTTTTTTTCATAAAAAAACAGAACTGAGGTTGTAAGGCCAAATAGAAGTTGTTTTGTTAAAAGTATATACAATATTGAAATAGAAAATTCGAACGGTCTTAATAAACAGCACACCCCTATCTCAAGTCTTTAGTTTAAAATTGAAGCCAAGCTAGTTATATGAATAATCCATTGAGTATGTTGAACGTATCTCACCTCAAAACATCTGAGTATCCCTCAGCTGCGAACTTTGACACTATATATGTAGGGTTAGCAGCAGCAATTCGTCCCATCATGCTGGTAATGTTAACTATACGTCCTTTTTCTTTTATAATTAGAGGCAGAAATATTCTTGTTGTCTCTACCATTCCTAACGTATTGATTTCGAAAGCTGCCTGATAGTCTTTTCTTGTTAACCATTCTACCGGACCTAAGTTTCCCGTAATTCCTGCATTGTTCACAACACCCCATAAACCTAGAATTAATAAATAAAGAAATAAACTTAACGAATAATTTGAATAAATATTTTTTTGTAACTACATGTACAGAAATTTCAAATTAAAATTGTGATATACAAAAATCAAGAATAAAATACACGGTACCTGAAATTCTAATGCACCTGGTGTTTTTTTGCCTGTTTCAAAATTTCCCTTCATTGTGACGAGGACCAGAATATTTGAAAATCACAAACCCTACTACGATTACGTTTGCGCGCATTTGGGGATTTAAAAGGTTTTACGTTTGCGCGCAGATTTTGATTACATTTGCGTGCATTTATCTTACAGTTTTTTGGGGTTTTTTTTGTAGCAAACCGGGGTGGGGGTGGGGTTGGGGGAAAAGTCATTAGTATATGATGAATATTAAACTTTTCGTATTGATGGAATATAATGCAACCGATTATCTTACTTGAATCCCACTTCCACCTCCTCGTTGGTGAGTAGGTGATTTAGACTAACGGAAAGGGTACTTTAAGGTAGATTCATGGTATACCGCCATCTTGGATTGTACAATTACAGTACAAAATCGGTCTAGTTATTTGCCCAAATCAACAAATTTGGAAACAGATGTGCAATTTAATGGTTAGACTGTTTATATATATTACGAAAACTTGTAAATTTATTGTATTATTCAAAATATTTTAACAAATATCAAGCTTTTTGGTTTTTTAAATCATTTTTTTTTCTTCAAATGAGCCATTTAAGGAGAGATAACTCTTTTAGTACAAAATTTATACTGGACTTATAGGGAAATTTTTTATTTTTACTTGTGGCAAGAAAACAAGTTCGGTGACACCATGTTTTCTTTTTATTTTCTTCAAATATATTATGCAACCTATCTTCTCACAATTTATTTCAAAATTCTATCTCATAGAATTTTTTTATGCACTCTTATGTGTTTTTTCATGAACAAACTAACCAAATTTGGGCAGTTTTCAACGACTCATAACTCGAAAAATAGCACGGTGACCCATACCTTTTGTTATATTTTTGACAAAAGCGTAGTAAGATCTTCATTTTGGCAAATTATAAAAAAAATTCTGTATCAAAAAACATTTACTTATGATCTACCTTAACTTAAAAATAATTGAATAAATTTATTAATAAAAAAGTATCATTACCTGAGCTTACCTGAGTCTACCTGTCAAAAAAATGCGCGCAATTGTAATCAAAAGCTGCGCAAAAACGTAATGATTTTTGAGTGCAAATGTAATGGTAATGTGCGCAACGTAATGCACCGACGACTACAAATGTCGAAGAGTTGGGAAGTTAATTTTGTGGTAATTTATTCTCCTTATCATATGTGCGATTAACTCGTATAATTCAATGATTACATCCCTTTTCTTGAGTGGGTAACTAATTTTTCAAATTAAAAAAAAAATAACTTATCATTTCAGTTTGTGGAAGTACAAAATACCAAATAAAACCCTAACTTAGTAATTTTCAAAAATAAATCGTTTGTATCCGTACCTGTGCAAAGGTGTACATTTTACAAAATTATGCGGTCGCCGCCAACACATTAATGTATAAGATCAATAAAGATAAACTACATAATACATGCAGTACAATGAAAAACTGTAGTCTTTCTTGGTTAAACATGTCATTAGAAGTTTATCCTAATGACATTCTAGATCCTGTTCAGATATCTCAAGAACCTGTTTTGTTTACAAATAAATTATGATTTTTCAGCAGTTTTTTTTCACAGTTTCCCATGTCTTTCGTGACACAAAGTGAGAAATTTTCATTCAAAATATTTGTTAATTTGGCAATGCATTTTCAATGTGTAGTGCATCACAATGTTAAGCTTTATGCAATATGGAATAGTACACTTACCTGTATCTGAAGGCAATGATGACTTGACTGTATTAAATGCATCTTCAATACTCTCAGTCTTAGAAACATCAATTCGAATTGTTTTTACTTTTTCAGAAGTTTCAAGTGTTAATTTTTCTTCACCAGCCTGTGTTAAACAACCCGCAAACACATTGAATCCAAGGCCATCTAGTCTTTTTGTCAGCATGTTCCCAAACCCAGAGTCACATCCTGTTATAAACACATATCGGCTACCGTAATTGTCGATAGTGTTCTTATGGCGGAACCATCGATATGTCAACCAGAGGATAACGAGGGGTAATACTATTATCATAGAAAACATTAATTTACCTGAAACGAAATAAACATTTTACCTACATATGTAGACAGCTCTGGCTTTTTGTTATAGGCTCAAAACACTGTTATATACATGTTGGGGATTTATTTTAACAATGCAAGTATTTATCCCCAAATTTTTATTAAACCGTTGTACTTGTTTGGCTTTATAGATATTTTGATTTGCGCGTCACTGATAAGTCTTATGTAGACGAAACGCGCGTCTGGCGTACTAAATTATAATCCTGGTACCTTTGATAACTATTCCGCTGATGCTATAAACTTGTTCAAATTGTTTTTAACTGCTTGGTTTTCCAATGGTCACAATCTCCGAAAAGACATTTGGGAAACATAGAATTCAAAGTCTAGGTTTTCCAAATCTTATTTTTAGATATTTGATTTTGTTTTTGTAATATTTTCACAATTTTATGACTCCAGAGTATCAAGAGTCTATCTTTCTTTTAAACAGCCTCTTTTTAAGTAAACATCTTTTGAAAATGGTATCATGTATACTTTATTTGGCCACTTAAAAATAGTGATGTTTTATAATGTCACTATATGTATAACGATGATGCAACCATAATTAGTTTGATATCATGCATTTACTCGAACTCCGAAACAGCGATTACGTCCTCTTTACTACGCTATGTTGCTTTAAAATTTAGTTAAGCGAAGCAACGTCACCACTGTTTCGGAGTTTGGTATTTAATAAGCTTTACCATGCCTAAAAAGGTCAAAGATCCCCAATTTAAATTAGTGAAATCAATTTAATGGCACAATCAAATGTTATTATAACACCAATCAGACCAACGTCTTCATATGCCTTCCTAATGCATAAATTGTAAGTTTATTTTTTTAAGTACGTGAATATGATACTTTTAAATATAACATGTCTAGGGTATTTCAATTTACACTGCGTGTACACTAAAGTGCAATCTTGTATACCATTTGATCTTTTTTAGCGAACATTTATGTTTGTTGTTTTTTTCAAATTTTCATGTTTTTATTTTAGATAAAGAAATATAAGAAATAAAATACTTTTTAAAATTAGTTAAACATTTTGTAATTTTATTTTTATAACTTATAAATGTATATATTTTTATATTAAGCTGTACGATGTCTATTTTATTCATTATTCAATGGGCTAATAATTGGTGTATTAAAAACAGACATATAATTGACAATTTGAATATAAAACAACTATGAATATTATAAGTATAAATTAAATTTACCTTACCTTTAAAAGTTATATACTGGTACACACAGTATAGAATTTACAGAATAAAGGTGTTTCGTGAGAAGAGGATGTTAACTGTATGAAGCGTCATAAGTGACATCACATCAAATAAATATGTGACAAAAATATCGACTTACATCGCAACACCTAATTGGTGGGTGTACAATATCAAATAAGGTAACGAAGTGGATTTCCACACCCTCGACCTGACCAAATAGTATATTTAAAAAAAACCAGATTCAATCGAATAACCTAAAACGAATCTGTTTTTTTTTTTTTGTAAAATTCAGTTGTCCCTCTTTCACTGCTAACAGGAATGTCGTTTACTGCATATCTGGAAATGTAAACTATGCGAGGAGGTGGTTAGTTTCAATTGCGTCCACTAAAAACTCCTTTTCTGCATTTACTTAAATTATTATGGTGTAACGTATCAGAATTGATATTGCAAAAACCTTAAAAGGAATTATAACTGATGAAAATATGGAAGAGAATTTGCCTTTTTAAACTTCCCTTTGGTGCTTTTATTTCCCAATTACCATATCGAATAGGAAGTCATTTCAACAGATATTGAAACTTGCAACCCCCGCCACCAACATTGCAGAAGGTTGAATTTGAAAACAAAACTGAAAGGGGTTTCATTTCGATTAAACTCCTATCAAAAATTACTTTGATTTCTAAACTCTTTTTTCATTGAAAATAAGTCGATACAAAATGTCAATGTATCTACTTGATCATAAGTGTTTCAGTTTCCACATCAATTCAAAACATTGGCATGTACTTATCTAATATCAGCTTGACTGTAAATTAAAAATACACGAATCAAAACTGTTAAGAGACAAATCTAATTGTGAAGAAAAATCGTAAACTGATTCATCTCTGCTAAAAAAGTTCACAAAATCTTAGGTGGAAAGCTGGAATACAAAGTAGGTATTAAATATGCCCAACGTTTTCCAGAGAAAGAAAAAGCTTTATAAACAATGTCTTTATTTCAGATTTCATTATTTTTTTTCGTTTCATAATGTCGGTTAAATGCTCAGCGGATGTATCTATTTGTTTTTGTACCAATACAAACTCTTTATATTTTATTCATTAGTATTCAATTGTTATATATCAGTTCATTGTACTGTCCTTATTGTGTATATCTGTGAAACTAATTTGTTATGATATCTATATGATTGCTAATGTATTATTGGTAATTGAACATTGATACTACGCATGCCTCAATGAATTACTCTGTTTAATGAATTTAATATGATTGATTTACTGGTATTGTGTGAATATAAACGCTAATCTTTATAATTAACTGATACAAACAGGCAATTGATATTCCATCGGTTTACTGCTTTCTGTCGATTTTTCATCATAGATAGATATGTTCTAGGACAGAACAATCAGAACGTGTTAATGGGTAAGACTGTCAAAAACTGTTCTATATATAACAGCATCTGTTAAAAAAGCTGCTCTACATGTGTCTGGAGAACATATCGAGAGACGTTAATTGATGTGATCTGATGTTATTGGTCAGTTCTCCTGACAAATCTCTATGGGACGTTTTGCATATCGTATCGAACACTGCAATATATAAGCAGAAACTGTAAACAGCAAGAATCACTGTCACAATCTAAAATCCTAGTGTAATTGACGATGACGGATAACTGTTTAAAGTGCAGCGGTGATTAAGTTAAAGGCATATTCAGGACGAGAACATATAAAAATATTTTGAATTTAGACCCGGCTTTGAAATAAGACGACCTGATTCTGTGAGGGGTTATTTAACGTGCTAGCTCATTAGGTAACAATACGTAGGAAGATATGTTACCTGCCTAGACACACTATTCTGACCACAGGTCGACCGGTCTTTTCTCAGGAGTAATCTTGAATGACGCATGCGTTGCTAAGAAGAAGCAAATACATCTTTTTAATTTGACACGGACGGGGATCGAACCCACGATCTTCCGCCTTCTATACAACCACACTATCAAGAGATAACAGATGAGATTTTAGTGTAATTGAACCCATCAATTAATTTGGTACATGAATCATTGCACTTGCATTTTTATTGAGACAATTTGTTAATGTTTTTTCCCTATATTATCTTAAAATCTGTAATAGATAAACCTTTTAAGATTTTTACAAAGTCGGTCATTAATACAATATCAACAAATTGGCAATATAACCAAAGCCGCTGTAGTTATTAATAATTTCTTATTATCAATTGTAGTGCTTGTCTTTAACATGTTACTGTTATAGATAGACAGAAACAAGGGTAGCTTTATTGTCAGCAATATATAATTATCAACTAAACTAACCAATTGAACTGAAACCATCAATTGATTCCTTTTGGCGTTAATGCTCTTAAATGATGGGTCTTCGGCATTTGCGTTCTTATTTCAACCTATAATCAACAGACAGATACTGTAAACTTAAATAATACAATAAGGCACATGACTGAAACAGTTATTTGACTGTTTTTAGAATTATTCGACTTAAATGTGAAGGGCCATTTGACAAAGAAATGGACAATGTTATGTTGAAAAGTTTGAAAATTATTTATTTCTTACGATTTTTGTGTAAAAATATGTGATCCTTTTGTTGAATAAAAAAGGTGAGTGGTTTTAATCTGACCTGAGTGTACTTGACTCGACGCAATATATATTTTTAAAGTTGTTAAATTAATTCTATAGTAATTGGATTGCTAAAAAGGATGAAAATAAATAACAAGATGGCATGTTTTTGCCAGATAAACAATCAATAATCTTTGTCACATATTCTTATTAGCCTCTAAGTCATTTCTACGTCTGAATCTTTCTTTTTTATCAATCTTTACTGTTTTCGATACAGACCAGATACCATTAAATTATTTTGATTTAAGTATATATATCCAATTTTACAAACGTTTCCCATGAAACCATAAATGTTGCTTGCGTCAAACCTAAAAAATATTGTAAATGGTTTAAAAAGTATTCAAAGGTACCAAGACTAAAATTAAGTATGCCAGACGCGCGTTTTGTCTACATAAGACTCATCAGTGACGCTAATACCAAAATGGTTATAAAGCCAAACAAGTACACAGTTGAAGAACATTGATTCCGAAAAAGTTGTGATAAATACAGCTAAGATAATCTGTGCTTGGCGTAAGAAAATCCTTAGTTTTGTAATTAGGAAATTAATAAAAATGACCACATAATTGATATTCATATCAACTCCGAAGTGCTGACAACTGGGCTGAAACGTCCACCAGCAGTGACATCGACCCAATGTGTAAAATTTAGATGAAAACAAAAATTTTTTGCTTACCTTGTATCTATTGGTATCTATTTGAACACAGATTCTACATTTGTATTTTTAAAAACGTTCGGTTTAAATTGCACAATATATTTCGATGTGTAATGAATAATTTAAAGAAGAACAGTTTTAGTAGAGTGTTTGTTCCTTATGATATAATTCAATTGCAGGTACATTGTAAGATGAAATGAATGCGTAGATAAATACTTTTGAATAAAATAAAATAGAAAATAACATCAAAAGTAGATTGCATGCTATGTTGTACTCAGACTTGGGTCACGCCATTCAGTTTGAATAAATAAACGACCACGATAATGTATAACATATTAAATTCTTTTATAACCAAGTGGAGGGTTGTATTTCGTGTAACGTAATTTGTTGTAGTAAAGATACATTTGTTTATTACTTTGCATAATAAAATGAGAATCAGCAATTATGTAATAAATTTAAACGTTAAGATCAATATCACGAATCGGTCATGTGTACAATTTATTAGCTTAAGCAGCTTCAATCTCAAATTGATTCACTTGATGAGATCATGCGGCAAATAACGGGAGTGGTGTGCAAAACAGGATATGTCGATGCTTAAACTGCAGTCAATTACATTAAAATTATATATACTAAATTGTTCTGATATATTAATAGTCAGGAGTGGTATTCTAATGACATTCACGATGAGCTGAAATCCAGCGAGAAAAAGAACGCTGCTTATTCGAACTGATAAAACTGAAGACGACATTTTTGTGTGGGATAGTTAGAAGTTATAACAATGATTTTTTTCGATCCAGCGTCAAAGATATTTTCCCCTATTTTTCTATTGCTCTACATTCTGCTAAGCCTGTTAGTCTGGTACAAAGCAGAGAATAAATATTGTTTTACATTAATATAGAGAATGGAAACGGGGAATGTATAAAAGAGACGTCAACACAGCCAAAGAGCAGAAAACAGTCAAAGGCCACAAACGGGTTTTCAACGCAGCGAGATAATAAATTGCCTGGAGGCGGTGTTCAACTGTCCATTTAACAATAATGTATACTAGTTCAATGAAATATATACATAAGCATTGAAGATCCATTGGTGGCCTTCGGCAGTCGTCTGCTCTTTAATTGGGTTGTTGTCTCGATAAACAAAGGCTAGAGTTTCCTGAATTTTCGGAGGGGTTAAACATGATCTCCAATCTAAGTTAAATTAAGTTCCCTGATGAAGTCTAAATTTTTAACATTTGACCTTTATTACGGCTACTAACTATTGTATTTATATTTTTGTTATCGTCCTGAACTTGCACGTAATATCTGTTATTGAACGTAAAGCAACCAACAATCAATCAATATAGTGTGCCCTGACAGTTATCACAGTTGATAAACTTAACGCAGCCCAGTAGCCATAAAAGTTTATTTTATTTAGGTCGTTAACCTCAACGGTGATTGTGGTCATGCGGACTTCTTCAAACAGACAGTACTACTCTGATCATAAAAAGGAATACGTTTAGCTCGGCAAGATATAGTACCCATTCAAGTAGAATTGTAACGTTAAAGAAGCCTTGCAACAACTCTTTTGGGTTCCATAGATGGCCATTTGTCAAGATCCATTTCTACACCTATTCACCATATTCTTATTTTAGTGACAGTCAAAATTTCCCGCACTTTGCCCTGGTCGGCCCATTTGCAGATACTACCTGCAGTTATTGTAAATGTTGGATTTTTTCAATTTGAAAAATCATGAATTAATCGACTCTGAATGGTAATCAAGCAACACTAAATGCTCAATATAGTTCGACTAGCTATTAATATAAAAGTAGATACCTGTATTTAACTAGCCGACTGATTTTGTACTTATTTGAGCACAGCATCTTGCAAAAAAAAAAAAAAATATCGAGACGGATAGATTTATTGGTTACAACTTTATAGAACAGATTTTTTTATAATCAAAATCAAACCATAAGAAAATATTGAAAAGGTAACTATCTCATTGTAGTTTACGAGTTTGACTATTCCTCTGGTATCTTTCGTCCCTCTTTAATGCTCTTTTACCTACATTAATTGATTTATTTGACTTATTTGTGTTTGAAAATAAGCCTTTTGGTTTCTAGATGCCAGAAGACAATACATATTTAGAAAAAGAATATCAAAAGACAAACAGTCGACGATGTTTTACAGCTCTTCTATCAAAGCATGCAAAGCAAACCTTTGATCAACTTGTTTGCTAAGTTTGTTTAGATGTTTTGTAAACAACAGGTAGGTAGTCTGTTTCAGTCTGTTTACTATATATTGGAATTTGATTTGACAATAAACATTAATTTTATTTCATGTCAATTTTTATTGTCCAATCAAATCCCAGTATATATAAAACAGCCTAAAACTCCGCCTACCTATTGTTTTCAAAGATCCATGTAAACAAAGCAAACAATTTGATCAAAGGTTTGCTCTGCATGCTTTTATAGAAGTCCTGTAAAAAAACAAAAATGAAAAGGTATGAACTAAAAACAATCAGATAATTCTGAGAAGCAAGAAGTTGTTGATTCAGAAGTTTCTTGTCAAAAAGAATTCGTTGTCTATAACAATTTAATAGTTAAACTTTAATAAATGAGCGTGTAAGACTAGACTGGAATATATCAAAATTGACAGTGAAGACTAACTATACAATTCAAGTCTACAAGCAACGAAACCACAAACATATTGTCTCCTAATTAGAAATGAGCAATTGTTGTAAATGTTTCATTAATTTGGTATTATATATAATTAACATATTATAAACAAATGATGAATAACATAACTTCAATTTCATATTAGGCAATATAAAATATTGCATTCAACTGAAACGAATACAATACAATATACATGTACAAGTACTCTTCCGAAACGATTACAATACAATATACAGACACTTTTTCCTGAAATAAATACAATACAAAATGCAGACACTTCCAAAACAATACAATAAACAGACACTCTTCTGTAACAAACACAATTCAGTATGCAGACATTGTTTCGTAACAAATACAATACAATATACATGCACTCTTTTATAACATATACAATACAATATACACACACTCTTTTATAACAAATACAATACAATATATACGCACTCTTTTATAACATATACAATACAATATACACACACTCTTTTATAACAAATACAATACAATACATACGCACTCTTTTATAACAAATACAATACAATATACACGCTCTCTTTTATAACAAATACAATATAATATACACGCTCTCTTTTATAACAAATACAATATAATATACACACACTCTTTTATAACAAATACAATACAATATATACGCATTCTTTTATAACATATACAATACAATATACACACACTATTTTATAACAAATACAATACAATATATACGCACTCTTTTATAACAGATACAATACAATATACACGCTCTCTTTTATAACAAATACAATACAATATACACGCTCTCTTTTATAACAAATACAATACAATATACACACGCTCTTTGGTAACAAATTCAATTATGCAGACATTCTTCTATAACAAATACAAAATACAGATAATCTTCCGACACAGATACAAAACAACATACAAATACTCTTTTCCGTAAATAAAATACAATACACAGACACACTTTCGTCACAAATACAATACTACAGTTCTTTCGCCCTTTATACATTATTTATTTCAACTATTAAAGCTTCATTTCTATTATATCTAATTGCATTTTAATTCGTTTTAAAGTATCAATATGAAAGACGTTTAGGCAGAATATCATGGACTTCCGCTTGAATTATATACTTTCGGTCTAGTTTTCTTCGACAGAAGTTGTATTTCGGTCCTATCTTTTCTTAAAACAAACTCCTGTTTTACCATGGTAGCGAGATCATTTCCTTGATTTCGCAACGGAATTCTTGCAAACCCGATGAATAATACGAAATTCGACACCAAAACTGGAATGAGAACTGCCAGTACAAATACACCCGTTACAGCACATACACAACCGATCATTTTACCAAGCAGGCTTTTTGGTACAGCATCACCATATCCAACTGTTGTCATGGTTACAACTGACCACCAGATGGCGTCCGGTATCGATTTGAATGCATCACGATCACTGTAGAATACAACAGCTGAAAAAATTAGCGCTGCTACAAACATTAGAAATACCATCAACACCATGTTTTTAAAGCTTGCTCTAACGGAATATATAAACACCCGAAACCCTATAAAGTTCCTGACCAATCGAAATAACCTAAAAACACGTGCTATTTGTATACATTCAATGAAATCTAACGATGAATATATGGCGTACTTTTCTTTAGGAAATAAATACTCGATGAAATTTATAATACATTCTGAGGTTAAAGCTATTATGTCCACAATATTAAGAAAAGAACAGAAAAATATTTTCTTATCAGGACAAAATATATATCTTATAACTAATTCTACAAGAAAAAATCCAACCGTGAAATAATCCATGATAGTCAGATAATCAAAGCGAGTGTGAGTGTCAATGATATCATCTGTATAGCCTCCAGTCTCATTGTTATTATCAAACATTGAACTATTGGTATTGTTTGTGGTATTTGCATTTATTATTCTAACATTTGAAGTAACAATCTCAGGCTCTTCATTCAGTTCTTTTTCACAATGCTGATGACTTTTTGGCATTTGTGTGCCATCACCTAGAAATTCTCTTATCTCCTCACAATCAAGTTTTCGTTGAAAATCTGGATGTGTGCTAGCAACTAGTACAAATATAGACATTAGAATAACTATTGCTGAGGATGCAACATAAATCTGCAAAAGAAGAAAAACGAGAATGATGCAAAATGTTAAGAGTTAAAATACAAACGAATGTTGGCTTATTTTCCATCTGCGTTCAGTTTTAACAACTTCGTATGCACAAGCTAAAATGAGAAAATCAAATAGCACAAATTCCCAGATCGTGTATTACTAGTAAGCCTCAATCTCAAAGATGCTCGGTAATCATTGATATATATGAGAAAAAAAACCAACAATAATCATGTTTTGTTTGTATGTTTATCTTATAGGAACTCACATAATTATAGTTTTTAATTTGAATACCCTGTCGACAGTTCATTGTTTGCTTTTTTATTCGAAAGTAGTATCCGTTCACATACCGCTTTCATCGTTGTAACTTTCTACAAATATATGACAATAATGATATCATATATCTTGAGTACACATATATTAAGAGATTTTCTTTAAAATGCGAAGGTCAAACATGTATAAAAAGCTCAGACAGAAATTATGCTTCAAAATAAAAAGGTCAGATGATAAAAGACAGGTTTGTGTCGATAATTGATTGATTGTCAAGTTGCAAAGGAGGAACGAAAGATACCAGAGGGAAATTCAAACTCATAGATCGAAATAAACTTACAACACTATAGCTAAGAAAAAGACAAACAGACAAATAATAGTTCACAAGACACACCAAAGAAAACTAAAAACTACTCAACACCAACCCAACCAAAAACTGGGAGTGAGATAAATATTTCTTGATATGCACGGATTGTCTCGAGAAATGAAATCATACAGCAAAATCAATTCTTCCTTATTCTCTTTATATTATTGATTTCCGGATGTAAAATTATTTGCCTGTGTAAACAAGCTTCATGATCATACTGAGATACCTCTTATTTAATGGACCAATTATTACAATACGATAACCAATCGAAGGTTTATTCTGACATTAATATCTTCATAGTTCGTCTTATCATGAACCTATTAATGGTTCTAAACCATCAAATTATCTTATTCTGTGATTAGCCTGACAATAATAAATATCCAATATTCAATCAATAATATCGATGGTATCAAACCTAGTTCTACTCTGGTAACAAATTGGTGATGCATTATTGAGTGATTGTAAATGTGTGAGTTCATGTTTTAGTAAATGTTGTTGTCTGGAAAACAAAATAATTCAGAATTTTGTCTTTTGATCGTAAGCAAAATGAATCCTCTACATATTAGATCCTTAATGTTTTTGAATGAAATTACCTTAAAATAAAATAATTTTGCACGATATATTACATAACATTAAGTACAGAAAATAGGAGAAATAACTATTTTCTTTTAAAATTGGTGGCAATCTAGGGAACAAATTAACTGTTTTCCGATGATGATGTCGTAGACAGAAAACATAAAACTGGTACTTTTCTTCAAATTACACATATTTTAAGCTTGATTTCCTTAGTTGATCTTACTTGTTTGGTTTCATAAATATTTTGATATGAACGTCATTGATGAGTCTTATGTAGACGAAACGCGAGTCTGGCGTACAAAACTGTTATCCTGGTACCTTTGATAACTATTTACTTGACCGAGCACTATAATGCCCAAGCACAGAAATAAAGCAACCTGTCGAATAACTATTATCTCCGGAGTCAAAGGTCAATAATATGAATATGTAACAGCCATTATGTTCCGTCAGTTACTTTGTTCCGGCGGAACTTTTCAACTAGTTATTTCGTTCCGATGGAACTTTCCGTTGTTTTATTCCGAGCGCAGTCGAAAAGTTCCGGAAAAAAGTAGCTTGTTGAAAAATCCCGGAATAATATAGCTAGTTGAATAGTTCTGGCGGAACAGAACAACAATAAACGGAACTGTGTGATATGTTATTCCCTTTTTCAGTGAATTCTCTGACTAGTTGATAAGTTCCGTTGGTAATTTTGACTTGTTTGTCAGTTCCGTTATAGACTTATTTGACAAAGAGGAACTTTGTGATTAGTTGATAAGTTCCGTTTGACTTTTGATGCTAGTATATTTGTTCCCCTTTGAAAAGGTTCAAACATAATATGTTGCGCTTTTACTTTGCATCGATTCTCCGAATGGAACTTTGTGACTGGTTGATAAGTTCCGTTGGAACTTTTGGGCTAGTTTGCTATTTCCAGTTTTGACTAATTTGTCAAAGAGGAACTTTGTGACTGGTTGATAAGTCCCTTTTGACTTTTGTAATCAGTATCTTGGTTCCCCTTTGAAAGGTTCAAATATAATATGTTGCGCTTTTAATTTGCATCAATTGTCCAAATGGAACTTTCTGCCTGGTTGATAAGTTCCGTTGGAACTTTTGGGCTAGTTTGTTAGTTCCGGTTTTGACTAATTTGTCAAAAAAGAACTTTCTAACTAGTTGATATGTTCCGTTGGAACTTTTCACCTAGTCACTTTGTTCCGGTGGAACTTTTAAACCACAGGAAGAACAAAGTAACTAGTTAATAAATTCCTCAGGAACTTTTCGGCTAGTTAATTCTTTTCGCCCGGAACTTTCCAACGTCGGAACAAAAGAGCAGTCTATTAGATGACGTCTAGTGAAACATACACACAAACTGTTGATACATCACCAAGAGTTCATGCACTATTAACTGTTTCAATTGTATTTTTTCTTGAAAATTTATAAACGGAATAATACATATATGATTAAAATGCAAACGAATTGGTTTATATGCTACAATTATAAACTTATCTTTATGGTAAGAAGATTGGTACTATAAAAAAAAAAAAATGCACACTCGTTTAGGTATACTCTTTTCTCGTTTCTTAGTTTCTAGGTTATAGAGGATCATAAAAAAGTAAGACAATTTATAAGTAAATGATTAGTTGTTGTTTCTGTTTGTCATGTACTTTTTTTATCCTCCGGGATTAAGAATCCTCATAGTAAAGTATCAAACGTCAGGATTCCTATAGGTATAACATTCTGATTTAAACCTGACTTCTTTAAGTACAAATCAGTACTACTGTATCAATTCGTACTGTATCTATAAAACTGATTTACACTAAAAAGCCTTGCATGATCCTATTCTGAATCAGGAGCGGATTGCCTTTTTTTAAAAGGGACCGGTTTTCAGCCATATGTCCCTATTCAAAAGCATAATGATTGATCGTTAAAACAAAGGGAGGGGGTTCCGGGGGATGGATCCTCCACTGAGAATACACGAAAAAGAAAAAAAATCGAATGCAAAATTAATATTTACATAGACGTAACATAAAATTACTGCCTTCTGTCGCAATAATTCTTTATTATCATGCTAGTTGTGTGATGAAAATAATGTCTAGATTACCATTACGCAATTTCATGCAAGTATAAAAGGTCAACAAAATACATTCCATTTTTTATTGCTACCCGATCAGTGATCTTTGTCTACCGTTAATTATATAGCAGATGTGATCATAATGAACAAAAGCATAAGGTGAATAGTTGATGAAGTAGTTTTGGGAAACAATCAGATAAAACTAAATTAGAAACAAGGAGCAGATGTAAAACAATTTTCATCTTTATGAATAAATAAATACATCATAGTATGTATGAGGTACGCCATATGTGCATTTTGTCTAAAAAATACTTAGCAATGACGCTCGAATCCATAAAAGTTTAAA
Organism: Mytilus galloprovincialis; assembly: GCA_037788925.1. Classification (NCBI taxonomy): domain Eukaryota; kingdom Metazoa; phylum Mollusca; class Bivalvia; order Mytilida; family Mytilidae; genus Mytilus; species Mytilus galloprovincialis. The sequence continues at coordinate 57,471,985 of CM075342.1, forward strand.
AGGCAAACTAAAGTACCCATAATTTTATTAAAGGGAAACTAAACTGTCAAATTCATGTTCACCGATTTTAATTAAATTCTTTTATTTGATTTATAACAATGTAAAACATTTATCCAAACTATTAAAAGTCTGAAATAAACAATTAACAGGGCACGGGCATTACATCCCAGCTCCTTTGTTCTAACAGGGGTGATCTGAGCCGGATCACCCCAGTTTGAGTTTCTTTGTTATGCATGCTTTCCTTTGTTCTGTAACATTTTGGCGGGAATGTCAAATCCACTATAAAACTTATAATTAAATATACAATTATACGGAAAAGACTATCTATCAAAATTCACGTAGAAAAAATCCAGTGTATATGCTGGGATTCGAACTCAAGACCTTTAGCATATCAAGCCTCGACACAACCACTACACCAGGACAACTGGATACAAACTGTCAGTAATTTAACATACTTAAAGGAAGTAAGATATGTTTATAAGTGGGGCGAGTTGGCAGACCTTTATTCAGTGGGGTTTAAACCCTTTTCGTTAATAAGTGAGTTGTCAGTGATTGTTCAGTTTGATTTTACACTTTTTCAAAAGTGGGGCGAGTCGGTAATCAAGAGTGGGGCGATTTTTTTCATAAAGTGGCGATATAGGTTGGGCCGATTGGCCAGTGAGGCGAGTTGACATTGTTTGATATCTACTCATCGTGTTTGGGGGTCTAAGAGGGTATAAATCATATAGTAATGTATAAAGTATATTATAATGGTTGTGTGGCGTTCTTAACTAGATTTTATGAATTGTAAATGGTTTTTCGTCTAATCTAAAACAGTTGGGATGTAAAATAGTTATCCCACTCGGACTTGGTGTGTCAGTGTTAGATCACCCTCTGGCCTCCGGCCATCGGGGTGATCTTACACTGACACACCGCGTCATCGTGGGATAACTATTAATGAACATACGTAACTTCGTTTCGTTTGTATTTAAGTAACTATCAAGTTGACCCCTTATTGCATCCGATGACCACATAAGCGATGTAAACTTAAATAAAGATATAAATAGATTAAGCAAACTCGTGCTGTTGGATTTTTCTAAGTCTATTTAGTTTCATATTAAAGTTAAAAATTAAATGTTTATCCTCGTTTTTACCTGTATAACATGTATAAGGATGCATTTTTGTGGATCGAATCATTCAATCAAATGATTTACGTTTGTTTCACTGTCAATGTTGACATTCTTTTTCTTTAAATAACTTTACACATACAATTGACGTGATATCCATCTCAAGCTGAGGGGTTAAATTGAAGTTCACATGAATACGGATTCAATGAGATCAAATTACTCACTTGCAAGTGAATAATTCATAATCAATGTTTTTAGCCTACTTTGAAAAATTTAAACCATACTGGCTGCTTAAGGCAAATTATTATTTCACTATTTGCATTTCATTAATGATTGAGCAAAACAAATAATATTTTTTTTTTTATATCTCGTAGCTAGTGTCCCTTTAAAGTTGATATAAAACCCAGACTATATAATTATCTTCATTTGTGTATATAAATCCATGAAAATCACTGCCTAACAAATATTCCTCTCACTTTCGTGACTATACTTTCTAAAAAAAAGTAACATTACACAAATTCTGAACTCCGAGGAAATTAACCCCTAAACGGAAAGTCTATAATCAAATGGCAAAATCGAAAGATCAAATACATCAAACGAATGAGTAGGAACTCTCGTTTTCCTCACTTCGTACAGGCATTTTTAAAAGTAGAAAATGGTGGGTTAAGCCTGGTTGTTTTTGTTCCTTACAGTGAAAGACAAAATTGTATTTGTACATTATAATGAAACACAAAATTTGATATGCAATGCGAACATGTCACACAAATGATACAAACATAAGGTACATGCAACTATTATCATGCAACTAACGCCTTGAACAGGGCATTAGCAATTACGCACATCTATAACATTAGTCAGTGTATTGCTAAATATGGAACTTCTTAAAACGTTTACAGGATTATAACTCTTCATCTTTTATATATGCTTTGGATTTCAAATATTTTGGCCACGAGCATCACTGAAGAGACATGTATTGTCGAAATGCGCATCTGGTGCAAGAAAATTGGTACCGTTAATCTTATTACTTCCACTGGGTCGATGCCTCTGCTGGTGGACTATTAGTCCCCGAGGGTATCACCAGCTCAGTAGCCAGTACTGGCATGAAAATACGGGTTTTTTTGTGTTATTTAAATTTGCTGTTACAAAATGATAGAAATTATTATAAATTAAGGAATGTATCTCCCTCATGCAAAGCTCTGATTCCTTTCACGGATTTGGCTATACTTTTTTGACATTTTGAATTATAGCTCTTCATCTTTTATATAACATGTATAAGCTTTGGATTTCAAATATTTTTGGCCACGAGCATCACTGAAGAGACATGTATTGTCAAAATGCCCATCTGTGCAAGAAAAATTGGTACCGTTAATTTTATTACAGCCCGGTAACAATTATACTATTAGTATCACGATATTAAGTCGATTAATTCATCAGTTATAACAAAATCTACACACATAAATACAAATTAAACAAAGTTCCGATCGATCTAAGGTTATTTGTCATTAACATTATTTGCAGAACAATCTGTTATAATTGAACATATTAAATAGTTTACTTTTATTGTCAAGAACCTGCAGTCTGATTATTTATCACTTATTTATCACGTCTATGTAAATAATATCAGAAGTGCATATTATGCCAAGGGATATACGTGGACAATTTTACAACTCGCCTCGCTGGAACCATTTGTTTTTATTGACCGAAAGGAAAACAATTATTACATTGATTGATTCTTTAATAGTCCGGGGAGTCTGAGTTCACTATCGTTATTTGGTGGAGTCTGTGGTGCTAAATCTTTTGTAGCGTTTTGACTGATCGTTATTTCATTTTTGCCATGTTTTTATCTGTATTTCTCCCACTAATAATTCTTGATCGTTACTCAGTACCTTCTCCTTTTTTTTTTTATAAAACCACCCTTTATTATAGTAATCAAGACATGTATCATGATGTCATTTTGTAATTACAAATATTATTCATATTTTCTGCCAAGTATTTTTAGATTTATTCCTATTCACCCGATGCTGTCTAAATGCACTGAAATAGTCGCATGTATTAAATTTGTGTTGATAAGGTGTTCTGCAAACTAAGGCAATTTTTCTAAAATACCTCGCATTACAAAATTGCTCCAGTATGGGGTGATGGAAAGATAATTAAGAAGAATAACATTTGGGACATTTCAGAAATCTAGAACATTCTACAGTTAAGAGAAATCTAGATACAAATGTGCTAATAAGTTGCATTTCTAATTAAACTCAAATTCAAAGAAGTCTTTTATAAAAGTTATGAGTTGTGGTTTTATATATAGTACAAGATGTTGCAATGATAAGATAATCCATCAGAACCTAAGGTTGAAACACTACAGGTCACCGAATGGCTATCAGCGTGCCTTAATTATATATATTCATATATGTACGCATGGTAAGACGAGGTCCCAAAATGCAAGCACAACCTGTTCAATATCAAATCTCTCTTTATTCACGTGTTTTTCTGAACAATCCGAAAATGTTTTCCTTTAGAATTGTACATACGTATAATTTGTGCTGACAAACAATAATTGATTACATTCTCATTCCTTCGTGTCTGGTGGATAGTTGTCTGTTTTGCAATCTTACAACATATCCGCATATTCATAAGAAATCAAAGTTTATTACCATTGCTTGTGAATTCACAGATCTTTGGGGTAAAGTTTATTCTTCTCTTCTGATTCAATTAGTCATTTAAGGTTAGAATACTACTAAGAGTTCCCTACTGTGAGTTTGTTGTCTAGACAACACATACATCTGCAGATTACATTGTCAGTAAATAACAGATTTTTCTGCACAGGTTCAATAGAAACAGAAATAACTGATAGAAAACTGATTTTCTGGGAACAATAATAAACCAAATTGTTTATACTTTCAATTCCGTTTTTTATAAAACTAATGATGCAGTTCATACATTTTCATTGCACTCCTACAAAAAGAGGTTACTAGACTGATTTAATCACAGACTATATTTCATTCCGAAAGTAGAAATTATGTTTCGGCATGTACTATTGGACATGATAGATATAAAATATACTTTACATTTATTTTCAAAAGAAATTCAAATTAAGTAGTTATCATTTATAACATAAACTTGAACCTTTAACTTTTGATTATGATTTTAAAATAGTTTGGTAACTATGTAGAATAACAACAATAGTATCAACACAAAATTTTTACAGTCTGAGTTGTGCCATTTTGAACGACAAGAAAAGTTTTGAACAACCAAAACAAATAACAGTTTATTACCGATGATTAAATCTAATAAATTGACTAAGAAAACAAACGAAGATTACGAAAAATAATAATAATTAGGACATTGCATGAACCCAAAAAGGAGCAACGACTTAAAAGTTTGTAGCTCTCTTTATGCAACACTTAGCGAACACGATACCATTAATGAATTCATGAATAACTTCCCATTAAAGATTACCTTATCCCTAAATGTATGCCTAGAACACAAACAACATAAGGAATTGCTATTAATTCCAGATGTATTGATTATGGATTAAATATCCTAGTTATACCCTGGTTTAACATTTCAATGCACAACTTAGATGCAGTGAGTTTAATCAACTAGTATTCTTTTTTCAACCTGCTTTCATTAATTGAATCAGAAAAGCCATTCAAATCCATCGCATCATTTAAAACTTATATCAGGAAACGATGTCTTTCATGATATGATTTAGAATCCATTGAGTAACGAATTACATGTACTAAATTATTTAGTACTCCATAGCATGCAGTGAATAAAAAAATGACAAACGCTCAAAATAGATATGTAATGTACAAATGTTTTAAAGTTATTTGATCATCTGTGATAAGAACAGTCTATTTTATTCAACCGATTGCAGATCAACTTGTTAATAGAATAAACTTAATAACCGAGTCAATGGAAACCATGTGTGAAACCTTCTCTACTATACCTTTTAGAGTTTTATAAAGAAAAGTGGCCTGACCAAAACTTATTTGATTACCGAAAGGGTCATCTGCTGACTTCTTCGATCAGGTAGTAAAACTCATGATGCAGAGAGGCTTCCGTTTAGATGTAGAAAAGGGAGGGGTGTGTTATGAACAATCAACGTTGTTTTTTTTCCATCGGCGGGACGTTAAATTCGTTTTTGCTTAAATAGTGATGTCCAGATGTAGAGCACAATTTCTAACCCCCATCCAACTTAATCTCAATTTTCAGTCGCTGTCTAAATTAGTAGATAGATATAAAGAAGATGTGGTTTGGGTGCGAAAATGAGACAATTCTCCATCCAAGTTACAGTTTGTAAAAGTAAACCATTATAGATCAAAGTAAGGCCTTCAAGACAGAGCCTTAGCTTACACCGAACAGCAAACTATAAGTGCTCCAAACATGACTAGTGTAAAACTCGTCAACAGGTCAGATAAATCTAGTATGTTATCGTCCCAAATGGTAATATATAACCTGCCTGTTGCATTTATCGTTAATTTGTTTCCTTCCTAAATAAACATGACGCATTTGCTGTGTGTGAATCATTGTTCACTAAATAGTGTCTTTTTACATTACATTGAAAAAATACTCAGTTTTACAGTTCCTATTTCCTGTCATCTACACTTTCGAAACAGTACCAATACGGCGTGAATAGTGCAGAGCAAAATGTGCAGATCTTAAATCAAATAGAAGTGATTTAATGAATATTAGTTGTCTGCAAAACTGTTGAGAGATTGTAATATAGTAGTATCTAAAAGGTATTGTGGCCTTTTCAGGATATTAGTTAGTTACTTCCGACACCAACACCATAATAGATAACAGAAGTACCTCTGGTTAAAAAACCTAGTTAAATGTGCATTAACCAAAAAAGTAGCAAAGCCTCAAAGGTTTGTAGCTCTCTTTATACAACACTTGGCGTTAGATAAGTATCTGATATAGTATCGAACACGATATCTTTAATGAACTCCTGAATAACTTCCCATTAAAGATTACAAAATCCCTCAATGTATATGCCTAGAACACAAACCACATAAGAATTGCTATTTATTCCAGATGTATTGATTTTAGAGGAAATATTCTAGTTTACACCCTGGATAATCATTTCAATGCACAACTTAAATGCAGTGAGTTTAATCTAATTTTTTTTTTCAAAATTCTTTCATTAATTGAATCACATACACCATTCAAATCCATCGCATCATTTGAAACTAATATCAGGAAACGATGTCGTTCATGATATGATTTTGAATCCATTGATTAACGAATTGCATTTACTAAATGATTTAGTACTCAATAGCAGTCATCAAGAAACGACATACGCTCAAAATAGATGTTTAATGGGCATATGTTTTAAAGTTATTTGATCACCTGTGCTAAGAATAGTATATTTTATTCAACCGATTGTAGATCAACTTGTTGATAGAAAAAATTAACTGAGTCAATCAGAAACATGTGTATAACCTTCTCTGCGATACCTTTTTAGCTGAGTTTTATTAAGACAAGAGGACATATTCAAAAATATTTGAATACCGAAAGGTTCATCTGCTGTCTTCTTCCATCTTACAGGAAAATCCATGATGAGTAGGGGCGTTCGTTTACATGTGTGGGATTTAGAACACTCAGCATCGTCTTGTCCAGAAGCGGGACGTTAAATTCGATGTTGCGTAAATGGAAAGTGCTTCACACACTGTAAGTTATAATAAACCCTGCCAACAGCTCTTAGAGGGGTCCGTAAGTGACTTGTTGCAGAGCATAATTTCCACTGCTGTCCAATTTAACCTCTATTTTATATATATATATATATATATATATATATATATATATATATATATATATATATGTCTATATTAAAGAAACTAGTTCACAGGTCAGATACAAATAGTATGTTATTGTTTTCGGGCATGGTTCACATTGATATAGACACACACGTAGATGGCAATGGACAATAGCCTACATATCTGTCGAGTAGCTATAGACTGTAAACCAGTCCTTATGAACGAAATACCCTCCCTACAAACGACAATATATAACCTGTCTTTTGAATATATTGTTAATTTGTTTCCTTCCTAAAAAAAAAACATAAGGCATTTGCTGTGCGTTAATCAAACATTAATGAATCAATGATTAAAATCTAGCGATTTAGCACATTAAGTAGCATTCGTTTGAAAATATGTCAAATAGTTTTGGTTGACAGTTTCTATTTAATGGTTTCTACAATTTCGGAACAGTACCTGTATATCGCGAATAATATGGAACAAAAATATGCGAATCTTTTATTGAAAAAAAAGTAGCTGAATGAATAGTTTTAATTGTTCTGACAAACTATCGATAGACTGTAATATAGGGATATTATTTAGCCAACGACAACAACACCATAGAAGATAACAGAAGAAACCCTGAGTAACAAAAAATATTAAATGTGTTAATTGTGTTTTATCTATACAACTGAAACATATCATCACTACATCATGATGCAGCACACGTGATAGATCATAATACTGTACCTTTGCTAAAGCAGACGACATTGGGTCATCTAGCACTCGCCAAACTTTTCTTCTTGTATATTCCCATTTGCTATTCGATGGACGAAGAATATTTCCAGACCTTCCGGCTTTCGTTTCTTCGAGTTCAAATGTTTTTAGTAAAGCTTGATCCTCAAAAAATGACACATACTTCATATAACAACATCGCGACATTTTACGGTCGTCAATTTGCCAAAATTTCAATTCCCTGCAGAAGACAGACGGACAGACCGAAGATGGCATATGCAATTCTCCATTTGTATAAAACCAAACAATCGCTGTGAAACTCTCTGCATGTCTTTCAAGATAATATTCCTCACACGAGTCTTTTTCGTCCATTTTTAGTTGGTTAGAAACACAATTTTCAAAACAATTTGACGGCAGACGACAGAAGGTTTTCTTGTGCAGACGAAATATCGTTCCACTAACATTGAGTATAACGTAATCCATGTTATCACAGCAGACGATGAATTTAATGTAAAACAACAGAAAATCCAGTTTGAAAATAAAAATCGATGATAGAAAACATTAACCGTGTAGGCGAACTATTAATTCTGATGCTATTATGAATTTCTATGAAATATTAAGATTACTCCTGTTATATCTGTTGACACTCACAGTTAGTACACATGTCTTATGTGAATGATTTTGATGGTAAAAATATCACAATAAATCAATTTTCAAATTTGCTGTGCAGTATTGATGCATTCTTCATGTAACGGATATCAAAATAAGTAAAACACGAAACCGTTAGTACGTCTGCAAAAGGTTATTCTGATTAAATATATCAACTCTATTACAGTTTATGTTAACATATTGTCTATCACAGAGATCATGACAGCAGGACCGGAAGAACATTATTAACAGCCACATTCTACAGAAACAAAGAGTACATCCCAATGCATACGCTAACTCCATAAAGATTGATATTTTTATCAATCATCGCTGAGAAGATTGACAATGTTATTATATAGTAAGATCGATAGGGCAGTTCCAATCCGTCGAAGATTAGACCACTAAGTATTATCAACGGTAAAAGTTAGTAACACATGGCTGTGCAAATAAAATGAATTATTTTCAGTTCCAGTAATACTAGGATATATTTGTAATGCAAACTTAAAACAAACAGTAGGTTGAACTCATGAATAGAGATAGATACTGAGGAACAACGTAGATTCGTAAAGCCTTGATTTAACATCTGTCAAAGAACTGTATTTAATCTAACTTCTAAACAGAAATATATGAATTTCCCTGTTGATTTCCACACACGACTAACAACGGCGGGATTTTTTGTAATACCCAAACAGTTTGAACAATCCAATGTGAAAGTCTCTATCATTAAAAAAAGCACAGCATCTACTACAGTTGTGGTCGTCTATGGATCATTGGTCCTGTCTATTTAAGGATTGACTGTAATATTTTTTCTGTCTATGAAGAAATAACATAAAAAATTTGGTGAACACTGATTAACACGCGTAGCGGGTTATTTAACAGTGTGCAACACATTTTTTATGTTATTTCGAATAGAAAGAAAAAATATTACATTCATTTCTTATAGTTTAATTCTAAATTCCATTTTAAACCGTAGAAAACTATGAAAAAACGTTGATGACGTCACGGTCACATGGCTAAATTATGTCTATGGGCTCATAACAAAATAACGTCAGCCAATCAGAAGACGCGTTACATCCAAAGTTAAATTATATATATTTGATTGGTTGATTGATTGTTGGTGTTTAACACCAATTTCATCACTTTCTTGACTATCACTAGATACTGTATATCAGATGAGAAGAGGTGGTAAAATTACCATTGAGACAAAAATCAGTCATAAAGGGCCTGATATAATTGATTTATGTTTGCTTAACGTCCGGCGGCAAGTTTGTCATGCACGATCTGGACTATAAAAAATTAACAGTATACTAGTATACAATTTGTAAGTTATAGATTTGGGTAAATTGTACACTATACAATAAGGATAAAGCGGATAGGGACAGATAATTTAGCCTCATACGGACCTCTCAAAGGGCTGTTGCAATGGATGTTAACTAGATAATATCTATTAGCGAAACATCTTATTCAACGTTTCTTGGCTTCTGGTTTATACATCCTGTACAACCAAACAGACGTCTTTAGGTAGCAAGGTTTTAACAGCAACAACACCGAATGAATGAGATACAGAAACTGTTGCTACTGTGCGTTTGCTCTTAGATGTTTTTGAAGTTTAATTCTAAAACTACGTTTCTGTCCGTCGTCTTTAAACGTAATGGTCTTAATACATTTATATTAATGACAACTTCGTAAGCTATAATAGAAAAAAAGTAAAATCACAAAAATTCTGAACTCCAAGGAAAATTCAAAAAGGAAAGTCCCAAATCAACAAGAAAACACACTTGTCAAAATAATTCGGATTATAAATATGTGTATGTGGAACGTCATCAAAAAGACAAGTACTTCATTTGGCCTTTTTAACTTTTTTGGATTCGAGAAACACTGATGAGTCTTTTGAAGACGAAACGCGCGTCTGGCGTATATACAAAATTAAGTCCTGGTATCTATGATGAGTTTATTTAACAACAAAAAGCTATCAACACCACCACCAAACAACAGTTGTGGCTAAATCAATAGATATAAGCCTCCTTATCCAAATAATGCAAACGACCTATACCCTTTTTGAAATCTTGATATTCATTGTAATTACGTTCTTTTCTACATGAAAAAAATGGCATCTTCTGAAACACTATTTGTAACACGTGGTTGGTTATTTATGCTGATTGTAAATCGCTACTGAAGCTTTTAAACTGTTAGCTGTTCGAATTGAAATTAGCAAATCAAATGTAGAAAGGATGCAATTTAAAGTGAACAAGTCGTACTTTATACAAATATTATACTTAAGCGATGAGGGGGTGATCAGGATCACTATACAAACCATTAGACAAATTGATAATATCAAGTAATCCATTTTCTATCCATCACGGTTATTAATTTCAGACAAATTTCATAAAGTAGATGGGACTATGATACACAAATGTAATTCCCCTAATGTCCTTGCTATTTGTGGTTTCCAACGCAAATAAAATTGGATGCATGGTTGCGTGAATACATTCATTACGTAAATACAAAGACTCTAGGAATAATTTGATGATGAAGCACATTACAAAATACCGTTCAAATAGAAATGTGGAAATAAAACGATGAAAGTGTAATCATAATTATAGTACAACAATACAAAAAGACATACCAAAAGATAAATAAATACTCAATAGATTGATTTAAAAGATCACTAACATTTTACCGATGGTTAGATCATGTTCTATATCAAAAATCATATACATACAGTATATATATATATTTATGTGCTGGAATTATGATGGATTTTTTTTATGATTTTCTTTGTGTGTTTCATATGAACAACACACTGTTTAGTCAAATGTATATGAAAGGACGAACAAAACTAACCCGAGTTAGTGTCAGGTTGGAGTTTTATTTAATTTTGTAAGTCGTTACAACGACTTAGCTTACTTTTTCCCTAGAAGTATAGTGAGCTTGTGATACTCCTATGTATAAAATACATTAGAATACTAAGTCTAGTAGAAAAAAAAATCGACATACTTATATTTCTGCGGAGCTAAGAATTTAGTTGTTTTTACTATCGATGGATTAAACATTTGTTATCGTCCAATAATTGTCATGATAAATGTAATGTTATATGTCAGTCTGTTACTAACCAAAGGCATGTACTTTCATATACCAGCTTGTTATTTACCAGAGGCGCTGTTTGTTAATGAAACACTTCGTATACAGTCAGATTTAATTTGATGCTGTGGGATGTGACATTGTCATAAGTTTCATTAATTACAATAGTATCCATAAGGTTAAATGTATTAGCAGTTGTTGTGTTATTATTCATACTTTTATTTTGTGTTGATCAGATGCATGCATTTTCAAAATTTGAATTAAATAAGACAATAAAATGTTCAAAATGTTAAATAAAATGAGACAATAAAATATTCAAAATGATAAAAAAAAGTGCTTAAGCCAGCCTCCAGGTGCGTGATTTTCTCAATGTTTCTAAGACCCTTTGCTGATCTTGGGTTGATTTCTGTTCTTCTTACAGGGTTGTTATCTTTGAAACATTCAATATTTTCACTCTCATTTTCATAGGTAAAAAGAAGAAACAATATTTACAAAATTACTTAGTATGACACATTTGAAGTATCAATGATATACTATAGAACAAAGATTGACATAATTAGATTTCCATAACATACATATACAGCAATATTAACAAAATATGCAATGTTGTAAACGACAAAATTTATATTAAAAGAGAATGGTTTGCTTTCAGAGTGAATTATAATTGATTTGAAAACACTTTTCATGCGATAAAAAAATGGCATAAATATATACAGAAATGAAAAGGATTTGGACTCTTAAGAATAAACAAAAATAAAAGAACTGCATAGACTCACCAGGAAATAGGAATATAATAACTGAATTGTTATTTGGACGACATAAAATAAAGAAAAACCTGATATTTGTGAAAGAGTTGCTGATTCCTAAGAATGTCCTCAAAGAAATGCTTTCAAAGCTGATTTAATATTCTTTAAGACAAGATTTAATATAATCATCATTCACTCATTTAAATTTACTTATTTGTTTTGCTTTAATACAAAAGTATTTGACAAATCGATCCGAACAAAGAACCACAAATTCTGCGTCTAAACAAATATGTTACTATATTAAAGCCAAAAGATGACCTGACAACAGTATCGTACCTATATTCCTTCTTAATAAGTATGTTTAAAGGGTTTGTTATCTTTTGAGGTGAATACTGACATTTTTGTGCTTTAAAGAATATTACCATAAAAAATTGAATGTTAAATACCTAAAAGTATAAGATGTCTACATGTATATAAAATTAAGCTATATTTTTTTAGTCGTATACATCATATATATATATCACACTCATTCATATATATTACACACACCATCAATCATTATTACATTTGCATTCAAAAGTTACATAATAAAAATACCATATTCCGAGTAAAATTCTTAACAGAAGGTGTCAAAGTAAATGGCAAAATCAAAAGCTGAAACACATCAAACGAATGGATAACAACTGTTATAAATGTTGGTATTGTGCTAAATTTTACTTAGTCAGTCGAAAGGACTCCAATCCCAAGCGTACTTTTTTTATGTATTTGAAATTTTGATTTTGCTATTTGCTTAAGGACGTTTCGTTTAGAATTTTCCTCGGAGTTCCGCCTTTTCATTACTTTACTTTTTTCTATTCATTGTAAGAAAAGGAACAGCCTTTCATCTGTTAAATCTCCTTTTGCAGTTTTAGTTATTAACGCCCATATTTTGTTTTTATACAACTTGAAACTTTCCCATTGGAATCTAACAATAACTTATATAATTACACTACTGGCTACTCTGCAGAAGATTAAACGATGCTGAAGACTGCAGCAGCAATCATGAGCATAATAGAACGATGATTCGGAAACTAAGAAATGTCTCTTTTTCGATTGTAATAATAGAAACCTAATTACAGAACAGAAATAATGCTTACATATACGTATTTTGGTCTCTCGTGAAAAGTCTTATAAGCAACTGTCTCATAAATGTGTATTAGTTCATTCGTTTGAATATGTCAAATTGCATGGCATACCATGTCTTTGTTAGCTCGATAGCCCAAACGACCGCTGTGAGCCTTTACAGTAACTTCATATGCAAAACTCTGATTGTGTGCCCGACTTTGCCTAAACGTTTTGTCATTGTATTGGTAAATACGCTCTTTATCCTTTAAATGTGTTTCGTTTTGTCAAAACTTTGGCCTCGAATATCACTGATGAGACATTGATTAACAAAATGCGCATCTGGTTCAGAAAAATATTTATGTTAAAGTGAATTCACGTCGAAAACGATTTAACAATTATGGTAGATTTATGGTATTTACCGCCATCTTGAATTGTACTTTCGCAGTACACAATCAGTCTACTTTTTAGCCAAAATCTACAAATGTTGTAGACTGATGTGCAATTTTATTTGTTAAACTGTTTATCAACACGAAGAAAACTTGCTAATTTATTGCATTATCCAAAATACTGAAACAAATAACAAACTTTTGTGTTTTAGAATAAATTTTTCAACTAAACCATTAAAGAGGAAATAACTTTTTTTTTTATACTGGACTGATATGGAAATATTAAAAAAAATATTATACTTGTAGCAAGAAAACATGTTTGGTGACACTATTTTTTCTTTTTTTTTTCTTTGAAAATATTATAAAACCTATCTTCTAACAATTTATTTCAAAGTTCTATCTAATAGATTTCTTTTTATTCACAAATGTATTTTTTCATGGTCATTCTTTTTAAGTTAGCAAATTTAGGCAATTTTTAACGACTCATAGCTTGAAAATAGCACGGTCGGTGACCCATCGTTTTTATTATATTTTTGAAAAGAACATACTAGATAAATCTTCCTTTTGGCTAAGTATACGAAACTTTTATACACCTTAACGTGTCTCAAAGGAACAATATTAGACAACCTTCTTACATATTTTAATACGTAAAACGTCATATTGTATACTAATCTAAGACTTAAATGGGGAGGGATTATATTCGCTATCCAAACCAATAGGTAAATTGGTCTAGGAATTACAATCCGACATACATAAAGTTGATGGCATTGTTGCGTAGATCAATTCTTAGATTATAACAGCAATGTTCGGAATATTAAGTTGATAATTAAAAGGTCATTATTAAGTACGGTGATGAAATAGAGATATGGCAATTAAACGATGAAAGTGAGATTATAAGTATAGAGTAGCACAACAATGAAATAGAATAAATAAAAAATGATTGAAGATAAATAATTCCTATATGATTTGCATTATTATAGTTGGCTTTGATTGATCTGCTTAATTTGTCCTTGCTTTTAGACTTTGATAAACGATGTCACTGAAACAACATGTGTGGATTTCCCTAAGGGATATTATAGAGTGATAAACATGCATCGAATATAGGGATTTTAAGAAAATTCAAATTGGGAGATAAAATAAGAAATGTTTGCTTTTTAGAATTTTCTTGATTGAACACATTTGAGTAACGATCGATGATACATTGAATTTTTATTTTACAGTAGATGCATAAAATTTTAAATATTAAATAAAATAAAACAATAAAAATACAGAATACATAAATAATTTTGGGCTTTAGGAATGCATTTTACAGCTGATTTAACTGAAGGAAAAAAAGATTTTAACATTCACGTCATGCACACAATAAATGTCATTCAGTTGGTTTGCCTTTTATATTTAATAAATCAATCATGATTTCTAATCAAATCATATCTAGAACTTACATGTAATTCTAGAAAGCTTGATCAATACTTTAATAAGAGTAATGTGTCACACTGGGAATACTTAAGCATGTTAAGTAAGCACATTAAAAAATATATGAGAGTTACGTAATAATTCCAGGATCTGTAATTGGAAGTTTTAAGATTTTACAACCTTGACCCTTGTGTACTTAAAACCAGGAAATCTAGTTTAGAACGATATTTGGGGGGGGGGGGGGGGGGGGAAGAGTTGAATATTGCACTTGATATTTATTTAAATCAAGGCAGATGATGGATATGCATCAATTAAACAGCAAACAAAGTCACCCAAAGCCGAAAGACATATAGAAGTTATCAGATGACTTTCAATGAGCCAAAAAAAAAAAAAAAAAACCAAATTGATAACAAAAAACAAATTTTAAGGAAAATTCAAAAGTCCCTTATCAAATGACAATCAAGTATCTCCTTAAAAAGTTATCAAAGGTACCAGGATTATAATTTAATACGTCAGGGGCGCGTTTCGTCTACATAAGCCTATCAGTGACGCTCAGATCAAAATAGTTATAAAGCCAAAAAAGTCGAAGAGCATTGAGGACCCAAAATTAAAATATATATCGAGCAAATTGCTTAAGTTGATAACAATTTGGAATAATTTAATTGTGGATATAACTGTCTTCTCATGGACTGACAGTGTTTTGTCTATCCGCTCATAAACATTATTTTGTCTTTTCGACATAGCAAAAAAAAGTAGTACTTCAAAATAACATACTACGGGGGTTATTCAGTGTTCACCACTTTGATAATTTTTTTTGATAGACAGAAAATAAATTACAGCCATTCCTTTAATAGATTAAACAAACTATAAAAGATTTACCATCAACACTACCTTACTTAGCAAACACATTATTAAGATGAATATATGTGCAACAGGGATGATTTTGCAGATTTGTTAAAGGCACATGCATATATATGTGATAGAGTTAACCTGTTATTTGAGAGGAACTCGGCCATCCTTTTTCTTCAATTTGAAAGTATAGGGAATCATTGTTCTGTTTGTTTTTGTTTTTTTTTGGAAGGGGGGGGTTCTTTGCTACCTACCTAATCAGAATTAAAAACAAATGTTTTGAGTACTAATAAAAACATTTAAACTCATCAATGACACCAGCCTTATAATTTAGTATTCGTGACACGTTTTTCTACACAGGACTAATAATTACCAGTGGTGTTCGAATATTACACTTGGAAAGCTACTCAAATATGAAGTTAAAATGTAGATTCAAGATCTGAAGTTATCTATGCCTAAATGTTTTCACTTACCCTGTACAAAGATAATTGTGTAAACCTTTTGACATTGTCCTTTCTAAATCTGTATCTAACTGATTACATTAGTTACCTTTTGTAATTTCATCATGAGAAACCACTTTTACTGGATTGATATTTATTGTACCAGTTTATGTAACTTGTAACTTATCATTTTCCCACTACACTTGAGTTAGTATCAACAAAACAAACTAATGCAACCCCAAAACATATTAATTTGTCTGTCCCAAGTCATTGAGAATATAGTCAGTAGTTGTAATTTGATTTTTACAATGAGCAGTTTTTATCCCACCTCTTCTTTATCGCATGCATCAAGTAACAAAGTTGCACATAGTGCGTGAGTGGAGTTCTATGCTTATTTCCAATTCATCAATATCTCTTAATATATCCTGGAGTACACAGGAATACTCGATTTGATGAAAGCCATTTATTCATGTTGTTATTGTGTTTAGTTTTTAGTTTATTTTTCAGTTGAAAGGACACAAATCCCCACGCGAACACTGTCACACAAATTTTCTTTCAGAAACAAAATTTCATCTGTCCAATCTTAGTTTGCAGTGTTTACGTGCACTTTGTTTTATACAGTTAGAAAATATCTCGTGGGAGTTTATCAATGACTTGAATAATTACACCTTTGGTACCAAATTTGTCTGGTTGTCGGAATGGGCAATTTGTGGAAGATTTAACGATACTGTAAAGTGTATCGGCAATAAAGACGAAAGTAGATATGATTTTAAAAAATAAAACAGGAATATATTTCAATAAAATGAAAAGAAGCGTAACTAAGTTAAAAAAAAAGAAGGAAAAAAGCCAATTACATACCTTAATTAATTCTTTCCCGGCATATGTATTTAAGCAGTGTTTCACATTCTTGTTTGTGGTTGGTTTGTTGGTGTTGATCAGTCTTTAGTTTTCTATGTTGTGTTTTGTATACTGTTGTTTGTCGCTTAGTCTTTTCTCATTTATGCATGGTCTTTTCAGTTTATTTCCAACTGTTAATTTTAATGTCAAACTGTATATGTGGACTTTTGCAGCCAGTTGGCATCGAAAATAATTCTTAAATAAACTCTTGTGTAAGTTGTCTGTATTGTTCTAGACTTGCCGATTCTCCTGGCCACTGTTATTATCAAATTAAGGACGTCCGCTACTCATGTTATGTATTTATTTTATCCATTTGAATGCCTTAAAAGATTTTGCCCATTGATCACCATTTTTCTTTTTATAAATCTTTTACATGTATAATAATAAGCCATCCGTAAAAGTTTTATAAAATCGTTGTTATTTTTTTAACTTTTACCTGTCAATGATAAATTATTATTTTGAAACTGAGTAGCGAACCTCCTTAAACATTTTACGTGATCTTGCCAACATTATAATCTGTTTTGATTAGTTGTTTTTATAATGGCCACTTGTGTATGACAACTGTACCATATAAGCTGTTATCAGCTGTTAATTATAATAATTGATGCTACTTACTCTCAAAAAGTCACTGAACATGTTTTATTGATCTGGCATTGGAATAAGAAAGTCATGATGATCCAAATAGTCTGCTTGGCGTTGCCGATATTGTGATAATGATTTTTTATCATCGGAAAATTATTGCCACTTGAAAATTTACCGATCATACATCCGATTTGTTCCGGGCATTAGTAGGGAAAAAATATGACCAGTTTCTAATAAAAACTCAACCTTAACCATTTGATGTCAATAAGGTTCTTCCTGGTTTTGCAATAATATTAAGTTAATACTAATTTACCTCTCTTCAAATTGACAGTGAAGATAAAACTC
Source organism: Mytilus galloprovincialis (assembly GCA_037788925.1). Taxonomy (NCBI): domain Eukaryota; kingdom Metazoa; phylum Mollusca; class Bivalvia; order Mytilida; family Mytilidae; genus Mytilus; species Mytilus galloprovincialis. The sequence goes on from CM075342.1 coordinate 57,490,055, forward strand.
TTACAATCGTGGATTAATTTGAATCTCTGTATTGACTTAAACAATCAAAATTGTTTATACATACTGACAAAATATGCTTTATATTGTTTGCTGCATTAATTCATATATAACTTATTATTTGTAAAGTTTACGATATAAAAAGAAAAGCTGATATGATTACCAATGACAAGTATATATACATAAGTCTCACGAAAACATAGTTTTGATCGAGTTACATCGGAGAAGAGTCCTTTGATTAAACCAGCGTGTTAAACATGCTACATTAAATTCTGAAATTGGGATACACGAGTGCATTTATCTACAGAATTTACATGATTTATGTTTTCAAACATTAATAATAGTGTTGTTTTCTTAAAATATGATCCTTCTTTCTGCATATTTGACTTGAAATCATTGCATGCTTAAAACAGTTTTCCGTCTTCTATTATAAGTACATTTTGTTAATCACATTTTCTAACAAAAGCTTTTAAAAATCAACCACTGTTGTATTGCCTTCATATTGAATTATTCATATATCTTTTTTGATAATTATTAGTAATATCCATTGTGTCTGACAATTTAGATTTCACATCATTCCTATGACATTTAATGTTGGCGTTCATAGGTAAACAATGATAAAGAGAGGATATCAAACTTAATCACATAAGACAACAAGTACTGACAATGGTCCAATGTCAGTTGTGATACAGTGCACACTATAAAGATATATGTATTAAGATATACCGTCATCGGGTATTTTAGAGACCAAAATGTTGATCAACCAAATACATAACTTGTATGGGTTAACTGTGGGACCAAATTTGTGTACTTGTAGTGAGCACGATTTAGGTTATTTTAGTTTTTTACCCATGTGCTGTTTTGTTCTGCTGAAGATACTAGACCAAAGAGGAATTCATTTAGATTATTTTTCTTTTGTTTTGTGCATGTTATATTTGCTCAGCTTTTACAAAGAAGAAAATTGTTTATATTAGACGTTGAAACTCAATTAAACATATTTACACTTCGAATTAGTAATTTTACAGAGAGTTTTGTTCAATAACATGTTTGCATCTGAATAGAAGGTCAAGGTGAGGAAACACCCATTCAAGTTCTTTTGTATATGAGTTATTTGACGTCTTTTACTCATAAGTTTTCCCGGTATTATAGTGTTTCTTAGTCATTAGAGACCATTTGATTGATATGTTTTGTTGAAGACCTATACGTAGCATAAATTTGGCGCTTTCTATTAGATAATATTAATTTCTGATAAATCAGTACTTCAATGAAGGTACAAGTAAACCTCATAAATCAACAAACATTAACTGTGGAGTTAGTATCATTTGTTGGACACCAATTGTCGTGGATTTCGTGGGAACAGTTGAAGTACGAAATTGAATGTTTAACGAATGACACGTTTACTTCAGGCTTGTTTGCAGACTTCGGAAAAACACAAAATTAAGTATCCACGAAAATGTACCTTCTCTTACTTCTACGAAAATTGAAACCCACGAAAATAAATACATCCACAGTGGATAGTATCTCATAGTCTATTTCAAGGTTTAAGGAATTATTCTCAGTCCTTTGAAAATTGATTACAACTTGCAGTTCTTATCGTTAGAGTGCAGATTTTTTTTAAATCGATGAATCATGTATATATGAATATTTAATGCAGGATGTTATGAAAAATTTGATAAATCCGAAGAGAATTACATGTATAGAAGAGGCCATAAAATGTGCACACTTGCTTATATATAAGAGATCTCATTTGGCATCGAAAATCCTGGATAATTGCAACGAAATTTCTTCACTGATGTAGAAACAATTGGAAATCCTACTTATCTTAGTCCAAATGGCTACAAGAAACGCAAGATCTCATTAATAACATGGATGATGCACACTTTCATTAGTTTCTGAAGAACACAGGATTGGAAAAACCAACTGTTTATTGATTCACAAGAAGCAGGGATATGCATTGGAAATACAATCTTCTACTTCCAAACATGCACGATAAAATAATTTTTTTACAAACAGCATTCCAAAACCATCCCAGGAAAAATATTTCAAAGAAGCTGCTAATGAAACCTACACAATCTATGGCAACTTGAATTAAAGTCCATTTACCATTACAAATAGACAAACGACAAGATACCTAAAATGTTCATAGTTATTAACTCATATACAGTGTATAACAATATACTTCAATGACAGAAAATGTTATATATTATCACCGGATATTAATGGATGTAAAAACTTATACTTCAATTCTTTGATTTTCTATGACACGACTCTCTTTGCGACATGCAAGACGGTAATATGATAAAGAAAGTTTATTGTTTATGATTAGAACTATTGTTTGCAAATTGTCTTTCGAAACAAAATGTATTATTATCATAAATACGTGATAAAAATCTTGATAGTTTCCTGATGTGCTTGTCATATTTTTTTGCATTATGAATTCAGTGCATGTTAAAATAAATAAATCAAGTATTTGTGCCAGCTTGTTTAATCTTTATGATAGTGGAAGATGTTTTAAGCAAACCACAAAAGGGAACAGTGAAAGTCATCAGTGCTGATCATTCTTCAGGTCTGTAGTCGGGATTTCCTTTAGCAGATTTTGGTGAGAGATGCTCATGACGCCTCGAAACGTCAATTGTGATCTCGACTTCTAAATTTTAATGTTAAACACCCAGCCCATGTGGCATAGTATTTTTTTTTTTATTATTTCAAAGATTTACATCAATGAAGGTACAACTTAACGTCATAAATAACAGAAAAGATATTCACTGTGGAATTATGATTTGTAAGGCACCTATTTAGAGGATTTTCAGGTACATTTTAATCACGAAATTAAACACTACAAAAGTCAAAAAGTCTGAAAAGACCAGTTTTTGTCTGAATTTGCATGAATTTTTACTCGACATTCTTAATTTGTCTGAATAATTTTAAAAAGTTCTTGACATAGTATGAATTTGTCTAATAATGTTCTTGATTTTTCTTGACAAGTGTCTTGACAGTATGAACACTGTCTTAAAGTTTCTCGACACTTCCTGTATCATCTGATAAGAGTCTGGATTAGTTTGTCTCGACCTGTCTAGACATATTCTTGACATTCTCAATAATGTCTGAATATGTCTTGACACATTCTTGACATTCTAAATAATGTCTGAGTATGTCTCGACACATTCTTGACAGTCTTAAATATGTCTTGACACTATCTCAACAGTATAAATTTTGCCTGAAATGTGTACAGATTTATTCTGCACTGTTTATGACATTCTATTGCTGTTATATACACCTTTTTATTATGGCTAAACTAAACTTTGAAGCATCAAGGATAAATTTAGTATAGTTAGATACCCTTTTGGTGCAACTAAGTTTGAATACTTTGAATAATCCCCCATGTAGTTTGATTTTGATTTTTTTTTATTCAACGTTTTATTAATTGTTTTCACTTGGAATATAAGTCGAAGTAACTGACAAAAATTAGATTTTTGCCATTTGCCAAAAATGACAGTCACAAATAATATGTTGACAATTGTTTGAATATATAAGAGAAATATCTTGAAATATTTACTTTTTAATACATATATTCATATTAAAGTTTAGGAAATGTGTCATTATACTTGAAAAATTAAGATTTATATAATTTTAATCATGCAAAAGAAAGATTTCTTGGCACCATGAAGCCATTTAAGTGTCAAGCCACTTTGACATTTTGTTTTTTTAACAATTATTTGATTTACTTTGATATTTTTTTGATAAATTTTGTTTATAAAGTTAGATTTTATACAATAGTTCAAAAGAAATACAAAAATATTTTTGAAGAAATAAGCGTTTTTTATTCAAAGAAAATAGTCAGAAAAAATTAATTGTTACTTTTTGTCCTATGACTTTTTGTCCGTGACTTTTTGTCCTGTGACTTTCTGTTCTACATTCATGTCTGGTAGGCAGTTTTAAAATGTGACCATTTGTTTCTTTTGGACCCCACAATTCATCTTTTGGGTTTGTGTGGCTAAAAAAAAAAGGGAAAAGGGGGGGGGGGGGGGGGGCTTTCGTGTTGGTCAAAGAATTTGTTCTCATCTTGATTCAAACATCTTATTCATTTTTTAGAATACCCAAAAACATTTTTTATTCAAATTTGAGTGTTGAATTTTATAAAAAAATTTTATCAAAAAGAAATATTTGTGATAACTCCTTCCTTGTTTGAAATCCATTTCATAAGAGCAATGATTTCTATAGAAATCATTGATGGGACCCATTGTAAATACATTTTTTTTATTATTCCAGGAGTAGATAATAATATTCTTTAAACTTTTGGAATTAATCAATTTGTTTTAATGTTAAAATAATTAACTTCATAATTTTGATGAAGAACATCCATTTTAATTCAATTTTTTTCATCAAAATGATGATTTTCATAGTTTTCATCTATCAACAAACTTTTTAAATTGTAGTGACATGGTTGTTTAACTGATAAGTTGTATGACTGATTACAGGTTAATCAGTAATTTCTATTTGACAGTTGCGTGTACTCTGGGGTGTGGAATACCTTAATTGTATGGGGAACATCCTGTCCATGTGTAATACTTATATATATTCCAACAGATGACATTACACAAATGTTAAATGAATGATTTGTATATCATCATAATTTTCTTCTTATATAAACCACATTTTAGTACAATAATTATCTACCATATTCATAATATTGAATATTATGAATGTAGAATGAAATATGTCTGCAGTATGATTGGTTTTTATCATTTAGTTTATAAGATTTAGGAATCACAATTTGTAATTTAAAAAAAAAAACATTTAAATTGTTTTATATCAACACACCCACATTTAAATTATTTTATACATTAGATTTCATAGCCATATTTGCATTTGTAAAAAGATTTAGATACCCAATTTTTCAGTTATCTTACATGCCCTCTTTTCATTTTTTGTTGTAAGAAGTGCAACTTGAAACAACAGTAAAATTATATAAAGAGAAATAAAGATAAAAGTTATATCATGAATATTGGTCATGATTTGTAAAACTCAGAACTGTCAAGTAAATTTAAGACACAGTTGAAAATGTTCAGAATATGTCAATCCATACTGAGAAAAAATAAGAATGTCGAGAATATGTCTAGAAATTTCAAGACAGTATTCAAATGTCAAGAATTTGTCTAAAAATTTTAAGACCTTATTCAGAATGTCGGGAATATGTCGAGTAAATTTCATATAAATTTTATATAAATGAGAATTTGTCAAGAAAAAATTAAAACAAAAGTCATACTTTTGGAGAATGTCGAGTAAAAGTTCATGCAAATCAAGACAAAAACTGGTCTTTTCAGACTTTTAGACTTTTGTAGTGAAAAGAAGGATGAAATATACCAGAGGGACTGTCAAACTCATAAAACGAAAATAAACTAACAACGCTATGGCTAAAAATGAAAAGGACAAGCAGATAAACAATAGTAGACATGATACAACATAGAAAACTGAGGAAAAAACAACACGAATCCCACCAAAAAATAGGGGTGATCTCAGGTGCTCCGGAAGGGTAAGCAGATCCTGCTCCACATGTAGCACCCGTCGTGTTGCTTATGTGATAACAAATCCGGTAAATAGTCTAATATTCAATGAATGACACATTTCACAAATGATATCGGATGTGTTCATTACGTCGTAACTACAATCCCCTCCCTTTCATGAATGTGACCTATCGAATAAGACTATTTACCAGATTTGTTATCACATAAGCAACACGACGGGTGACACATGTGGAGCAGGATCTGCTTACCCTTCCGGAGCACTTGAGATCACCCCTAGTTTTTTTGGTGGGTTTCAAATTGTTCATTCTTTAGTTTTCTATGTTTTGTCATGTGTGCTGTTGTTTGTTTGTCTTTTTCATTTTTAGCCATGGCTTTGTCAGTTTGTTTTAGATTTATGAGTTTGACTGTCCCTTTGGTATCTTTCGTCCCTATTTTACTTAAGGCTTGTATGCAGACTTCGGAATAAAAGCAGGAAATTAAATATCCACGAACATGTTACTTCTCTAACATCTACAATAATTGGTAAACAACGAAAATAAATGAGTCCATAGTAGATAGCATTACACAGTATTCTTTCAAAATTTACCCATTTGATATCAGCCGTATAGAATTTGATCGCAATTTGAAGTTCTTGTTGTTGGAGTACAGGACAAAAATAAATCGTTGTATTATGTATGTGCATATTTGATGCACGATATAATGAAAATTTTAACAAATCTGAAGGAAATTACATGCATTGAGCCCATAAAATTTCATAAATAAGACATCTTATTTGGCATTGAAAATCCTGTATAATTTAATCAAACTATCTAAACTGGTGTAGACTCTATCGTTTGATACATACTTGTCGTAGTCCACATGGGTACTGGAAACGCAAGATCTTATAAATAACATTAACATGGACGATGCACACTTTCGTTAATTTCTGAAGACTGCTTGATTGAAAAAAAAAACACCTGGGGATATTGATTCACATAAAGCAGGGATCTTCCTATATCTATTTGCATTTGGGAATAAAATCTTCTACTTCAAACCATGCATGGTAAAATTATTTCTTTACAAAAGAATATATTCCAAAACCATTCGGTGAAAGTATTTGAAAGAAGCTGCTAATGAACACTACACAATCTATGAGGACTTGAATTAGAGTCCATTCACTTGTACAAATAGACAAACGACAAGATACCTAAAATGTTTAATGTTATAAGCTCAACATTTAGGGTGTATAACAATATACTGCAATGACAGAAAATGTGATATATCAACACTGGATATTAAGGTTGTACCCAACACTTTCACTAAAATTAATTTGGCTCGTTTAATTTTCATAAAATTTTGCCAAAGTATTTACTATGACCCTTTAACAAAAATATTAAAATATAAAAATTTTTGAACCAACCGTTTTGTCAGAAAAATTACACTTGTTATATCGCAATTTGACAAACACCAATTTTGATCATTGAGAAGCTTAATATTCCTATTACAACACAACGTAATTAAAACGTTAAGCTGACTTTATAGAGTTATCTCCCTGTAGTGTTAGGTACCACCTTAATAGATGTATAAAATTATACTTCAATTCTTTGATTTTCTATGACATGGCTCTCTTTGGGACATGCAAGACGGTAACATGATAAAGAAAGTTTATTGTTTATGATTAGAACTGTTGTTTGCAAATTGTCTTTCGAAACGAAAGGTATTAATATCATAGAAACGTGATCAAAATCTCGATAGTTTCCCCTATGTGTTTGGCATACCAATTCCCATGATGATTTCAGTGCATGTTTAAAATAAATAAATTAAGTATATCTACTAGCTTGTTTAATCTTTATGGCATTGGAAGATGTTTAGAGCAAACAACAAAGGGGAAAATAAACTCATCGGATAATAACCATTGTTCAGGTCAGTAGACGGGATTTCTCTGAGAGGGTTTAGGTGGGAGTTCTTTCATGTCGCCTTGGATTATCAATTGTTATCTCGACTTTAATAGTCTTAAGCCATATTTTAATCGAAAAACACTCAGCCCCTTTGTCTACATGTTTACTGTCTTATTTTCCAAGCTGAATGCCAATAATCTATGGAAGAAAAAATCATGGAGTCGTCAAACAATAAAAGATTGAACAAGTAAACCACACTCGCTAACTTTAAGTTATGGTGGCACAACCTTGTACTCTTCAAACTGGACAATTAAACATGAGCCTGTAATCTAGTGGTTGTCGTTTGTTAATGTGTTATAAATTTGTTTTTATACAAATAAGGCAGTTAGTTTTCTCGTTTGAATTGTTTTACATATTCATATCGGGGCCTTTTATAGCTGACTATGCGGTATGGACTTTCCTCATTGTTGAAGGCCGTACGGTGACCTATAGTTGTTAATGTCTGTGTCATTTTGGTCTCTAGTGGACAGTTGTATCATTGGCAATCATACCACATCTTTTTCATTTATATAAAACTAATTTTGACAAAGGCTTAAACATTGAATACAATGCATAATATAATCGCGAACAGAAATGGTATACAAAGTTATATATTGATAATTTAAAGCAAAACGTACTGCATTTTCTGCGTCCGGTCTATGCTTCTATGATTTATTTGATGAAAACATATACTTGTAATACGACTAGGAAAAGACAAAATGACAAGAGTTTTAACTCCATAGAAAACTTAGAACGGTTAGCCCATAATCAAATAACCAAATTTCTAACATATCAAACGAACGATAAACAAGAACAAGTCATGTACATGACTTGATACCAGAGCTCCAGATAAGAATTCACAAATTGGGGTTTTTACCCACCATTCTCTTATATAACTGGGTGATAAAGTTTTTTAATTGCATTATCAATTCCAATTCAACCCTCAAGTTAATACCAAATTGGGTTTTTCACCACCAAGCTCCTTAATGTATTGGGTTTTTTCATCAACACAATATTGAGTATTTAGGCAATATCAACCCCAGATTTTTTTCCGTCTGAAATATGTTTCTTTCTTTGTTTAGCTGTTTTATTTGGTTTAGGGTTAGGGTTAGGGTTATTTGCTAGCTGTTTCATTTGGTTTATTCACTGAGGAGCAATTGTAGGTTTAATTTGCGTCCCATTTCAAACCTTCTTCCAGTTTTGTATTTTCTCACAAAAACGGATATGTGTATTCACAGGTACTCGTCTTATACCTTTATATAATAAATTCTGAGACCAGTGCCTGTGTGTGTATTCATTAATTAGCCATAAAATGGGGAAAAAAATAGTATATAAACTCTAATTATACTTGAATGTTTTTGTTTTATTCAATTTACATAAATGTGTTTAGTTGTCTTTTATTAGAACTTTTGGTTTCTGATGCTTTATCATGTCATAATTGATTTGACCTTTCACTTTTTCCAACTGATTTCGTTTTTGACGAAACCCCGTGTGTAATAGCAATGTTCTCGTTAAGGTACGCACACACGCCCGTGTGTTCGATGGACGCTTCCTAAAAACACTGGCTGAGTCTTGTTATCATCATAAATTTCCCTCAGCTTTTCACAAGAAGCAGAAATAATGCTTCTTTTCAATATTTTTACCGGACATTCACTTTTGTTTTAATTCAATGTATGTTATGATAAATCTTGAGCAATGCGATATGACTGCATGACACACGCTAATTGGATAAACGCCGAGAAGATCGAAATGTTTTCAAAAACACGTGTACATATTGAGCAACGGAAAACTCCAACAGGGACCCATTTCAGCTGCTTGATGCAGGGATCTATTTTTAGAACGAAAGGAAATTTCCAATTATAAATATTATAAAAAAAGATTTACGCGACGACTGTAAACAGATAAGGGTAAATAACGCAAACAGTAGCCAATAAAAGGGTTGAGAACTCATGGTTTTGGCATATAATTGGGTTTTTCTTTCAATTAATTGAGTTATTGAACCCTGCAATGGGCAATTGCATTGGGTTTTTATTATTTGTATTGCGTGATCACGCAAATACGCAGCTTATCTGGAGCTCTGGTGACTGATACATTGATGCATATTCTTATTTAGAAAAGTGTAGATTTAACCTGGTTAAAAAACCAGAATTTGAATATTATATCTTGTGCCTATTTAAATAGATTAATGTATGACCTTTAAAAATACGGATATGAAAAGGTTTGAATATATATTACTGGTTGGTATCCAATTAAGGCAACATTAAATTTGGAAAGAATTCAAGAACGAGATTTTAACGAGACTGAACGAGACTGAAAAGTCAGAATACATCCTTCAGCGAAAACAAATCAATGTTACAAACTTAAACCGATGAAAACAAAATATACCATACTATTCTATGATGGTTTGCTTATATAAATAAATGCCAAACGACCTCTGTATGGTTGTATAAGTTTAATACACTAGTTAATGTAGGTGATTATTTTGACCTATTTTCCTTCAATAAAAACAAGAATATGAACTTTGTACCAGCATTGTTTTCATCTACAAATGTACTCATACGACTCCCTTGTGCATGGCTTTAACGTATTTAAGACTGTAAGTATGACCATATATTGTTACAGAGTTTTGTGATTATATTTCGATTGTTCATGAACATTCAGTGATGTAGCAACTGCTAAAATACTATCCATGATAGGTATCACATAGCTATCCTGCCTGTATTATTTGAGTGTAGTTTTTGGTACAAATTCTGTCATCAGCTTGGCTAACATTTCATCATTAATTCTTTCTGCCTCTGTCATTTTTCCTAGAGCTACCAATCGAAGCTTTTCGTCTTTCATCTCGTTAATTTCTTCAAGTTTCCGTTCATAAAACATTGTATTCTCTTCCCAGTTTTTATGCATTAATTTTTTGTAATTCTCCTGTGCTTCAATCAGCTATTAAAAAAATAGACAAAAAAATTCACATGAAAGAAATTGTTGGGAAACAAATCGAAGACTAAATTAAATGTTAAATATAATAGAGGAATATAGCATATATTTTGTATCTTAAGTAGCTAAGGTACCAAATAATACGAGATTTCAAAATGCATATTTTAAAACGATTCAAAATAAAATAACGATATGATGTATGTACAATATATTAAAAGAAACATTCATATGACATACGGTAACAAACCATAAATTACAAGCTCAGGACTATTGGCTATTTCGTGGCGGTCAGTCTTTATCTATGGAGGAAACCGTTGTCCGGGGAGAACTACTGACCTTCGGAAGGATAAAAAACAATCCTAGTCAATCAAGGTTAGAGTTGGGCGCACATGACACGTACGGATTCATGCTCTATCGTTTAAAGAGATGTGGTTCTTATTTGTTAGAAGAAAAAAAAATGAAAAACGAACATTTGAAAAGCATTTAGCCTAACGCCTTTCTCTTGTCGTACGTAAAATAGAAATTGTTTTTATATAATTGAGATAAAAACAAAGAACAGCTACACTGCATTTATATAACTAGCGATCAGAATAAGAACTCCCTAGAGCAAATAAATTTGAAAACTATATGAAGGTAGTAAAATCTATCTAACTGCAATATACGATCACTAGATCACTAAATATATTAATTATATGATTATATTTTGTCTGTTGTTTTAACAAATAAATGCAATCTAAAATATTTGACAGGTTATGGATTAGAAAAAATAATTTTGCAAATATTGATTACAAAGTAATATGTCATCTGCTGAAATTGTCTCATAAATCACTGACAAAAGGAAGCTTGAAACGTCTAGAACTGTTCATATTTCCTTCAAGCTTTCTATTGATATGTAAACCTATAGGTATGTTTTCACGAATGTTCAATAAGCATTATATATCAGCCAAAGAAACCACGGGGAAAAAACACAATATATTGCTCAATAGGGATTCATTTATTACGCAATTATTCACGTGTACATAAAACATAAAACAACTTTGTTAAAAGAGTTACTTAACTCCTTTTCGAATAAAAGCAATAAATCTTGGAAGGTAGTTACAAAAAAGCATGAGAGAAAACATAACACATTGTTGAGATGATTTGTACAATGTGTGATAAATCTTGGTGTATGGTATTGTACCAGAGGCATAATACTTGTCTTTCATGCCATGATGTAATATAGTGGGAATCATTGATATGTTTCCATTAGTGATATGTCTGTTTCTAAAGTTTATCTAAACATAAAGATCATTTATTGGCACTTATATTTAAAGTTGTATGACCTTCATTATCCACATATAACATATTGCATTAGTTAAGGCAATGAAACACTGTTATTGTAGAACGCAATACGAACAATTATTTTCATTGTATGTGTTTGTTTAATTCTGATAAGGTTACCCTTAATGTTTAAAAATTCAATTACTTTGAAATGTCGCGGGCGAGATTAGTTGACTTTAGAAGACAAGTATTTATGATTTTTATCGGTTAAAACAATTTGACATTAGAGTACCTAGAGTTAAAGTCTAAACTAAGAAATATATAGAGATATAGTTGCATAACGAAAGATCTAACAAACAACACACACACCATGAACCCAGTTTCTCCAAACCCCTTTCGGAGGACATTAACATCATGAAAACAACAAAAACAACAGCAAAAAGAATTGAGGCAGATGGATGACCACTCAACAATCGAATTCCAAATATACACCTAGTGCAAAAATTGCGTTGATAATCTGCTAATATTGATCACACGCTGTAAGGGCCTTGAGACGAATACATGTTTAAACAAATAAATTAATGGTAACAAAAACTATCAAACATAGTCAACAAACTCAAAGGAAAATGTTACAGTTCCATAACAACAAAAATTATTTATAAGATATTTTTAAATAGGTACATTATTCTCAACTTACCCTAACCCCAACCCTATTCAAAAGCTAACATTTGAAAAACATACATATCATGATCTAAAAAGTGACACATCTGACGTAGCCAGACGCACCTTATGAATGAATATTGAAGTTTTGCAATAAAAGGACAGGGTGACTCAGGCGTAATGGTGAGTCTTATGTAGGCATAGCGCGAGTGATAACTTTCATGCATCTATGATTCGTTTATTTCCATGTGTTTATATGTTAACATAATTATATAATGGTATATGTCGAAGAATCCACTGTTCGTACAACATGATTTTTCGTTTGTTTCTCTTTTAGTTTAGTCCTTTCAATTGTCTATATACTTATGTTCTAATGTATTTGTAATTCACAGATAATATCAAATAGATTATTATTGATGGATTAAAAAGTTTGAAAATGATAACAAAAATAAAAAAACGTAAAATATCGAAAAAGAGGAAATGGTATTAGACATTAAGGCAACAGTAGTATACCGATATTCAATGGTTATACATCAATTAAGTGAAAACGAATCCGGGTTACAAAGTAAAACTTTTGAAAACACATTTGCTATAAGAGGAAAACAATGAAACAACAGAAACACTGCACTACAACAAAAGCAAACGCCAACATTAGAATTATTTAAAACGACTGGTATTCCTGACTTGGTAAAGGAAATGCTTACAAAAAAATGATTTTATGGTCAGCCAAACATCCCGCTACTATAACATATACTATATACTATAACTATAACATAACACGTTTAAAATGCCCCCACAATGACATCACTACGTGGCGGGAATAACGTAAAAATAAACTTAAGAGAATCAAGACAGAGACATGATAAACAAATGATATAATAGTACATTTACATGCCTGTACCAAATCAGGAATATGACAGTTGTTATTCATTTGTTTGATGTGTTTGAGCTTTTGATTTAGCCATTTGATTAGGGACTTTTAGTTTGAATTTCCTCGGAGTTCAGTATTTTTGTGGTTTTACTTTTTTAGAAGTGATTATTGGTTTAGTTATACATATAGAGCCTACCTTTTCTGTGAGTCCCATATCAGTTTTTTGGAGGGAGAAGATTTCATTGGCTCCTTTATTAACATCACCGATGCTGGTATCAACTATACTGAGTCGATTTTCAATGTCGTCAAGACGACCTTCAATTTTCGATGCAACAAGCTCTATTAATCGTCTTAATTTGTCTTCTGTTGCGTCTACAATTGTAAACAGTAAATGGGGAAATCATACAAAAAAACAACATTCAAATACATACAATTAGTTGGTAAAAACGGGTTGAGATTCGCATTTGTGTTTGCAAGTCTTTATTTACAGATACTTGGTATTTCGTTGTTTTCCATCACACAAAAACATATTGCCATATAATCAACATTCTAATGCAACAACGTTTGTAACGTTCATTTTGATTGTATAACGTCACTTTTTGACAATTGATGCTATGGGACGTACGCGAAAGCGCAGACGGCATATGACAGATTTTAATTACATGTTTTAACGTTGTTTTCTGTCAGTTTCATTACAATGGAGATAACAATATTATATTTTAAGCTCCGACGGCATCCATTGGGGATTTGATGGTCGCAAATTACGTTCCAAAATTGTTATTCTTAATCAAAAATAAGGCATGTTGTTCTTGGTCAGCTGATTTCACCTTCGACAACGCATCATGTCAATGCAATAGACATCTACTTAGAATATGTCTATACAGAAAACATCAGCAATACTATGATATTATACAGAAAAGCAATTCCTTTTTCCAATTAAGAAAACTATGTTACTGATTTCCCAAATTAATGTTGCTGTTAGTTTTTTTTAAAGAGAAGACTAGCCGATTTATTTCATCGCATATAAAGAGCAACTCGTCTCAAACAGTTTTGTGGAATTAATTATAATACCGCCAAGTTAATAAGTACAAATTCATGGTGATGTTTAGTTCAATCTTATTATAGATAATACCATCGTCATCTTCCACCTTTTCTCGCTCTGCGTGTAGTATATATCTCCTTACTAACGAACAGATCACAACCTACAATAAAAAAATTAAATTCTTCATAATGATGATACCTATCTATTAAACTATATTTGTATCAAGGTAAAACTAACAGTATGTGTTTCTTATATTCAATACCGGTTATTAAGGAAACTGTTCTTAATATAAACGGTGCAAAATCAAACATTTCTGGATGATAAAGGTCATTAACTATTAGTGGCCATATAATGTGTTGAAAGACATGGATAATTAGGGTAAGTAAGGTTGGAAACACGATAAAATGTGAATATCATACAAGGGTCTTAGTAAATGTAGTTTTCTGTGACAGCAAATATTATAAATTTCTGGCTATTACTTTATGAATAATATGTTTAAGGAGTCCTGATCTAATAATGATGTTTTTTTTTTCAAATAGTACAGAAATTTACGTTCTGTCGTATTTCTTTTTCGGTATTACATTGAAATCAATTTATAAATTTGTCAAAAGCTTTTGAAATTGCGCAAAAATTGTAGCTATAGTTTTGACAATTGGAATATGTATTTGATGAATTGATATTTGATTATTTCTGACTGAACGAAATATAACGATGTTAGAATCTCAAGTAAAACAATAAAACTGCGGATTATTGTAGCTATTCCATGATGTTTTCAAATTGAACTTTTGGGGAAAATCGTTTCTGAGAAATTTGGCCCCATCATTCTTAAATTGAAAAAAAAAACTGTGACAAAGAAACAACAACCCGACCAAAGAGAAGAATACAACCGAAGGCCACAAATGGGTCTAACTCTTCTAGTCCGCAATTCTAAAAAAACTTGAAAATATTCGCATCGATTATACTAGGACGTTTGATAAAATTTATTAAAATGTGACCTCAAGTGATTATGTTTCTTGTGCATTTTCTTGATTTTTGTTATGTTTTTTTTTATGTTACAGACACCATCACGAATTGGTTGATCCATATACGATGCATCTTTGTCCAAACTAACTATGGACATTTTTACAACGTGTTAGATTGTGGTTTGCCATTACGTCGTCTGATCTTTTTATTACCGAACGTGACTTATTCCCGAATGTGACTGTTTTGCTGAGTGTGAATTCGTATTGCTTTAAGACGTGGCACGGTACTTTTCCATCCTAAATTAATTTGTTTGGTTTTGATGTTGTGTTTGTTGTTGTCATCGGATTATGTCAAATGTCTTAATGTTTGTAGTTGTAAATCGTATTTTTTTCTGTTGTATTCTTGTGTTGTGTTCGGGATAACTGCTCATCCAGTTCATTTTGGATCAACGAAAGTTACACTATATATTTGGTTTGCAGTTTGATCAGAAGAAACACCCACAAAGCTAGATAATACAATTAATTATCTAATTACTACTACAACTAAATATTAATTAGTATTATAATTTTCACTGTTATCAATATAAGTTAGATAAGTCATACAAATGTAATCTTGAATTTCATCCAAATTCTTTCTTAATTTTTGGAACACGTTTCAGAAATTTAAATGTGACGTCATTTTACATCTGAGCATAGTTTTGTGTGGACGTAGCGCGTCTGGCGTATAAAAATACTTTTTAACCTGTCACCTTTTGATGGTTACTATTCGTTTGTTTCTCTGTCCTATATTTTCTCCCATTTATCTGTTTATTTATTCTAACCCTGTCGTGTAATGTTGTCATTTTAATGTTATAATTAACACTGCCGTTAAAGCGGGAGGTTTGGCATGCCTCAAAACCAGGTTCAAACCACCATTTTTTCATTAAATTCCCTGTACCAAGTCAGGAAAATGGCCATTGTTACATTATAGTTCGTTCCTGTGTGTGTTACATTTCGGTGGTGTGTCTCTGTTGTGTCGCAGTTCTCTTATACTTGATACGTTTCCCTCAGTTTTAGTTTGTAACCCGGATTTGTTTCTTCTCTATCGATTTATGAATTTTGAACAGAGGTATACTACTGTTGCTTTAATTTACATATTATATTAGTTTTTAGTTGTTTTTCTCTATGTCTAATACCGTCGCTTTTGTTATCTGTTGTGAAGCTTCTGAAATAATCATCTTACTTAAAGAAATAGTTTTTGTTGTATTATTTTGCTTCAGACTTAGATGTATGTGTCGTACGGAAAAATACGCAGTGCAAGCTGTTTGAATCAGGTATAGACATTAAACAGCAAACTATTGTCTGGATCTATGATTTAACCATTAACGAATATTTACCTTTCGGACATTGCATGGATCATCTGTTTTCAGAAGAACAAAACACATATAAGTTATTTATATTAATTAAATAGATGTGGGAATCTGTTAATGAAATACAAACAAAACCATATATAGTTCAAGATTTTATCATTTTCATACATGTTTTACGTCACTACAGAAGGGAAAGGGTTTGAAGAAAACATGATATCAAAGTTGCAATTCATTCAATGGATACCAGCACCCTTCAATTATTTTTATATATAAGTATTCCCAACGATTTTAGTCTCGAGCTTAACAGATGATGGTAATGGTGCTTTTAAAAACTAGATGAAACCTTTCTTTTGTACAGCTGACCCTTTTGGTTTTTATCTTGTCTTCAAGCTTATCCCATTAAGTATATTCGAGAAACAATTTGTTTACAGAGCTGGAGGTAAAATAATTACAATGTATAGTATATATGTGTGTGAAACAGACTATCAAGTTTGAGACCATAAAGGTACATAATATTGATGAATTATACGTTATTACACGAGTAATTGAGATGGAGACGCGTCTATATGTATATAGCTAGCTTACATTGAGTATACATGAGCAAATCATCGATTACGTCAATATATATATATATATATATATAAGTACGTCTGAGTCAGTGACAACTCTACAACAGATGTATCCATCGGATCGCCATCAATGATGGTGATACATGGCTGTGTACATAATGTATATACAACTCGTCTAAACATCAACCCAAAGATCTAACATTGTTGGGTTGATGTTTAGACGAGTTATATATATATATATATATATATATATATATATATATATATATATATATATATATATATATATATATATATATATATAACAGGGACGAAAGATACCAGAGGGACAGTAAAACTCATCAATCTAAAATAAACTAGCAACGCCATGGCTAAAAATGAAAAAGACCTAAAGACCAACAGAAAATTAATAGTACACATGACACAACATAGAAAACTAAAGAATAAGCAACACGAACCCCACCAAAACTAGGGGTGATCTCAGGTGCTCCGGAAGGGTAAGCAGATCCTGCTCAACGTGTAACATCCGTCGTATTGCTTATGTGATAACAAATCCGGTAAATAGTCTTATTCGGTAGGTCACATTCATGAAAGGGAAGGGAGTTGTAGTTACGACGTAATGAACATATCCGAAATCATTTGTGAAACGGTTATTCCATAACGATCAACCAACTCGTGATGGCGTCTGTAAAATTTACGAAGGGATGATTTCAACTTCACCATTTTGAACTCTTGGTTTAAAAGCTTCCTTGTGAGCAACAACCCTCTATCAAGAAAATCATGATAGGATATGCAAGCACGGGAATATCGTATCAATTGGGTGATATATACCCCGTATGCAGGTGCTGCTGCAATGTTGCTACTTAAAAACTGAAAGTTCACAATAGGAAAGCTGAAATCATCTTTTATCGTAAAGTTTTGTTTTCAACCGACCCTCATTGTCAATTTCAATATGTTAGTCAAGATATGAGGCCGACTTAATTGTATCTGAAGTATCCTTTATCTCTAGTTCGATTGGATAGATGTGTTCAACATACCTGTAGTCACCAAATTTTGAATTATTTAGTGAAAGAACATCATCTTTATAGAGGAAAGTAGAGTTAATGGATATTGCTAACTTCTTATCTTTCTTCCTAAGAAGTTCCTGTATGAAGTCAGCCTCATAATAATAAAGAAATAAGTCGGCAAGAAGAGGGGCACAATTTGTTCCAATTGGAATGCCGACAGTCTGTTGAAAAACACGTCCTCCGAACGTAACAAATATGTTGTCAATCAAGAAATCAAGCATCTTGATAATGTAAGTTTCAGAGAATTTTTTGTTTGAATCAGAGTAATCCTTTACAAAGTAGCATTTATCCCTCCCTAAGACAAGATATACCTTGTCAAAACACATATCATTTACTTACGAATTTTGAACATCGCAAGTTTATTTTACCTATTCATCATGACATCATACACATTTCAAGTATGTCAATTGTGAAATCAAGGAAGGGACATTGCAAATTACATGACACTGAGGTTTTACTGAGTGATTGATTGTTGGTGTGTTAAACCATATCCAGCACTATTGGCTACTAGCAAATCATAAAGTGTAGTGTTTAATTATTGTCTTAATCCAGAGTTTCTAGGGAGAAACACATAACTACAACAGGAAAATTTTAGTTCTTCTCAATTAAGATTACAGATAAAGGAAATTGTCACAAGCAATGTTCAAACTCACAGTCTTACAGTTGACAGAATAGTGAAAAGTGTATATACCAATTGGCCACCGAAGACATCATTGTATTACTAGCTTAAAACATCGGTAACATTAGTTCAGTCAATCTAGCATAAATTTGACCCTAACCTTGAAGTAATTGCAACAGAATATTTTTAAGTTTTAATCGTTAGCATTATACCCCAAATATACACAGAAAAAAGTCCCATAAAATCTAACTTGAGGAAAACTAAAAATCATGATTTTAATATTCTTATGGAGATTTGCATTGATATGGGAGATACCTCTGCAAAAAGGGCAGAAATATCAATAAAAGTTGATATAAAATTATAACTTAACTGCTTCTATTCAACAAAATGTATTGATTCTTGATAGTTTAGCCGTCTTTAGAGTATAACAAATAAAAGCACTACCTTCACATGTAAATTAAATAAAAAAGGTAAATTGTGAACTACAAGACGGAAATTGACAAAATTGACATTTAACTTCAATAAAGTATGTCAACTAAAGGATGGCCCATAATCAATAGTACGGCTATGATACAAATTTAGTTCTTCGGTCGAAAGTATTCATGTGTGATAATAATATTTACAGCATAAACAACATGATATATGAAGTATAGGATGAAACATTGTATGTTAATTCTATATACAAGGTCAATAAAGCAGAAGTTTATTTTATTATTTTATATTCATTAAATGCCTGAACTAGTAAAGAACTTGACAGTTGCTATTTATTCGTTTCATGTGTTTGGGCTTTTGCTTTTGCCATCTAATTAGGGACTTTACGTTTCCCTGGAGTTCGGTATTATTTTTTTTTAGACCGTTGTTTTTGTTATTTTACGTGTTTCATAATGAGCAACACAAATCATACGACAAAAAGTAGCCGTTAGTCATAAACATTTCAGTATTAATTCAGATCAATTTAAGTCGTATGATTATTTTTATGAAGAGAGCTATTGTAAATCATGGAGTGGGGGACATATATCTAAATTTGTACATGTACTGATTTGTGATATATAACCTTTTTGAACATACTGGTTCTTTTAAGTTCAGATTTACATCCACATCTGCATATACAATTCTTTATACAACTGACAAATTTCATAATGGTTTTTGGAGTAGGAATAATATTGAAAGGTGGAGCTACTGGGCATCCGGGTTCTATAAAGGACAGCCACAGTTCTGTTCTCATAAACTTCCATTCCACATCTCTTTTATCCTGTGACAAAATAAGCATCAAAACATCAAGGTATTTTTCTTATTAATGAGGACGTTTGTGAAATATACAAAAAATATTAACAATTTACACAAGTAAATTCAGTTGTATCCTAAAACTTTGATGTTTTTACTGCAAAATTAAACATGGTAGATACTACTAAGATACTACCGTAAAATTAGGGTATTTTTTTATTCGTTGTTTTGGCAAACTAAAACATGATAGTTATTTCTATGTCTAAATGGTTCGCATTAATTTTGATTAATATTTGTTTGTTTGTGATATTCAAAGATAACTATCTATGTATTTCAATACATGAATGGGTGGGGATTGAATAAAGAATAATGAATGCAAAGTGCAGAATTAAGGGGGAAAATAAAGAATGGAAGAAAATAGGCCAAAACATAAAGAAAAGACACAATTGACAAAAAAGACCAAAGATAACAGAAATGAAGGACCCCATCTAGACTCAAATAAATTACACTCACCTGTACTTCTTCGAATGTTACTGACATTACAGCAATCAGCAGGTTCATTAACACAATGAGAGCTGCAAAGACATAAGTACCGTACAGCAAGTATCCGAGGTTTTCTGTGTACACGTTCCTTGAAGGGTTGTTCGTCAGTGAACTCATTGGTGCATCCTTGTTCAGCTCTGGGGCTTCTCCTGGTCCAAAGCCAAACAGAGACCATACCAACATAAATAAAGTCGCCCTGAAACTAAGTTTACTTATAATTGTACATAATTAATTGATTTATTTAAATTAAACACAGAATATGATATCTAAGTCATATGGACAATTGACAATTCTAATAGTACGTGCTTCGTTCACTCTATGAATAAACCCATGCTATAAATACAATAAAATTTATTTGCACATGCGTATATTGACCACTGCAGAATAATGACTTTTATCAAATTGGCATGCATTTAATATGTTCCATTAACTTAAAACACTTTTAAACTCTTAAATGATGCACATGTTGTTACTAATTTATTTATCATGACTGTAATGTGTTGCAATTCGAAATTACCTAGATACAAAACCGATCATGCTGGCTGCTCAAAATCCCCCCTCTGTGGTTTGCCTGTTTACACACAAAAAAGGAGGTTCATGGAAGACCCTACACAAACGATCTACACCTATACAAATATGAAATAAAAATAACCTAAATTGTCATAATCAGAATCGAAATAATTGATGCAAGCAATACTTTATTGTAGTGTTAACATGGGTAGGCACTATATTCGTGTTAGTTTAGCCCTCACTATCGCTCGGGCAAAAATAATCGCCAATATAATACCTACCCATGTTAAAACTACAATAAAGTATACATTTTGCTTGCATCAATTATTTCGTAAACATGCCACTGTGCCATCTCCTTTTTTACTTATATAAAACGTGTTGACGCTTTGACAGAACAAAATGAGATGCGACTTAATTTAATGCAAATTTAAGTTCTTAAAATTTTTAGAAAGATAAAAATCGATAATATTTTTTTGTTGAATAATACAATTGTATATTGAAGGCCATGTGAAAGCGGACATACATGTACCACTTAAAACGGATTACATGGTATAAGTATTAGTTGTGTTTTAGATAGTCAGCTTATTGTTAATATTTCACAGGAAAACTATTTCCTGTAAATCGGTCGGGACATCAATTTACACTATGTTAAAACATTAAGCTATTGTTTGTAGGATATTTCAATAGTAATTAAGCAAATATCATGACTACCCTTTCAGAATCAGGTAAGCAAAACTAATATTTGCCATAAAGGTATTTGAGTTTACAGGTAAACTTTACCAGACCCTTATGATCTATTTGTATAGATACAGGATCACCGTAACTTCAATCTGCCGTATAACCAATGCTAAAGTCAGTTTGGTTATATGGGATGTATGGAGACGCACGCATGTACGATCGGAAAGGAACGTTAAATCAGACACCTTCTGTAGGAAAGTGTCGCACTTTCATTCTGGTTACGAACCCTTGCAAACTTGCCTAGCCGGCTTTTATTTTATTGGAAAGTTAAATCTGATTTCCTCATCCTACACTGACAGTTCAACATCCAAAGGCCATTTTTCTAAGAAGTTCATCTGCAGTTATTGATAATCTGTTCAGCACGATCGGAGATTTTCTATGTGTATTTCGATTTCCTCAACCAATTCAATACGTCTGCCACAATAATGCAATCGGAACTGATTTGGTTTTAAACTTAAACAATCAAACAATCAATCAAAATTAAACGTTGATTCAAATGCGTCACTTTGCAATCTTGTGTGTTGTGGATTCATTTATTTTCGTGGGTATCAATTTTTTTTAAATTCAGATAGATCATTATTCAATAACAAAAACAACAAAAATGTTGAATAAAAGTTTACCAAATGATTGTTGCTTATTTTGCTTATTTTTCAGAACAGGAAAAGCGTCAGAAGACCATGTTCATCGGTAGAGTACTACGAGCTATACGTGGAAAGCTGCTCACGAAAAAGGTATCAAAATTTTAAACTGGTCTTTTAAAATACTGAAGAATTATTGTGTGCTGCTTTTCCGCAATGAACGCGGTATCTAGGAGTAGAGCAATGCTTGATAGGTTTTGAATCACAATAATGTGTCCGAGTAAGGTGGCAGTACAAAATGTATACCTACGGACTGTAAACCGGCTAACAAAAAAAAAATGATGACTCAGATTGACTATAAGTTATGAACAATTCAGTATACTTAGTTATTCGAATTCGTATGTTTGTGAAAAAGACTTCGGTTTGTTGGTCTAGTGCAATGCAGGGTACATAATCATTTCTCATTTACATGTTTTCTTTATGGATGTTTCTAAAATGAATATTTACAGATTGTTGCAGGGACAACAATGGCCTTTAGCACTGAAACAAACTGATATTGATCTACAATATTATTTTTGATTACCATCGCTTACTGTTGTTAACTATAGATTATAAACATTCTACAAATAAATGTAGCTATGATGAAAACTCCGATGCCTTCCAGCACTTGATATAAAAATAAGAATATGTGGTATGATTGGCAATGTGACATATATTCACCAGAGACCGAATGACGTAAAGGTTAACATTCACATGTCACAATGAGATTATTTTATAATAAAGGATATAACTTGTAGCTAATCCGTGACTTTATGATAGGCGTCTGTATCTGTATCATATGGAACTGTTACTTGTAAAGTGGTCTTATTTTTATGGTGTTTAATGTTCCCGATTTCTAGGTCCATATATATCTTGTTTGTGAAAATTTATTCTCGCGTTTCCTAGTCCTGTTTCAAATTATTTTTTTTTAAATAATATAAAACCAGGAGAGATTTTATTATCTTCATCTCGAAATAAGCAGAAAAAAAATTATCTCAACAGTTTTCAATTGTACAGAAATTGAAGCAAATAAACAATTATACACGACAAAGGCTAGTCCAAAGCACCAAGACAAATGCATTAGATATGCAAAACAAATACAACCAGTTCACATGCTTATAAAAACCATTAGGTTTTATCAGATTCTCAGAAAGGGCTTTATTATTCTGCTTTGTATGCAAACAATCTTAAAGTATTGGGTAATAAATATGGTATGAGTAACACATGCTTAGATAACGTGATACAACCCTAGGAAATATGAAATAAATTAACTGACGACTAATTCATGAGATGTAAAAGTACAACGTCAAAGTACAGGTTTAGCTTAAACCAGCAAAGAATGTATAGGAACGCATTAAAAGGTCATGTTCATATTAGCTGCTTTTATACGATATAATATTGAACAATTTTCAAAATGTAGTAGTGCTAGTTCTTAGTTTTTGCCCTTGGTAGTTTTTGTGTATATGTTATAACTTACACATTGCGTAAGACTTTGTAGGCATACCGAAGAAATATATAAATATCTAGCAGAAATTACAATGTCTTTTCCATTTTAGGGAAAGGAAATTTTGGAAACAGACTCTAGTTTAAAAAGCAAGAAGAAAATGGGTAAGAATGGACGTGTCTTATTATTCAATAATTTTAAATTTTGTCTTTCGCTTTATTTAAAATAAAAACCTTACTAATTTGAAAACCCATTGCACAAATCAATAATGATCGTACGATTAGCTTGAACTCTTTTGCTGTAAAGTTGACTTTTTTGTGTAAAATTTTGAAATACAGGGTGGAGTTATTTCTCTTATATATTAATAATAGTTGTAGCCACTATGACATCCATACATATATTCTAATAACCAATGGTGATCGTGCAATTGTTTTACGACATTGTATCAAAATATAAATAGAAAAGGATCAAATATACATGATTACATAGTATGGAAGTTATAAGTCCTACGTTATATTTTTCAGACCGAACAGAATCATTATCATCAAAATTTGATTTTGACGAAGACTCTTCAGATATACTCGATTTGAGTGACGAAGATACGACTAGTATATCTGGTGGTCAGTTAGTATTTATAGATGATGTTGAAGAGGAGGATACACACTAATTCGACGAATGTCCAAAAGAAATAAACGATCAAGAGGAGGAGGAACAAACTTGTATTTCCTGAGAAAAATAACAATACCATGATAAAGATGGAATACAAATGTCTTTCAGAGACAAATGTACTAGAGGTGAATGACTGAAAATATAAATTTGACGTGTGACTGCGATATGATATAGTCTTCAATTGTAGCTTACCCTTTAAATGTGGTAGTCTGACATCGATGAGCGGCATACAACGCTGCTAATCCACAGGAAAAAGCCAAAAGTATCAGCAAGAACATGCCGCATAATTTCATTAAGTCTGTGAATGTTCGGTAAAATGATACTAAAATGGTTCCGAATGTTTCATTGGCAGGCATAATAAAGGAAATTCTGGATATGCTCAGGATTATTCCGAAAGAGAACAGTATATCAGAGATCAGCTCGGGATCAGGTATCCATGATGGTTCCCAAGATACTGAAAATATATTAAATGTTTGTGTACATGGGTATGAAACGGTGAACAAGTTTTATTTTCTGTTCGTTAATCGCGTTTTCTACTTTGATTTGTATTATAACATTTTGTTTATGATGGATAGTTGTCATATTGACAATTAAAACACATTATCTTATTTATACTTTTTTGTTGTAATAATACGTTTCTAACTCATCTAGTACTAACCGGCGTTCAGCAGCAAACTATATGTATTCAGCAAACATATCAAACCCTCTAAAGATCTAGGTTATGATACTCACATGTGCTTAAGGGCATACGATACAGTTTTGATCCTGTATTTACAGTTTGATGAAAATTTCCATATAGACTAGTTTTTGCCTGCTTCAATCAAATATGTAATAAAAAATATACCTTCTTGTCGACTACTTTTCGAGTTAAATGAGGTCGAAATTTTGTATATTTGCTCAAAATTCGAATTTGTGGCCGTATTTTCCCTTTCGAAAGAAAGCCATAACTTTTTATTTTTAAAAGATAAACACAAATTGTTTTTTGTTAGATAATTTGTATTTTTTGTATTTTATAAGTATTTTAAAAAATTATGCATTTTTCATTCAGAAATAACTCATATTTATCAAATGGTCATGAATTAAGAAAAAATCGCATTTTTTTGCTGTATATTTATCAAAATTAAAAAAAAAAAACCTCTATTTACAGTTTTATAAAAGGTCCACATAATCTCCCTGCAAAATGAAACAAAATGTCGTTTTACAAAATAGGGGTCCATGCACTCGTTTTCAAATTAAATCAGTTTGAATGATAAAAAATAGTCGAAAAATGCATCTTTTCCCGATATGTCATAGTTTGACGTCGCAAAAATAACATTTTACGTTAGCATCGTCATTACCTTCTATGTAACTGTATCGTATGCCCTTAAAGCAAGGACTCTTTATTTTCATATCACTTCATATGTTACAGGTATTTTCAATTACATTTATTATACAACACAACCTCATATTTGTACATTTTTACAGTCTTTTATTTTCAGTAGCCGACACTTCTATTGAGACTTATTATAGCCTAATTCAAATGCTTAGGATCGTAGGCTGTCATGGCTATTGAACTCCTACTATTTTACAATTAGAAATGCATACCTCCTACGGAATACGAAACAGATGGACAGACATCAACTTCATCAACTTCAGCCGTTACGTAGCAGTGGAGGAGAGTTGACAGGTTAACTTGCTCTCCTGTTACATTCAGAGGAAGTGGGTTTGTGGTAAAAGCGTCCGCTACTTTGATTGGTACAACTATGTCTAAGGTGAAGGACGCAAGAAGAAACATCAGCATGAACGAATCTATAATATTCCAAACTGATCCGGCATAATCTTCTATTCCAGATGACCATACTTGTTTCATTTCTTCCCAAATCCAACCTTCAAAACAATTAAATATGTCTTTCTAAAATAAAAGGCTAAATGGTCAAACAGAAATCTACAAGTTATACCAAGTGTGTGTTTTTTTTTTAATTCGCACGTGCATTGATTACTTAATTGTTAGATCTTTATCATGTTTTGTTATGTTTATATCATGTGGAACAACAATACTAAAAAAACAACATACACACACAGTTTCAAGTATAAAATTGGTTGCAATTGCAATTTTATTGAATTTTGACATATTTTAAGTACATGTATTAGAAAAATGAACAAAGAAATAATTCGTACTCGAATTTAAGTTCAATAAAAAAAAGCTTCATAATCTTTCAGATATCGCTTGTATTTTATTCATACTGGTTATATTTTATAAAGTATTATATATAAACTTATAAACAATTCTTTGTACGTTTCTTCAATTTCTGGTTTCAACCCTGTGATTGAGAAGCAGATGTATGAGAAGTTTATCCTACCTCAAATCTAGTTTACAAAATATGACAGTGTATTAATCTCACCTAGAATCCAAACAAATATCAGCGTTATCAGAATATAGTTAGATGTTGGTGTGTTATCACATGCTAATGAAATCCACATGTCGCTATAATGTAATTTGGCTAAATGTACCACAGTCAGAAAGAGAAAAGATAAGTATGAACATGTATAACTTAAGAATCTTGTAGATGGAGTATTTAGCAGAACTGTCACCTAAAATAAAAAATAAAAGTAACGTGAATATTGGATAATAATTAAAGGCTTTTTCCCCTTGAGAAGAATCCCAATTTGAAAATAATTTTTTTTTTTTAATTTTCCCAAAAAGATTTTTTTTCGTCCCAGGAGTGCAGTCTCAGTAGTAATTGTGCATGAATACAAACTGAAAAACACACATTCAAACATTTTTCATGCCGAAAAGACCATGTGTGCAGATTTGAGGGTCTGCTTATGTACAAAAATGTATAATCACTGATAATAAGGGGTTCAACTTTAACTTCCAGTCAAATTCATGGTTCATTATAAATTTTGCAATTTGAATCCTATTTACCCAATAAAAAAGGATAGAGGTAGCTTTGAAGAATAAAAAAACAATATCACTGATCTGATATGAAGTATATAGCAAGTGAATTGAATGTAGTAATAAAAGATAAATTACAATAGAAATTAAATACATGAATATATGTATGTATGGGATACTATCACGACTATGGAGAACATTTATGAACCATTTTATATCAAAATACTAGACATATTTTCATATTGAATATAAATACTTGGTCATTTTCAGCCTTATTTTTGTATTTTGTACACATTTTAAATCTGTTCAATGTATATACATGTATATATATATATCTACATTTATTTCCAGGTTATTTCTATCATTCCCAAAGTTGCATGCTATGGAATTACTGGTGGTATTGACACTGACAGTGGTAAGTTAAAATTAAACATGTTATATGAATCTATTTTGAATTAACTTAGGACGAATACAATAATAAGTGTCTTTCCTACATCTTTGAAACAGGTTATTTGTAAATTAGACAGAAACCCAACAAATACAAGGTTTAAAATTTATATTGAAAGTATGAAAGATAACTTGACCATTTTAAAATTAATGACTTCTGAGTTTTGTAGCACTCATTTTGGTAAAAAAAAAAGAAATATATTTCTAAACTATTAATACAATCACATTTTTTTTCAGTATACATATATGTAACAAATAATACAATTCGTTTACAAAACAAATACCTTCATGTACAATATTTAAACATAAGTTTATTTTGTCAATTCTAATAATCATATCTTTTTGTTTTAAATTGATATCATTAGAGTCCTCAGTACAGATTCCAGACATGACCAACCTCCCAACATTACAGTTACCTGTTTCTCAGAGTAAGTATGAACATGAACTTGTACAATTTCACTGCTGAATATAAAATGACAAATCTAGCCTACATTTCATTTAGGGTTTATTAAGTCCTGTACAATTTAAGAGATGTGCTTTATTCCAAAACTTTTTTGTTGTTTAAAAAAACATAACAGTGTGTTACAAAATAAAATCACTTTCTTTTAAAAAGTAACTTAAGGTATAGTCAAATCATTACTAGAAATATAAGTCTATGTTCAAGTTAAAGAAGACCAAGTCAATAAAATATTTAGCAAAAAAAAAAACATGATTGCAAACCAGCAAATACAAACACATTGATTTAATTGTAGTATTTTATCATAATTTTGATTATTTTAATAGATGAACAAACAGATCCTATTGGTAGTGCTGATGACAATGTTAATATTTTGATAGACTTGTCGACCGGAAAGGAAATCAGAAGTAATTCTTAATTACATATATATATTTTCCTACTTAATGGGGCACTAGCTGTCAAAGTCATGGTCACCGATTTAAGTCACATTTTCATATCTTATTGATAACAGTGTAAAGCATTTATCCAAACTATCAAAAGTGTGAAATAAACAGTTTACAGAGGATAGGGTCAATAATATGAAGTTTGGTTTCTTGTGTATTTTAGTCTAGACTCCATCAAATTAAATATTGAGTTGACCTCAGATGACCATATAAGAGATGTAAACATAAATATACTAATGATTAGATATAAATAGATTAAGCCAACATTTGCATTTGAATTTTTATATGTCTGTTTAATTTTATTTTATAGATTAAAAATATATGTTTCTTGTCGTTTTAACATGTAGAAGAAAGATTTTTAGTGAATTGAATCAGTCATCAAATGATTTACCTTGGTTTTGCTTTCAATGTTTACATTCCTTTCCTTTAAATAAACAGTACACCTACAAAACATGCATTGTCCATCTCTAGTTAAGGGGTTTAATTGAAGTTAACATGAATACGGATTTAATGAGGTCGACTTATTCACTTGCAAGTGAATAAGTCATTATCAATATTATATAGATTTATTTGACCAAATTCAACCATGTTGGCAGCTAAAAGCAAATTATTATTTCACCATTTCACTTTTATCATTGATTGAACAAAAACATATCGTACTTTCAATTTTTAGACATCTTGTAGCTAATGCCCCTTTAAAGAAAATTCTTTAATACTATTACTTCACATTTCTTTGATACAGTAGAAACCCTTTTTGTTTTAATTTAGAAAAAAAAAACAAGTTTAATTTAAGGTTTGTTCTTGGACTATTGGTTTTAAGTCACAAGTATGAGTGCAAAATGTTATGTTATTGTTGATAATAAAATTTGAGAAGAAAAAATTTTCAGAGGCATAGGAAATATTGAATTAATTATAAATACATAATCTTCAAGCTAGTCATTATGACATGTAACTTTATATCTGCACTTGTTCATGTTTGCGATTAAGTAGCTTATGAATATACTTTATAGTATGGAAGCTTAAAAATAGTTTCATTGGTTTTTATTTTTATTTCTCAGTTAACGAAAATGAAGAGACACTTTGTGGTATTGAGAGCAGACCCAAGGAACAAATATCACCACCATCAAAGAATAGGACTGGTATGCCTAGTATATAGTTTCTATTATATCAGCTTTATTCTAAATTCAGAATGTTAATGTTATTTTTTTCAGTGAAATTTTAAATAATATTTTTTTTAGTTATTTTTATGAAGTATTGGTTTCAATACTAGTATAATATTTGAAGCAATGCATAAACCGGAATTATATTTTATACAATGACAATATAAAAAAAGAAGATTGCAAATAACACAACTATCCACCAAAGTTTTAATAAAAGTGATGTAAGCAATAATAGGCAATTTGCAGTTGTCTATTTAAGGAGTGACTGATACATTTTTCTGCTTATGAAGAAATAACATTTTAAATGTGCACCTGGAATACATTCTATAAACAAGAAGAATAATTGTGAAAAACATAAAACATCGAATCAACTGCATAATAATGAAGAAATCAAATTTGTTTATTTTACTATTTCCACAGCAATTGTTCCCTAAAATTTATTACAAGTAATTGCTTTGCTGGCCTAAACATATTCAGCTGAGATGTATATTATTTTGTTACATAAAAAATTTAGTAATAATTTTCAATGTAGGAAGTAGAATATTTTTAAATCAATAATTTGTTGAATAGTATACCATTATTTTTAGGAAAGACAGTGGAAAGTGATTCTACCAGTAAATTGTTGATAATAGAACAGGAAAAGTTACAGTTGAAAAAAAGAAAAATAGAGTTGATGGAGGAAAGAAATGATTTGGAAAGAAAGAAACTGAAATTTTTTGAACTTATAGCAGAAAAGTTATCTGTAGTTAATGAGCAATAGGTCAAATTTATCCCTACTCTGTGTACAAGCAAGTTGATTATTCATTATTGTATCATGAATAAGTTTTATTTTTAAGTATTTTTCCAGGATAATTGTTCATACTCCAAAACAGATAAGTAATAAGAGGTCCATCTCTTCACAAGCATTTTATTACCGTTTATTAATTCTATTGAAGACTAATGAGATAATATCACTCTATAAAATATCCTTAAACTAGCATTTAAAATTAAATGATGGTTGTACACTATGTGTAACTGACATGTTTAGTTGAACCTTTGTCTCACAAGGGAGGCACGTGTGTTTATACCATCACGGAAAACATTGAAAACCTCTGGTTGCTCATGGTCATTCTCGTTATTGTCATCTTCCAGTAGTTCATCCAGCTGTGGAATAGACTTGTCTATGCAAATGTTGTGAAGTATGAAGCATGCTACAACAATGTTGGTACACTTTTTTGGGATGAAATGTAGGCATCCTGTGGTTTTGTGTAAGCACCTGAAATAATGAATTAAATCATTTACTTTCAAATTGTAAAGCATATTTTGTGAAGAAAATATGATGGTGACTTTCAATTTACATGTATAACAGGTTAGTCACAACAGTTTTGGTTTGACCCACATTTTCTGTTTGTGTAATAAAACTTTCATTTTTTTATGCAACACAACTCTTTACATCTGATGTTTTGCCTAATATATAGCAAATTTGTAAGTCATTTTAACTACTTTGAATTCATTCTGTATAATACATGTTTTTATTATTGATTAATGTACTTGACAATCAAAATAAAAGAACTGTATTGATGCAATATTTGTGACAGTTTTATTCCTTTGCTTTCCTCTATGTGTTTTACTGTGCAAATACTGATTAAGTGTGATGTTAACATACCCTATATATCCTTAAGTTTCTGGTTTGAGAAAACTGTAAATTTAGAAATAAGTGTATGCATTTATAATTGTGATCTAATTTTGGACTAAAATTATCATCTGATTTTGAACTTAAATTAGATCACAATTTGTAGTATCCAGAAAATTTCTGTTTAGTTCACAAGAAATTTAAAAATGTAATAAAATCATTGCAATAATTTCTCAAATTACAGTTGTACCAGTATATTTCGTCAATTATTGACTCTTTTAAGTATAATCCAAATAAGTTCCAAAACTGGTGTTTTTACGTGGGAGGTATATTGTAACATCCGTTAATATGAATATCACTGAGTCTGCGCTAAGTATATATATATTGAGAATAGAATTTTATCACGGTGTTGTATACAAAGCAAAAGAAGAAGAATGTAATATTAGAATAGCTGGTAGATGTAGGTGAATCATTTTGGACTTGGTTATGATTTTGTATACTTATATAAAGAAATAAGTCATCATATCTTTTTATTAATTGTACAAGTAGTACCACAGGCTGTGCATTTGAACAATTTGTATACCTGAACCTGGATTTCAGAAGTCCAAAGGCTCTCTCAATTACATTCCTGGTACTTTTATGACATCTGTTGTATTTTTCTTCTCCATTTGATGATGGATTTAAGAAGGGTGTCAACAGCCATGGTTTCAGGGGATACCCTGAATCACCCAAAAGCCAGCCGTCTATCTGCTTGTTCTCGAATTTTTCACTTAAAGAGCAATTCTGCATTATGAAGCTGTCATGTGTGTTTCCAGGCCATTTTGCAACTACATTGGTAAATCTGAAATAAGAAGGCCATATGTCATACTTAAAAACAAGCTAATCAAAGTCTTGATATACATTCATTAGAATATTAGCTGTAAATCAACAAAAATCAGCTGATAAATAGCAATCATGTGTCATGTTTGCTTTGATTATTAAAAGGCACTAGCTGCAGTTATTTGGTAATGTAACAATAATAAAAATATTAGTGCACAAATCTGATAATGGGTCACGTTATGTTGCAGAATATCTGAAAAAGTAAAAGTCATTTAATCACCAATATAATGGGCTATGTATTTAGCCCAATATTCAAAGTAATTGTTTTCAAATTTTTAGAGCTGTGGAAAATCTATATCTTACTTTTATTTAATGTGAAAAATATTTTTGATGTTCATAACCAGTGTCCTTATTTGCTTCAAAATACCGATTCAGGGGCAGATCCAGCCATTTAAAAAATAGGGGGGTTTCGATACAGGGGCGGATCCAGCCATTTTAAAAGGGGGTCCCAACCCAGGACAAAAAGGGGTGTGTGTTCCAATTATATGTCCCCATTAAAATGCATTGATCGGCCAAAAAAAGGGGAGGTCCATACCCGGACCCCTCCCCCCCGGGATTTGCCAATGCCGATACCAGGTCAAATTGAGTAGAATAATTGGTGTGTTTACAAGAACAACCTTAACACACTATTATGTGTTTGGACTGTTGATTTTCCCTTTTGATTTTTGATTTTCCTTTTTTAATTTTCCTCGGGATCAGTATTTTTGTGTTTTTACTTTCTATCCGCTTTGTAATTTTTTTGTCGAGCCTGCAACTTTGGTAGCAGAAAGCTTTACATAGGCGTTAGCTAAAAGCTTTATATTTAAAAGGTGGAAGACCTGGATGCTTCATACTTTGTATATAGATGCATTATGTTACGAAGCTTCTGTCAGTCACATGTCAAATGTCCTTGACCTCATTTTCATAGTTCACCGACCACTTGAAAAAAAAGTTCAGATTTTTTTTATTGTTGAATTCTCTCTTATTATAAGTAATCGGATAATAATAATTGGTATGTGCGTACCTTGCAAGGTCCTCATGCCTGTCAGACAGTTTTCACTTGACCTCGACCTCATTTCATGGATCAGTGAACAAGGTAAAGTTTGGGTGGTCAAGTCCATATCTCAGATACTATAAGCAATAGGACTAGTATATTCGGTGTATGGAAGGAATATAAGGTGTACATGTCCAACTGGCAGATGTCATATGACCTTGACCTCATTTTCATGGTTCAGTGGTTATAGTTTAGTCTTTGTGTTGTGGTGTGTTTTTCTCATACTTTATGCAATAGATCTACTATATTATGATCTATATGTCAGTCGCGCAGGTTTTATTTTGACCTTGATCTATTTTTCACGGTTCATTGCTCAGTGTTAAGGTTTTGTGTTTTGGTCTATTTTTCTGAAACTATAAGTAATGGGTCAACTATATTTGTTGTATGGAAGCATTTTCATGGTTCATTGGTCTTTGTTTTGTTATCTTTGTTAATGTTAAGTTTATGTGACAGTTTTTAAGCTTTATATTTAGGACTATCAACCTAATATCAATGATAAGTAAAGAAGGCGAGACATTTCAGTGTGTGCACTCTTGTTTGCAAATAGTAATAAATAAAATACATAATTAATTTAAATAAATTATTGTTCTCAAATCTATCAGTATGTTCCCTGTGTGAATAAACAAACATTTTCGTATGGAACGCCGGAACTGCCGTAGTTTTCTCCTTTTAATTGTTTTACATTGTCTTATCAGGGCCTTTCATAGCTGACTATGCGGTATGGGCTTTGCTCATTATGAAGGCCGTACGGTGACCTATAGTTGTTAATGTCTGTGTCATGTTGGTCTTTTGCGGATAGTTTTCTCATTGGAAATCATATTACATCTTCTTTTTTATATTATGGTAAAACTTTCATTATACGGTGGTATTTTGACATTATACGATTGTACTTTGACCTTATACGATGGTACTTTGACATTATATAATGGTACTTTAGAATTATATGATGGTACTTTGACATTATACGATGGTACTTTAGAATTATATGATGGTACTTTGACATTATACGATGGTACGTTGACATTATACCATGGTACTGTGACATTATATGATGGTACTTTGACATGATATAATGATACTTTGTCATTTTGTAAAGACAATCATGGGAAATGAGAAAAAACAAGAATGTGCACCCAGTACACGGATGCCCCATCCGCACTATCGTTTTAGTTAAGTGGACTGTGAAAATGGGGAAAATCTCTAATTAGGAATTAAAATTTAAAAGATTATATCATAGGGAACATGTATACTAAGTTTCAAGTTGATTGGATTTCCACTTCATCAAATACTACCTCGACCAAAAACTTCAACCTGAAGCGGGACGAAGGGACGGACGGACAGACCAGAAAACCTAAATGGGACATAAAAACATAATGCAAGAATCACTCATGTTGAGAGAAATACTGAAGGTTGATTTGAAGCATGCGTTTGTACATTTTGGAAGAGTTAAGTTAACACCGAACATTGTTGGTATGCTCACAAGACACAAAAGACTGGACGGGCCACCCCCACCCCTATATTCGCAAGCGGATATGACATTGTAACTGGACCATATGCCTGTCCGAAACGTGTCCAAAGCATGTGCTCCGATGTTATTTTATTTCACCCGCAGCATGTGTCATGTCACTTTCTTCAACCATGAATATGTTGGCCAATGGTCAATACAAATGTTATATAGTACGACTCGTAATTGGGAGGAATAAGATTGTATATTCTTTTCGCGGTAGAATTTATGTTCATACGATATTCGTCTTGAACATGTATGAAAAATTTGCCACTTGACGTTAAGCAACCAAAAATAAACCAGTTTGCGATTTTATTTATTTCGTTGTAGCATCATATGATGTTATATACCATGTGCAGTAATGTGCCATCCTTGTGAAACTAAATGAAATAGTTATTTGTTTACATAATTATTTCCCACCGCAAAAAATACAGAATATAACAATAAATATTTCCCTTCTATTCCTTCATGATAGTCCACATGAGGGTCTCTTAAAATTCTGAATTCTTATATTTCTAAGGTTGTTCTTTTCCGTTTAAATATTTTTTCCATTATTCTCTATTCAGTATTTTATGTTGAAAACTGTTCTCTACAGTCTGATCATTATCATAATTTGGCACCACTATATTTCTTTAGAGAAAGAAGGTGAGACATTTTTGCGTGTGTCGTGTTTTTTTCTTTTTTTTCTTAAAATAATAGCAATAGGTCAACTTTATTTGTTGCATGGAAGCTGTATTTGTCTGTTTATTGGTATCACTTTAGTTTAAGTAAACCGAAGAAGTAAGTTGGGATTGATTTTGTGGGTTGTGTTCCCAACAGTTTATAAAGGGGTCCAAATAAGCTTTTTTCCTAGTTTCAAATAACTTAAGTGTAATGTATGGATCATTCTGAAATTCTGGAATTAGGGGCCAAAAATTCAGTGCTCCAAAACAAGCAATTTACTTTATACTATTTAGTACATATATATTATTTTTACTAATTTAGAAAACTTATACCATATTAATTATTTTATTATAAGTCAACGTGTTAATTATATACTCAAACGGTCATGACTATACGCGTATGGTCAAAATACCCATATGGTCCTCATACACATGAATGTTTGTATTAAGACCGGAGTAAATTTGTTTTGACAATCAAACATTCCCTGTTAAAACACGCGGACGTGACAGAAGACACCACTATGTAGCGTCAACAGTAAATAATGGATCGAAATATTTGGTAAACGATTTTTTTAACATAACTTGATTTAAAAACATGATTTAAGTCTAGATATATATGTTTTTTTATACTAGATAATTCACCTTTTAAGTCCATAGCACTCTCAGTCTATAAGAAAGACAGTATATTATTGCTGAAAGACATAATCTTCCGTCTTATCATATAATGGTTATCTGATGGAAGATGCACGTTAATTTAGAAGCTTTTTTAATTCTATGTCTCCATACAATAAAGGAGATATTTGTGGAAGAGTTGATTTTCGTATACTTACTTCATCTTGGCATCACAAATGGCTTGCACATTTAAGCTGTGGTAATTTTTTCTGCACACAAATATCTGTTCATCCTCACTTGGTCTTATTATTGGAATTAAAGTTCCATCAACTGCCCCAACAACATTTGGCATACCATACATATTATGAAAATCCTGCTTAATTTCTCTTAAAGAAGGCTGGTCAAGTGGGAATTTTATTTTGTACAGGAGAGAAGAAACCAAAGAAGTGGTAACTGATGATATTATCCTGCTTACAGAAGACCGGCTTATACCATGGATGTCCCCTATCTCGGACAGGAATCCCCCCTTTGCATAGTATCTTAAAGTTGTCAAAACTTGATGCAAAGGGGGAATGGCGAAGTTTCTAAGGGTTGGCCTCTCTAAATGAGGGGCAAGCACATCTACCAAGTCGAAAATACTCCGCCTATCTAAGCGGTATCTTGATATGAGTTCAATATCATTCAAACTGTCCATAATATTGGTCCTATCTCTAAAGACTCTTTCCCTCCGCATTGCCCTGCGTTCATTGTGTCTGATAATATGTAACGCGACGGCCATCTTTGCGGACGCTGCGATTAATCTGCGATAGGTTCAAGTTCACGCTAATAACGTTCGCGATTTGCACGCAATGTACGACCATCGCAAAGTACGTTTGTTTTATGAAACGGAATTTTAGCGTTACGTTTGGTTAACGTTCAAACGTACGCTAGCGATCGTTTTATGAAACGGCAGCCTGGAATCTATTCAGGTACCTCATTGCCTGTAGACGTTTGAACCATATCTCAGAAACTTGTGCTTGGCACTTCTCGTGTGCTACAAACTGATCAAACAGGAATACATTATTTATTTCCGTGAAAGTTTTGAATGTTTATTAGCAAAACCGTACCACTTTTCATTTTAGTTGTTGTGGTGACCATGCTCTGCATTAAATAATCACACGCATCTGAAGATTGTTACGCTAGTTAAAACAAAACATGCTTAACCCCGCCAAACTCTGAGTGCGCCTGTCCAAAGTCTACAACATTTTATTTAGTGGTAGTTGTTTGTTGCTGTATATCATATTTCGATGTTCTTTAAGCTAATTAGCATTCGCATGAATGAAGTCGTTAGCTTTCAAAATCGAAATCATTAATGTGTGTGTGTAAATCTGGATCTTTATCGCTGGTTATGCATTATGGGTTTGCTCATTGTTGAAGGTCGTACGGTGACCTATAATTGCTTACTTCTACATCAGTTGGTCTCTTGTGGAGAGTTGTCTCATTGACAATCATACCACATCTCCTTGTTTCAAAATCGAAAAAGGCATGAATCGCGAACAGATACTTACAAGCTGCTTGTTAACAAACAGCGTGAAATAATAAAAAAAAAAAAAAAAAAAACAGTTCAATACCGTGGATTATATCTACCTGTTTTTGTTCCATTTACATTGCTGTCAAAAGCAAAGGAAATGATTCACTGCTGATCTCTGTTTTTGCTTCTATTTTATTTTTGACAGAAGAAGACAGTAAAATTTTAAATTAAAAAAAAATAAATTTAAATACACATTTCTCTATCTTTGTGTATGCATATTTCATCTATTAATATGTAAATGCTTATATATGCTTTAATGAACTGCAGTTAAATCTCTAAGGTGCTTATCATATTCTTGCAATTGTAAAAGAGATATAATTATATACATAAATATCTTGTAATTGGTTGCTGTGTGTACATGGGAGTAAAATACCCTTATATCTAATCAGTTTGGGCTGCATTTCATTTTTATGCAGCTCAAAACACCATATCTGTTTAAAGGGGAATAATCCTTACAGAAATTGATTGTCTCCCATATTACTTTCTCTTCCATGTGCATGCAATAACTGTTCAGTGTTCTATTGTGATGTATTTCATTTTATTATTTCATTGTTATAACACAAATCATTGTAATCATTGTATGAAATTTAAAACCCGCAAGGGTCCATAATTGAATTAATAAAGTATTCTTATTCTTATTCTTAAAATAAACCGACAACGCCATGGCTATCATCTGTGTTATTCCATAACGGTAAACCAACTCGTGATGGCGTTCGTAGAATTTGACAACCTTTGCCCTTGTGTACTGAAAAACGGGCAATCTAGCGGGTGACATAAGATTTCATTACTGGTAATGCTATTTGTTTAGATTAAAGCAGATGATGGGTATACACCAATTAGACAGCAAACAAAATCACCCCAAAGCGAAAGACATCTAAAAATCATCAGATGCAAAAAGTAAAATAACAAAAATACCGAACTTTCAGAAAATTCAAAAGTCCCTTATCAACTAGCAATCAAGTGTCTATTAAACATCCCAACAAATTGCTTCAGTGCAAATCAATTTGGAATAAATTAAACAGATTTTCCATCATCAAAATCTAATCTAGCAAACACAATATTGAGATGGATATATGTGCAACAGAGAGGTTTTCGCAGATTTGGTATAGAAAGTAAAATAACAAAAATACAGAACTCCTTGGAACACTATAAACGAAAAGACCTTAAGCAAAAGGCAAAAGCAAAAGCTCAAACACATCAAACGAATGGATAACTGTCATATTCGTGACTTGGTACAGATATTTTCTGATGTAGAAAATATATAGGCACATGATTTATATGTGATAGAATTAATATGTCTTTTGAGAGGAACTTAGCCCTTATTCCTTTTCTTAATTCCTGGGGTAAAGCATTTTTTTCTTTCTTCTTTGATACCCCACCCCCCACCCCCCACCTCAGAATTATAAATAGATGTGTTTGAGTCCATAAAAATAATAACTCCCCAATGACACCATGCATTTAATTTACACACTTCTCTTCTACACAAGACAGTTCCAGTGGTGTTCAAATCTTACACTAGGAAAACCACACAAATATGAAGTTACAATCTAAAATCATCTATGACTAAGTGCTTTCGCTTACCCTGTGCAAAGTCAAGACATTGATAAGGGATAATTGTGTAAACTTTTTGACACTGTCCTTTTAAAATGTGTATGGTAATCTTTCGTGATTCATCTCAACCATTTCTGACGTGAGGAACCACTTTTACTAGATCGATATTTATTGTACCTGTTTTAATCAACTTGTTCGAATTTGGGTAAGTTCTTTCAAAACTAATACAACCTCACAATATATTAACTTGTCTGTTACAAGTCATTAGGAATCTAGTAGGCAGTTGTTATTTGTTTATTATATGACCTTTTATATCCCACCTCCTCGTTATTGCATGCATTAAGTTAGAAAGTTGACCATCGTGCGTGAGTGAAGTTCTCTGCTTATTTCCAATTCATCAATATTTCTAGATAGATCTTGGAGTACACTAGAACACGCTCTTTGATCAAAATCGTGTTGTACTTTTTTTCAGTTAAGAGAACTGCAATTCCCATTCAGACATTGTCATTACATTGTTCTAACAGAAACATGATTTCATCAGTTCAATCTTAGATTTTTCCATACATCTAAAATGTCTCGTGGGTGTTCATCAATGACTTGAGTAATAACACTGTTGGTACCAAATTTGTCTTGTAGACGGAATGGGTAATTTGCAGAAGATTAAACGATACTGTAAAATGCATCAGCAGATATGAGGATAATAGATCTGATTTGAAAATAAAACAGGACTATGTTTCGATTAGAATAAAAGAAACTGAACTAAATTAATTAAAATAAACATATCTTTTTTTTCTATTCCGACACATGATTTTCATGAAGGTCGTTATCATGTCGATCGTGCTTGGTGGAGTTGCTCAGTATTTAGTTTTCCGACTTGTGTTTTGTATGTTGGTCTTTTCTTTTTTTTTATAATGGCGACCTTTTAAAAAAATGTTTTTTTCGCATCTGTACCATGCAAACTATTGTCAGCTGTCAGTGATACTCTTTGGTGCTGCTAACTCTGAAAAGTTGTCACTGATCACATACGAGTTTCATTCCTCGAGCATTGGAGTAAGAAAATCATGATGTTACAAATTGTCTGCTTGCTGATACATGTATTTTGATAACGTTTTGTTTATGTATGTTATTATAAATAAGAAAATGTGGTATGATTGTCAATGAGACAACTCTCCACAAGAAAGTATTGCCTCTTTACAGATCCTACGTTCGATATCATGGTGTAAAGCTTACAAAATTTAGTCTATTTCTAACAGAAACTTAACATTTACCATTTGAGGTCTTCCTGATTTTACAATAATATATAGTAAATTCACATTTACTAACTCTCTCCAAATGGACAGTGACGATAGCACTCATGCAATCACGGATTAATTTAAATCTCTGTATTGACTACATAAAACAGCACATGATTGTTATTTATAGTTCTATACTGACAAAATATGATTTATATTGTTTGATGCATTGATTTTTTTAATTCATTATTCGTAAAGTTTACGATATATAAAGAAGATGTGGTACATATACGTTTGTTGAACGAAAACATAGTTTGTTGATCTACGTTTGCATCGAGTTACATCAGAGGAGTCCTTTGATTAACACAACGTATTAAACTCGTTACGTTATATTATGCTTGAAAAAGTGCATGTATATACCAAATTTACAGTCCATATGTTTTCAAACATTAAAAATAGTGTTGACAAATAAGAACATGGTTATTCTGCATATTTTACTCTTCGGTGAAAAAATTTGAAAGAAGCTGCTAATGAACACTACACAATCTAAGGGAACTTGAATTAGTGTCCATTCACTTTTACAAATAGACAAATGATAAGAAATCGTAAATTGTTATTGTTATAAATTCAATATATAAGGTGTATGACAATATACTTCAATAACAGAAAATGTGATATATTAACACCGGATATTAATAGATGTATAAACCTCACTTCAATTCTTTGATTTTCTATGACATGGCTCTCTTTGGGACATGCAAGACGGTAATATGATAAAGAAAGTTTATTGTTTATGATTAGAAGGTTTGTATGGTAATTTTTGTTTCAAAAGGGAATGTATTAGTGTCATAAATACGTGATCAAAATCTTGATAGTTTCCCCATGTATTTGGCACGCTGATTGCATTATGATTTCCGTGCGTTTTTAAAATGAATAAATCAAGTATATCTGCCTGCTTGTTTTATTTTAATGGAATTGGAAGATGTTTAGAGAAAGCCACAAAGGGATATCATATTTCAATTGAGAAACACCAAACCTCTTGGCTACAGATTTGCTTTAACTTATATTTAATTCACAAAGAAAGCTCAAGCCTAGTTATCTATAAATAAAAACATATGAAGTAGTCAAACATTAAAAAGGTCGAAAAAAGTAGACACACTCGATATTACGTTATGGTGGCACACCATTGTATTTTCTAAAATGGGCAATTGAACAACATAAATACAGCTAACTATGACGAAAGCTTAAAAATTGACTATAAGGCATAACATTATCGCGACAGAAATGGTATGCAAAGTTCTCTGGTGATAGTTTATTGCAAAACTTACTGTATTGTCCGCGTCCAATTATGTTTCTCTGCTTTGCTTTAATGAAAACATATGCTTGTTATATTTCTAGTTTTTTTTACAAAAATACAGAGCTCCAAGGAAAATTTGAAACGGAAAGTCTGTTATCAAATGGCGAAGTTAGAGCTCAATTACATCAAACGAACGAAAAACAAATATCATATTCCTGACCTGATTCCTTGATGCATTTCCTTATGTAGAAAATGGTGGGCTTAAACACAGTTATATGAATATTGTTTC
This sequence comes from Mytilus galloprovincialis, assembly GCA_037788925.1. Taxonomy (NCBI): domain Eukaryota; kingdom Metazoa; phylum Mollusca; class Bivalvia; order Mytilida; family Mytilidae; genus Mytilus; species Mytilus galloprovincialis. Next base: position 57,532,191 of record CM075342.1, read on the forward strand.
TTGTACCTATTACATTAGGTTGAAGATAAAAGAAATGTCATAAAGTGTTAGTCTTGTAAACTGGCATATATTTCAATAAATGTAAAGCGTTTTAAAAGGTCAGAATGTATGACAAATAAAATACTGATTGATAGGATATAGAAAGGTTTGACAAAATATTAGTTCGTACCCAAAAATAGCAACAGTGGTTTACCGCGGTTAAAGAGTCATAAATCGATTAAGCGACAACATATCCGTGTTACGAAATAAAACCGGGAGAAACATATGTACCCCAAAATTTTATGACTTGTTACTTGTATAAATGAATGCCTATCGACCTCTTTACGGTTGAATGAATTTAATACACTAGTTAATGATTGATGCTTTCAGATGAATGTCTTTAATCTATCTTCATTTCATAAAAACAAGAACAAGAATAGTGTATCAGCATTGTGCGCCGTCTACAAATGTATTCAGACGACTTCCTTGCGAATGTCGTAAACGTATTCAAGACTATAAATATTTTATTGTTACCGATCTTGGTGTTGATATTTCGAAAATTCACAAATATTTAGTGATTTAGTGATGTAACAATTGCCTCAATCCTATCAATGATAGGTATCACATTAACTTTCCTTCATTTATCATTTGAGTGTTGTTTTCGGTACAAATTCTGTCATTAGCTTGGCTAACATTTCATCATTGATTCTTTCTGCTTCCGTCATTTTTCCTAGAGCTACCAATCGAAGCTTTTCGTCTTTCATTTCGTTAATTTCTTCAAGTTTCCGTTCATAAAACATTGTATTCTCTTCCCAGTTCTTATGCATTAATTTCTTGTAATTCTCCTGTGCTTCAATCAACTAGTAAAAAAGAAAAAAATGAGAAATTTCACATGAAAAAGGTTGTAGGAAACAAATCTAATATCAACGTTAAATATTATAGATGATTACAATGTAAAAACATATGGTTTATATCTAAAGTGGCAAGGAATAAGGTAAGGCAAATATTACATGTCATTATACGGATGATCAATTGATACTTCGTTATAAAATAAATTCCAATGTGTATGAAGTGTATGACACTACTATCTGCAGGCTTATAAAAGCAAGAACATTTGGCAAGATTGCAAATAAGACAACCTTCCACAAGAGACAAATCACGCAGAATGTTAGCAACAATTGGTCACAGTACAACATTCAATAATGGTCAAAACCAGACCGCCTAGCAAACTAGAAATGCATAAATACATCCACGGCACTGAACGAAATTCTTGACTTGGGAAATATTAGATATTTATCCTTCATATTGATCAAGATTGATTGATTAATTGGTTAGTGGATAACGTCACTTTATTGATGATCAAGATTGATTGATTAATTGGTTAGTGGATAACGTCACTTTATTGATCAAGATTGATTGATTAATTGGTTAGTGGATAACGTCACTTTATTGATCAAGATTGATTGATTAATTGGTTAGTGGATAACGTCACTTTATTGATCAAGATTGATTGAATAATTGGTTAGTGGATAACGTCACTTTATTGATCAAGATTGATTGATTAATTGGTTAGTGGATAACGTCACTTTATTGATCAAGATTGATTGATTAATTGGTTAGTGGATAACGTCACTTTCAGCACTATTGGCAATTTCGTGGCGGTCAGTTTTTATCTGTGGTGTAAGAAGTAGTCGTTGGTGAACCACCGACCGTCGGTAGGAAAACTATCAATCCTAATCAATTAAGGAGCACCTGTCACTTGAGGGATTCGAACCACTCGATTGTTAAAGAGCTGTGGTCCTTAATTGTTAGAAAATCAAAAACTATCATTTTTATCGAACGAAATTTTAATAGAATTTGACTTAAAGCCTTTCCCTTGTCGTACGGAAAATAGAAACTGTTTTATATCATTGAAATAAAAATAGTGAACGGCTATAAAACATTTAAATAACTAGCGATCAGAATAAGAACTTCTTAGAGCAAATGAATTTGAAAACTATATAAAAGTAGTAAAAGCTATCTTACTGCAAGGTAATACGATCTCTCAATATATTAACTAATATATGATTATATTTTGTCTGAAGTTTTAACAAATAAATTCAATCTAAAATATTTCACAGGTTATGGATTAGAAATTAAATAATTTTGCAAATATGGATTACAAAGTAATATGTCATCTGCTGAAATTGTCTCATAAATCACTGACAAAAGGAAGCTGGAAACGTCTACAACTGTTCATATTTCCTTCTAGCTTTCTATTGATATGTAAACCTATAGGCATGTTCTCAGGAATGTTCAATTAGTATTATATATCAGCCAAAGAAACCACGAGGAAAAAACACAATACATTGCTCAATAGGGATTCATTTATTACGAAATTCATTCACTTGTACGTAAAACATAAAATAACTTTTTCTAAAGAGTTACTTAACTTCTTTTCGACTAAATGAAATAAATCTTGGAGGGTTGTAACAAAATAAGCATGAGAAGAAACATACCACATTGTTGAGATGATTTATACTATTTGTAATAAATCTCGGTGTATAGTATTGTACCATCAGAATAATACGTGTTTCTCATGCCATGATGTAATATAGTGGGAATCATTGATATGTTTCCATTAGTGTTATGTCTGTTTCTAAAGTTTATCCGAACATAAAGATCTTTAGTGCCTCTTATATTTAAAGTTGTAATGATCTATATTATCCACATATAACATATAACATTAGTTAAGGCAATGAAACACTGTTAGAACGCAATACAAACAATTATTTTCATAGTTTGTGTTTGTTTTATTCTGATAAGGTTTTCCTTAATGTTTAAGAAGAATTCAATTACTTTGAAATATTGCAGGCGTGATTAGGTGCCTTTAGACTAGTACACATGGTTTTTATCGGTTAAAGTAATTTGACATTAGAGTACCTAGTGTAAAAGCCTAAATTAAGAAAATGTACAAATATAGTTGCATAACGAAAGATCTAACAAACAACACCTACATCATCAGTCAAGTTTCTCCTTTCCTGAAGACATTAACCTCATGATAATAACAACAACAACAACAATTTAGGCAGATGACTGACAACACAACAATCGAATTCCAAGGAATTTGACATCAGTAAATACAATATAAACCTAGTGCAAATTGCGTTGATAATCTACTAGAATTGATCACAAGCTGTAAGGGCCTTGAGACAACTAAACGTGTAACCAAATATATAAATGGAAACATAAACTATCAAGAAACTCAAAGGTAAATGTAACAGTTCCAGGTGTACAAAAATATGATATTTTTAAATAGGTACTTTAGTACATAAAATATGTTATTTTAGTTAAACCTTACCCTAACCCTATTCCAAAGATAACATTTAAACAACATGCATATCATGATATAAAAAGTGACATATCTGACTTAGCATCTAATGAATGGATATTAAAATTGTGCAATAAAAGGACAGGGTGTCTTTGCAGGCAAACGCGAATTCTAACTTTTATTTTTCTTTGATTCGTGTGTTTCCATGTGTTTATATGGGAACATAATTATAACATATTATATGCCAAAAAACCCACTGTTCGTGCAATGTGGTTTTTGTTTGAGTCTCTTTTTGTATGTTTAGTCCTTTCAATTGTCTAATGTTTTAATGTGTATGCAATTCCAAGATAATATCAATTATTTCTTATGCATAAAATATCCTGCAATCTGATTGGTTAATTATCCCGGTTTAAATAACACCCCATCCTTGTTCACCCCGGGATGAATGAAATTTTGCCAAAAAATGAGAAATTTTTTTTTTTGCCGAAATAAAAAAAAAATGTCAAAATAAAATATATTGTCAAAATTAAAAATAGATAAATTTGAGGACAAAAATAATAAATGATTTTTTTTAACCGAAAATTCAAAAGAACACAAAATTTTTCTGAATTTTCCTCAGGGTGTATGAATTTTCAACAACGGTGTAAAATTCTGTACACCCCTGATTACACCAAGATAACTAATAATACTTCAGAAATTTTTTCGATGTTTTTATTATTGCGAAAATGTGACAGGGTTATAGTCGCAATAATTTAAACTCGCATTCTAACATTTTTTTATATGAATTAAAAAAGATTTTTCTAAAATAAAATTGCATTTTAGTCTTAAATGACAAAATCGCAATAATAAATGCAGGCAATAGTTTCTGAATTTACAGTAGATTATTATTGTTGGATTAAGAACTTTAAAAAAGGATAAAAAAAAAAAATACGCAAAGTGTCGGAAAAAGAAGAAAGTGTTAGAAATGAAAGTAACAGTAGTATACCGATATTCAATGGTTATACATCGAGTACGTGAGAGTAAAAATCTGGGTAACAAAGTAAAACTTGCAAAAACACATTTACTATAAGAGGAAAACAATGAAACAACAGAAACACTGAACTACAACAAAAGCAAACGCCAACATACATAGGAACGGACTTTTAAAACGACTGGTATTCCTGACTTGGTACAGGAAATCTTTAACAAAAAATTGAGAGTTGAACCTGGTTTAATGGCTAGCCAAACCTCTCACTAGTATAGCATTGTTAAAAAACACTGAAATGACAACACTAAGTGACAGAAATACATTAGAAATAAATGCAAAATGATAAGGACAGATACATCCATAAACAAATAATATAATAGTCCAAATCAGGAATATGACAGTTATTATTCATTCGTTTAATGTGGTTGAGCTTTTGATTTAGTTTTTGATAAGGGTATTTCTTTTTGAATTTTCATCTAAATTTAGTATTTTGTGATTTTACTTTTTGGAAGTGATTAATAGTTTGGAGCAACATAAAGAACCTACTTTTTCTGTAAGACCCATATCAGTTTTTTGGAGGGAGAATATTTCATTGGCTCCTTTATTAACATCACCGATGCTGGTATCAACTGTATTTAGTCGATTTTCAATGTCGTCAAGTCGACCTTCAATTTTCGATGCAACTAGCTCTATTAATCGTCTTAATTTGTCTTCTGTTGCGTCTACAATTGTTAATAACAAATGAGGAAATCATACAAAAATGAAAACAAAAACTAAAACAAAAATAAAATACATGTAGTAAGTTGGTCAAAACTGGTTGCGATTTGCATTTGTGCTTGCTAGTCTTTAATTACAAATATTTTATTGTTTTCCATCACAAAACAACATATTGTCATATAGTCAGTATTTTCAACGCTTCTGTGTCGTTTACTTGTGTCACATAAATCTAATAACTAAATCACAGTTATATCATTCAATCAAGAATGGAGATTTCGGTCAAAAATTGTAATTGTTAATCAATGAGTTTATATAGCAAGATGTTCTTAGTTAGCTGAATTGACCTTCAGCCACGCATTATGTCAATGCAACAGACATCTACTTAATATATGTCTATTCAGAAAACATTAGCAATACTATGATATTATACAGAAAAGCAATTCCTTTTTCCACTTAAGGAAACCATTTAACTGATTTCCCAAATTAATGTTGGCTTTTTTAAAGAGACGACTAGCCGATTTATTACATCGCATATAAAGAGCAACTCATCTCAAACAGTTTCGTGGAATTAATTTTAATACCATGAAGTTAATAAGTACAAATTCATGGTGATGTTTAGTTCAATCTTATTATGAATAATACCATCGTCATCTTCGACCTTTTCTCGCTCTGCATGCAGTATATATCTCCTTACTAACGAACAAATTACAACCTAAAATAAAAGAATTAACTTCTTTATAATGATTATACTATACCTATTTAACTATATTTGTATCAAGGTAAAACTAACAGTATGTGTTTCTTATATTCAATACCGGTTATTAAGGAAACTGTTCTTAATATAAACGGTGCAAAATCAAACATTTCTGGGTGATAAAGGTCATTAACTATAAAGACATAGATAATTAGGGTAAGAAAGGTTATCAACACATTAGATGTGAATATCATAAAACGGTCATAGAAAATGTAGTTTTCTAGTTTTCTATGACAGCAAAATTTATAAACTCCTGGATATTACTTTAGGATACTCCTGATCTAATATCGATTTTTTTAATAGTTCAGCAACTTACATTCTGTAATATTATATTTCTTTTTCTGTATGACTTTGAAATCAATTTTATAAATCTGTCAAAAGCTTTTGAAATTGCACAAAAATGTTGCTATAACTTTTACAGTTGGCATATGTATTTGAGATATTGGTATTTGACTACTTGTAACTGAACGAAATACAATATAATAATGATGTAAGAATCTCTAGTAAAATATAAAACTGCTGATTGCAGATATTCCATGACCGACCGCACAAGGGCTGTACAGCCAGTCAAGGTCATTTAAAACTGCCATGTGTTGTCTATTCAATAAATAAACTGACAACGCCATGACTACAAAAGAAACAAAACACCATAGTACACAAAACACAACATAGAAAAATAAAGACTAAGCAACACGAAACCAACACTGAGGTGATCCATTAAAACGTGACATCAAGTGATTATCTTTCATGTGCATTTTCAAGTTTTTTAATTTGTTATGCATGTTTGTTTTACAAATTATATTAATATTTACTTGTTTTTCTTCATGTTTACTACGGTCGCTTCAATTATCTGTTGTGATACTTTGGCAATCAAAATAGCAGTAAAAAATTTGTTTCAGACTTCGATGTGGGTGTCGTACGGAACAATACCTAGTGCATGATGTGCGAACCAGTGCTAGGAATAATGAAACAGCAAACTATAGTCTGAATCTACGAGTTAATCATGTACGAATATTTACCTTTCGGACATTGCATGGGTCGTCTGTTTTCTGAAGAACAAAACAAATATTAGTTATTTATATTACATCTATAAATATACGTCAGGATTCGGTCAATTGTATACATTTATTCTATGCGGCGGTCATATAAGTGAGAGTTTTACATAGCTATGGAACCATGTTTAATTAACTACTTTCTAAATAAGAAAATGCTTGTACCAAGTCAGGAATATCACAGTTGTTTGATCTGTTTGAGCTTTTGATTTTGCCATTTGCTTAGAAAAATTCTGTTTATATTTTTCTCGAAGTTCAGTATTTTTGTTATTTTACTTTTTATAACATTACTCCAGAAGGAAAAGTGACATAGAAGTATGTGGTACACAGAATGTACATGTATTTATCAAAAATAACGACGAAGGCATTGCATTTCATTTCACTAATTTGTTTAACACAAGTTCTGACGATCGATTCAAAGCGCTTCTGAGTTTGAAAAAAATGTGATAACAAAGTTGCATTTCATTCAATTGATACAAGCAATCGTCAATGAGTTTTATATTATTATATATAATGGTTAATTCACCAAGGTTTTAGTCTCGAGCTTAATAGATGATGGTAATGGTGATCTTGAAAACTAAGATTTAACCTTTCTTTGATATAGCTAACTCTTTTGATTCTTATTTTGGTTTTATGTATATTCGAGAAACAGTTGCGGATAAAATTATTACAATGCATAATATATGATATATATGTGTGAAACAGGCTATCAAATTTGAGACCATAAAGGTACATAATATTGATGTATTATGCACTATTTCACGAGTAATTGAGATGAAGACGCGTCTAGCTAAAGTCGAGTATATTTGATCAAAACATCGGTTATGTCAATATAATATATATATTGTATATAGACAGACCTTGTCAAATGCATATCATTTAATTACGATTTTGGAACATCGGTAGTCTGTTTACCTATACATTGACATCTTACATCATTCAAGTGAGACCGCTGTGAAATAAAGGAAGGGACATTGCAAATAACATGACGTTGATGTTTTACTGATGAATTGATTCTTTGTGTGTAACGCCACTTTCAGCACTATGGGCTACTAGCATAGCATAGCATGGAGGTCAGTGTTTATTATTGGCGGAAGCGAGAGTTTCCAGAGAGAACCACATACATGTAACTACGTCAAGAAAAATGACAATCCTTCTCTATTAAGATTGGGGACATACGAAACTGTCACAAGCAATGTTCAAACTCACAGCCTCACAGTTGACAGAATAGTGAATAGTGTATATACCAATTGGCCACGAAGCTATCATTGTATTACTACCTTAGAACATCGGTAATATATTGTTACTACATGTTAATTAAAAAAAGGCAAATAGTGAACTAGAAGACGGAACTTGACAACATTGACATTTAACTTTGATAAAGTATGTGAACTAAAGGATGGCCCATAATCAATATTACGGCTATGATATATTTATACAAATTTAGTTCTTCGGTCGAAAGTATGCATGTGTGATGTTAATATTTACTGCATAAACAACATCATATAAGAACTTTAGGATGAAACATTGTATGCTAAATCAATAAACAAGTTCAATAAAGCAAAAGTTTATTTTATTTTCATTAAATGCCAGTACCAAGTAAAGAACCTGACAGTTGTTATTTATTAGTTTGATGTGTTTGGGGTTTTGATTTTGCCATCTGATTAGGGACTTTAGGTTTTAAGTTTTCCCCGGAGTTCGATATTTTTGTTATTATACTTGTTTTATAATGAGGAACACAAATCCTACGATAAGAAGTAGCCGTTAGTCATAAACATTTCAGAATAACTTACGATATATTTAAGTTTTATGATTATTTTTATGAAGAGAGGCATTGTAAAGTCCGGAAGTGGAGGACATAAATATAAATTTGTACATGTATTGATATATAACCTTTTTGAACATACTGGTTCTTTTAAGCTCGGATTTACATCCACATCTGCATAAACAATTCTTTATACAACTGACAAATTTCATAATGGTTTTTGGAGTAGGGATAATATTGAAAGGTGGAGCCACTGGACATCCGGGTTCTATAAATGAAAGCCACAGTTCTGTCCTCATAAACTTCCATTCTACATCTCTTTTATCCTGCAAAATAGGCATAAAACATCAAGGCATTTCCCTTATGAACCGAGAAAGGTTTTGAATTGTATTAAAGGTATCAGCATAATTTGAGAAAGTAATTTTTGTTTCAATAATCCATATATAATTTATTTTTTTACAAACTAAAACAAAATAGAAATTATTTAATAGTTTGAATTTATTTTAAATAAAATTTGTGGTCGTGACATTTTTGAAAAAAGAAATCTATCTATGTTTTTCAATAGATGAATGGGTGGGGATTGAAGAAGAAACAATAATGCATGCGATGTGTAGATTTAATAACAAAAATATAAAAAAAAAACAGAAAAATAGACAAAAAAATATTTTTAAAAAATAGAGGAAATAGGCAAAAAACAAACCAAAGAATAGACACAATTGACAGAATTAAAATAAAGAAAACAGAAATGGAAAACCCAAAACAAACCCAAATATATTACACTCACCTGCACTTCTTCGAATGTAACTGACATCACTGCAATTAGAAGGTTCATTAATACAATGAGAGCAGCAAAGACATATGTACCGTACAGCAAGTATCCGAGGTTCTCTGTGTACACGTTTCTCGAAGGATTGTTAGTTAGAGAACTCATTGGTGCATCCTTATTCAGCTCTGGTGCCTCTCCTGGCCCAAAGCCAAACAGAGACCATACCAACATAAATAAAGTTGCCCTGAAACTAAATTAAAATTGTACATTCTGAATTTATTTATTCGAATCAATACAGAATATGACATCAACGGCATTTGGATAGTTGTATAAATAAAAGCAACAGTAGTACACCGCTGTTCGAAATTCATAAATCGATAGAGAAAAAACAAATCCGGGATACAAAATAAAACTGAGGGAAAGGTATCAAATATAAGAGAACTACGACACAACAGAAACACAACAGAAACATGCAACACACACAGAAGCGAACTATAATGTAACAATGGCCATTTTTCTAACTTGGTACAGGGCATTTTATAAAAAAAATGGTGGGTTGAACCTGGTTTTGTGGCATGCCAAACCCCCCGCTATAATGGCAATGTTAATTATAACATTAAAATGACATCATTACACGACAGAGCTACAATAAATAAATGGGAGAAAATATAGGACAGAGAAACAAACGGATAATAGCCATCAAAAGGTACCAGGCTAAAAATGTTTATACGCCTAACGTGCGTTACGTCCACACAAAAAAGTTTGAAAGCTAAAACAAGTACAAAGTTGAAGAACGCCGAGTACCAAAAGTTCCAAAAAGTTGTGACCAATACGGCCAGGGTAATCCGCCTGGGACAAAAACATCATTATTAAATAAGAATAATACATAGTTTTACCAACAGTAAATTTTATAAATTGACTATATAATAGATATACATGAGTAAACCGAAGTGGTGACTAGCTATAGAATAAAAACGAATACAGTACAAAATCACAGCCATGTTAGCCAAAGCCATTGCAACGCCCAAAGTGACGTCACATTTGAATTTCTAAAACGTTTTCCAAAAATTAAGAAAGAATTTGGATGAAATTCAAGATTAGATTTGTATGACTTATCTAACTTATATTAATAACAGTGAAAATTATAAAACTAATTAATATCTAATTGTAGTAGTAATTAGATAATTAATTGTATTATTTAGCTTTGTCGGTGTTACTTCTGATCAAACTGCAAACCAAATATACCGTGTAAATTTCGTTGATCCAAAATAAAATCTACCAATGAATTGAATGATTAGTTATCCCCAACACAACACACGTGTACAACAGAAAAAAACACGATTTACAACTACAAACGTTAAGATATTTGACAAAATCAGATGACAACAACAAACACAACATCAAAACCCAACAAATGATTTTGGGATGTACTGTGCCACGTCTTAAAGAAATACGAATTCATACTCAGCAAAACAGTCACATTCGGGAATTAGTCACGTTCGGTAATAAAAAGATCAGACGACGTAATGACAAACCACAATCTAACACGTGGTAAAAATGTCCATAGTTAGTTTGGACAAAGATACATCGTATGGGTCAACCAATTCGTGATGGTGTTCGTAAAATGTACGGAGTGTCTTTTTTAATCTGTCCTTCTCATAACTTTGTTTAGCAGTTTCTGCGTTAGGAGCACACACCTGTATATGAAATCCGTATAGTGTGAACATGCACGAGAATAACGTATCAATTGAGAAAAAACACCATACGAAGGGACAGATGGTATGTTACTGCTGAGAAATGGGAAATTGATAATTGGGAAGTTGAAATCGTCCCGTTTATCATAGATTTTCGTGTGAAGTCGTCCATCTGTGTCAATATTGAGGAAAAGATCAAGGTATGAAGCAGTCCTTCTAGTATCAGTAGTATCCTTAATTTCAAGTTCACTGGGATTTATGAGATTCAAGTATTGGCTGAAATATGGGTCATTCATTGATAAGACATCATCAATATATCGGAAAGTAAAATTAAAGAATTTCGCAAGGTGCTTTTTCTGTTTGTCTTTTAGAAGGGTTTGAATGAATTCTGCTTCATACGAGTACAAAAACAAATCGGCTAGTAGGAGTGCACAATGAGTACCCATTGGAATACCGATTGTCTGTTGAAATATGAATCCTCCAAACTCAACAAATGTATTGTCGATCAAAAAGTCCAGCATATGATAATATCATCTTCAGTATATTTTCTGGTAGATTCAGTGTGGTTCTTTACAAAATATGAATTATTGTAACCCAACACAAGAAATTTGTGTCTACGATTCCCATTTTTATAGAAATAGCTATGTTTAATGAGATGGTGGAGTCGATCTTTCAACTAAGCATGGGGAATAGTAGTGTAAAGCGTAGAAAAATCAAAAGTCATTATGTCGCTGCAAAAATTGCAAAGATTGTGATCGAAAATTAAGCAGTAGATCTTTCGAATTTTTGAAAATCCACATTTGGTTAACACCACTGGTAGAATATATCTCATCACAATATTTTTGAAACCCATCTTTAATTGTAGAAAGAATAGTAGTCAGTATTTTAGAAAGATGTTTAGTCGAACATTTTGACGATTCAGCTATGTATCGTTCTTTATATGGAGTTTTGTGTAGTTTTGGTATCCAGTATAATGATGGTAAATTTTCTTCGTTTTCTTTTATGTTGATACCACAAGAAAGAAGGACATTTTGTAAAATCTCGTCCTTGGTAAATAATGTTAAGGAATATGTAGGACTATCAGTTGTTCTATTTTTCCAAGCTCTGTTGTGAGACATTGCAAATAATGGTTTTTACATATGAAGACAATATTATTAGAGGCTTTATCTGCTGGAAATACGACATATTTGTCATGCAAAGAGGATAAAGCATCCACAACATCCGGATTCTTGAAAGGGTTAGTAACTTTTGTGCTCATAGTACATCGTAGCGTTTGAATGAGCTTCTGAATGCACGATCGAATAGCTTTGATCCATTCAGACGAAGTGTCCAGTTCTGGTTCGTCTGGTTTGCGCTTTATCCATTTTCTTGCATAGTCCTCAACTGCATCCATCAGTAACTTGATGTTCTTTTTCCAGTTGATAGGCTGGGGAATTCTATATTTTGGTCCCTTGGCTAACAACTCTCTTAGTTGTTCATTGGTAACGGTGCCAAAGTAACCAGTAATAACATGACCAGCTGGTAATCATGCCACATCTCCTTATTCTTATAAAGAACTATTTGGTGCTTTGAGAGAACAAAATGAAACATGACTTGTATAATGAGAATTTAATTTCTTCAAATTTTGATCAGTGGAAAATTGTTTTCTTTTTTTGTTAAATAACATAATAGTATATTGAAGGCCATGTGAAAGCGGGCATACCACTTAAATCGGATTACATGGTATAAGTAGTAGTTGTATTTTAGATAGTAAGCTTATTGTTAATATCTCGCAGGAAATTATTTCCTGTAAATCGGTCGAGACATCATTTTACACTAATGTTAAAACATTAAGTTATTTTTTTTAGGATTATTCAATAGTAATTGAGCAAATATCATGACTACCATTTCAGAATCAGGTAAGCAAAACTAATATTTGCCATGAAGGTATTTCAGTTTACATGTATTTTTTACAAGACCCTAATGATCTACTTTGTATAGATACAGGATCACCTTGACTTCCATCTGACAGTAGAACAAATGCTAAAGTGGCTATGTGGGAATACGCACGCATGTACGGTCGGAATGGAAAGATAAATCAGACGCATTCTGAGCAACAACTTGCCCAACCTGCTTATGTTTTACGTGAAACGTAAATCTTATGTCCTCATTCGCTAGAGACAGTGCAAAGTAGGACAGGCCATTTAAATGCCCCATTTATGGTCATTATGACTTCTGGTCTGTACGTCTGGTTGTCTATCCGTCCGTCCGTCCGTTCGTTCGTTCGTCTGTCCCGCTTCAGGTTAAAGTTTTTGATCGAGGTAGTTTTGCTAAAGTTGAAGTCCAATCAACTTGAAACTTAGTACGCATGTTCCCTATGATATGATCTTTCTAATTTTAATGCCAAATTAGAGTTTTTATTCCATTTTTTACGGTCCACTGTATATAGACAATGCTAGTAGTGCGATGGGGCATCCGTGTACTTGTTACACATTCTTGTTTTTAAGTAATTCGTCTACAGTTATCGCTAACCTGCTTGTGGCAGGTGCTTTTGGCACCTATTCTAACTGGATATAATTGCCATCTTTCCTAACTAGGGTCGGTGATTTTCTTTGGTACACCGGCTTCCTGCATTAATTAAATTTGGCAGCCGCAATAAAGCAACCGAGGCTGCCTGGGTGTGGCTTTGAACGCAAACAACCTATCAACTAATCAATAAATAAATCAATCAAAATAAAACCTTGATTTACAGAGCCTTACCTATGACGTATATTGTCTTTATACTGAAATCGATAAAAAAAAAAAAAAAAAAAAAAAAAAAAATATGTAACAAATTGTTGTTAAAAAAAAGTGTTTAGAATTTCTCTCATGGGGTACCATTTTGGGATTTGTCCCTATGAGCGTAGTCCCGGCGGTAAGACATTGACATTTTAAGGAATTAGAAAGGAAAAATGAACTTAATTAATAACATTTAAAAGACATGGTATATAAATTACCAATTTGAAGACATAACATGTTTAAATTCATGAAAGTTTGACCATTGTTACTACACGTTGTCATGGTTGTGACGTGACGTTGTTGATGAAATACAGTAGTTCTGGTAAGTAGGCGGGGCTTATAGGTTAGTTGAGGTCATTGAAGTATACAGCTAACGTTTATACATATAGCTTTATTTGTATAGTAAAATAGCTGATTGCAGTATAATATGGAATATTTGCCACTGTGTTTTAAGTAACAAGGATCAATAAACCTGTATTTACATAAACTATAAAAAAAGAAGATGTGGTGCGATTATCAACGAGCCAACTCTCCACAAGAGACCAAATGACACAGAAATTAAAAACTATAGGTCACCGTACGTCCTTCAACAATGAACAAAGCCCATACCGCATAGTCAGCTATAAAAGGCCCAGAGATGACAATGAAAAACAATTCAAACGAGAAAACTAATGTCGTATTGAAATGTCCACACATCATTTAATTCAGCTGAAATATTTAATAACTGAAAAATAGAGATGTTGAATAAACGTTTAACGAAAAAGCATCTAGATTGTTGCGTATATTTCAGAACAGGAAAAGAGGCCCCCTTTAGTCAGAAAAATGTGGTTGATTATATGGGAATCACTTATGCGGGACTGGAACCCCCCCCCTAGATCAGTCAGCGGATCCCCCTTATAAAAAGTTTTGGATCCGCCACTGATAGCCATACTAGTCTACACGTATTTTGGTAAAATACAATCAGTTAGCCCGATTGATTGTATTTTACCAAAATACAATCGGGCTAACTCATTCATGAATGTTTCTAAAACAAATATGTACAGATTGTTACAGAGACAACATCGGCCTTGAGCAAAACAACATGATATTGATCTATACTACTATTTTTTATTACGATCACTTACTGTTGTTAAATATAGATTATAAACATTATAAAAAAATGTAGCTATGATGAAAATTCCAATGCCTTCGAGCACTCGATATAAAAATAAGAAAATGTGGTAATTTGTCATAATAAAGGATGTAACTTGCAGCTAATCTAAACTTGATGATAGGCGTCTGCTACTGTATATGGTTCAAATATTTTGTTTAAATAAACAAAAAGAAGAGAACTAGGCTTAACCAACTACTATTACTTTTTTAAAGTGGTTTTTTTTTTTGCGGAGTTTAATGTTCCCGATTTCTAGGTCCATATATACCGTGTTTGCGAAGTTTCATTTTCACGTCTTCTAGTCTTGTTTCAATTTAATTTTTTTTTTTTTAAAAACCAGGGTATATTTTATTTTCTTCATCTCGAAATAAGCAGAAAAACAACTCGACAGTTTTCAATTGTAAGGTTTCTTGAAGAAGAATTGAAGCAAAGGAACAATTATACACGACAAAGGCTAGTCCATCATAGCATCAAGACAAATGCATAGGATATGCACAAAAAAATACAACCAGTTCACATGCTTACCAAAAACATTTTAAGTTTTATCTGATTCTTAGAAAGGGCTTTATTATTCTGCATCGTAATAGCAAACCATCTTAAAGTGTCGGGTCACCAAGATAGTATGTGTAACCAATACATAGATAACGTGAACAAACCTAGGAAATATGACATAAATTAATGATCGGCTTATTCGTGGGATGTACACGTACAACTTCAAAGTACAGGTTTGGTTAAAACTAGCAAAGAATGTATAGGAAGGCAGTAGAAGGCCATGTTCATATTACCTGTTTTTATACGATAAAATATTGAACGATTTTCAAAATGTACAAGTGGTTCTTGATAGTTTTTGTGTATCATGTTATATAACCTACGAATTGCGCAAGACTTTGTATGTTTACCGAAGAAATGTTTACAAACATAAATTTACAAGAAATAACAATGTCTTTTCCATTTTAGGGAAAGGAAATTTTAGAAACAGACTCTATTTTGAAAAGCAAGAAGAAAATGGGTAAGAATGGACAAAAAAGTCGGTCATTTTATTCAATAATAATCTCTATTTTTGTAATTTTGTCTTTCGCTTATATAAATAAGAACCTAACTAATTAAGTAAAAAAAAAAACATGACAAAAAAAAATAATAATTGTACAATTAGCTTGAACGATTTTGCTGTGAAGCAAGACTATTGGGTGATACAGTGTGGCATTATTTCTCTCAGTGCCATTGTGATATTGTATTTGTAGCCACTGTGAAATACATAAATACGCATTCTTATAACCAATGATGATAGTGTAATTGTGATACGACATCGTATCAAAATATTAATAGAAAGGATCAAACATACATGTTTACACTGTATATGCATATCTATTGAGTTTTTCATTTCTATTCTGGAGGCCGGTTGGAGGGGAGCAAATGTTTTTACTGACATATATTTTATTAATTCGAGTCTGGATTATGGATGTTTAAAAGTCCTCTGTTGTATTTTTTCAGACCGAACAGACTCATTATCATCAAAATTTGAATTTGACGAAAGCTGTTCAGATATACTCGATTTGAGTGACGAAGATACGACTAGTATATATGGTGGTCAATTAGTATTTATAGATGATGATGGTGAGGAGGATACACACTATTTCGACGAATGCCCAAGAGAAGTAGACGATAAAATGGAAGAGGAACACACATGTAACTCATGAGAACAAATAACAATACCATATAATAAAGATGTGATACACTGACTAGAAATGACTTTCGTAGACGTATACACTAGAGGTGAATGAAAAGAAAATATGAATTTGATATGTAACTGCGATATGCTATTATCTTCAATTGTAGCTTACCCTTTAAATGTGGTAGTCTGACATCGATGAGCGGCATACAACGCTGCTAATCCACAGGAAAAGGCCAAAAGTATCAGCAAGAACATGCCACATAATTTCATTAAGTCTGTGAATGTTCGGTAAAATGATACTAAAATGGTTCCGAATGTTTCATTGGCAGGCATGATAAAGGAAATTCTGGATATACTCAGGATTATTCCAAAGGAGAACAGTATATCAGAGATCAGCTCAGGATCAGGTATCCATGATGGTTCCCAAGATACTGTAAATATAAAATTTGAGCGGTTGTGTACATGAACATGTAATAATGGAAGTTCGTTAATCTCGTTTTCTACTTTGAATTGTATTTGACCATTTTGTTGATGGTGGATAGTTGTCATATTGTCAATCATACCACGTTTATCTATCTTATTTATAAATTCATTCATTCATTGCAATAAAACGCTACTTACTCATACAGTAAATATATAATACTATTCAATTAGTTATCGGCATTAAGCGGCTTACTATTTTGTAAGATTTCAGTAAAATAGATAAAAATAATTAATTGATCAAAAGACTATTTATAATTTGTCGTTTATTTTTCTTAAACATTTTAACAGGGATGGAACATGAATTTTAAACGCAGTAGCCTTTAAAATTGAGAAAGGAAATGGGGAATGTGTCAAAGCGACAACAACCCGACCATAGAGCAGACAACAGCCGAAGGCCACCAATGGGTCTTCAATGTAGCGAGAATTCCCGCACTCGTAGGTGTCCTTCAGCTGGCCCCTAAAAATATGTATACTAGTACAGTGATAATGGACGTCATACTAAACTCCGAATTATACACAAGAAACTAAAATTAAAAATCATACAAGACGAACAAAGGCCAGAGGCTCCTGACTTGGGACAGGCGCAAAATTGCGGCGGGGTTAAACATGTTTATGAGATCTCAACCCTCCCCCTATACCTCTAGCCAATGTAGAAAAGTAAACGCATAACAATACGCACATTAAAATTCAGTTCAAGAGAAGTCCGAGTCCGATGTCAAAAGATATAACAAAAGAAAATAAATAAAATGACAATAATACATAAATAACAACAGACTACTAGCAGTTAACTGACATGCCAGCTCCAGACCTCAATTAAACTGATTGAAAGATTATATCTTCATCATATGAATATCAGGCACAATCCCTCCCGTTAGGGGTTTAGTATCATACTATCATAAGATATATGAGAAGAACATAACCCGGGTGATGCCAATAACTGTTTTTTTTTTAATAAATGTGTTTAGTTCCGATGCAAAGACCCTATAAGTGAATCAGTATTAAAGCCAAAATATGCAATCTTTAATGACCTGACAACAGTATCGTAACTATATCCCTTCTTAATAAGTCTGTTTAAAGGTTTTGTAAGCTTTTCAGTTGAATACTGACATTTTTGTGCTTTGTAAAGAATATTACCATAAGAGATTGGATGTGAAATACCTGAACGTATAAGATGTCTGCATGTTGAGTTATATTTACGAATTATTTCCTTATACTGGTGATAAAATTTAGTAAATGTTTTGACCAGTTTGTGATATCGAAAACCCTGGTGTAATAATTTTTCAGTAATACATAAATGTCTCTCGCTAAAATCTAATACGTTGTTACATACACGAGCGAATCGTACAAGTTGAGATATATAAACACCATAAGATGGTGACAAGGGAACATCACCATCTAAAAATGGATAATTAACGATAGGAAATGAAAAATCATCTCTTTTATAATAAATTTTTGTATTAAGCTTCCCGTTAATGATATAGATATCAAGATCGAGGAAAGGGCAGTGGTCATTGTTAGCTATATATATAGTATTAGCTTTATCTAAAGTAAGTTCAAAAGGATAAATTTCTTTAGTATACATACTGAAGTCGTCATTATTGAGAGCCAATATATCATCCAAATATCTAAAAGTATTGTTAAATTTTTGTATCAAATGTTGTTTCGATGGGTCTTTGTTAATTTTAGTCATAAATTGTAACTCATAACAATACAAAAACAGGTCCGCAATAAGTGGTGCACAGTTAGTCCCCATTGGAATTCAAATAACTTGACGATATACGGAATCTCCAAAGCGAACAAAAATGTTATCAAGTAAAAATTTAAGCGCATATATAGTATCAAAGCATGTCCAATTGACATAGTTCTTTTGTTTATTGCTACTAAAAAATGACCTAAAAGAGTTTGAACATATATACTCGCATTCTGACTTTTTAAATGCCCAGTTAATAAGGGATGTGATTTTTTTCTTAATTAGAATATGAGGCAAAGTGGTATAAAGGGTAGAAAAATCAAAACTTTGAACAGATTCAAAATCACCAATATATGCATGCAATTTATCAAGTACTTCCCACGAGTTTTTGACACTCCAAAAGTAATTAATTCCACTATTTTCAAAGGCTTTATTTAAACAATTTATTATCAGGTTTTTTATTGTACCAAGTGTACTAGTAAGTAAAACAGACAATTTAGTAGTGGAACAATGGCTTGAAGATGAAATAAATCTATATCTGTAAGGTTTTTTGTGTAGCTTCGGAAGCCAGTACATAGTTGGGACTTTCATTGTAATTGGTTCTGCTTGTAAAGAAGTAGCTAAAAGTTTGTGTTTGTTACAGATGTCGTTTTCTGAAAATGAAGTCAGTTGGAATGTTGGTGAATTCGTGATTTCCTTTTGCAGAACCTCTATATAAAATTTACTTCAAACAGTAACTAGTAAATTACTGTGTCATATACAAAAAAAAGTAACAATCTCGACTAAATTTGGGGACTGTAAGCTTATGAACACGTTAGTTTCGATCCCTGAATACAAACCTCCTACGGAATACGAAACAGATGGACACACATCAACTTCGTCAACTTCCCCCGTTACGTAGCAGTGGAGGAGAGTTGACAGGTTAACTTGCTCTCCTGTTACATTCAGAGGAAGTGGGTTTGTATTAAATGCGTCAGCAACTTTGATTGGTACAACTATGTCTAAGGTGAAGGATGCAAGAAGGAACATCAGCATGAACGAATCTATAATATTCCAAACTGATCCAGCATAATCTTCTATTCCAGAGGACCATACTTGTTTCATTTCTTCCCAGATCCAACCTACAATATATTAAATCCTTCTTAAAAATAAGATAGCAAGGTTGATTTTTTTCGAACTCATTTTCAAAGTTTGAGTTATAGAGTGTATATACCAGTAAACCGGAATTTGAAACCTTCCATGCATTTTAAAATTCGTAAAAAAAACCCATCAACAATTTTGTTTTCATTATATGTATCTAAATATTCCCAAGAGCCTAAGTCGCTCACCTGATACTACTAGTTTTGGAAATAATGTAAAATATAGTTGAATATTATAACACAGATACCCCAATAACGGTTGAAGCCAAATTTGGTTTAATATAGGCCCCGTACGTTAGTCAAAAGCAGAGGACTTTTGTAAAGTTTACAGAAATTACCAATAGATTCATTGAAATTGCAGATAATGACTTTATAAGGACAATGACAAATCAGCTACAAAGTAACATTACTTTGTTAGCACGTAAAAAATCCATTCATACCATGTTTGGTTTCAATCCATTAAGCGGGTTTCTAGAAGAAGACATGTGTATATAATTCCCATATGGTCCTTTGTTATATCAAGCATCCCATCGGCAACCATCTTGGTTGATGGATTTGCTACAAAGTAACAACACTTGGTCAGCACTTCGAGCTCTGAAGGAACAGTCATGCCGTGTTTGGTTTCTTTCCACTTAGAACACTTGTATGTATTTCTCATAGGGTCCTTTGTTTAACTAAGTTCCCCTCTGGCAGCCATCTTGGATGATCGATCACCTACTAATTTACAAATCTTGGTCAGCACCTCTTAAGGAACCTTGATGTCATGTTTGGTTTCATTCCATTCAGTGTTTCTCTAATAGAAGAAATTTGTATACATATTTCCCGTAAGGTCCTATGTTAAACTATGTCCGTCTTATCTCTGGTGGTCATCTTGGATGATGGATCAGCTTCAAAGTAACAACATTTGGTCAACACCTCATTAGGAACACTCATGCCATGTTCGGTTTCTTTACATGGAGTGGTTCTCTAGGACAAGTTCAAAATGCAAAAAGTTAACGACGACGACTGACGATGGATGCCAAGTGATGAGAAAAGCACACTTGGTCCTTTGGGCAAGGTGAGGTAATAAAAATGATATGGCAAAATTTAAACGGTCTTTACAATTTATTTGTTATGTTTCAAATTGTGTTAAACAACATTTCGAAAAAACACACACATTTTAGTCACTATACTAATAAGCAGCATAAAAGATACTTAAATTCCAATTTTGCTGATTTTTTTTTTTTATTAATTTTCAGTATTTACAGATATTAATATCCGAAACTCAATTTGTTGACAAGGGAAGCCATGTAGTCTTCAAGATAAAACTAATGTCATATTGATTACGAAATTTTTGTGTAGCTATGAACTTTATTTTTTAAAGTACGTTAAAAAATCTGTATGTTTCCACAATTTCCGATTTTTACACTGTGTTTAAAAAAACGTAGAAGAAATTTGCTGTACCAAAAAATTAAAATTTATAAGTATTATTTTACATTCATCTCACCTAGAATCCAAACAAATATTAGCGTTATCAGAATATAGGCAGAGGTTGGTGTGTTATCACATGCCAATGATATCCACATGTCACTATAATGCAATTTGGCGACCACAGTAAGGAAGAGAAAAGACAAATAGGAACATGTATAACTTAAGAATCTGGTCGATGGCGTATTTAGCAGAACGGTCACCTGAAATATAACAAGAAATGAAACAGATTATCTTATTTATTGAAGGCCATGGGGTGGCATATGAAGCGACAAATTTCAAATCTCGGTTTGTAAGCAGAAACCCTTTGTCTGGGAAATCGAAATATGAAATGCAAGCCCTAGGCAAACACTACTGTAAGTATTGAACACAGATTTTATGCTTGAATTTTTTTTTTTTAAATGTGTGTCGCCGGTGACAACTCTTCCTACCAAAAAGAATAAAAGAAAATGGGAATCTTTTTCCGAAAAACTGATTTTAAAAATGAATTGAGGGTTTTTTACATACCCCCTTTACACGAATAAAGAATATATAATATAAAATTCAATGAGTCTGCTGCCAAACAATACAATTTAACATAGACATTTTCATTGTTTACTTACTTTGCTCCAAGGCGCAACTATATACACGACTGATAAAATAGGCAGCAGAACCATACCAATCGGGATGGACAGCAGCAAATACTGGAATCTATTCAGGTACCTCATTGCCTGTAGACCTTTGAACCATATCTCAGAAACTTGTGCTTGGCACTTCTCGTGTGCTACAAACTGAACAAAAAAGAATACATTATTTATTTCGGTCCGTACAAGTTTCATGTTTGATAGCAAAACAGTATTACTCTTCCTGTTTGTTCTTGTGGTGGCCATGCTCTCCATTGAATTATCACACGCATCTAAACATTGTTACGCTAGAAAAAAAAAGCCAAACGATACATAGTCAAAACTGATTATATATACTTGTAATTGATTGTAATTTGCTTAACATCAAGTGAACATTAGAAAACAAAGAATTCAACTGTAAGATTTTGAATAAAACAAGACGATTGAAGGACAGGAAAAAAAGAGATGTTGTAATGAGGCAATGCTACCATTTTGCCTTCGACAAGCCACGCACGAACAGAGAACGTGGGGCTTCGGTTTAAACGTCTCAATTCGAACATTTTATATATTCACCACAGCAAAGCTGACTCCTCTATTTTGTATTTTTCATCTTTTATTTTAAGATAGAAGATGCCCGGGTAGCCATGTTTCTATATCCCAGTCAACCCCTGGGGTTGTAACCCGTCAAAAAGAAAGCAGAAACGCCGATTAGAACAAGTGTCATAAGCCGATGAAATGTAATCCTTGGGGTTGTCATTAATAAGAAAGAAGTCATGGTTGTTAGAATTAGCAAATAATTTCATGTTTGCAATACTCGATGGAGAATCGTTAAACTCATTTTCCTCACCACATTTTATATTTGCATCAGGAGACCATATGTTGTCGTTTGTTTGTATGTTTACGTTTTGTCTTATTTGATTTTCGATTATTGTTTTATAGATACACGAAGATGTGGTATGAGTGCCAGTAAGACAACTCTCCATCCAATAAAAAATTATAAAAGTAAACCATTATAGGTCAAGGTACGGTCTTCAACACGGAGCCTTGGCTCACACCGAATAGTAAGCTATAAAGGGATTTTGTACATTTTGTACATCATATTTTGTAAAGTTTGTTCATGTGTTGTACTGTTGCTCCGCTAGACCAGGTTTAGGGAGGATTGGGCCACTGTCAACCCAGCATGTTTAACCCCACCTTACTATGTATGCGCCTGTCTAAGGTCCAGAACATGTTATTCAGTGGTAGTCGTTTGTTGCTGTATAAACATTTCATATAATGTTTTTAAACATTGGGCATAAATGAAGTCATTAGCTTTGAAGTTATAAATCCTTAACATGAGAATTGGGGCCTTTACAGCTGGTTATGCAGTATGGGTTTGCTCATTGTTGAAGGTCGTAGAGATCTTATAATTGCTGGCTTCTACTAAGTTGGTCTCTGGCGGAGAATTGTCTCAATGACAATAATTCTCCATCTCCTTGTTTCAGAATCGAAAATACAAGTAGGCATGAACGAGGGTTTGATGGGGTTAAATGATTAAAGAATAATGCCCTTAAAAAATGAAGATTAGAGAATAACGGGCAAAAAAAATGAAGATTAGAGAAAAAAGGGGTTAATTTTTTGAAGATTAGAGAAAAAAGGGGTTAAATTTTTAAAGATTAGAGAAACTAGAGGCTCTCAAGAGCCTGTATCGCTCACCTGATTCTACTTGGGTTTTTGAAATCATATAAAAAAATATAAAATTTGGCTAAAAGTGACAACACAACCTCATTTATAAGGAAAGGAACATGTTTAATTTCATTCAAAAGTCCCCCACTGGCGGCCATCTTGGATGACGGATCGGCTACAAAGTAACAACACTTGGTAAGCACCTCATAAGGAACATTCATGCCATGTTTGGTTTTATTCCATTCAGTGGTTCTCTAAAAGAAGTCATTTGTATGCATTTCCCATAGGGTCCTATGTTAAACTAAGTCCCCTGCTGGCGGCCATCTTGGATGATGGATCGGCTACAAAGTAACAACACATGGTCAGCACCTCATAAGGAACATTCATGCAATGTTTGGTTTTATTCCATTCAGTGGTTCTCTAAAAGAAGTCATTTGTATGCATTTCCCATAAGGTCCTATGTTAAACTAAGTCCCCCGCTGGCGGCAATCTTGGATAATGGATCGGCTACAAAGTAACAACACTTGGTCAGCACCACATTAGGAACATTCATGCCATGTTTGATTTCATTCCATTCAGTGGTTCTCTAAAAGAAGTCATTTGTATGCATTTCCCATAGGGTCCTATGTTAAACTAAGTCCCACGCTGGCGGCCATCTTGGATTATGGATCAGCTACAAAGTAACAACACTTGGTCAGCACCACATAAGGAACATTCATGCCATGTTTGGTTTCATTCCATTCAGTGGTTCACTAGAAGAAGTGATTTGTATGCATTTCCAATAGGGTCCTATGTTAAACTAAGTCCCCCGCTGGCGGCCTTCTTGGATAATGGATCAGCTACAAAGTAACAATACTTGGTCAGCACTCCATAAGGAACATTCATGCTATGTTTGGTTTCATTCCATTTTGTGGTTCTCTAGAAGAAGTCATTTGTATGCATTTCCCATAGGGTCCTATGTTAAACTAAGTCCCCCGCTGGCGGCCATCTTGGATGATGGATCGGCTACAAAGTAACAACACTTGGTCAGCATCCCATAAGGAACATTCATGCTATGTTTGGTTTTATTCCATTCAGTGGTTCTCTAAAAGAAGTCATTTGTATGCATTTCCCATAGGGTCCTATGTTAAACTAAGTCCCACGCTGGCGGCCATCTTGGATGATGGATCAGCAACAAAGTAACAACACTTGGTCAGCACCTCATAAGGAACATTCATGCCATGTTTGGTTTCATTCCATTCAGTGGTTCTCTAAAAGAAGTCATTTGTATGCATTTCCCATAGGGTCCTATGTTAAACTAAGTCCCACGCTGGCGGCCATCTTGGATTATGGATCAGCTACAAAGTAACAACACTTGGTCAGCACCACATCAGGAACATTCATGCCATGTTTGGTTTCATTCCATTCAGTGGTTCACTAGAAGAAGTGATTTGTATGCATTTCCAATAGGGTCCTATGTTAAACTAAGTCCCCCGCTGGCGGCCTTCTTGGATAATGGATCAGCTACAAAGTAACAACACTTGGTCAGCACTCCATAAGGAACATTCATGCTATGTTTGGTTTCATTCCATTTAGTGGTTCTCTAGAAGAAGTCATTTGTATGCATTTCCCATAGGGTCCTATGTTAAACTAAGTCCCCCGCTGGCGGCCATCTTGGATGATGGATCGGCTACAAAGTAACAACACTTGGTCAACATCCCATAAGGAACATTCATGCCATGTTTGGTTTTATTCCATTCAGTGGTTCTCTAAAAGAAGTCATTTGTATGCATTTCCCATAGGGTCCTATGTTAAACTAAGTCCCCGGCTGGCGGCCATCTTGGATGATGGATCAGCAACAAAGTAACAACACTTGGTCAGCACCTCATAAGGAACATTCATGCCATGTTTGGTTTCATTCCATTCAGTGGTTCTCTAAAAGAAGTCATTTGTAGGCATTTCCCATAGGGTCCTATGTTAAACTAAGTCCCCCGCTGGCGGCCATCTTGGATGATGGATCGGCTACAAAGTAACAACACTTGGTCAGCACCCAATAAGGAACATTCATGCTATGTTTGGTTTTATTCCATTCAGTGGTTCTCTAAAAGTAGTCATTTGTATGCATTTCCCATAGGGTCCTATGTTAAACTAAGTCCCCTGCTGGCGGCCATCTTTGATGATGGATCGGCTACAAAGTAACAACACTTGGTCAGCACCACATAAGGAACATTCATGCCATGTTTGGTTTCATTCCATTCAGTGGTTCACTAGAAGAAGTCATTTGTATGCATTTCCAATAGGGTCCTATGTTAAACTAAGTCCCCGCTGGTGGCCATCTTGGATAATGGATCGGCTACAAAGTAACAACACTTGGTCAGCACTCCATAAGGAACATTCATGCTATGTTTGGTTTCATTCCATTATGTGGTTCTCTAGAAGAAGTCATTTGTATGCATTTCCCATAGGGTCCTATGTTAAACTAAGTCCCCCGCTGGCGGCCATCTTGGATGATGGATCGGCTACAAAGTAACAACACTTGGTCAGCACCCCATAAGGATAATTCATGCTATGTTTGGTTTTATTCCATTCAGTGGTTCTCTAAAAGAAGTCATTTGTATGCATTTCCCATAGGGTCCTATGTTAAACTAAGTCCCCGGCTGGCGGCCATCTTGGATGATGGATCGGCAACAAAGTAACAACACTTGGTCAGCACCTCATAAGGAACATTCATGCCATGTTTGGTTCCATTCCATTCAGTGGTTCTCTAGAAGAAGTTCAAAATGTAAATTGTTAACGACGACGACGACGGACGACGACGACGGACGACGGACGCCAAGTGGTGAGAAAAGCTCACTTGGCCCTTCGGGCCAGGTGAGCTAAAAAGGGATGAAAGTTAAATGTTTACAGAATAACAGACCCCCCCCCCCCCCATTCAGACCCTCATGAACCTCGAACAGATACTTGCATGCTGCTTCTTGACAAACGGCGTGAAATAAAATATAAAAAAAACCAGTTCAGTACTGTGGATTATATCTACCTGTTTTTGTTCCATTTGCATTGCTGTCAAAAGCAAAGGAAACGATTCGCTGCTGTAAGGTATCTCGGTTTTTGCTTCTATTTTACT
Source organism: Mytilus galloprovincialis (assembly GCA_037788925.1). Taxonomy (NCBI): domain Eukaryota; kingdom Metazoa; phylum Mollusca; class Bivalvia; order Mytilida; family Mytilidae; genus Mytilus; species Mytilus galloprovincialis. The sequence continues at coordinate 57,558,923 of CM075342.1, forward strand.
TTTTACCGAAGAAGAAAGCAAAACTTTAACCTCTTCCGATGATCTGCATTCGTCTAGTAAGTCAAGAGTGAACTGCTCACATTGATTACCTAGTTCGTCGTAGATTTGCTGCAGAAAGAAATATAAATTGAGCACAGTTTTCTAAAAATTCCTACATATTGTTTGTTTTGAAAGAAGTTATTACACACATATACTATTTCATGGCTTATGGTCTTTGGCAATTGAGCAGATGACCAGACCGCATGTATACACAATACGTCAAGCCCTAAACAGACCAAAGTCTAAAAAAGAGACTTTTAAAAATCGTCCATCAAAGCCAAATTTCTTGAGAAACCACAATGCAACCATTTAATTATGGCTAAAGAGAATCCTCAATCGGTATAAACACATATGAATATGTGTCTGGATCAATCTTCTTTTGTAGATATTTATGTAGACGTCTCTATTTAGGCCAAAACATGTTAGAACTTCATTTATATATATAAATATAAACGAGTCTAAATTGAAAACTACGTTCAAACCTATGATTGCGTTGGATAAAAACCACAATTTTTATACGTGTGCATGTAAAACAAATTTCGTTGTAGAAGGGTCTAAAAACAGCACAAACAACATTTTCCAAAAGACCAAAAAAGTAAAAAAGTATATTTAAACAAAACGCATTTGACTAACAGGACGAACAACTGATGTTCTTAAACCCTGCTGACTGCCATTGGCGATTGCCAAATAAAATTGATCACGAGATTTAACAAAATGGATCTTTATATAAATTTGATACTAAACAGAAAACGATAAACTTGTGACCAAGATGTCATGCCACAAACACAAGGTGTCAATATTTTTTTTGTACACCAGATCTAGATTTCGACAATATATGTCTCTTCAGTGATGTTAGGGATCGAAACGGTATTTGGAAGGCCATATAATTTACCCTCTCAACTCTTGAATTTTAAGAGTCAATATAGGATGAACGGATATATATATATATATATATATATATATATATATATATATATATATATATATATATATATATATGAGTCTGAAAGATTGTGTAACAATACCGATAGATAGATGGAAAACAAAACACTAAAAAGTGTTGAATATCATTGCACAAAGATGGAAAAACTGAACAGATGATATAAATTATACAATAATTGCAAATATTTCGGCTCAACAAATGACCTTCTTCGGTGACAAAAGTTTTAACAATAATGAGATATAATGTATAAGGTGTAAACATAGATCACTAATAATACAGGTAAGTTTGGTCGATTGATTTTAATCCAAAATCCTGAATATAATAATATAAACACTAGACTGTAAATTTAATTATTTCTTTCTATTGATTCCGTCTGGATGGAGGACACCCAGTGTTTTTATCCAAAACGTCTCCCGATTTTCTCTTTGCCTATTTTGCCATGTACAATCCTGTTCGATCACAAGGATCTTCATGTGATCAAAATCTTTCAGATTGTGATCTGGTAACCTGAAATGTTGGCTGACAGGAATATACGGTTTTTTTGTGAGGTCACTCCTGTGGCCATTGAGGCGTTTGTGAAATGGCTGCATAGATTCACCAACATATTGGAGACCACATCTAGGACACTCAAGAACGTAAATCACGTTTGAGCTTTTGCAGTTGACATTGCAGAAGATCTTGTATGTCTTTTCTGTGGTCTTACTGTGAAATGTTGATGAATGCTGCAATTGGTTGCAACATTTGCAGCGCTTATCCCCACAAGGCTGACAATTACCTACAGTATGGTTAGGTTTGGAAAGGTCAGCACGGACAAGTATATTTCTCAGGCTGTTAGGTTGTTTGAAGGCAATCATGGGAGGCTCAGGAAAGATTTTCGATAACTTCGAATGTTTCTCGATTGCTGTCCAATGATCACGAATGGTCTTGAAACTATTTCTCAGGCATGGATGGTAGGTGAGCACACATGGGATTCTTTTACTTTTCTGTTTATCTTTGTAAGTTAGCAGACTGCTTCTGGGGATGGATTCCGCTTTTCGAAAACTATTTTTGATGTTTTTGTGTTTATATCCCCTTCTTTTCAAATGTCCTTTAAGTTGCCCAGACGTTGTTTTGCAGTGTCTTCAGAGGAGCAGATTCGCCTTATTCTGAGAGCTTTCGTGATCATTGGACAGCAATCGAGAAACATTCGAAGTTATCCAAAATCTTTCCTGAGCCTCCCATGATTGCCTTCATACAACTAACAGCCTGAGAAATATACTTGTCCGGGCTGACCTTTCCAAACCTAACCATACTGTAGGTAATTGTCAGCCTTGTGGGGATAAGCGCTGCAAATGTTGCAACCAATTGCAGCATTCATCAACATTTCACAGTAAGACCACAGAAAAGACATACAAGATCTTCTGCAATGTCAACTGCAAAAGCTCAAACGTGATTTACGTTCTTGAGTGTCCTAGATGTGGTCTCCAATATGTTGGTGAATCTATGCAGCCATTTCACAAACGCCTCAATGGCCACAGGAGTGACCTCACAAAAAAACCGTATATTCCTGTCAGCCAACATTTCAGGTTACCAGATCACAATCTGAAAGATTTTGATCACATGAAGATCCTTGTGATCGAACAGGATTGTACATGGCAAAATAGGCAAAGAGAAAATCGGGAGAGGTTTTGGATAAAAACACTGGGTGTCCTCCATCCAGACGGAATCAATAGAAAGAAATAATTAAATTTACAGTCTAGTGTTTATATTATTATATTCAGGATTTTGGATTAAAATCAATCGACCAAACTTACCTGTATTATTAGTGATCTATGTTTACACCTTATACATTATATCTCATTATTGTTAAAACTTTTGTCACCGAAGAAGGTCATTTGTTGAGCCGAAATATTTGCAATTATTGTATAATTTATATCATCTGTTCAGTTTTTCCATCTTTGTGCAATGATATTCAACACTTTTTAGTGTTTTGTTTTCCATCTATCTATCGGTATTGTTACACAATCTTTCAGACTCATATAATTTTTCCTGTTTGTGTAGTATTGTTAATTTTGATGATCCAATACCTATTAAGTTTACTGGTTGGTAGATTCTTATAGACTCTATATATATATATATATATACACGAGTCTAAATTGAAAACTACGTTCAAACCTATGATTGCGTTGGATAAAAACCGCAATTTTTATACGTGTGCATGTAAAACAAATTTCGTTGTAGAAGGGTCTAAAAACAGCACTAACAACATTTTCCAAAAGACCAAAAAAGTGAAAAAGGATATTTAAACAAAACGCATTTAACTAACAGGTCGAACAACTGGTGTTCTTTAACCCTGCTGACTGCCATTGGCGATTGCCAAAAAAAATTGATCACAAGATGTAACAAAATGGATCTTAATATAAATTAAATACTAAACAGAATTTTTTTTTTTTAACTTGTGACCACGATGTTATGCCACAAACATACGGTGTCAATATTTTTTTAGTACACCAGATCCGGATTTCGACAATAAATGTCTCTTCAGTGATGTTAGGGATCGAAACGGTATTTGGAAGGCCATATAAAAAGTACCCTCATTTTTAGATAAACTCTTGAATTTTAAGAGTCAATATAGGATGAACGGATCATATAAACCGGAGGGAAAATATGATACAAGCCCAAACAAAAAATATAAACGAGTCTAAATTGAAAACTACGTTCAAACCTATGATTGCGTTGGATAAAAACCGCAATTTTTATACGTGTGCATGTAAAACAAATTTCGTTGTAGAAGGGTCTAAAAACAGCACAAACAACATTTTCCAAAAGACCAAAAAAAGTGAAAAAGGATATTTAAACAAAACGCATTTTACTAACAGGTCGAACAACTGATGTTCTTTAACCCTGCTGACTGCCATTGGCGATTGCCAAAAAAAAAAATGATCACAAGATGTAACAAAATGGATCTTAATATAAATTAAATACTAAACAGATTTTTTTTTTTTTTAACTTGTGGCCACGATGTTATGCCACAAACATACGGTGTCAATATTTTTTTAGTACACCAGATCCGGATTTCGACAATAAATGTCTCTTCAGTGATGTTAGGGATCGAAACGGTATTTGGAAGGCCATATAAAAAGTACCCTCATTTTTAGAAAAAAGTATCCTCATTTTTAGATAAACTCTTGAATTTTAAGAGTCAATATAGGATGAACGGATCATATAAACCGGAGGGAAAATATGATACAAGCCCAAACAAAAAATATAAACGAGTCTAAATTGAAAACTACGTTCAAACCTATGATTACGTTGGATAAAAACCGCAATTTTTATACGTGTGCATGTAAAACAAATTTCGTTGTAGAAGGGTTTAAAAACAGCACAAACAACATTTTCCAAAAGACCAAAAAAGTGAAAAAGGATATTTAAACAAAACGCATTTGACTAACAGGTCGAACAACTGATGTTCTTTAACCCTGCTGACTGCCATTGGCGATTGCCAAAAAAAATTGATCACAAGATGTAACAAAATATATAAAAATCGTCTAAACATCAACCCAACAATGTTAGATCTGTAAATTTGCTTTCGAAAATTTTTTGTTCTTTCCTCGCCGGGATTCGAACCCATACTACTGAGATATCGTGACACCAAATCGCCTGCACACTAGCCGTCCCGCTAGACCACACGACCACCTGGGCTTCACAAAAATAAAGCTTTTGGTGGCCGTCTGTTACCTTTCCTCGTCAGTTTTAATCTAGCGGCGTACTACAGTACATGATATATAAGGCATGGAGATGTTATTGTTACAGATCAGCTCAATTATCTATAGTAACGGATCCTACAAATTAATGCAAGATACAGTCACAGAAAATAATTATATTAATATAAGTACGTCTGAGCCAGTGACAACTCTACAACAGATTTATCCATCGGATCACCAGCAGTGATGGTGATACATGGCTGTGTATATTATGTATATACAACTCATCTAAACATCAACCTAACAATGTTAGATCTGTAAATTTGTTTTCGCAAATTGTTTGTTCTTCCCTCGCCGGGATTCGAACCCATGCTACTGAGAGATATATATATATATATATAGCTGTTCTGCTTTATTAGCAACTAGACTAAATTTCACTGTGAAATATATTTTCTCGTTTGTACAGGGAAAAGGGAATAAAGAAGAAACCTATAGAAACAGCAAAATGAAATTCAACCCCCCTCCCCCAAACCAAATGAAAAAGAAATAAAAAGATTATTAAAATACCTGATACAAACCGAACAAAAATTAAAATAAAACATATCAATATATTTTCATAAGTAATATACTGAAGTTTTGCTTCGTTTTTGCAATCGAAACCATTACTGAGTATTCGCAGAACACAATTTGAAAATCATTTATTGCTTAGTTATGTTTACCGTAAAGTTAGTTTAATGCATATTTAGATCGTTACCTGATATTCAGTTTCAATTTGCTTTTGATGTCGGAACTTTTTACTTAGCTGAAAACAGGCTAACACAGGATCTTCCTCTGTTAGACTTATATAGGCAGGACTTGCTAAAGCTCTGAATGTATCTAACCGACGGTTACAGAATCCTAAGTAATCATTATGACGGTCACCGAAACAATGCTTGCACGAACAAAAGTAGTCATGGGGAATTTCTAAGCAGATTCCTTTTAACATAATAATCTGTACGATTTGGAAATTGTTTTTAATCGAAGCTCGCATCAGTGCTTCCTTTAGCATAATTCGTACTTTTGATTTAGTGTTTTTTGGGTGCACGTTTTTCGTCGTCCCATTTTCTGTGATTGAGATTAAGTTTAATTGTTCACTCGCCTGTCTGTCGCTCGACGTCAAATCGTACATTGAATTTTTCAACAACAATTCACAAATTTGTGTCCTTTGTTGTTCCACTGCACAAAGCAGCCCCTGGTGAATTAACTTATCCGAAACTTTTCTAATCAGATACGAAGTAAGGCTTTCGTCTTCAGCAATGATAGCTAAATCTAGGGCACTTCTTCCTTGAAAATCTAACACTTCAGCACTTGCTTCACTGCGGTCTATCAACTGTTTTACAATTTCTTCGTCTCCAAGTTCTGAAGCTGACAAAAGTTGTCGTTCATTCTCGTTCAGTCCTGGTTGAAGTCGTTCTGCCAAAACTTTCACCTTGTTTTTATCGTCTTTATTATGTTTCTCCATCATATTTCAAGTGGCTTGCTATGTTTTCATGACATTAACCTCATTGGGTTTGAACAATTTATTCTATCCTTCCATAAAATGTAATTTCACGTCATCTGTTGGAAGGAACAATTTTTATCTAACTTGCATCTTTACAATTTATTCAAAATTGCAATGATAGTAACAGATACATATTGTATCATATTCATAGTAATCTATTATACAACTCATTTATTATCGTATGTATCTGTCGATTTTTGAACATGTGTTTTAAGGTTATTTAACTCGGAACAAAATAAAGAATTGATTTTCCATCTAATCCATTGTTGAACGAATCGCACCTTTAAAATAAAATACCGATTAGATAAGATGAGTCGAATGTATATTTACATAAATCATTTAAATGTATATAAATGTTATATGGTAATAGCATTTTCATATTAAAAATTATTTTCTTTTATCAAAACGTCTTTTATTAACTTCTTCAAATATCTGCATGCAAGTTAAACATAATCATATTATATTCATACGAATTGCTGATTAACATTTACAACGTGGTGTGGTATAGGTTCCGGACCATATGAGTACTTAGAACATATGAGTATATGTATTTGGACCATACGCGTATGTTCATAACCATCTGTGTGTATACTTATATGGTTGGGGACCATATGCTTATGGTCCGGGTAATTAACCAGAAGAACATTAAAATGGAGTCCCATAAATTAAGGAAGAAGACTTGAAAAAAAGACAGATCGGTTAAAGTTAATGTTCCTCCCTTACCCTTATTGGTGTAACTTTAAGAACAATTGGTAATTTAAAAAAGACAAATGTCCCCGAGGTGCCAAACGTTCAGAATTGTAGTGTGAAAATAAGCATACAGACAACGATATCAAATAAATCACAAATATGTTATCTCTCATATAGGATACTTTTTCACAAATCTCGAAAACTGCTGTGCAAAGGCAGATAACCAAAGTTTTCTAAAAATTTAGGAGTTGATCAAATTTATCCGAAAATTAAATGACATGTAAGTTCTCAAATTCAAACTGCAGTTAAAATAGTGTATTTTCTTACAGGTTCAACTGAAACGGAAACTTAACATTTCACCATTGCATAAAATTTTTTTTTAAATTCATATTGAATTTATTAGTGGCCTTAAAGTTAACCTACTTGGAATCATCTAGCTTTGATATTCAATGAAAAAGCTGCCGCGGTTATATATAAACATGAGACTGTTATAATGTTGTGTTATAGTAGTCTCCGATATAATCCCTTGTAAAGGTTGACCTTCATCGGGGAAAAAACTGATTTTTTTCAATTTACCTTCATTTGATATCATCATTTTTCTTTTCGTAACTATAAAGAGCCCATTATAGTTCAATTTATCATGTCATCTGAGTAAATCGATTTTTTCACATGTCTAATCTTTATGATACAATATAATTTACTTACTATTAAGAAATAAAAATCCAGATTTATCAATGCTATATAGGAGGTTGTATGTTGTACAATTGTTCCGTATATTTCTTCAACGTATATCATCTATTGAAAACGGGCACAGGACATTTGTACGGGGCGCCGAATGGGACTCTTGTGGTTTTGTACAAAATTCAATTCTGTCATAACAAAATCATTTTTGTCTTACAAAACTATGTGATACAGACTTGTTTTATGAGAACTTCAATTTTGTGATGACAAAATTCATTTTTGTGATGACAAAATTCATTTTTGTGATGACAAAATTCATTTTTGTAGACAAAATTCGTTTTTGTAGACAAAATTCGTTTTTGTCGTGACAAAAGTCAATTTTGTCAAAAAGGTATGCAAATATAAACTTATTTGCATACAAAATTGACTTTTGTTATTTGATATGGAAATTAAAACACAAAAGTCAATTGTGTGAGACAATTGTCAATTTTGTCTCACAAAAGTCAATTTTGTATGCAGTTTTGTTTAGTTTGGATTCTGTGAACTAATTTGCATACAAAATCGACTTTCGTGGGACAAAATTGACTTTTGTGAGACAAAACTCAATTTTGTGAGACAAAACTCAATTTTGTGGTGACAAAATTCAATTTTGTGACATTCAATTTTGTCATGAAAATTGACATTTGTGAGACAAAATTGGCTTTTATGAGACAAAACTCAATTTTGTGAGACAAAATTCAATTTTTGTCAATTTTGTCTCACAAAAGTCAATTTTGTCTCACAAATGTCAATTTTGTCTCACAAAAGTCAATTTTGTCTCACAAAAGTCAATTTTGTATGCAAATTAGTTCACAGAATCCAAACTAAACAAATTTGCATACAAAATTGACTTTTGTGAGACAAAATTGACTTTGTGAGACAAAACTCAATTTCGTGAGACAAAATTCAATTTTGTCTCACAAAAGTCAATTTTGTCTCACTAATGTCAATTTTGTCTCACAAAAGTCAATTTTGTCTCACAAAAGTCAATTTTGTCTCACAAAAGTCAATTTTGTCTCACAAATGTCAATTTTGTCTCACAAAAGTCAATTTTGTCTCACAAAAGTTAATATTGTGTCACAAAAGTCGATTTTGTATGCAAATTAGTTCATAGAATCCAAGCTAAACAAATTTGCATACAAAATTGACTTTTGTCGCCCAATTTTCAAATTAGGTAACAAAAGTAAAGTCTGTGTTACAAAAATGAATTTTGTCATGACAAAAGTTACTTTTGTCCACTGAAAGATAATTTTGTATGAAAACATTTTAAATTTGTAGTTTGCTACAAATTTTGTTAAACTGAACTCATTTTTGTTGAATAAAACTCACTTTTGTCCGTACAAAATTGAATTTCGAGTACAAAATCACAAGAGTCCAATTCGGCGCCCCGTAATTTGCACTTTTTTACCTTTAAATCGATAGGACATTTGCGCTTTAAAGTTAAATTCACCTGTATTAAATTTGATATGGAAATTAAAACACAAAAGTCAATTGTGTGAGACAAAATTCAATTTTGTGAGTCAATTTTGTCTCACAAAAGTCAATTTTGTATGTAGTTTTGTTTAGTTTGGATTCTGTGAACTAATTTGCATACAAAATCGACTTTCGTGGGACAAAATTGACTTTTGTGAGACAAAACTCAATTTTGTGAGACAAAACTCAATTTTGTGGCGACAAAATTCAATTTTGTGACATTCAATTTTGTCATCAAAATTGACATTTGTGAGACAAAATTGGCTTTTATGAGACAAAACTCAATTTTGTGAGACAAAATTTAATTTTTGTCAATTTTGTCTCACAAAAGTCAATTTTGTCTCACAAATGTCAATTTTGTCTCACAAAAGTCAATTTTGTCTCACAAAAGTCAATTTTGTATGCAAATTAGTTCACAGAATCCAAACTAAACAAATTTGCATACAAAATTGACTTTTGTGAGACAAAATTGACTTTGTGAGACAAAACTCAATTTCGTGAGACAAAATTCAATTTTGTCTCACAAAAGTCAATTTTGTCTCACTAATGTCAATTTTGTCTCACAAAAGTCAATTTTGTCTCACAAAAGTCAATTTTGTCTCACAAATGTCAATTTTGTCTCACAAAAGTCAATTTTGTCTCACAAAAGTTAATATTGTGTCACAAAAGTCGATTTTGTATGCAAATTAGTTCATAGAATCCAAGCTAAACAAATTTGCATACAAAATTGACTTTTGTCGCCCAATTTTCAAATTAGGTAACAAAAGTAAAGTCTGTGTTACAAAAATGAATTTTGTCATGACAAAAGTTACTTTTGTCCACTGAAAGATAATTTTGTATGAAAACATTTTAAATTTGTAGTTTGCTACAAATTTTGTTAAACTGAACTCATTTTTGTTGAATAAAACTCACTTTTGTCCGTACAAAATTGAATTTCGAGTACAAAATCACAAGAGTCCATTTCGGCACCCCGTAATTTGCACTTTTTTACCTGTAAATCGATAGGACATTTGCGCTTTAAAGTTAAATTACCTGTATTAAATTGAACGGACATTTGCGCTTTTTCCTATATAGTCGTCTTCCTGTAGTTTTAATCATTATGTAAATAAATTCAATTTAAATTTGGCATTAGTTAGTCCACATTAAAACAGTCTAAGGCATGGATTTTAAAGTTATAGAGACTAGTAAAGGAAAAAAATGTATATGTCCTGATGTATTTTTTATATCGTTTTGATCAAACCCTCAAAAGTGAAGACTTTTCATGGAGATGCACCTTGAAAAATTGTATAAAGCTAGAAAAAAACCGGACAATGGGACTACTAATAGTTTGAGTCAGAAAAATGAACATAATCAAAAATAATTCGTGCTGGATTGAAATATGTAAGAAGATGTTGGTGAAAATTCTTTGCATCATAAGGATTTACAGTCTGTATCAAAGGTAAATATGTACAGGGAAAGATGAAAATCTCAACCGAATTTGCAAAAGACAAGAGAAGATGTTCACACTCTCTTTGAAGGTTATCCCTTACAGACCTCAAAATCCTAAACATTTCTCTGACAGTTTAAACCTGTCGGTCTCAAACCCGAATAAAACAGGAGAGAAGTCTCAAACACCAAATATTGCAAAAGCGCAAATGTCCTATGTAAAAAGCACAAGTGTCCTTTTTTAAAAAGCGCAAATTTTCTATGATTTGAAGCGCAAGTGTCCAAGATTAAAAGCGCAAATGTCCTATGAAAAAGCGCAAACGTCCCGCGCCGATTGAAAACATAACAGTATTACATTCGATGACAGATCTAGTGACGTTTTTACACTAAATCCGATGGATGTTCGATATTTGCTGATTGATACTTTAGTCTTAAGATATTTAATATTTTTTATGAATAAACTGTTGTTATTTCAGTTTGCGTTAACACGTTGTCAGAAACTTTGAGTACGATGAGACATTTACTTAATTACATTTGTTCATATGTTGTACTGTTACACCCCTGTCCCTGGTTAGGAGAAGGTTGGGCTACCGCTTACATGTTTAACCCTGCCACATTCTGTATTCGTTTTTACCAAGTCAGGAGCCGGTTATTTAGTGGGTGTCGTTTGTTACTGTTTGTATTTTTGTTTATTGTTGTGTGTTTTTTTTTCCAACCAAAAACAGGCTAATAGTTGTCTTGCTTGATTTGTAGTATATTTGTTATTTCGGATCCTTTCATATATGGCTATGTGGTACAGGTTTTGCTCATTATTGAAGACCAAACAGTGATTTGTTCTTGCTCTTAACTTTAGCAATATAAATTCTGGAAAGGCTTTTGCTTGAAAACAAACTGGCACACAGTTCATGTGTATAAAACAAGAGTGCACAGCTGAAATGTCTCACCTGCTTTACTGACCATTTACTTTATGAAGAAAGTCTTAAAGATAAAAGTTTTACTAAAAGTATCACATAAACTTAACATCTCTAAAGTTATATGACAATGAGGTCAAGGTCAGATAAATTTTATCAGACAGACAATATTTTAAACAAGAAATACAGTTGGCCTATTGCTTATTGTAAATGAAAAACAGACCAAAACACAAAAACTTAACATTGACCAATAAATCGTGAAAATGGTGTCAAGCCCAGATTATACCTGCTAGACAGACATGTACACCTTACACCGCGCGTCTGGTGTATTAAATTAGAATCCTGGTACCTTTGATAACTATTTTTAACTATTTTCATACACCAAATATAGCTGACCTATTACTATTAGTATTTGAAAAAAAGACCAAAACACAAAAACTTTAAACTTCCCAATGAACAATTAAAATGAGGTCAGTCAGATGAAACCTACCAGACTGGCATGTACTTATAACAATCATTCCATACACCACACTTAGTTGACATATTGCTTACAGTACTTGAGCTACAGACCAAATTGAAAACACAAAAACTTAACATTTACCTACTGCTTATAGTATTTAAGAAATGGACCTAATAATGTAACTTTAACCTTGATCACTGATCTATGAAAGGAGGTCAAGGTTAAGTGTACCCTGTCTGACTGACATGTAGATGTTGCAAGGAACACATATACCAAATATAGCTTTTTTATAAAAAAAATTTCAATAAGTCACTAAACCATGAAAAATGAGGTCAAGGACAATGGATATATGACAAATAGAAAATTGTTACATATGGTATCTGCATACATGATATGAAGCATCCAGATCTTCTCTTCTGAAATATAAATTGTATAGATAGTTTACGTCGTCTCTGCCACCAGATAGTAATACATAAGTCTCACATACTGTGACTTTCGTTTCAGACAAACAAAAACCAGATTTGTGTAATTCTAATCATGAGATGGCAGTATGTTTCCTTCCTGAAATCCATAGCTTGGGATATAGAAATACAAAATGTATACTCAGCTTTTAACTGAAAAATTAGTAAGGGTTTCCGTGGAACCCAGTGTCTTGCCTACGTACTTTTGCAGTTAACTGCAGGCGCAACAAAAACAAGCAAAAAGATAAATAAAAATATTCCACTTGATACTGACGCAACGTTAGATATTGCTACTACCACGAAAAATAGCGCTTAGTAAATATTTGACGGAGAAATTTCCTTAGAAATGCAGAAAGAAATATTTCAAATTATATATGAAAATAAAGATTGCTTCTTAAATTTTCACATTATGATAGAAAAAGAACAGAAATATAATATTCGTGGGCTTTGGAAGACACAGACTATCAGAAAAAACGTTTACTTGGCCTTGTTCCATGTAACAAACTCGAAACATAAAACTCAAACAATTCGCGAAATGTTCACGCAACTCTAAGAAATTTTGCATGAACGTTCTATGACGTGATATATTTCAGAATTGGTTTACATGGCAGTCTCCATTAAACAATTGCGTAGATATTTTTAAAAGAAGATGAAGTACTAAATGTCCCAGGGGAAATTTAGTTTGGAAACTTGAAACATTTCAGTTAAAAAAATAAAATTTTGACAGATAATTTTTTTAATTGTAAGCACGACCGTTTCGTACTAAGTGTAAGCTCCAAAATTTCAAATTAATTAATTAATAAATTGAGCTACATATTCAATTCAAAACAGCAGGTTTGTAATGTCTTGCGGAAATGTCCGATTTAAACTTTCATGCCTTCACAAAATTTTTACAGCCAAAAAACAGAGATTTTATTTCGTGAAGATTATTTTTCGGCTTTGATTACTATACCAATAAAAAGTACTTTAAAAGTAGCAGTTGGTACACCAAATTGTATTAAGATTGCAGGGTTATCTATAAAATATACGAATTAATGAAAATGTCTTGGAAGGTTGTCCGTTAACATTATTTGACGTCGCCACAAGCGTAATATGCTATATATGAACGGCATGAACTGCATTTGCTGGTTTGCTTCCTGCACTTAATGTAAATGTCCTGCTTTCAACAAAACGAAATGATGCACAAATTACAAAAATACACATCTATAAGACGATCAAAAAGTAAGAAAACTTCAGTATCATAATTATAAGCCATTGTATTGTCTTTTGTACCACTGCTTGAATAAAATCATACTCGGGTGGAATATATAATGCAGCAATATTCCCCCAAAAAACACATAATTACTAGCAGTAAAATTTAATATCCTAAGTAAATTATAAAATCATATTGGATTGGAATCTCACGGCATTTCTACTTGTGTGTTATACTTTGCATTTATCCAACAAGGAAAGCAGGAAAAATTAGGTAGTGCGCGTTTCCAATTTAACGTAATTTTTCTGTTACACTAAATGGTAGCAATATCTGACGTTGCGTCTCTAGTATCTTTTGATTGTTAGCTGCTTCTGTCCAAGTTTGGTAAAAATCCAGGATAGTTTATGAATCTTATAAATGTTTTAAAAACTTAAACTGCAGACTGTATGTAATAATAACTGGGTCCATTTTAAAGTAAAATACGGAAAAACTGGTAAAAATTTTTAACAAAATTTACTTCTGGATACTATTTTTATGATCATAAACAAGCTTCTGTCCAAGTTTGGTAAAAATCCAGGATAGATTAAGAAAGTTAATAAAATCTTAAAAACTTTAACCACAGAGTGAATGTAATGTTTTCTGGCAGAAAAACTAAGTTCATTTATAAGTTACATACAGAAAAACAGGAATTTTATTTTTAAAGATTTACTTCTGGATACTTACTATCTTATGATCATAAACAAGCTTCTGTCTAAGTTTGTAGAAATCCAGGATAGTTTAAGAAAGTTATTAAATATCAAAAATTTTAAGGACGAGTGAATATTTGTGGACATCGTACACTGACTACTGAATGTAGGATTGCTATGTCATGCTTTTTTGACTAAAGTCAAAGGCAAAAATCAGGTGGTAAAACTATTTTTAGAGGGTTGTTCGTTTTACAATGCTGGATGTTAAACTTCATAGACACATTTTGTCGGAATGAGGTAATTAAATCCAATGTCTTGTGCAGGGGTCGAATTTAAGCTTTTTTGTGTACTGGCCAGCCGGACCAGTGAACCGTAAATCTACTGGTCCTAAATAATGACATTCATTCGACAACACTAATATAAATAATAACATCCCTGTACAGTGGAATTTGTTTCGCAGGTATTTTTTTTGTTTGTTAATAAACTGAGATTGTGTTGCAATCAGTGATTTTTATCAACAATTTCTACTGGTCCGTCGGACCACCAGCTAACAAAATCTACTGGTCCGACGTAAATTCTACTGGTCTCGGACCACTGGAACAGTGCTAATTTCGACCCCTAGTCTTGTGCAAAGAGATTGCAAAGCACCTCTTGAGAAAATCTCTTTTATGTCCATAAGTGACCTTCTTCAAAACAAGATTTTTCTCATCTTACATGCCCTCCTTTTAAAATTTCAGTATAAATTTCTGTTCTTCTCACCAGTAGACCTACTATAAAGACATACAAGCCTCTGGCCTACACTTAGTCCAGGGAATCTGAGGTGAAAAATGGCTCAACCTCAAAGTAATTGCAACAGAAATAATTTATATCAATTTTGTTTCATTGGATACCTGTTAGTGACATATTAAAAATCGGCGTTTCACAGACCACGGGAAATTTGTGTTTTGGGGGTAAAATGGGGATTTTTATGTAAAAATCGCTAAAAACTGGAAAAAATGATTTTTTTTTTAATTTTTACTCAAAGTCCCTATTTTTTTCAGAAAACGTTTCAATCATATGCATCATCGTGATCAAATATTAAAAATGCATAGTCTTCAGGTTTTTTTTCCAAAAAACGCTGATTTTGAATAGAAAATCGCTGAAAACTGGAAAAAATTAAATTTTTTTGAAATTTTTACTCGAAGTCCCTATTTTTTTTCGGAAACGTTGCAATTATATGTATTATCGTGATGAAATCTTAAAAATGCATAGCCGTAAGTTTTTTTTGGAGAAAAAACGCTGATTTTGAATAGAAAATCGCTGAAAACTGGAAAATTTATAAACCTAAAAATTAAAAAAAAAATCATCTCGAATATTAACTTGAAGAATTTTAATCCCTCAAAGAAAGAATAGACTTCAACAGAAACATCGTATTCATTATTTTGACACATTAATGTAGTTTGAATAAAAAAAACACAGTTACAGAAGAGGGAGACCAAATACAATATTTCTGAATTCACATTGTCATAAAAGTAAATCTTATAAAAACAAAATTTCGTTCAAAGTTTTTGCTTAAATGTTATAGATCTAGAGTCACATCACCAACCAACAAACATGTATATGTAAGAATTAAATGTCACTATCGTCCTCGTCTTCATGAATCTCAAGTACTTTACAGTTTGAACAGTTCAGTCCCTTACATTCGCTACATGCTGAGCTACAGTCAAGACCGTTTTTTTCTACAAGTGCATCTGCGTGTATCGCAACCAGATTTGCATTTACATCTAATCACGTGCAATAAATTATCTGGAGCTGGAGGCAAAATTGTTCTAATTGGACAAAGTGATGTACCTTGTAGGACCCATCCCCAGTCTGATGGACTTAACATATGGACAGAGTCATTTGTCCATTCTTGGATCTGATAATATGCACGCTTGCAGTGCTGAGACGCTGCTTCTGAGGTAGGTGGCAAGGACTGAACATGTACACAAGACAAATAATTGGTAAGAACTTTATGGTTAGATTTTCTGTAGCGTAACTGGTCTAAGCTTTCTCCTGTCTCACCTCCGTATAATATAACAATAGCTGACTGTCCTGATTGTATAACATCATCTGACGTTGCATCTTGTTTTAAAAATACTGAAGCTAACTCTCTAAAAAAGGCATTCTCACGCAACCGCTTTAGTCCTTCCTTCTTCCCTATACCGTAAAGTCTAGATGTCGTGTCACACCCTGTGATAGCATGAATAAATGGTAACAAATCGACTATTTCATTTCCAAGCAACTCTTTAGTCTTTTTAATATCCCATACTTTAGACTTTCGAATTTTATCGGATTGAAAAACCAATGGTTTAGAATTTTCCTCTGCATGGAAAAGCAGTAGTATGAGAACATCAGTGTCTTCACCAACGACAACGGTAGGGTAACAAGATGCATATCGTACAGCAGTTGATGCAATAAGAACATCAGCATCAGCAGCAGCTTGAAGAGAAATAAATCCTTCATTATCCATTTTATTACAAAGCATATTGATAAAGTTTTGCTTGTTTTCTCCATTAGCTAAGAAAATTTCCTTCTTTGATTTAAACGGTGTGCTATCTTTGAATGAGATGTGTGTACCAGTCACACCTTTCGATCTCCGTTCATGTACATGATCTTTTGTCGTTGGTCCGGAACCATACCCATCAAAGACAATTATTGGAATGGGATATCTGTTATTAATATGGTCGATGTATAACTGACATATTTCTGCAAATGTCGCACCTTTTTTCCATGGGATTCGCTGTATCAGGGAACCACCGTCGATTACGTGGCGAACATCGGTACCAAGGTCATCTGAAAATACACAACTTCCCGTGTTCCATATTTCATCTGCCAATGTTGATTTCTGTGCCTGTCGCATCAACCCAGACGGTTCAAACAAAGCAGCTGGTACAGCGCTTAGTTCGTACTTAAAGACTTGAGATACATCTGGAAACATGGTATTAGCAGTAGTAACTAGTCGTTGAAACAACAATTGTAGATCGACAGATATTTCTTCATTATCTACTTTGATATTTAATTTTGAAGATAGAGTTGTTACTTGGTTTTTTCTTTTGAATACAAACTCGTCAATACATTTACCTTCCATTGACGATATTATATTGTGTCCTATGACCAGTGCATTGTCAGAATTTACGTTGCTATCACCAGTTGCTCCTGTTTCGATGTTCCTCAGATTTTTATCGATAGAAAATGGACTTCTTTCTCCAAGAAAGTCAAGAAATGTTGTTGTGTCTTTGGTATCCCGTACCTTCCTTGGAATGCACATTTCTTTGTGTTGTTCGCTCGTTTCAAAATTTACACCAGTTACTTGTTGCATGGCCTCATTCATCTGAATACACTGTGGCATAGACAAAATCCACAATGATCTCTGCGCATCTGTCATCCCTCGACCTCTGGTGAGACCTCCAGTTGTTTTAATGCATCTCATCAGCACTTGCTCTATGATCAGATCCGATGATAAACCTGACTAAAACCGATCACTTCTTCTCATCACATGGAAGTCTGACATGAGAGCTTCGTTTATTGCAGGATTTGTTCTTGATAACCCATGTATTTGCTGCAGGTAAACATACGCAGATTTTAGATATAAGTTATGTCCTGCAGCAGCAAAGTATGGTAACATCTTTTGAATGGTTTGAAGATGAAGGGTCCAGTTTCCAGTTCTTTCAGCTTTGATGAAATTACGCAGCAAGTCCACCATATCCATATATAGAAACCATAGTCGAGCTGTCCGGTTTTCGATATGTGATTTTCTAAAAGTTGATATACTGTCGCGTATTTTTCTCAATACCTCATTCTGATCAAGGGTGTCTACTGGAAGATGTCGTTCGAGGATTTCATCAAAAATATAACTCAATTTATTTAAGTCCTGGATAAAAGTGTTTTCATTGTGAATTTGAGAGTCTTCAAGAGAAGAAAGATGTTCTACATTTTCAGTGTCATGATCTTTCAAGACAGTGGAAGATACATGAAACTGTTCGCACAACAATAATGAAGTTAAAGCATTGTAAATCAAGAAATGACCACGCACTGCTCTTGCAACTGCCTTTCCGGTAAACATATGCGTAACAGCGTTAGGTGCATAGACAGTTTCCATGAGCTCTGCAAGTCCAGATCCGCTCATAATATTACCAATGGAACCAAGAAAGCTCATTTCGAGATGAAAACCTCCTAATCTAAGAACTATCGATTTCAAGTCGCTGTCCTTTGGTTCGTTGTCAATAATTGTAAGTGCTTTCCATTAAAGCGGTTGGTCAAATGTAAGCATGGGATTAGCTCTGTACTTAAACGCTTCGTTACATACGAACTTCATGGTCGAAAAGATACATGAAAGGTTTCCCGGCTCAAGGTCTATCATAGGCAAAAATACAATTGTCGATTTACCAGGGTATGCTCCATCTTGCACTAAATTACACATTGCTGACCACCCAATCCTTTTCTTTGGCCAAAGAGTACTACAGAGAAGACTGATGTTATCAGGTAACGCACCCGACTGTTGCGCTGCAAGTGATTCAAATTTTAAACTAAGTTTTGATGTTCGGTCAAAGTTGTATTGATGGAGATCGATTTTCCCTATTTGTTTTATATCGTCAAGCGAAACATTTAATCTCTGCACAATAGTTTTGTGGTTATATCCTGGTGTGATGCCTGCTATTATCCCCATTCCATGGAATGTCCCATGACCGTCAAGTGTTCTGATGTTATGGTCCACATTATCTGCCACGTGTTGAATACATCTCCCTTCAAGGTCTTGAGGAGAATCATCACCTTGAAGAGCAGAATTCACGCCGTGTTTTTGAACTTCCTTATAAGATGATGAAAAGCCAAGTTGGTATAAGGTATCGAGAAGGAATTTTGAACCAAAATGGTGATGCATTTGAACTCCTAGACCTAGCTGTAAAGGGGCAATCAGAGATCTTGGTCTTGTGGCTTGCATAATAGACTGGCCAATGGCTGCCACTTTAAGATCGCAATCTTTTTCAGAAAATATTCCACCAAGTAGCTGTTTAAGACTGTCAGGTAAGTATGCGATGTTTTCCTCACAAGATGCTATTGTAGCTGGTGATGGATACACCGCCCTTGAAAATTCCATTGATTTTATATCAGATTTGATAAGTTTAGCTGCTGTTTTGATAATATCTCTGTTTTCTGTTTCAGGATCGGAAGTTTTTTTGACTCTGATGAAATTCTTGCAGAAGAACAGATGCCGTTTTACGAAGAGTGACTACATTTGGTTTTCCACAGACGTCGGTAATAAAAGCTTCATCACCAAAGTGTGTTTTGATCTTTGATTTCATGTGTACTGTTGTGTATGCCAGATCTCCACAAAACTGTGTCATTTGATGAACGAGGTCTTTTACTGTCAATTGGTCTTCTTCATTTTCTAGCAAGTAATCCATGGTTTTTAGAAAAGCTGTATTTGCTTCAGTGTGATCTGGTCTACCTTGCTTTTTTCGTTTTTGCTCTGGTGTTCCACCAATTGGTATATTTTTCCCTGTCCTGAAGTTGACGCTACATTTCTGATGGTAAATATCATCTGCTGCAGGTAAGTCTTGTGCATATTCAAGTTTTGCCAAAACGTCAGCAGCCCATGAATCTTTTCTGTCTTTGCATATTGCATCAATTTTCTGTTGGAATTCAAAAGTTCTCACTGGATATACTTCTATTCCATATTTTCTATCTGACATTTGCGCTGACTGTCCACAAAACAAACAGTGTTCTCTAAAATCAAAATACTGTGATGATCGCGTTAGTCGATCAAATCTATCGTTATCAGTATTCTCTTTACCAATTTTCTGAATCTCTTTAGCATTAGTATATTTTTTCGACATTCTTGGTGTAGTATTTGGCCGGCTACAACAAATACGTTTTGATGTCTATGTTTGCTGCTTACTTCATTGATTGTTTTTGCACCTTTTTCTCTTATCGTTATCAGAACTTGCCCATTCTCCAAAGGTTCGTTGCATATCACACAGTTACTTCCAGACATCTGAAATGAATGAAGAATATAATTTAGTTTCAAAGCAAAGAAAAGAATTATTTGTTTAGTTCACGCTCTACACATTGTTAATAAAACTTTACAATTGATATCATTAAAATAATGTCATGTTTAATCACTGTAGTTCGTAACTGGATGCAAATTGAATTCGCTAGTTTTAATACTCAATTCTGCAGTTTTTCAAAATTTGTTTGACGGTTATATTATGTTCTAATTGCTTAACAGTGAACATGATCGTGTGGGCAAACATACCGATGGTCATATAAAAAAGAATAAGCTTCATCATTCAACTTCAAAGAAATATATATTTGCATGAAACTTACTATCACTCAATTTTGCTGCTCTAGTGGTATAAACGGATAAATAACCATTGCTTTCTTTTTTTGGACTTCTCTTCGATCACCATTTCATCCTGAAACAGAAAGTTTTGATTTTTCAATCACAACCATATAAAAATTTAATTTGATTAAAAGTAAAATTACATTATTAGCCCATGAATAGGTTAATTCAAAACAATAAAGGTATTTCATATTTTATTTGCAAAGTAAACAGTAAAAAACAATGTTATCCACACTGTTAAAATTTTAAAAAAATGGTCAATTTAAACATAAGTTATATATGATCCATAAACCGTACTCCTGGCGGCCAACCAAGGATAATAGAACGCCTAACACCACAGTGCGTACAGCTGGTCATTATAAGATACTTAAAAACAACAACAAAGATTACTACAAAAGCATTTATAGGAATGAAAATACAAATACTTGTTTTTACTCGTTCATTCTTTGTGTCACAAACGGCGTTCCATACTTTTTTTATTTTTGACGTAACCTCCCTATGAAATGTCGTTTTTTTCAGTGAAAAGCGTTGGTAAACAGTTATTATACATTTAAAACAATTTCCAAGACTAGGAAACATGATTTATTGTAATAAATCAATGTAAAAAATGATGGAATTGAAAATGACAAGTGAAGGGGGAATACGGCAAAATAATGCAACTGGGGGGAAACAAATACTTTTTTAAAGATTCAAAACATGATAAATGTATTTATTTTTATACATTTATTATAATAGTCAAGCGTTACTCACCAGTTTTAAGTTCCACTGGGTCAAATCCAAGTCAAAAACAAATGCCGCTTGTTGACATATTGTAGTTGCAGTGTACAAGTTATTTCCCTTTTGACGTATGGCGCGCATTACGTTGCATGAAATTCAGTAGAATTTTACCTTTTTAATTCTCATAAATTATACAACTTTGCCGTGGTCCGATTTTTGCCGATTTTTGATATGTTAATAATATAGTTGTAATCTTCGTTTTTCATGAAAAAATAATTCTGTTGCAATTTGTTTGAGGTTAAACCCCAGATTCTCTGGACTAACTACAAATTGTTCCTATTGGGTTAATGTAATTTTGTCCATTATATGTAGGGGTTTAAATGAGAAAGCAAACCCAATTATGATGAACACATGCTGATCACTATATAGCTCTATAAGAGTACATTGTAATTAGTGAGGGCTCCAATAAATTAAACCCACAAATTAAAATAATAACCATTTATTGGAAACAGAAAGCACAGTGTACACAATTAAAGACATAATTAATCCTGCATGACAGGACATAGTTACAATAAATATATCAACTCTCAAAAAACTCTCTTAATTACATAATTATAAATCAATGCTTCATGATATGATATCCATGAAATACTTTAATATTCTGAGAAAAAAAAATATACTGCATTCAAAATAAGTTTGTTCTACAGAATGTAAAATTAACTTTGGAACATTTTTTCCAGCACTCAAATGTATATTACATCTCACATACATAAATTACAGTTCTAACAGGGGAAGGGTAGAGTTAAAACCTAAAATAGTCATTATTAAAGAAAAGTCTTCACATTTGTTATTTGAAAGTACAACAATTTGTATTACAATGCCCAGTTACTTAGATAATATTACATATTGTAGCTTTTTTTGCACTTACACTAAAACTGTTATCCTTATTGATATATCATGTTTCAAGAGCTTGTGCTCAATGTTTGTAAATCTAACACATGATTAATGCACAAATTTGTTTACATGATTTTTATCCGTATAATCAATTCCCCCCCCCCCCCCTATATACATTGTATTACAAATATTATTCTTTTTTTGTTTCTAGTGAACTCATCAATTCAAAGGATTAAAATTATATTACAAAAATTCCTGGACATAAAAACATAAAGCTGAAAAAAATTATAAACTGGCTATTCATTTAAAAATGGTTTGTGAATAAAATGCAATCGTACCACATCTCCTTAATTTCCTGATATATTGTTAACTGATGTCTTTACAAGAAGAATTAAAAACATACACTAAGTCCTTTATAGAACCACTAAAAACATACAATCAGGTTTTTTGGTCCCTTAGTGTGTTGTAATGATATTTGATTAAACTTTAAAACAAATTTGACACATAAGAAATAGTTTACATGATGATCTTATCAAAACTGTGTTAAAAACCACACACACACACACAAATACTCATTAAATCATAATCTAAGCACCATAAATTTTCATTATATTTAATTTCATTCAGTTTTGCATAGATGTTAGTAATACTGTTAAATCTGTAATTGTCTGTTTTCATATATATATATATAAACTGAAATGCTGTACATGTTTTTAAATTAAAAAAAATATAGATGAAATGTTAAACTTTATTCATGCCAAGCATATGTTGTGTGAGGATATGCATTGTTTTCATTCCTAGAGCTTGTGCTAATTAGAAATTAAGGCGACAGTGCAAGCTACATTTTGGTGCATGTTCACTCCAGACATGTAGATACAAGCTAGGGTGAAGATAAGACAGGAAACAATTGGGCATCACATAAGATAATGTTTTTCAAAGGAAAGAGTGTTATACAGACTTTATCTATAAGCCAACTATTCAAGACCATCATGGGTAGTCAAAGTTGCAAACAAAAACATGCTGTTGTCCTTATCCATCATTATTTGTCAATTAGATCTGCACTTTCAATTAAAAGTATCTGTTTTGAAGCTGAGGTAATGTAAAACTCATAAAAAAAGAAGGTAGTTCAATAAAAAAACAACATTTCTTTAATACAAATTTAAGTGGTTTTTGTATATCCTATATGTTTCCCAGCAATTAATCTCTATATATATAACTGTAAAACAAACAATTTCTATTATTTTGAAAAACAAATTATGCACCATAAAATCTTGATGACTACTTACAATACTTGAAAGACATATCAGTTAAATATTCACCCACGCACACACATCTACACATAATTCATTTGATTTTCAATTTTTTTTTCAACACAAAATAAGGATCTTAAAACAAGGTATATATCTTACAATTCAATATCTTTTTTAACTGATAGTTTAAGCAGTCCAATAATAATGGTGTGATGGTACCCCAGATTTGATTTGAAAGGATAGTTTTCAAAATACATTTTTTTTGTAATCTATTACATTTTAATTATTCTTTTAAAGAGGTATAAAAGGTAAAAATTTCATAAGTTTAAATATGTTATTCTTAATTACAGTTGGTATATACTAAATACACCAAAAATGCTATCAAAGAAAGACAACTGCACTCTTTTAGACATTATAAAGTTGAGTATATAAATGTTTAGTTTGAAATGTGGTATTAAACAACATTTTTAGGTACACTGAAATAGCAATGTTTTCAAGAAATATAATACAAGGAGAGTGTAGGCATCAAAAAATCGGCACTATCAAAAATGTGTGCATATTTTAGTGACAGAAAATTTGTTTTTATTCTTATGAGAACATGTATTGAAAATGAAGAAACCAAGAATGTCTGTAGGATTGGATCCATAAACTACTGTTTCTTTACAGATAATGTTTGTTAAGGTGGTATCCAACACTTTAACTAAAATCAATTTGGCTAATTAATTTTTACAAAATTTTGACAAAGTATTTACTTTGACTCTTTGACAAAAATATAAAAATTTCAAAAAATTTGAACCAACCGTTTTATCAGAAAATTACACTGGTTATATAGCAGTTTGACAAACACTGATTTTGAAGATTGAGAAGCTTAATATTCCCTTAACAACACAACGTAATTAAAACGTTTACCCGATTTTACAGAGTTATCTCCCTGTAGTGTTAGGTACCAACTTAAGAGATATAATCAGAATAAACCATTTGTGCAATGCCATTTCCAGTCAATGCTTACTGTAACTTACTCTAATAGTAAACAAAGCAAACCCAGACTGCACCTCAATTAACAGCAGATTATGAACATAGCAAAAAACTTAACTGCACCCAATAAGATATAAATATTACTGTAAATTCAGAAATTTTTAAGATTGTAAAATAACGGACAAAATATGTGAGAAAAATTATTACATTTTCAGAAAATGCTGGATACAAATAATGCTATCAAAATTTAAAACATCAAAATTCTGAATTTAGAGTACATAAATGAAGCTGATGATATTCCTGCAGCTGCAAATATACATAAATGAAATAGCAAAGCATATATCCAACTCCCTATGATGCAATATTATACAAAAATTCTCAAACAATTCGTTCATTTCACATGATAATATTTTTCTTTAAGTCTCTTTAAGGAATCTATGATTACTTTCTTTTATAAATTATTGTATACATTTATAAAAAAAGGATAATTACCTAGTCTCTAAATATAATGGTCCATTTATATACATATATAATTCATTTTCAAATTCAAAACTATTTATACATATGACATTTTTCATTTGCTTATATGTAACAAAAGTCAACAGTTTTTTTTTATAATTTTCTATGATTATACAGTAAAAGATTGTATCAATTCTTTAATGTACATTGGTATTAAAATACAAATATCACCTTCGTGCAAACAGTTCTGCTTAGTTTGCATTTATATTTCATAAAAGCTACAAACAGGTATTGACTTCTATAATGAATGGTATTAAACTTAATGTATTATGAAATTGTATGTGTAGATTCCAGACCATATGAGTAATTGGATTGTATGTGTATAGTTCTACTGTAAGGTCGGACAGAATGATTATACTCGTACAGTCTAATAGGAGCGGGACCATTTACAGTGCTCTAGCTAGAAATCAAAAGGGGCAGGGTGCCAGTGGAGGGCAGGGCACTTTTTATGATAAGAAAAGGCACTGCTCATTTTTGTGTCTACGTTTCTGTGCTGGCACATTCATCAAAAGTATGACAAAAAGATACATTGTTCTAATTAAATTACCTAGTTAATAACACCTTTGAAGTCTTTATCATTGTAATTGATTGTAATGACATGATTAACTTGGGGGCAATCACACAGGTGTCATATATGTAATTAGCTTGGAGATCAGAAATTGATGAAACAAAATTTTACCAAAACGGCACAAGATAATTTACGAAAAAGACGTCAGGGCAGAAGGGCGCGGATGAAGGCACCCAGGGCGCGGCTGAGGGCACCCAGGGCGCGGCGCCCCTCTATTTTGGGCTAGCGAGACCACTGATTTATGTAATTGACCCATATAGGTTAATTTTAGACAAACATTTATCTAATCTTTTATTGAGTTTACAAATACTCATATGGTCTGGAACATAGACATTAATAAAAAAACAAATGAAGGAAAAAAATATGAACGGCTTCAATGTTCTGATAGAGACAAGAAAAAAAGAAATGGCTAAGTTTTGGCACTGGAATATTTTTGAAAATCAAATAAAAATTTGATTTCTTCTTTTTCAGATTAAGTCCTGGTTTTAAATATTAATACTCTAATACTGAGCTAAAACAAGATGAGAAAAGAATCAACACTTTTAACCAAATGATTGAAACTAGAGGCTCTCAAGAGCCTGTGTCGCTCACCTTGGTCTATGTGCATATTAAATAATGGACACAGATAAATTCATGACATAATTATGTTTTGGTGATGGTGATGTGTTTGTAGATCTTACTTTACTGAACATTCTTGTTGCTACAATTATCTCTATCTATAATGAACTTGGCCCAGTTAATTACAGTGGAAAATATTTTCTAAAAATTTACAAAAATTTATGAAAAATACTAAAAATTATCTATAAAGGGCAATAACTCCTTAAGGGGTCAATTGACTATTTTGGTCATGAAAAACTTATTTGTAGATCTTGTTTTGCTGAACATTATTGCTGTATACAGTTTATCTCTACCTATAATAATATTCAAGATAATAACAAAAAATAGCAAAATTTCCTTAAAATTACCAATTCAGGGCAGTAACCTAACAACAGGTTGTCCAATCCATGTGAAAATATCAGGGCAGATAGATCTTGACCTGATAGACAATTTAACCCTGTCAGATTTTCTCTACATGCTTCAGTTTTTGAGTTATAAGCCAAAAACTGCATTTTACCCCTATGTTCTATTTTCAGCCGTGGCAGCCATTTTGGTTGGATGGTCGGGTCACCGGACACATTTTTAAAAATTAGATACCCCAAAGATGATTGTGGCCAAGTTTGGATTAATTTTGCCCAGTAGTTTTAAAATTTATGAAAAATGGTTAAAAATTGACTATGAAGGGCAATTACTCCTAAAGGGGTCAACTGACCATTTCGGTCGTGCTGACTTATTTGTAAATCTTACTTTGCTGAACATTATTGCTGTTTACAGTTTATCTCTATCTATAATAATATTCAAGATAATAACCAAAAACAGCAAAATTTCCTTAAAATTACCAATTAAGGGGCAGCAACCCAACAACGGGTTGTCTGATTCATCTGAAAATTTCAGGGCAGATAGATCTTGACCTGATAAACCAATAAACCGCTGTCAGATTTGCTCTTAATGCTTTGGTTTTTGAGTTATAAGCCAAAAACTGCATTTTTCCCCTTTGTTCTATTTTTAGCCATGGCGGCCATCTTGGTTGGTTGGCCATGTCACACCACACATTTTTTAAACTTGATACCCCACTGATGATTGTGGCCAAGTTTGGATTAATTTGGACCAGTAGTTTCAGAGGAGAAGATTTTTGTAAAAGATTTCTAAGATTTACGAAAAATGGTTAAAAATTGACTATAAAGGTCAATAACTCCTAAAGGGGTCAACTGACCATTTTGGTCATGTTGACTTATTTGTAAATCTAACTTTGCTGAACATAATTGCTGTTTACAGTTTATCTCTATCTATAATAATATTCAAGATAATAACCAAAAACAGCAAAAAATTCCCTAAAATTACCAATTCAGGGGCAGCAACCCAACAACGGGTTGTCAGATTCATCTGAAAATTTGAGGGCAGAAAGATCTTGACCTGATAAACAATTTTACCCCATGTCAGATTTGCTCTAAATGCTTCAGTTTTTGAGTTATAAGCCAACAAGAGTGCACACGCTGAAATGTCTCGCCTTCTATACTAATCATTGATATTATGTTGATAGTCCTAAGTATAAAGCTAAGCTTTATTACAACTGTCACATAAACTTAACATTAACCAAGATAACTAAACAAAGACCAATGAACCTTGAAAAAGAGGTCCAAGTCAGATGAACCATGCCAGGAAAACAGGTACAGCTAACAATGCTTCTATACAACATATATAGTTGACACATTACTTACAGTTTAAGAAAAATAGACCAAAACACAACCAGATGCTCCGCAGGGCGTAGCTTTATACGACCGCAGAGGTTGAACCCTGAACGGTTGGGGCAAGTATGGACACAACATTCAAGCTGGATTCAGCTCTAAATTTGGATTGTGATTAAATAGTTGACACAGCATAGGTTTCTGACACAGAATGAATGTGTTCTAATGAACTTAAAATTTTTGTTTTCTCTTAGAGCAATTCACTATGCTGTTGAATATTAATCCTCTCAAAAAAATGTTTGAAGAAATTTTCTTTTTTATTTATGAAATTTCAAATGAGAAAAATTGAACCCAATTTTTTTAATCACATCCCCCTTTCCCTTATTCCAAAACTAATCTCAGTTAAAATTTCTAATGGAGTTTGCAACAATAACTACTCATTTAAATACATCATAAAATATTAAGATGTAAAAAAACTGCTTGTTATCACTGAATGGTAAAGATTATTTTAATTTATCAGTTGGTAGTAAAAAGTGAATATACATTGTATATTGTATATAACCAAGATTTAAGTTGATTCTGGACAAAGAAAGATAACTCCAATTAAAAAAAAATCTTGCTATTGCACAATATTTTGAAATTAGATATTTCTTGCTTACTATTCTGGACAAAGAAAGATAACTCTAATTAAAAAAAAATTTGCTATTTCACAATATTGTGCAATTAGATATTTCTTGCCATTGCGCAATACTGTGCAATTGAAAAGACTTGCTATTGCACAATACTTAATATAATAATTTTAGATCCTGATTTGGACCAACTTGAAAACTGGGCCCATAATAAAAAAATCTAAGTACATTTTTGGATTCAGCATATCAAAGAACCCCAAGATTTCAATTTTTGTTAAAATCAGACTAAGTTTAATTTTGGACCCTTTGGACTTTAGTGTAGACCAATTTGAAAACAGGACCAAAAATGAAGAATCTACATACACAGTTAGATTTGGTATATCAAAGAACCCCATTTATTCAATTTTTGATGAAATCAAACAAAGTTTAATTTTGGACCCCGATTTGGACCAACTTGAAAACTGGGCCAATAATCAAGAATCTAAGTACATTTTTAGATTCAGCATATCAAAGAACCTAACTGATTCATTTTTTGTCAAAATCAAACTAAGTTTAATTTTGGACCCTTTGGACCTTAATGTAGACCAATTTGAAAACGGGACCAAAAGTTAAGAATCTACATACACAGTCATGACAGTTAGATTCGGCATATCAAAGAACCCCAATTATTCAATTTTGATGAAATCAAACAAAGTTTAATTTTGGACCCTTTGGGCCCCTTATTCTGTTGGGACCAAAACTCCCAAAATCAATACCAACCTTCCTTTTATGGTCATAAACCTTGTGTTTAAATTTCATAGATTTCTATTTACTTATACTAACGTTATGGTGCGAAAACCAAGAAAAATGCTTATTTGGGTCCCTTTTTGGCCCCTAATTCCTAAACTGTTGGGACCTAAACTCCCAAAATCAATACCAACCTTCCTTTTGTAGTCATTAACATTGTGTTTAAATTTCATTGATTTCTATTTACTTAAACTAAAGTTATTGTGCGAAAACCAAGAATAATGCTTATTTGGGCCCTTTTTTGGCCCCTAATTCCTAAACTGTTGAAACCAAAACTCCCAAAATCAATCCCAACCGTTCTTTTGTGGTCATAAACCTTGTGTCAAAATTTCATAGATTTCTATTAACTTCAACTAAAGTTATAGTGCGAAAACCAAGAAAATGCTTATTTGGGCCCTTTTTGGCCCCTAATTCCTAAAATGTTGGGACCAAAACTCCCAAAATCAATACCAACCTTCCTTTTGTGGTCATAAACCTTGTGTTAAAATTTCATAGATTTCCATTCACTTTTACTAAAGTTAGAGTGTGAAAACTAAAAGTATTCGGACGACGACGACGACGACGACGCAGACGACGACGACGACGACGTCAACGTGATAGCAATAACTTAAAAACTTAACACTGTGCAATGAACCGTGAAAATGAGGTCACGGTTAAATAAAACCTGCTTGATTGACAAATAGATCATAAAATATTTCCATACACCAAATATAGTTGACCTATGGCATATAGCATTATAGTGTGTGATAACATTGTGTGAGGGAATTCGACGTTTGATGTACCACTGTTCACTCCAATGCAATTTATGACAATACCACTGCATCAATCAGAATTATTTTTTTTGCAGTGTTTTAAGAAATGATTTTGCTTTGTTGTCGCGTATTATTTGTGAAACATTCAATGTTTTAAAAAGGCGAATTTTCTTTATAAAGTCAATGATTATGTTGACTTTTGAAGACCAAACTTTCTACAGCCTTAAATACGCTAATGAAAGATCCAAAAACTATACCAATACATAACGACATGTTTATGAAATTATAACAAATCTATTGGTTAACAAATTTTTACTCGTTATTGCAAAAAAATTAACTTAATATATCTGACATGTTCTCCCTACCCAGTTTACCCCTATACATTTTTATGATGTGGACTGGTCATTGTTATTGAATCACAGGCAATTTGATTGGATTAAGTTGTTATTAGTTACCTTCAAACTTGTTTATGCTTTTCATACATGACTATTGATTAATTAGAACGTGCATGAATGTGTACGGTAACTAAAATGACCTTCAAACTGGACACTGGACGAGTCAATATTATGTTTTATCAATGAAAGTTAAGGTATGAAAGGTAAGAATTGCCACTTATTCGATTTTCACAAAATTTTCGGAATATACAGTTGAAAGGTTATTTTTTAAAAGCCTATTGTGAAGAGTAAAGAGAAAGTTCACAAATAATACGTTTTGTTCCATTAAACAAGTCATTTTCGTAAGAGAAATACCGAAATATATTTTACGCACGACTACGGCAGGTAAAATTATTATTTATCATAATAAAAAAAAGCATTTTTCAGTCTCATTGGAATATGTTGATTACAATTAATCCCAAACTTAAGAAGTAAGTAACTAAAGTCAAAATATGTCCGATCTGCCTATTTCTGCACATCAAAAGTCAATACGATCGTTTTAAAGTCAATTTCGTCTACCTCACAAAATCTTGTTAGGCACTATAGATAAAAAGACCAAAACTCAAAAACTTAACTTTGACCACTGAACCATGAAAATGAGGTCAAGGTCACATGACATCTGCCCGCTAGACATGTACATTTAACAATCATTCCATACAACAAATATAGTAGACTTATTGCATATGGTATGAGAAAAACAGACCAAAACACAAAAAAATAACTATAACCACTGAACCATGAAAATGAGGTCAAGGTCAGATGACACCTGCCAGTTGGACATGTACACCTTACAGTCCTTCCATACATCAAATATACTAGACCTATTGCTTATAGTATCTGAGATATGGACTTGACCTCCAAAACTTAACCTTGTTCACTGATCCATGAAATGAGGTCGAGGTCAAGTGAAAACTGTCTGACAGACACGATAACCTTGCAAGGTACGCACATATCAAATATAGTTATCCTATTACTTATAATAAGAGAGAATTCCACATTACAAAAAATTTTAACTTTTTTTTCAAGTGGTCACTGAACCATGAAAATGATGTCAAGGACATTGGACATGTGACTGACGGAAATTTCGTAACATGAAGCATCTATATACAAAGTATGAAGCATCCAGGTCTTCCACCTTCTAAAATATAAAGCTTTTAAGAAGTGAGCTAACGCCGCCGCCATAGCTGCCGGATCACTATCCCTATGTCGAGCTTTCTGCAACAAAAGTTGCAGGCTCGACAAAAACTGCATTTTACCCCTATGTTCTATTTTTAGCCATGGCGGCCATCTTGGTTGGTTGGCCAGGTCACGCCACACATTTTTTAAACTAGATACCCCAATGATGATTGAGGCCAAGTTTGGTTTAATTTAGCCCAGTAATTTCAGAGGAGAAGATTTTTTATCTCAAGTGAGTAGTATGATATGAAAAAATTATCACAAAAAAAAGATCTAAGGAAAAATGCACAAATAGCGATAATTATAAATAAAACAAAGGCAAATATATTTCAAATTTCTCATAAATGACACAATCGGTATCTGTGCTGGAATGTCTAGTGTCACTCAAATGATGTGACAACAAAAAACATACACAAGTAAATAATTTATACAGTTCCAGAATTAATGCAGGGGGGGGGGGGGGGGACTTTGAAGACTATTTATTTCAGCCTTCATTAACAATTCTAACATCTTTATAAAATGAATCAATCAGAGATCTACATCTTTTTGAGCTGTTTTGATTATCATGATTATTCAAAATTTACAAGGAAATATTGACAGTAGATAAAAAAATTCTTTAGTTTTTACATATCAATTTCTAACAATTTCCATGGCTGTTTTAACTGTTGGTAGACTTGTTTACAGGCATGTCTGTATTAACTGGTGAAAAATTTGATAAAGGTTGTAGGTTATCCTTGATCTGTATGATTTCTGCAGTAAGATTGTCCTCTCACAGAACTCAGTCTACATGGGGTCCCACCACGTGTCAGGCCATTACAACGAGAACTCATGCTGCTACTAGGCGTTGAACCTCTACAATATTTATTTATTGACACATAAAAATATATAAGAACAACGGATAACATTACTATGCTTGTGAAAAATATTTCTAGAACATTACCAATTAATTAGACAGCTAACACTTTGGAAGAGATTAGACTTGCAAATACTTACAAAGGACTACATATATTACTTTCAGAGCTTCTGAGATCACCCCTAGTTGTTTGGTTGGGTTTGTGTTGCTCAGTCTGTAGTCTTCTATGTTGTGTTTTGTGTATTATTGTTAATGTTTTGGTCTTTTTTTGCCATGACATTGTCTGTTTATTTCAATAAGGTGACGGTAAATGTCTGTTTGGTATTTTTATCCTCCCTTAAGAAAGGTCCAATTTCAGTGAAGTTTCCCACTTAGAATCCCTGTTGATAACAACAATCTTTCATCTAAATATACAACCATTAAAATAACACATTTAATTTCCTTTTGCCTTGTTCTACATTTGTAAAAGACAAATGTATTTTCAAGATAATTAAACAATTCAATATAAAATTGTTAGTTAAACACATTGTATTCTCTTTGTAAATGCAGGGACTTGTTCTTGTGATGTAATTAGAGAATATTTTTAAGAAATTAATACACATGGTACCTGACATTTCTGTAGTTGATTGATGTTGAAGGCTGTGGTGTACTGGTCCTAGAGAATACAGGTGTACCCTCTCTGGAATGTGTAGAAAATCTCTCCATCGAACTATTCAATACAAATCTATGTACTCTGTCTACATCTTCAGGCTAAAATGATTTAAAATATATGGTGAACACAATTTGCTGGTAACTACTCCTTATTCTGTTCAGATTTTATTTAATTTCATTTCTTTTATATGCTTATTGATGTGTAACACAGATTTATTAATAATCAGAAAAACAGTTTTCAAATAATTCCACACAATGCTTTTTGGATAAAATATAAGAGATATAACCATTTTCTCATAAAAAGCTCCAATTTTTTTAATTCATATTCTTTTTTCTATTCTAATAAGAAATTTTGATTTGCACAGCTACAAATAAATATTTAAAGAAAAGGATGTCATGGATGTCAACACCAGCTTAGCTATCCAAAATATTTCTTAAATGAAAAATAAAAATATTCATGACTGTGATAATTATTTCAAAGACTACATCTTTGCATGATAACATATATGTCTATAATTACATTTTTAAGAGTGTTCTTTTAGTGGTAAGTATAAACAGATTTTTAAACTGTCAGTTTGAAGTCTATATATGTAGAGCAAATATACCATTATCATGATTATCAAGGATAGAAAAAGTGATTCTTTCAAATTGATATTTGAAAACAAACTTCCTATGTACACAAACTATATTGTCAATGATTGTATATCTCACCATTGTAGAAGAATCTGGTCTAGCCTGTGTTTCTATCTGTGTTACATTAGGTGTTGTTCTCATACTGGTATCATTACCTATACCACTCTCGTTTACTATTAAATAAACAAAAACAATTAACACTTGTAAACATGAAGCACTGCAAGCAAAGAAGTTTCAATAAAGACATTTTTAAGAATAACTGAGGTCAGTCATGGGTACTACTTGTAAAAGTAATCTTTATTTACTTGAAGAAGTAAAATAAAATATACTTATATAAATTAATTATAATATTTGAATAATCTCCCCTTAATTACTTGTATAAGTATTATATTTTTTTTACAATCCCACAAATCCTCAATGTTTGAGATGTTAAACCATGCCTTTAACAATTTTTCTCAGGTTAGCTCATAATTTTTTTATAAGAGTTCAATGTTTCATCTCATTAATTCAATAAGGAAACTGATTGTGCAAATTTCTTAAGTATTTGCACAAGGCCTTAAAAAAATGCTCCTTGGGGGCTTGTAAATGTGCAGTGTTCTGAGGATAACAGACAAATAAGATTTTCATTGCCCATGAAATTACACTTAAATGATTAGTAAAGACATCTGCAAAGGACAGACAATTCATAATTCTGTTAAAGCAAAGAAATTCTAAGAATTCAAGAGAAGATAAAATGACTTCTTTACTTGTATACGTTAAAAAATGTGACAGGAGGTTGAATTTTCGATTTTTGTCTTATATAAAACAAAAGCATCAACCGGTGTGGAAAAAAAATAATATTCGTTTGTTTACAGACAAAATGGCCTTTATCTTAACCATCAGGGGAAAATAGTTTGAAAAAGACAATTCAAATCCATGTTACACAATTTAAAATTTTTTTTACTCAAGATTAATTTTGTACCACAATAAGTAAAACTGTACTTTACTGTAGAAATCATGGTGCTGATATATAATTATTACTCACAGGAAAACTGTAATCTTCCGACTATATTTGTCAGGTTCTGTAACTCTTCGTGTGTGACTGGTTGAGTAGCATCAGAATCTGTTCCTGTAAGTCTTAAAGGAGCTTTCTGTATATTACTTTTAGATTTCCAAATATAATAAAGACCATTTGCTGCAAATCAAAGCAAAATTCTAATTCAACAACGTTTGTAACATTCATTTTGATTGGATAACATCACTTTTTTATATGGCATCAATTGACAATTGATGCTATGGGACATACGTGCAAGTGCAGACGGCATATGACATATTTTGAATACAGGTTTTAACGTTGTTTTCTGTCAGTTTCATTAGAATGGAGATAACAATATTGTATTTTCAGCTCCGATGGCATCAATTGGGGATTTGATGGTCGCAAATACTCGTTTACTGTCTCCGCTAACATGTCGCCAGTAAACTTAATTTGCGACCATCAAATCCCCAATTGATGCCATCGGAGCTTAAAACACAATACAGTTATATCTTAAGTGTTACTTTCTCTAGAGTATAGACAGAAATTCACTGCGCAGGTAGGTTAATGCTGTTCTGGAGTAAATCTGCTATTTATTCATATAAAAATCAATGAAATTTGAAATTATTTAGAATTTTAGTCTAGAAACTTTCTTACCCAGAACTTATTTTTATCATCCCTAATATCATCCGAAGTTTTAATTTCTGGTGTCTCAGAACCCCCCACCTGGTTACCATGGTAACGACCAGCATTCAAAGATGGCGTTTGAACGTCCAACTTCAAGAGCCTGGCACACCCCAAAGAACTAGACAAATGAATGAAAATAAAGTTGTATTTGGTTGACAAAGATGCTATCTTTCCCGTAACAGCTGTTTCTTTCTTTAAATGTGCCCTTTTAAAATAAAAAATAACAGAAGTGACATACAATCCAACCGTGGCCACACCAAAAGTCAACTATCTTGTCAATTTTTATAATGTTGTATTCATTTTAAAAACAAGAAACAGCAATCTTGGTATTCATGAGGTTTCTAAGAATAAATATGCCAAGTTTTAAAGAGATCAATAAATGTTAACGGGGTGTGCCAATGCGATCTTTATAGATAAATGATATTCAAGTCCTTACGCGGCAACATTTAAACACTGAATTGATTCAGATCGATTATTCCCCTTTTCGGTGTAAAATGCCGGGGAAAAAATAATCGACCTTTTGATAGATTTTGACTAGAAATAGACACATTAAAGATATGAAATAATGTTATTTTTTTTCATTTTTACTCTTGAGGTGTTTATGCATCTTTAAAGTATCACAGTGCATACGAAGAGAAAAAGGGGGGATGCGCCAACGTTATACTTTGTATTTAAAAGAGCTTTCGTAACGCAATGTTCATTTCTAACTGCACATGTGTGTCATATGTGTCGATTGTAAATAAAAGTATCTTGCTTACTTTCTTAAAATTGATTATCATTGGGTCTTAACGCCTTTTACATTACCAAGGTTTGACATAAATAGTAAAATCGAGAGTAAAATAACCTGATGACGAACGGCAAACCAGTATTTCTAAAATAAAATGATTCTCCTGATAGGGAAAAATACTTTAACACGCACCAGTCCATGGTAGTATGGAGCCCCTTCCATCAAACTCATGTTTTATGAGAAATAGTAATCTGCTCAGCCCTGTTAAAGTTTTTTAAATGTTTTTATTTAAAATCATTTTTAATTAGTTCACTGAATTATTAGGATCAATAACTGTCACATATCATGTGTGAAGGGGTCTTTTTTTAAACTATATCAGCTGCATGTAAGCAAGAATTTGTACTATGTTCATTTGTTGAACATGCATCATTCATTCATTGCAGTCTTTTCAGTATAAAACAGTAAATTGTTATAGAAAAAAAAACATTAAAAAAAGTAATTTCCTTGAGATAAAAATATTTGTTTATTCAATAAAGTTGTACATTGTTGTATGCATGTGAAAGCATTGAGGTCATTATGAGTAATATCTGCCTATTAAATACATATGTCTATTTCAAAAGTTTCAATGTCAAATAAACTTATGATATTTTTTTCATTCATTTCAAATAGTTTTCTCAAAATTAAAACAAAAAGCATTGCATATGTCACTTTAAATTAAAACTGATAATTACAATCCATACAATACTTTCTTGTGGGTTTCCATGATCCATAATAAATGTAGACATCTCATCCTGCTGGTTTTCATATGATAATGTTGTAATAGATAATTCTTTATTCCTATACTTGTCTTTTTTAATTTCACATGTATCATGCAAAGAATATTCCCATGTAAAATGTTGTGAATTACAATATATATATATATACCAGTAAGGTACCACATTATAATTATCACTTAGTTCACAGTTTTATGTATATATCCAAAATTATCTCAACTACTGCACATGATTCATAATGATATGAATATTTCCTTTTGTGTGTTGATCCTTCAAAAAAGAAGTGCACAGTCATTTCCTCTTATGTTTTTATTTCTTTATTTCTTTGTCTTGAATGTTCCAGAGTCAGTTTTAACAGTAATGAAATCCTTCCTTTTATTGTAATACTGAAAATCTCTGCATTCCATAAGTTACATGTGACATGGCATGGGGTTTTCATATTGAGCACTGTTATATTTTTGCTATATCATCAAGCTTTTATCTAAATAACATTGATTTCACTTTCTTTTCATGCATATATCTAAAACTGCACCCATATCTGGTTACAAATTGTCTGATAATTTCCTTGTGTGTGATGATCTTCATAAGAAAGAAGTGGTCACTCTTTTCCTCTGATAACTTTTATCAAACTTCAGTTAGGCTATTATAGTTAAAACTAACATGTATGACACCATTGCCTCCAAGTCATCTTCATGCATGTACTGAAAAAAATATGTAAACCATTAATGGCATTTAAAAGTAATTGGTATTCATATTATGATACAAATAGAAAACTTCAGTCAAAATTGTCACATTTGTGTATTCCTTAATTATTATTGAATTAAAAGAAAACTTGACACAAAGTTTAATTGATGAATTGTCTGTAAAAGTACAATAAAGTTTGTAAGTACAACTTACTTTAACTGATATTTACCCATCACATTGCTTTGCCAATTTGTTATTAATAACCAATATGGCTTAATCAAGATTGGGTGAGTGTGACTAAATACACCAGATAACTTATATATATTTACATAAACTGAGGGTCTGGATGGTGTTTACAGAATAGATACACCAATAATGTAATAATCCCTATGGGCAAAAAGTGCAAAATTTAAAGGCTGAGACATAAAGATTAAGAAAACACTGATAATAAAAGAGAATGATGGTGTGTTAAAATACAAAGAATAGAGAATAATGAGCAAAACAGATAAAGATTATAGAAAATGGTATATAAAATATAGAACTGAAGGACCCTAGCAGGAATCATTCATTATAATACAATTAATACTTACATTTAATTGTGTAGACCTCATATCATAGAAACTACATTCTTTATTTAACTGTCAACTTATATGTGCCAGTTGTAAATCAATCTGCAAAAGAAGTTACAATAATTACACAATTAAGATTGATCTGTTGATGTAAATTGTTTTATAACAAGTGTGTCAAAATTTGAAAAAGATTTACACAAACACACATATACTTCAGATACACATTATTATAGTGAATCAATATTAAAAGTACATATTTAATTTAATCTTATGTCTATATAATAAAAAAAAGATAAGAAAACAAAATTAATAAAGACAAAAAAATCAAATGTACACTAAAAAGGATGATTTATTTAAAATAACACTATAATGACTTAGCATCAGATTTAAAACCATAAATGAGACTAATTATTAAGGGGTGGGGGAGAAAGGCATAGGTGAAAGTGGCGGGCCTCAGCCGGCATGTTGTTCGGACATTTTAACAAATTCTACTCCTTTCGTTGCATGGTTGATCATGGTTTCTGACCACTGAGATCCCCGCATGAATGCATCCCTGGACATTCTGCAAACTGTCGACGTGAAATCATATTTATAAAGTCAATAGTCAATAAAGATTGGATTGTTTATAAGCGTGTAAAATAGTGTTAACGTGAAAAATTAATTCAAAGGAAGTTTCAACAGACTGCCCACATCATGTTGACAGCGAAACTTGTAAATAACCACATTTTTTAAGTAAACATGCAGCTTTCTCTTCAGACTACATTCATAATCGGGAATGAAATGAATATCCAATATCCTCGGAAGAAGGCTAAAATAATTTAAAACTAACGTACCTCAAAATATAAGCAACCCACATCTATATTAACGTGTTGTTGTCGAACTGAAGACACTGACTTCTATCATAACAAGGTGCCCGATCAGCTGTTGGTGACAAGCTCAAATTTGACGTCGACGAAACGTTCTAGCCAATCACGTGTCGAATAATTAGGAAAATGACGTCAGATTTAGATTGCGATGCAAACACCGAAAATCATTGCTAATTTTTTTTAAACTGCATTAACCTGCCTGCGTGCTGCTAATATACTTTTTTTTAATCTATGACAGTTAAATTGACAAATGGTGCAAGTTCACTTTTTTGTTTTTGTTTTATAAAACCAATAAACTGAAATTTTATTCCACATACTGTAAATTAAGAAATTAGTGCATGCATTTATTAATGTGATTTTTAAAAAATGGACAAAATTGCTAGATTAATTCAATTACAATATCAGAAAAATCTGCATACAGATAGGTTTATACTACATGTACATTAATTCCACAACATTTATCCAGATAATTTAATTGCTATTAGAGAAAAACCCAAATGAATTAAACATGCTTTGTTCACAAGATAATTTTGTTTTTGGTCTGTTTGTTTTAGCTAGTGTAAAATTGTATTGTCTCTTAAATCAAATAATGTTGTAGACATGGCATGAATGATAGAGGTGAGACAATATATAAAACCTTCTTTTTAATTGGAAGATAGACAAGAGATACTTTCTCTGTGTATTCAATATGAACTATCAAATGTACATTCCAAAATGTAACTCCAAGACTGTCCTTGCTATAGTGATTCTGATTTGGAATTATAAAAAACTGCAACATCTATGTCTTCAAAAAACATATTGCTCAGCCTCTTTTTCTTAAAAACACTGAAAATTTAGGTTAGGCAGCTGGTGAAGGTACTGATTATTTTATTTCATTGTAGCCTTACCCATGATTATAGAGAAGTCCACTCCTGCCATTCTTATAAATCCTGCTCCTTTGCCAGACTGGATCTCTATAGCTGAGTTCACAAAGGTAACTATGAGGATAAGAACACGAGACATAGGAGGAACCTGTAGGTAGGCTGTCAGGAACATTATCAGCATGAGGAATGCTATATGTTGTCCAAACACCAATAGTGTAGTTATCTTCTCCTCTGGAAAAATGAACATGAATGTTTTTGGAATAGTAATAGTCAAATAGTTGCAATGTGTTGTCAAAAAGTATGATAATTTTATATATAGTTTGTATGCATGACCCATATTTCAAGTATTTCTGAAATAACATCTGTCAAGTGTTATGAGATTTAAAGGAAAATCAAACACATGAAACATTTGAGAGCTTGGGAAAGTATATAACCAAGGGTCAACTTTGCTTTTAGAAAATGACATCTCACTTCAGTATGCAAGTTTAATTAGATAATATCTGAAAGCAATGCAGTCTTTGTCAAGCTCTAAAACGGTCTAAATTAAACAGGTCCCTATTTCTTTATTTTACAATTGTAAAATATAATTCTTATCAAAACTTAATTTGTTGCGGTTTGTTCTGTATACATAACATATTGGATTCCTTCATCATGTTCATTGTTTTGTACATTAACTAGAGCATTAGATTTTTTTGTTGTTTTACATTTGTCATTTTGGGGGCTTTAATAGCTGACTATGAGGTATGTGTTTCTTAGTCATTGTTGATGGCTGTACATTGACCTATTGTCATTAATTTCAGTGTCATTTTGTCTCTGGTGGAGAGTTGTCTCATTGGCAATCATACAGAATCCTCTACAATAAGATCAATGTTTTACTTAGTTTGTTTATACAAATTCTTAGGCATGTTAAGTGTATCTTTAAGTCTACTTCCTTTCCATACATTTAAATAAATGTTTATTATGAAGGCTTGTGTGACTGTCAGATATATACTGTTTGAAAAATCATGTTTAAACCGTTACAGATTAGTCATTAGCTTTATGTATACAATATTTTTCAAAACTTTTTGTATGTACCATTTTAAGTTCAAAAAAGGATGTGTGATGTCTTGACCTACAGATAAAGTAGAAACCTACCTGTAGTTCCCAGTAAATGAGAAAACCAAGAAATCTTCTTATCTAACTTTTCCTGCATACTATTTATAGATTTCATCAAATCTGTTACGGTTGAATTAATTTTAACCATCTTTTCATGCATGACTACATACTGTTTCTTCAGATCTTGGTGGTTTTGTAATAAATGCTGAGTACTTTTGTCTGAAAAACAAAAACCATCTCAAAACCTTTAATAGCCTTTAACATTAAATGTTTTTTTAAAATCAATTACCAAATAGGTGTCTTATCACTCAAGGAAAATAATATTCACATTTATGTTTAACCCTTTCCTCCATAATGACGCCTTTTGATGCCTGTGTAGTACCTCAGTTGAAACGTTTTGACTGTTTTAAGTGATGCCATAACTATATGCTAGTTGTATTTTAAAAGACAAATGATTCTACTAGCTATTGAGCATCTTTGAATGAACTTTTATACATTTGACAACTTAAAACTATTGTCTGATTGGTTGACGTTGTCAGGGGGGATTGTCCAAAGTTCAAAAATATTCCAATCTTACCTAGTTTATCTATTGTATCTTGTGCCTTTGTCTGTATGTTCATTAGATCTTACCTAGTTTATCTATTGTATCTTGTGCCTTTGTCTGTATGTTCATTAGATCTTACCTAGTTTATCTATTGTATCTTGTGCCTTTGTCTGTATGTTCATTAGATCTTACCTAGTTTATCTATTGTATCTTGTGCCTTTGTCTGTATGTTCATTAGATCTTACCTAGTTTATCTATTGTATCTTGTGCCTTTGTCTGTACAGTCAGGATCCTACTTCGTCAAAATTATCTCCCCATTACGCCAGTTCATTTTCACAATCGTAAAAATGGAAGCCATTGTAGCGATGACGCGCTACCAATTTTGCTCTTGGAAACCGATAAATTTATCCACATTGAACCAATACGATCCTTATATATCAGTTATATTTTAAAAGACAAATGTATCAACTAGCTAATGAGCATCAGTTAATGATATTGTCTGCATTGATTCAACTTAAAACTATTGTCTGATCGGTTGTTAGGTGGAATTTTCGAAAAATCATAAACATTTAAAATAAAACTAATTAAATATTTCTTGGAAGGGCAGACTAGATTTTTTTAGTGGTTGAAGACTATAAACCCTTGTTATCACACACAAAAAATTAGAATTTTTCGAAGATATGCATTTTCATCATCCAACTTGTAAGACTGTCGTCAAGTACTTTCAGTAAAAAAATAGCTATTCGAACACACCTTCCCTGTTTTTGTGACTCATTAGATAGGTATTTCACTTGACCCATATATTTCATCTTTTAGTACTGTTATTTTTTTGTGTTATAAAGTCAACCTGTAGCTTTAATATATAAAAATGATAGAATCTGAAGCGAGACGATGTATGAAATATTCTTACTTTGAACGATATCAAGACAAAATACTCAACTCAAACACGCCCTAACACAAAAAGGTGCACTCGATTTTCTCTTTTCGATACAATTGTTACCTATTTTTTGGAAT
Source organism: Mytilus galloprovincialis (assembly GCA_037788925.1). Taxonomy (NCBI): domain Eukaryota; kingdom Metazoa; phylum Mollusca; class Bivalvia; order Mytilida; family Mytilidae; genus Mytilus; species Mytilus galloprovincialis. The sequence goes on from CM075342.1 coordinate 57,601,460, forward strand.
TTTTTCTTCAGTCACATAATGGAAGGGCAGACACGAAAATTACTGAACTAATAGATTGATATCTTTTCCGTCCGTGGTAATTTTTTCAAAAAAATCGGAGGTTATGCATTTTTGTCATCCAACTTGAAAGATACCCATGTCGTCGACTTGATATCTAATTGTTCTGCTTAACTATGTACTAGATAAATTGAAAACTTATGCAAATGGTGTTTTTGAAATAAAACACCTCGTAATTGAGAAGAAAATTGCAGTTTTGTTTGTTTCTATTAACTTTTTAAAAATTTGTCACTATATTAAACAATACAGTAAACATTTATTGCCTTCTCTAATAGAGAGCTTCGATTATTTTGTTCTATTTCAACCAGTTTCCGACTGTGTATGTTCATTAGATCTTACCTAGTTTATCTATTGTATCTTGTGCCTTTGTCTGTATGTTCATTAGATCTTACCTAGTTTATCTATTGTATCTTGTGCCTTTGTCTGTATGTTCATTAGATCTTACCTAGTTTATCTATTGTATCTTGTGCCTTTGTCTGTATGTTCATTAGATCTTACCTAGTTTATCTATTGTATCTTGTGCCTTTGTCTGTATGTTCATTAGATCTTACCTAGTTTATCTATTGTATCTTGTGCCTTTGTCTGTATGTTCATTTCTTGTGCCTTTGTCTGTATGTTCATTTCTTGTGCCTTTGTCTGTATGTTCATTAGATCTTACCTAGTTTATCTATTGTATCTTGTGCCTTTGTCTGTATGTTCATTAGATCTTACCTAGTTTATCTATTGTATCTTGTGCCTTTGTCTGTATGTTCATTAGATCTTACCTAGTTTATCTATTGTATCTTGTGCCTTTGTCTGTATGTTCATTTCTTGTGCCTTTGTCTGTATGTTCATTAGATCTTACCTAGTTTATCTATTGTATCTTGTGCCTTTGTCTGTATGTTCATTAGATCTTACCTAGTTTATCTATTGTATCTTGTGCCTTTGTCTGTATGTTCATTAGATCTTACCTAGTTTATCTATTGTATCTTGTGCCTTTGTCTGTATGTTCATTTCTTGTGCCTTTGTCTGTATGTTCATTAGATCTTACCTAGTTTATCTATTGTATCTTGTGCCTTTGTCTGTATGTTCATTAGATCTTACCTAGTTTATCTATTGTATCTTGTGCCTTTGTCTGTATGTTCATTAGATCTTACCTAGTTTATCTATTGTATCTTGTGCCTTTGTCTGTATGTTCATTAGATCTTACCTAGTTTATCTATTGTATCTTGTGCCTTTGTCTGTATGTTCATTAGATCTTACCTAGTTTATCTATTGTATCTTGTGCCTTTGTCTGTATGTTCAATAGATCTTACCTAGTTTATCTATTGTATCTTGTGCCTTTGTCTGTATGTTCATTAGATCTTACCTAGTTTATCTATTGTATCTTGTGCCTTTGTCTGTACAGTCAGGATCCTACTTCGTCAAAATTATCTCCCCATTACGCCAGTTCATTTTCACAATCGTAAAAATGGAAGCCATTGTAGCGATGACGCGCTACCAATTTTGCTCTTGGAAACCGATAAATTTATCCACATTGAACCAATACGATCCTTATATATCAGTTATATTTTAAAAGACAAATGTATCAACTAGCTAATGAGCATCAGTTAATGATATTGTCTGCATTGATTCAACTTAAAACTATTGTCTGATCGGTTGTTAGGTGGAATTTTCGAAAAATCATAAACATTTAAAATAAAACTAATGAAATATTTCGTGGAAGGGCAGACTAGATTTTTTTAGTGGTTGAAGACTATAAACCCTTGTTATCACACACAAAAAATTAGAATTTTTCGAAGATATGCATTTTCATCATCCAACTTGTAAGACTGTCGTCAAGTACTTTCAGTAAAAAAATAGCTATTCGAACACACCTTCCCTGTTTTTGTGACTCATTAGATAGGTATTTCACTTGACCCATATATTTCATCTTTTAGTACTGTTATTTTTTTGTGTTATAAAGTCAACCTGTAGCTTTAATATATAAAAATGATAGAATCTGAAGCGAGACGATGTATGAAATATTCTTACTTTGAACGATATCAAGACAAAATACTCAACTCAAACACGCCCTAACACAAAAAGGTGCACTCGATTTTCTCTTTTCGATACAATTGTTACCTATTTTTTGGAATTTTTTCTTCAGTCACATAATGGAAGGGCAGACACGAAAATTACTGAACTAATAGATTGATATCTTTTCCGTCCGTGGTAATTTTTTCAAAAAAATCGGAGGTTATGCATTTTTGTCATCCAACTTGAAAGATACCCATGTCGTCGACTTGATATCTAATTGTTCTGCTTAACTATGTACTAGATAAATTGAAAACTTATGCAAATGGTGTTTTTGAAATAAAACACCTCGTAATTGAGAAGAAAATTGCAGTTTTGTTTGTTTCTATTAACTTTTTAAAAATTTGTCACTATATTAAACAATACAGTAAACATTTATTGCCTTCTCTAATAGAGAGCTTCGATTATTTTGTTCTATTTCAACCAGTTTCCGACTGTGTATGTTCATTAGATCTTACCTAGTTTATCTATTGTATCTTGTGCCTTTGTCTGTATGTTCATTAGATCTTACCTAGTTTATCTATTGTATCTTGTGCCTTTGTCTGTATGTTCATTAGATCTTACCTAGTTTATCTATTGTATCTTGTGCCTTTGTCTGTATGTTCATTAGATCTTACCTAGTTTATCTATTGTATCTTGTGCCTTTGTCTGTATGTTCATTTCTTGTGCCTTTGTCTGTATGTTCATTAGATCTTACCTAGTTTATCTATTGTATCTTGTGCCTTTGTCTGTATGTTCATTAGATCTTACCTAGTTTATCTATTGTATCTTGTGCCTTTGTCTGTATGTTCATTAGATCTTACCTAGTTTATCTATTGTATCTTGTGCCTTTGTCTGTATGTTCATTAGATCTTACCTAGTTTATCTATTGTATCTTGTGCCTTTGTCTGTATGTTCATTAGATCTTACCTAGTTTATCTATTGTATCTTGTGCCTTTGTCTGTATGTTCAATAGATCTTACCTAGTTTATCTATTGTATCTTGTGCCTTTGTCTGTATGTTCATTAGATCTTACCTAGTTTATCTATTGTATCTTGTGCCTTTGTCTGTATGTTCATTAGATCTTACCTAGTTTATCTATTGTATCTTGTGCCTTTGTCTGTATGTTCATTAGATCTTGTATAATAATTTCATGGTTTGTCTTTTGTTCTTGATTCTGACTCTGTAAAGTTGTCATGGCCTCCTCTGAAAAAAGATAACCAAATGATCTATATTATTTAAATATAGATATAAATTTAAAAAATCACTGTTTTTCAGAAAAATCTGTAGTCATCCATTTTTAGGCTTCAATTTGTTAAAATATTCCAATCAAAATATAATAAAACATATTGATTTTCACAACTTGATACTACAATTCTTAGTTTTCAAAAACAAATTATCTTTAAAGTCTCTTCTCCCCAGAAATTTTGGATAGCATCACATTTGGCGTAAAAAAATAAATTGTATTTTTTTTCAATGTAATTTATCGTGTCGTGGCAACGCTTTTATAATTTCCTTTATGTTATATACATTATTGTTTATTACAAAATGTATTATATTGTTTGTATGCTATAGGCCCTTATTTGGTAAATAAAATATTCTATTCCACCCTATTCTTTGTTTTTATATTGTTGAATTCATAACTGAGAATACAATTAAACTATAACCATGATAACAGTATTTTCAGTTTATGTTTTCTATATTCATTTATAGTTCCAGAATTATTTTTTTCCTCTTAGTCTAAATAAAAATATATGTGTGGTTCCAGTTACTCTACCTATACCCAGCTTAATGAATGAATGGTTTATTATAGTGCAACCTGTATAGATACAATTGCACTAAATATGTAGGAAAAAACATGGGTTCTTAATAAAAAATTTGAATAGAAAAAATTCTTTATCATGTCTTTGAAACATATTGGTTCATGGTCCCAGTTATTTCCTTTTACAAAATGATATATTTTTAACAAAGTTATCTACAAGTAGTCTGTTAATGCTTAGTTTTCTCTTTATGTATCATTGTTTTCTGTCTACTGTGCCATTTGTGCATATGTAGTTATTGTAAAATGCGGATTTTTGTCATATCTGGTCCGGTTCCGATCAGTAGTTTACACTAAAATATTAAATGGCCGCCGAAAGCAATGAAAAATACGAAAATAAACAATGTTTGACAAGAGATTTGGAATGAATATGGCATTTTTAATGCATTAAATGGATGAAACATAAGCACAAGTAAATTTTGATCACTTTCTAAAGAAAGTACAAAACTTATTTTGCCCAAAATCAAAACTTTCACTCTCGATTTAATAGGAAGAGAAAGAAAGTAATACTAATATATCAAAAGTCGTAAAAAGCTAAGACTCAACCTCATTTTAAAAGAGAAAAATTGTTTGTTTCTTTGAAATTTCATTTAGCAAACATATATTTCGATTTTTTTATGATTTTCTGATTACGTTTTCTCCTTGTCGAAATTTGCCGATTGCAAACCACGTGGTATTAATCATGTCAAAGTGACAGCTTGTGGTATTCGTATCCAAACAGTTATCACCCAAAGGGCAATTAACACCTATTTAACCACTCTAAATTGCCTCTATTGTCCGACTTGAAGGGATTACAATTAAAAGTGATCTATTTTTTTATGATCATAAGTGGTAATTAGATGAAAGTTCAAAATTTAGGAACGAGAAAAATAACATCCTGAAAATAATTATAGCGTCGCGGTAATAATTATAGCGTCGCGGTAATTATTATAGCGTCACGGGAAGAAATATAGCGTCGCGGTACCGCGACGCTAAAACGGCCTGGGGAGAACACTGGGTGTTCATGTATCATGGCTTATTACAAAAAAAAATAAAAAGTTAAAACAAATCTGATTTTAAACAAATTTTATCATAAGTGACTCGGAGGGAAAAAATTAAGCTTCCAGTTGATTTTACTATACACATGGAAAAAAGTATTGCAACACCTTGATTTGTTAAAACTTGAAAAATCAGCCTCTTTTTTTTGGATGAAATATCCTAAAATATGTGTATAATATTATTGAAACATAGTTTATGATAACATTGGCATTGAAACGAACAAAAATGTTTGAAAAAAAATTGATTTATATAACCACAATTTTAATAAGGGCTATTCCAGAAAAAAATGTATGGGGGGGGGGGGGGGGGGGGGGGGGGGGTTGGAAGGCACATTATATTAATAATACATGGGTGATGGGTATCAGAGCAACTTTTCACACTATAATGCACTGTAAGTCTCAATTACAATTGTCTGGGTGGCGGGGTACTGACAATAAGTGCCTTCCAACCTCCCCCCACACATTTTTTTCTGGAATAGCCCTAACAAAATGAAGTGTTTTTTGTACAAAAAAAATGCATTTTACAACTTTTACTGTTGTCGAACTTTACAATGTCAGACATTTTCAAAATTAATCTTCAGATGACTGTTTACCAATGGTTGATCGTTATATGCCAAAGAATTAGTACTTTGTGCGCAGCCTCCATTCAAACGGATAACCGCATCTTAACGTCTTCTGATTCCTGCCATAAATCGACTAATTTGTTACTAAGGTAGCAGCAACCATTTCTGATGAAGGGCATTGTTTATTTCATGATGTGTTTGAACTGAGGTGTCCTTTCGCGCACTTTCCGCCCAATAGTGTCCCATATATGCTCGATATGGTTCAAAGTCGGGCTACGATCGGGCCAAGGAGGATGAACCAAATTCCATTTGAACATTGAATCTTCCTCCACGATGCTAATTTCCAATTTTGGCGAGCTCTGCACTACATTAGATACGGAAAACTGTGTGTCTGTTCGTTAGCAAAGGTCTCCGAAATGGTCTTATCGCACGATAACCAGTAGCGATGAGTTGATTTCGAACAGTTCTTGTTAAAAGGCTCCTGTATGGCCACCACTCTCTTTTTAGGATTGTCTTGTATGCAATGGGTTTCCTTCTGACCAACCTGCATTATGCTTGATTTTCTCTAGCAAATGATATAGGGGGTCTTCATTATCTCGGAAGGTTTTTAACAGCATTTATTGCCTGACTTTTATTCTCAAAACGACTTATAGTGGAATGGTGATGACCAACAATACGTGCAGTTGTTACAGCGACATTCCTGCTTCTCGTATGCTGATAATCTGCCATCTTGCTGCAGTTAAGAGTTGTCAAGGACCCATTACAAGGTGTCAATCACATAACTTTAAAAACTTGGTTATTTAAAGTGTTGAAAACAATGAGGGTAAAAACATCTGTTTTGCTGTTTACGGGTACAGTAGCTGCATGTGCAAATAAAAACTTATCGAATCGATATTTATTGATTAAACTCAGGTGATACTTAAATAATGTTTAACTAGTTCTATTTTACCAAATTATATCACAAAAAAATAAAGAGTGTTTTTTCAATTTCAATTTGGTGTTGCAATACTTTTTTCCATGTGTATATATCATCACAGTAAACTACCTGAAACCAAAATTTGAACATGGAGAAAGTTTATAACAGACAGACACACAGACTAAACATAACTCATAAATGGAGCACAACAATAACCTAATTTGTTCTTTATATTGTGCGTCTGATCTGCCAGTTCTTTATTTCCAGCAGCAATCAAAGCTTTTTCTGTTTTAAGTGATGCCATATTGTCCGTTATCTGGTTCATGACTCCCTCTTGTGTTATCTGTAACTGTTGATGATGGCCTAACATTTCCTGTTGACTCTCGTATAGTTTTCTAATGGTGTCTGTAGCCATGTTGTGTAATGCTTCCTGGTTATTCTATAAATAGATAAGTAATATAATGACTTTTGGATTTTATACTGTTACATTTACCTTTTCCAGTCATATAACAAAGGAAGCATGCGTGATAATTTTTCAAATGTAAAAATAAATCATTCCAGAAACATGGGCATGATGGGACACATGCATGCATTCCAATGTCTTTGACTTATAAAATTTTAGAAATATTGTATAAATAATGTGTACCCTAAATTATCAAGATATATTTTAGTAATGAAAATAATAATGTGTACTGTAGATATTAATATTAATAATAAGCATGATAAGAGAGAAAATAATATGCATTATTAGAAAATTTATACAGCTTGTATCATGTGTATAGAAAATCAAAGAGCTGATAGCTCTGAAGTGGAAGAAGGTGAATAAAAGGTAACTTGAATTACCATAAAAGCAGCCCCACTTACCCAGGCTGCTTTGTTCCATTACCGTTAAAATGTATTTTTTTTCTTCAAACAAGAAAAGGTCATAAGTACATGGATTTCCCATCCGTACAATCATTTTCTATGTTCAGTTGACTATGAAAATTAGGTACAATCTTTAATTTGGCAGTAATTAAGAAGATCATATCAAGAGGAACACATGTGTACTAAGTTTCAAGTTGATTGGATTTCAACTTCATCAAAAACTACCTCGACCATAAACTTTATAACCAGAAGCAGGACGGACGGACAGACTAGAAAACATATTGCCCATAAATGGAGCATAAAAATAGTAAGACTTGTTACATACCTGCCAACTTTTGAAAGTTCCCATATGGGTTTTTACTGCACAACAATTTTAAAGGTTACAATTTTTAGCGACGTATTTTGCAAGATCTGGATTGTCTAGAAAAAGTGTCATATTTGTATGATGAACTTACATGCCTTTTCCTTAAGTCTGTTTGCATGATTCTAGTTATATATTAAATCGGTAGAAAAAATATACATGAAGCTAGCAGACCAGGGTTTATTTTCCAGATTAAGAATATTAGATGCTTGTTGAAATTTCCAATTTTGAATTATGCACAAAGATGGACCTTTAACAGGTTGGGAACAACCGAACACTCCAAATGAGGGTAACCTAACTGGAAGATCATCACAACCCACTGTAAAAAATGAACACAAAATAGAATTTTTCAATAAAATGCTGAAAATAGGCTTTAAAGTATTAAAATGCATTGCAAAAAACAAATATTTCATTAAATAAATTTAAGTAGAATATTCCTATGATATTCTTTTTCATATTGGATACAAATTTTATTGAGTCTACTGCAGACACTTTGTAGTCAAAGTGTTTCAACTGAGGTACTACACAGGCGTCAAAAGGCGTCATTATGGAGTAAAGGGGGTGGCGTCAAAAAGCGTCATTATGGAGGAAAGGGTTAAGTACTGAATGGTCAAAACATCATGTTTTTTTATCGACATAAATTTTGTCATAAATGTAACCAAATGATGTAGAAATTGTGTTTTTTCTTCAAATTTCCATCAAATTGTAATGTTTATAGTTCCATTATTGCCTCTCTATTTGAATAAAATAAAATAATAAGAAGAATCTGTTTCTTGTTTTGTTTTGTTTTGTTTTTGACAAATGATTGTTCACTGCTAGCAAATGAATCATTATATTTATATATCTTATCTGTATATATTTTTGTTCATGTCTTCATCTCCTTATCATTTGTAAATGTATAGACAAATAAGAAAGAAATAAGCTCCACATGTATATTTGCAACACCGTAAATTAATTAAAAAGAATTCTGTTGTAAACAAAATTATGATATAAACTTCAATTTAATCCTTGAAAGGAGGTCTAGATTGCTAAAATAATTTATAAATTTTAATTTTTTTATTTGTCCAAAATCATTTAAATTCATTTAATCAACATCCTTTTATGATTATTTGATTAAAATATTAATCATTTATAGTCTTTTTACAATTTACATTTTTAAAAGCAAAATAACTGAAAACAGGATAAAACAAAGGGAAGTAACAAAAAAGTATTTCAATATTCCCAATACACATCGTTTTGATAACACAACAGCAGTTAGCCGGAGGTAAACATCGTTGATTACCAGTATGTTTGACACCCAAGCTGTCAAGTGAAGCCATATAATTATACATCTTCTTTGATGTTCAGGTAAAATTTAACACAGGTGTCAATTACACCCGTACAGTAGTAAGAAATGATCAAATATGGCGTCTGAAAAGTTTCATACACGGGAGTTTTTTCTCCTAAACGGGAGGTTCACATGTATGTTACGAAGGGCATCTAATTCACATGACAAAGGAAAACCATGAATAAAGACAACACTTTATATATCCTTTTTATTTATATAAAAACAAAATCTTCTTGTCTGCAGGATTGCAAATTCGTAACTTCAAGGGCGAACTTGTAAACAGGGCGAGTTGTCCCGATACCAAATTCACGCATGCGTAATACAAATATCTACAGTTAAAACATCCTGTTACAAGTAAACAAATAACGTTCATGTGGATGTAACCCGAATAATCCAGTCGTTATATTCCGACTCACTATCGATCGAGAGGACACTGACCGATAGAGGGCGCTGAATTATTCGAGTTAATGTGGATGAGATGAAATCTAATAATTTACATAAATAAAACGGTCATATTTACGATAGTGATTGTTTTACAATCATAATTTACAAATTAAATGATTCAGATGCCTAATCATGTGTAAAAATCGGTGTCAGGAATCTAAGTTGTTTTGAAATTGTAATACACGAAATGAATGCGGCATACGGAGACTCAATGCCAATGGTCAGCCCCTTAAGTCTTCAGAAGACTTGACGTCTTCTTCCACTAAAAACAATTTGTAGTTATATGAAATCGGGGAATAACAAGAATATGTCCATAGTACATGGATGCCCTGGGGCCTGGGTCTACTCACACTCTTATTTTCTATTTTAATTGGACCGTGAAATTAAGGTTAAAACTCTAATTTGGCATACAATTTGGAAAGATCATATAATAGGGAACATGTGTACTAAGTTTAAATTTGATTGGACTTCAACTTCATCAAAAACTAACTCGACCAAAAACCTCAACGAATGAACAAACAGATTGAAAAACATAATGCCCATAAATAGGGAATTAAAAAAAGGAACTTTTGTAACTGTTATACTTTCAATCTTATAGCTGCTTTAGAACAGATAGAGGTGATCAGACCTTTATTAATTCCATGCTGTCCAGCTGATCTGTAGCTGCTGTCACCAAATTACTGACGGTCATCTCAGTCATCCTTCTAAACTGTTCCTGCTGTGTTGCATAACACATTGCCCTAGCTCTGTTACCTACAATCTGATAGGCATTCCATGTTGGTCCATCCATCTCCCTTGTACAGTCAGCTAAAGTCTAAAGATAAATAAAACAACACAATCAATTCCATGTATTATGTAATTTATCAGAATTTTAGAGAAAAAAAAAGGACAGCCTCTACAATTTCAATAACAAACATAGCAGTCTTAGACTATCAAATCAAATTTATGTTAAATCTTACTTATAGTACTGTTAATTCAGAAAAATTATTGTGTGCATATATCAAGAACAATCATGTATGTGATTAAAATGGAACTTCTGCACACATGATTTGATTTGATTTTAGATTTATGGTGCTTTAAAGTTTTAAGCTCCTCATTTAATCTATTTTGAGGCGGGCAGTTTTATTGGTGGTTGATGCCATAGTGTCAGGAGAAAAAGAACCTCAGTGTTGACCTGCTAGTGATTACAGTACTAGTAGTAACTACTTAGACCACTCAGCTACGTGACGATACATTATATATACATGATATACCTTTAATCTCAGTTCTTACCATGTCAGTAGTACATTTAAATACAGGTCTCCCTTCTGCCTGTGATTGACAATTCAGTAGTTGTACTGCTAACTTGTTCAATTCCTCCTCAGTAAGCTCCCCACACCTTTTCTTTAGACTAAATACAACCTATAAATAAAAGATAAAATGTAGGTCTTGAATTCAAAATTGCCAAGTTGTAAGTACAAAATGTACACATGGTGTAGGCACACAAATATTTTATATAAGTATTTATTATCACACTTGTAAAGAGATTCAATTTGAAATTGTTGTACTCATGTTATTTTGCATTAAATTTGATGTTCTGTTCTAAGATAATGTGTTTGAAATAATAATAATTAAAAAAATTCATACACTGAATAATACCAGACTTCCTACCCTTCTCAAAGGTAATGCCTGCCTCATATTATGGGGACAAAGTCCCCAATTATGGTAGAAAAAGAAAAAAAATCATTCTACTAATCATCATGATCTAATGAACTCAAAATCGTTAACTTTTTATTCCAGACTTTTTTAAATCAACTTTTTTTCCAGACTTTTTTAAATCCCTGCATTTGCGCAAAAATCTACTTCCTTTTCCGGTCTTGATTGCATATATTTTTATCAGTGTAGTAAAATATAGGATTGGAACTAAAAACTAATTCATTTTTAAAATTGTTTGATATGAAAATCATTGCCTGATCATGCTGATAAGAGCGTTTCTTTGTTTACATTGAATATGACATTGCATATGACGTCATTACTTAAATAATGCCACAACTAAATCCCTAACAGAACCAAAATTAGAAACGTTACAATATTTTCGTAAATCAAATCAAATTCAAAAAGAAGCTCATATTACAGTAACTAAACAAGATATTAAAACAGCAGCATCAATTTTAGTAAATAAAAAGTGGCAAAATCGATGGGACAATAGTGATACAGGAAGATTTTATTACAATTTTCAACAGACTGTCAGCAAAAAATCAACATTTGATTATCCAGATCATAAAACAGCAAAAATTATTAGAAATTTAAGATCCGGATACTTCCTTAAAAATTACCAAAACAAAATCAATCAAAATATAGACCCCAAGTGTGAATGTGGTCAATTAGAAACTGTGGAACATTATTTACTATTTTGTGAAAATTATGAAGAGGCTACACAGAAACTTATACTTGAGATATACTTTAACAAAGGATCGTTACATACTGATCATTTGTGTTGATTTGGAACTTTTATTGTCAATGGAAAAAAAACAATGTCAGCGACACCTACAGAATTTCCGTTTCTTTTATTAACACGATTGAATAAAAAAAACAAATCATAGACGTTGTCCCCATTCACAGATAATGCCTGCCTCATAATATGAGGCAGGCATTACATGTACCTGTGAAATGGGGACGAAGTCTGTATGTTTGTTTAAAAAAAAAAATCAAACACGTTAAAAAGAGAAACGGAAATATCGTAACGTTTCTGATTTTGGTTCAGTTGTTAGGGATTAAGTTGTGACGCTATGACGTCATATTCAATATAAACAAAGAAACGCTGTCATTAGGTAACGTCTTTTTTATAACAAGTAATTTTTAAAAATGAATTTTTATTGAGTTCTTTTCTTAAGACTGATAAATATACATTTTATTCAAAGTCTCATACAAACAAGACGGCAAACGGAAGAAGATTTCTGTGCAGATCCGGAAATTCAAAACGCTACATTCCAGATCCGACATTTTTTTAATATTTTGAGTTCATTAGTACAATAAAAACAAGAGGCTCTCAAGAGCCTGAATCGCTCACCTTAATTCTTTTGGTTAAATCTCTCATCAATGATTATTTTGGCTTTTCAATTTATTTAAATGTTTTTTGGATCGTCCTATTTTCTTCAAAAGCCAAAAAAAATAATCATTTTCTCCTATGTTCTATTTTAGCCATAGGAGCTATGTTTCTTGACATACAAGGAAATAAAATATAAAATTTATACTAGATACTCTGAAACTCATTTAGCCTAAGTTTGGCTGAAATTGATACAGCAGTTTCAAAGGAGAAGATTTTTTAAAGTAAGTCAACATGATGAACAAATTGTGAAAAAAAGTCTTTATAGGGCAATAACTCCTTAAGGGGTCAATTGACAATTTTGGTCAAATTGACTTAATTGAAGATCTTACTTTGCTGAACATTATTGCTGTTTACAGTTTATTTCTATCTATAATTATATTCAAGATAATAAACAAAAACAGCAAAATTTCCTTAAAATTATCAATTCAGGGGCAGCAACCCAACAATAGGTTGTCTGATTCATCTGAAAATTTCAGGGCAGATAGATCTTGACCTGATAAACAATATTACCCGCGTCAGATTTGCTCTAAATGCTTTGGTTTTTGAGTTATAAGCCAAAAACTGCATTTGATCCCTATGTTCTATTTTTAGCAATGGCGACCATGTTTGTTGATAGATCATAACTTCGGATACAATTTACAAACTAGATACCCTAAGGAACATTCAGTTAAAGTTTGGAAGTATTTGGCCCAGTAGTTTCAGAGGAGAAGATTTTTGTAAAAGATTACTAAGATTTACGAAAAATGGTTAAAAATTGACTATAAAGGGCAATAACTCCTAAAGGGGTCAACTGACCATTTCCGTCATGTTGACTTATTTGTAAATCTTACTTTGCTGAACATTATTGCTGTTTATAGTTTATCTCTATCTATAATAATATTCAAGATAATAACCAAAAACAGCAAAATTTCTTTAAAATTACCAATTCAGGGGCAGTAACCCAACAACAGGTTGTCTGATTCATCTGAAAATTTCAGGGCAGATAGATCTTGACCTGATTAACAATATTACCCAACATCAGATTTGCTCTAAATGCTTTGCTTTTTGAGTTATAAGCCAAAAAACTGCATTTGACCCCTATGTTCTATTTTTAGCAATGGCGACCATGTTTGTTGATAGATCAAAACTTCGGATACAATTTACAAACTAGATACCCTAAGGAACATTCAGTTAAAGTTTGGAAGTATTTGGCCCAGTAGTTTCAGAGGAGAAGATTTTTGTAAAAGATTACTAAGATTTACGAAAAATGGTTAAAAATTGACTATAAAGGGCAATAACTCCTAAAGGGGTCAACTGAACATTTCCGTCATGTTGACTTATTTGTAAATCTTACTTTGCTGAACATTATTGCTGTTTACAGTTTATCTCTATCTATAATAATATTCAAGATAATAACCAAAAACAGCAAAATTTCCTTAAAATTACCAATTCAGGGGCAGCAACCCAACAACAGGTTGTCTGATTCATCTGAAAATTTCAGGGCAGATAGATCTTGACCTGATAAACAATATTACCCCATGTCAGATTTGCTCTAAATGCTTTGGTTTTTAAGTTATAAGCCAAAAACTGCATTTGACCCCTATGTTCTATTTTTAGCAATGGCGACCATGTTTGTTGATAGATCATAACTTCGGATACAATTTACAAACTAGATACCCTAAGGAACATTCAATTAAAGTTTGGAAGTATTTGGCCCAGTAGTTTCAGAGGAGAAGATTTTTGTAAAAGATTACTAAGATTTACGAAAAATGGTTAAAAATTGACTATAAAGGGCAATAACTCCTAAAGGGGTCAACTGACCATTTCAGTCATGTTGACTTATTTGTAAATCTTACTTTGCTGAACATTATTCCAGTTTACAGTTTATCTCTATCTATAATAATATTCAAGATAATAACCAAAAACAGCAAAATTTCCTTAAAATTACCAATTCAGGGGCAGCAACCCAACAACGGGTTGTCTGATTCATCTGAAAATTTCAGGGCAGATAGATCTTGACCTGATAAACAATATTACCCAACATCAGATTTGCTCTAAATGCTTTGGTTTTTGAGTTATAAGCCAAAAAACTGCATTTGACCCCTATGTTCTATTTTTAGCAATGGCGACCATGTTTGTTGATAGATCAAAACTTCGGATACAATTTACAAACTAGATACCCTAAGGAACATTCAGTTAAAGTTTGGAAGTATTTGGCCCAGTAGTTTCAGAGGAGAAGATTTTTGTAAAAGATTACTAAGATTTACGAAAAATGGTTAAAAATTGACTATAAAGGGCAATAACTCCTAAAGGGGTCAACTGACCATTTCCGTCATGTTGACTTATTTGTAAATCTTACTTTGCTGAACATTATTGCTGTTTACAGTTTATCTCTATCTATAATAATATTCAAGATAATAACCAAAAACAGCAAAATTTCCTTAAAATTACCAATTCAGGGGCAGCAACCCAACAACAGGTTGTCTGATTCATCTGAAAATTTCAGGGCAGATAGATCTTGACCTGATAAACAATATTACGCCATGTCAGATTTGCTCTAAATGCTTTGGTTTTTAAGTTATAAGCCAAAAACTGCATTTGACCCCTATGTTCTATTTTTAGCAATGGTGACCATGTTTGTTGATAGATCATAACTTCGGATACAATTTACAAACTAGATACCCTAAGGAACATTCAATTAAAGTTTGGAAGTATTTGGCCCAGTAGTTTCAGAGGAGAAGATTTTTGTAAAAGATTACTAAGATTTACGAAAAATGGTTAAAAATTGACTATAAAGGGCAATAACTCCTAAAGGGGTCAACTGACCATTTCAGTCATGTTGACTTATTTGTAAATCTTACTTTGCTGAACATTATTCCAGTTTACAGTTTATCTCTATCTATAATAATATTCAAGATAATAACCAAAAACAGCAAAATTTCCTTAAAATTACCAATTCAGGGGCAGCAACCCAACAACGGGTTGTCTGATTCATCTGAAAATTTCAGGGCAGATAGATCTTGACCTGATAAACAATAATACCCATGTCAGATTTGCTCTAAATGCTTTGGTTTTTGAGTTATAAGCCAAAAACTGCATTTGACCCCTATGTTCTATTTTTAGCAATGGCGACCATGTTTGTTGATAGATCAAAACTTCGGATACAATTTATAAATTAGATACCCTAAGGAACATTCAGTTAAAGTTTGAAAGTATTTGGCCCAGTAGTTTCAGAGGAGAAGATTCTTGAAATAGTTTACGACGACGACAGACGACGGACGCCAAGTGATGGCATAAGCTCACTTGTCCCTTCGGGACAGGTGAGCTAAAAATCGGGAAATTTTCCGGATTTAAAAAAAAATAAATTTATTGAATTTTCTACTGTAATAGGGGACTTCGTCCCCATATTATTTTATCCTTTGAGAAGGGGATTTTTTTACAGCATTGGATAAAATATTATACACATGTATAAGGAAAGTTCCCAAATGGAACTTGTTTTATGTCCAGCTACATGTATGTTGATAAGTCATTCATCTAAAGATATTTTTTCATATTTTTTCTGTAGACTTAGCTTTGATTTTTTATTACCATGTACATGTATTGTCAAGCTTGGTAACTCATAATTGTTTCTCAGTAACTCAATGAACGATGCTGTCCCATACTGAACCTAGTGACCTTGTTTGTTTACATTCAAATTCCAATGGCATCAAAATCACGAGATGTTAAATCATTCTACCCAATCAAATTGCTCTAGATCTATTGTCAATTAGGTGATTTTTCAGTCTACGGTAATTACATTATTTGTTTGTGGGATATTGCTTTAAAATAGTTTGCAATAATTTGGAGTTTTATTCAACAAGAAACCTCATTTTTTGCCATCGCTTTCGACATCAATAGAATTTTGTATGAATATTTACCTACAGTCATGAGTCAGAATATCGATCTTTTTATAATGAATCAATTTTTTAATGTAAATTGTTTTTTATTAACCTACATGTACTCTATATTCCTGAATAAAATAAAGGCATGGACATCATTTTTTCAGATAGTTTTCCTTTCATTTTTGATGACCTTTTTTTCGTGGGAAAATCGCAGACGACGTTAGGAGCTTGTCATTTTGAAATTCATAAAAATACAATTTGTTTGACCTGTATTGCCTGCCATAAGATTGATGATGCTGAATAAAATGTACACAAAGCAAGGGAGGCCGGAAGTGGGATTTTGTGAAGTTCTAGAATGTTTTTAGACATTCGTAAGACGGGATTGAAACGGCCAAATTTATAGAAAATTGGCATGTTTGAGCAATACTTGATAATAACAATGAAAATGTACTTTTAGACATGTTTTTTTATTCAAAAGAGTAGAAAAAACGTATTCTGCACTGATTTTCTACGCTGGAAGTAGCGTAGTGACGTCAATGCATAGTTTCTCCGTGTGTTAAGTTCAAACACAAATACTGATTGAACTAACAAATGTCGGCAAAAAGCTCTACAGAGCTTATGTTTGTATTTAATGTAACCCGACTTGAAATAAAATTTCTTATCTTATCTTATCTTAACAAGATGACAAATTTTAGACTGCATGTACCGTAGGATGCTAAAAGTTCTTTGGAACAACTATTATGGGTGGACTTAATTATATTCTGTGACTATCAGTTATGTATAAGTATAAGCAGGAATATATATATATATACTGTTCACATGTATAATTACTATATGATAACAAGAATCCAAAGGGGACATCTCGTTCAGTTCACTGGCAAACTTCAGAAACTTTTTGTCTGTTGAAACCACTTCAAATTTCACATTTTTCGAGAATGATTTATCTATATCTGTGTCGGGGCCAAAAAGCCATCCTTTTATAGAGTCTAAGACCAAACTGTCAGTGAGGCTAAAGAAAACTATCAATATGAAAAAAGAATAACAAATGCGCTGCATTTCAACAAATTAACAACAGGAAGTGGATTTTCATATTTTGAATGCCCCTCGCTGAATTTTTTAGTCTATTTTGATTGGTTATTATTTTTAACGTTTTTTCGACACAAATCTTTTCGTCCCAACAGCAACTACCATATCGTTTCATGAAGGTTTAGTAAGCACCAGTTCTTCTTAATAACGGGTTCTCGCTTCCAATTGGACTTTAACATGCAAAACTATGAAGTTGTTTTTATTTTGTAGAGTGTTAAAGTAATTATTTTTGTATAAATGAAATATAGTGAAGAGATTTGTTAATATGCAACCACGACTCGGCGGCAAATATTCTGATAGACACAAGATTAATTCGTCTTTGTTGTACATAGTTAATTTCGCAGCCATGGTTAACATAGTGCTCTGCAAATTACGAAGCCATTTCTATAGAAATAGGCTATTTTGTCGGCTTGACTTAAGATATTTTAATCGGCAGAGCCTGAAAATCATAGCAAATTTGCTATTTTAATATCAAGTGCCGGCATAATAGCCACTGTCTTTTTTGAGGCAGTGCCCGTTGAGCGCGTACATGCGGTTATATGCCGTTAGTTTTCTCGTTTCATTGGTTTTACATTGTCATTTCGGGGCCTTTTATAGATGACTATGCGGTATCTACTTTGCTCATTGTTGAAGGCCGTGCGGTGACATATAAAATATCTATGTCATAGTCTTGTTGAGAGTTGTCTAAATGGCAATCATACCACTTATTCTTTTCTTTTTTATATTTCGTAGGCTGTACGCGCAATCGATTTTATAATGAACTGTCGGTAATTTCCTGACTTTGTGAATTCAGTGAAGATAAAATTGGAAACAGAAACAAAAATTTAAAAAATATATAAAACGACTAAAAATAAAGTTATACGATGAAATTCAATAATTACCTCTAACCTAAATACAAAGACCTGCAATAGAAGTAGCCAGCAATAAATCCGGAGTTCTGAATGGATATATAATTAACAAATGCAAAAGATTTAAAGATTAAAGATTCTTTATTTCTCAAACACCATAAAGATACAATGGTACAAAGAAGTTCATCAAAAGTCATATAACATAACACAAACACACATGACAAGATGAGATGAAAATATCAAATAAAATAAAATAAACAGTATAGTAGAGAAGAGTGGTGATTAACCGGGAAGACTCACTTGAAAAGTTATAACCCTGATAAATTTGCACAGCTTTTTCAACTTATTTTTTATTTTTAACTGAAATAGTTTTTCAAATTTTAGTATGTTACATCTGTGCAAGAAAAAAGTATCCAAATATTGTGCTCGAAAATTTGCCAAAAAACTACACTGCAAAGTGTAATGAAATTCATCACCAATCTCGTTACAATGACATAAGTTACAATATCTAAGGTTTCGCTCAATCTTATTCCATCTACCAGTTTCGATGGGTAACTTATGGTTACCCGTACGAAATCTACAATATGTTATTCTATCTTTATCACTTAAAATATTCAGATATTCCTCAAATTCAAAATTTTGTTTATACAATTTGTAGGCCAAACCTTTTGACGAACAGTCAATATCAGCTCTCCATTTCTGTTGAAACTGATCAAATAACTTTTGTTTTAAACTAATACCCAACCACTTAGAATTAAAATTTCCTTGTGACAACCATATATTGCTGTATCCACATTTATCTAATATATCTTTAATGTATTTCAACCAATCTGACCTAAATTGGTTGTCAGAATTTTTCAAGAACATGTATTTGTATAGTATTTTCGCAATCCTGTTATCATCCCCATTTACCATTTTTGACCAAAAATTAACCATACGCAGCTGTATATATAAAGACATGGAATAAATACCAAGTTCACCATAAATCATAAAATTTGGTGTCGACTTCTTAAGGTTTAATAATAGTTTACAAAATTTTAAGTTCACTTTTTCTATAATATCAGTATTACTGAAACTCCAAATCTCACACCCATACAGGAGAATTGGCTTCACAATTTTATCAAAAAGATCATATTGTGATTTCACTGACAAGTTGTGTAACCTCCCTTTTTTCAATACTTCATACATTGCTTTATTTGCTTTTCTAACTAAAATCTTCTTAGCACTCATAAAGCTACCTGTTCTTGAAAAATTCAACCCAAGATATGTCAATTCATTGACTATCTCCAATGCATTTCCGTCATATATAAAGCTAATATTTTTGGGTAATCTACCACCAGAAAAAAATATAATCTTAGTTTTACTTGTGTTAACTTTTAATTTCCAGGTACTGCAATATTCAAAGAATATATCTAATTGCAACTGTAGATCGGATGCATTATCCGAAAATAACACTGTATCATCTGCGTACAATAACACAAACAGTTTTAAGTAGATATCAAACTCATTCTCTATTTCATCAGTAATACAATTTAAACCACATACATTTTTTTCTTCAATAAACTGTTGAAGATGGTTCAAATACAATGAAAATAAAAAAGGAGACATATTTTCACCCCGTCTTACACCGATATTGCATGAACAGTATTCTGACATTTCACCATTATACATAATACGAGATTTAATACCAGTGTACATATTAAAAATTACATTATACATTTTACCGTTAATATCATTCACAAGTAATTTATGCCAAAGACCCTTTCTCCAAACAGTATCAAAGGCTTTAGCAAAATCTACAAATGCACAGAATAGTTTCTTTTTCTTATTTTTCATGATACTAATAAGCATGTAGATAACAAATAAATTATCTGTAGTAGAATAACCTTCTCTGAAACCTGCTTGATTCTGACATAGTAAACAAAAATCACCAGAAAATTTATTCAAACATGAATTCAAAATAGAAGTAAATAATTTCCCAAAGCAGCTTATAACTGTTATAGGTCTAAAATTGCTAGGATCATGTTTGTTACCTTTATTCTTAAATAAAGGTATTATATTTCCGGAAAGCCAATTATCAATGCATGATCTCGTGAGTTTTAGACGTAATTAAGGAACTTTATCGTATTGCTTTAAATTGTGTATTCACTCAAACTTTATTTTTAGTCGTTTAAAATTTTTATTTATTTTGTTTCTGTTTCAAATTTTATAAGAAATAACTTTCACACTCGAGTTTTTTAACATCAAATTCGGTATAATTTCATTCTTTTAATTGTGCATTTTCATTTATTTTCTATTTTTCTAACGAATACATTAGATATATTTATGTCATATATTGTAGACATGGAACACAATTTAGTTATAAATTCATATTTATCTTCAGGTTATTTGATGCAGCCATACACATATGATGTTAGTCTTGTGACCTTAAAATTAGCACTTGAGGTAAGCAAAGAGTTGTATTATTTTGTTTTATAATTTAGTTGATTATTTGCTTATTTTGCTTACTTTATAGTGCTGAGTGGCTGCATGTAGATATTTTAATGCTTTACCATGTTTACTGTTTTGCTTAGTTTATTACTATTTGAGTATATTATTTACATGGTAACAGAATATTTATTGCTATTCTGTTTATGAGATGCATAAACGAGGGGGGGTGGCAAGGGGGGTCCCAATAACAGCAAAACAGCAAATTGATTTGGCTTATAACAGATAACAAGGAATTAAAATGGACAAAAACAGATAACAGTAAATGAAATATTAAAATAAGTCAGGTCATTGAAAGATCCAGTATTTCTTATTACGGGTATAATCCTTTGTAATGAATTCCATTTTCTATGAACATGTTCTTAAAATTATGTATCTAGAATGTGTTTACTACTCAGTATATTTTTATACGCTCGTTTACGGGACGTAAATATGGAATACTGTTGTCCGTCTGTCGTCAACATGTCAAACATTAACTTCAACACTCTTTAACCAATTTGCATAAAACTTTGGAAAAATGTTTATATCTATTGACGTGAGCTCCCCTTCGTTTTTTTTTTTTTTTTTTATAAATTTCAGATTTAAAGTTTTTGAGTAATGGGATTTTATTTAATAAAAATGTTTTTTTTTTCAGTTTTCTGATAATATCTCAAAAATCCTTTCACAAATTTGCACGGAATTTTGGTGAATTGTTTATATCTATTGACATGAGCTCCCTTTCTATTTTTATAAATTTAAGATTTTACGTTATAGCTATTGTTGTAAGCGCCCTTTCTATTTTCATTAATTTCAGATTTTATGTTATTGAGTTGAGGGGTTCTATTCATTAAAAAAGGTGTTTTTTTCCCAGTTTTCGGACAATAACTCAAAAATCTTTTCAGCAGTTCTCATGAAACTTTGGTGTATTGTTTATATATATTGATATATATAGTAGGGGAACAATTGCTTGAAGACAAAATAAATCTTTGTTTGTAATGAGCTATGTGCAGCTTCGGAACCCAGTACATGGTTGGAACTTTCATTGTACAAAGTGTTTGGTTCTGCTTGAAAAGAATCACAGAGCTGAGTCAATGTACCATATTATATAAAAGGTTAACTGTTTGTAAAGACCTAGTCCTTAATTGAGATTCTTGTCAGATATTCCTGCCCAAATGTTTTCCTTTTTGTCACATTAAGAATTGTTCTGATTTAATATGTTGGTACGGGAAACAAGGAACATTATCCTCATACAAAAAAATAAGATAATTCTAAATACATGTTCCAAAAAATGGATTTTTTTACAAAGGATAATCTTAAGATATACTGGAATTGTCCTGGACCTCACTTCTGTGATGGGTATATGTTAATGGAATCCTTATCCGAATACGGGACCAACTTATTAGTAGTGGTAGACCCCAATGTCAAATGATCTTCAATTTCTACCGAAAATTTGCTGAAAAAATGCTAACATTCCAATTTTCAATAACAGTTAACAGCAAATACATTATCACAATAACAGATAACAAAAAAACTAAAAGCCCAATAACAGCTAACAAAGAATAAGACAATAACAGCTAACAAAGAATAAGACAATAACAGCTAACAGCAAATATATTTTCAGAATAACAGATAACAAAGAATTAAATTGCCCCATAACAGCATAACAGTTAAACCCCTTGCCCCCCTCATAAACTAATATATGTAAGACTCAAGTTTAAGTTGAGTCTTTGAGACAGAAATATAGATGTAAAAGAGAATATTACTTTACTTAGAATGTTAAACAGAGCAATGTACTTGTTCATAAACATGTCAGAGTTATCTTTCTTTGCCCCAGTATTTATAGTATTTTATAATTATGTTTTGTAGGGTCTTGTCGTTCTAAGACCTTTGATAAAGAATCCTTATATTTACAACTGAGTTTATGATGATGCCCATTTCCACCCGGTTTCACAAAGTAAAAAATATAATTTGCCATTATCTTTATTCCAAATAATTATGACGTCTGGTAAGGCTATTTTAATTTTTTTCTGGGACGCCTTCCTTGTCCGACGTAATAATTATTTGGACTACATTATCTTCACTGAATGCACAAAAGTCAGGAAATAACAGGAGACCCAACTTTTGAGACACCAGTTGTAAAGTCTAGAAATGCAATAAAATAAGTGGACAATGCTTCTCGAAACATTTGTTTACCCAATTTAAGTAAATACACGATACATGACAATAATCATAAACTTGTAATTTGATATTTTTTTCTTGACTAATTTCCCGTCGCCTAACTAGACCATGCTTAAACTTTTAACATAACATGCGCATATTCAATTTGTAAGAAAGCTATACTTCTGTAATCCTAATTTGAATTCGTTTTTAGTAATCAAATATGCAGTTGCAAAATTGTTATGCTCATTTAATTTTACTTTCACTAATGTAAACTAATCTCAAACGTTACAATTATAAATGTATTAAAGGTATGACTCAATGTGTTGCACTGAGAGAGAAAAAAGGCAACAGTAGTTTACCGCTGTTTGAAATTCATAAATCGATTGAGAAAAAACTAATCCGGGTTACAAACTAAAACTGAGGGAAACCATCAAATATGAGAAAAGAATCAACAATGACACAACGGAAACACTAATTAAAAATGCAACACACAGAGACTCGAACTATGATATAACAATGGCCCTTTTCCTGTCTTGGTACAGGACATTTTAAGAAAAAATGGTGGGTTGAACCTGGTGATGTGGCTTGCCAAAACTCCCGCTTTGATGGCAAGGTTAAATACAACATTAAAATGTCAACATTACATGACAGGACTTAACAGGACAGAGAAACATACAAATAAACAACACAACAGAACATTACGACAAGCTAATAGTTATTAACGATACCAGGCTACGTGCATTTTTTTTACATAAATTTAAGGCCGTTAGTTTTCTCGTTTGAATTGTTTTACATTGTCTTATGGGGGCCTTTTATAGCTGACTATGCGGTATGGGCTTTGCTCATTGTTGAAGGCCGTACGGTGACCTATAATAGTTGTTAATGTCTGTGTCATTTTGGTCTTTTGTGGATAGTTGTCTCATTGGCAATCATATCACATTTTCTTTTTTATATATTATAATTTAATACGTCAGACGCGTGTTCCGTCTACAGTCAGACTCTTCAGTGACGCTTATGTCAACATAGCAAAGAAAGCCAAACAAATATGGAAGCATTGATGACCAAAAAATTCCAAAAAGTAGGGTCAAATACGGACAAGGTTATCTGCCTGGGATAAGAAAATCCTTAATATTTAAAATAATTCATACTTTAGCTAACAGTAAATTTATAAAAATGACTATATAATAATATGTGAACACCAAAGTAGACTAATTACAGAATAAAAGGAATACGTTAAACAACCTAAATCAATACATAAAAACAGCACAGCCGGACAATGTATTAAATGTTAGCCGAAGAGATCGACGCACAAAAGTGACGTCACATTTAAATTTCTAAAGATTTCCCCAAAATAGGAGAAAGTTCAAGATTAGGTTTGTTATACTGATATTACAATTCCTATTAATATAAAATTGTGGTAGCAATTATATAATTAATTGTATTATCTAGCTATGTCGGTATTTCTTCTAAATCAAACTGCAAAACAAATACATTGTGTTAATTTAGTTCACTCAAACTAAAATCTTATAAATGAACTGGGTGATTTATTATCTTTACTCTAACACACGAATAGAAAGGAAAATAATAAGATTTACAACTACAAACTCTAAGACAGTTGACAATATCCGACGAGAATAACAAATATAACATCAACACAAAATACATGAATTTTGGATAGGAAAATACCGTGGCACGTCTTAAAGCAATGCAAATTAACAGCTGCAAAACAGTCACAATCGGGAATTAGTCACGTTCGGTACTTAAAAGATCAGACGACGTAATGACAAACCATAATTTAAGACGTGGTAAAAATGTCCTTAGTTAGTTTAAACAAAAACACATCGCATGGATCAACCAATTCGTGATCGTGTCCATAAAATTTACGGAGTATCATTTTTATCTCCCCTCCTGTCAAACAGAGCCAATAAAGATTTGTTTGAGCATCTATATTTAATTGGGTTATGCGTAAAGTTAAGTAAGTCAGAGTATGTGGTATTCTCACTGATTGTGTTCGTCCTTGTAGGATGAGTCAGAAAAATCTTTTGTCACATTATGTAATAAATCTCTATAACATCAATATCTAAGGTTCCAATTTCATAAGATAAAATGCGCATTTTGATATTGATATAAACATAAAGACATGTGGTATAGGAACGGACAGGAAAAAAGATGCATTCAAAATGATCGTTTTGTAAGCCTGGTAAAATGTATAAAGTAAAATAACAAAAATACCACTTTCCAAGGAAAATTAAAAACGGAAAGTCCCTTATCAATTGTAAAAAAGATCAAAAACATCAAACGAAGGGAAAACAACTGTTCATGGCTAGCGTTTGTTTGATATATTAAAACGACTAAGCGACTATAGCTTTGATTCCAATTTGTCTGCATGACTGTTTTTCACTCATTTAATAAAATTGAGAATGAAAATGGGGAACGTGTCAAAGCGACAACAATCCGACCAAAGAACAGACAACAGCCGAAGGCCCCCAATGGGGCTTCAATATAGCGAGAAACTCCAGCACCTGGAGGCGTCCTTCAGCTGGCCCCTAAACAAATATGCATACTAGTTCAGTGATAATGGACGTCATACTAAACTCCGAATTATACACAAGAAACTAAAATTAAAAATCATACAAGACTAACAAAGGCCAGCGGCCCCTGACTTGGGACAGGCACGAAATTGCGGTGGGGTAAACATGTTGTTTTGAGATCTCAACCCTCCCCCTATACATCTAGCCAATGCAGTAGAACAAACGCACAACAATACGCACAGTAAAACTCAGTTTAAGAGAAGTCCAAATCCGATGTCAGAATATGAAACCAAAGAAAATAAACAAAATGACAATAATACATAAATAACAACAGACTACTAGCAGTTACTGACATACCAGCTCCAGACTTCAATTAAACTGATTGAAAGATTATGTCTTCATCATATGAATATCAGGCACAATTTCTCCTGTCAAGGGGTTATTATTATATCATCATGACATATATGAGAAGAACATAACCCATGTCATGCCAACAACTGGTTTTAGAATAAATGTGTTTAATTCCGATGCAAAGACCCTCTAACTGTATCGATATTAAAGCCAAAATATGCAATTTTTAATGACCTGACAGTATCGTAACTTTATCCCTTCTTGATAAGTCTGTTTAAATGTTTGTTAGCTTTTGAGGTGAATATTGACATTTATGTGCTTTGTAAAGAATATTACCATAAAAGATTGGATGTGAAATACCTGAACGTATAATATTTCTGCATGTTGAGTTATATTTACGAATTATTTCCTTGTACCTATGATAAAATTAAGTAAATGTTTTGACTAGTTTGTGATATCGAAAACCCTGGAATAATAATTTTTCAGTAATACATAAATTTCTCTGGCTAAAATCTAACACGTTGTTACATACACGAGCGAATCGCACAAGTTGAGAAATATAAACACCATAATATGGTGACAAGGGAACGTCACCATCTAAAAATGGATAGTTAACGATATGAAATGAAAAATCATCTCTTTTATCATATTTTTTTTGTATTAAGCTTCCTGTTAATGATATAGATATCAATTTCAAGGAAAGGGCAGTGGTCATTGGTAGTATTCGCTTTATTTAAAGTAAGTTCAACAGGATAAAATTCTTTAGTATACATACTGAAGTCGTCATTATTGAGAGCCAATATATCATCCAAATATCTAAAAGTATTGTTAAATTTTTGTATCAAATGCTGTTTCGATGGGTCTTTGCTGATTTTAGTCTTAAATTGTAACTCATAACAATACAATTCAGGTCCACAATAAGTGGTGCACAGTTAGTCCCCATGGAATTCCAAGAACTTGACGATATACGGAATCTCCAAAGTAACTCATAACAATACAAAAACAGGTCCGCAATAAGTGGCGCACAGTGAGTACCAATTGGAATTCCAATAACTTGACGATATCCGGAATCTCCAAAGAACAAATATTTAGGATTTTTTTTAGCACATATTATGTGACATTGAACGCATTTATGTTTTATGAATCTGTGTTGTTCTTTTTTGAAACTTGAATTTGCTTCGTCTGAAAATAAAACTTAAATATGATATAATTGCCAATGTTTCCTGCACAAACCAAAAAACGTAGAAGTTATCAGCTTTAGGTCACAGTACGGTCTACAACAATAAGTGAAACCAACACCACACAGCAAACTATAAAAGACAGCGACATGATAAATGTGTAATAATACAAAGGAGAAAACTAACGGCCTTATTCGTGTGAAAAACGATAAACAACAACCGAAAACGGGATCGTGGCTCTGTTAAACTTTTGGTATACTAATATATAAGTTCGTGCATGTTAAAATGTAATGATACGGACTTTGATGAAATATCTGTGGTCCTACCTAACTCACGACGACGTCAAATGGTTATGAGGAACCGCGACTGAAATTGACAAACTATAAGCTTGACGGTCCAAATGATAAATTCGTTTGAACAAACAATCCATATGTATCGCAATTGAACATGGACATGTTTGCGCAGTCCCAGATCTGTAGATGCCAGATGAGTGAGCTACCATTAGGTTTTTAGGGGAGGATGCTAGAATGCAATTTGAAAAAAGGAATGACAGGAGTTTTGAATACAAATACAAAAACAGGATGAGCCCTTAGTTTAAAAAAAGAAGGCAGGATGACAATTTATGTAAAACAAAGTAAGGATAAACTATATTATAAAAAAGAGGCAGGACCGATAAGGATGAAAAATAAAAAGGCAGGACAGAGATTATAACTAAAATAAATGCAAGATTTGTTTTTTATCCGAGCTCTCCCCTAAAAATTAAATTGTAGCTCCCTTACACATTGACTGAATGTGGATTTGTATCATGTGTATCACATCAGGAGATGCTTACCCAACCACCCATTCGATCTAGCTACTATTAGAGTTCACGCGATTACCTCCCGTTATATCTTTACGTAATTTACGAAATGGTTACATATTCTTACGTAATCATAAAATTTAGAATGGAAATGGGGAATGTGCCAAAGAGACAACAACCCGACCATAGAAAAAAACAACAGCAGAAGGTCACCAACAGGTCTTCAATGTAGCGAGAAATTCCCGCACCCGAAGGCGTCCTTCAACTGGCCCCTAAACAAATATATACTAGTTCAGTGATAATGAACGCCATACTAATTTCCAAAATTGTACACAAGAAACTAAAATTAAAATAATACTAGACTAACAAAGGCCAGAGGCTCCTGACTTGGGACAGGCGCAAAAATGCGGCGGGGTTAAACATGTTTGTGAGATCTCAACCCTCCCCCTATACCTCTAGTCAATGTAGAAAAGTAAACGCATAACAATTCGTAATCATGGTTGTTTATGAAAACTGTAGTTACTGGTGTAGAACTGTTTATGCATGGTATTGGTATTTTCCAATGAGATGTTTTAGAAAATGTACGAGACGTCCTTTGACATAACCCTGGTTCATCAACTGTCTGGTCAGACACTGGAATAAAAACTGTTTGATTGCATGTAACTGAACACACATATTTGCAAACGTGTCATCCATTGTCATGTACACTGCATTAAAAACTGATTATTTTTTTTTAATTTATTCACATTGTGTTTGTGAAACCAGCAACAGATACAAATGGTTTACTGTTTTTCTTAAACTACAAACTTTTTGTAACCAATGTCCTTATTAGTAATTATACCATGATTGTACTTTTTATCGCGTTTAAATGTTTTTAATCTTTCCACACCAGTGTGCATTCATGTACATATAAACGTTTACCGTAAGTCATAAATCTTTTATAGTCGTTAGCATAAATCTCTATTACATATACGCTATTTTTATACCAGGAAGCGTTGTTCACCAAAACCATGAAAACATATGTATGTAAATAATATTTTGTCTGGACAACTAAATGAATATGCGTCAGTTCTAAAAACTCTCTAAAGTCACAAATACTAACCATCTGCGAGATAATCTATAACGGTGAGTAACATAGAAGACATACAATTATAACACTCTTTCAGTTTCATATCCTTCCGAAGCTCTTTTACATGATCTACTTTCACCAGGAACGTATTCTCATTTAAATAAGTACCTTGTGAATAAATATTATCCTTCAGATAACTGTTTTTTTTTTGTAATTTTCTGCCTGACATAATTTGTAGTTTTTATTTCTTTTCAGAAATATCAATAGAAAAGACTTGAAATAGTGAGAACACATTCCCTTTTTTCCACCAGGCTGAGCAATATAGTTGGTTAGATTTTAAAATATTGCAACATGCGAGTGGACTGTCATCAAAGTGTTGTTTTAATTACGTTGTGAAGTAGTAAAAACTTCTCATTTTTCTGAATACAGAATTATTTTTAAGTTATCTTTGCTGAAATATGTATTTTCTTAGGACTTTTAATTTGATGACATTGCTCTCCGTATTAGGCACGATGCTTATGTTGCCAATGTTACAATGCTCTCCGCCAGCCTGTGACTATGATGTTATGACGTTTAACAAACCACCATCATATGATTTAGATTCAAAGCACGTGATTACGGTAGATAGGTATGTGTATGTATACAACAAAGACAAAGATACAAGATGCAATCTTAACATCAACACAATTTTAAACAAGTTTACCTTTCCTGAAGAATTGTTTGTTATTGGTGTGTTTAGCTTTCATTGCGACGGAAATGTTAGAATATCATTCGATATTCAAATACAGCCGTTTTTGTCAACTTTTGTGATTAGCGATGTAGAGTTTGCTTCGTGTATTCTTAGTGTTACTGATCTAGATACGTTGCTTTTAAAGTCAAAAGCACGAGTTCTGGTAATGAATCGAGTGCAGCTCGTAACCGATGCCCACCCTAATTGTTGTGAAGGTTTCAATAAACTTACATCTTTATCAATGATTGCTCTGGTTGAGGATGAAATGAACCTCATAAAGAAAATATTTAAATCATCAGATTCATTGAAAGAATTTTTTATTTTGGGATGTAAAGGAATCGTGAAACAATCAATCATACGAAAAAGATTTCCCAAACTACAATTATTACATTTATCACACTGTGCTGTCGATGGAACTTTAACATTTCCATGGACTTCAAGTATAGCCCATCTTCCTGAGAACCTTGCAGTGTCAGAATATTTTATAGAGGCGGATTCGATTCATCATCGTTTAAACATTGCAAAGACTATGTTTCGTAGAGCATTGACATTAGTAAACAATGGAATTACAATCCCTGAACAAATTCAAGTGAGCGGTAACTTACATTTCATTGAAATTTCGGATAATCTGATCCACAAACTTTCATATCAGATGTTCATAAAGACGCATGGAATGCAGTGTTTAGTGTTAAAACGAAATCATATAATAGAAGTAGAGGAGTTGAGTTTTGCAGGTCAAACTGAGCTATTGTATTTAGATATGAGTTACAATAAAATTAGAACACTACCTCCTCACATTTTTGATGATCTGCACGACCTAATTGATTTAGATCTAAGTCATAACAAATTACACAGACTCCCAAATGAAATATTTATTCGTCTTAACTGCTTAGAAAGACTAAAGATGGATAATAACTCTATTATAACATTAAACAACAATATTCTTCCAATACACAGTGTAAAACTGAAATTTGTTAGTTTCAATAATAACCCACTTAAAGATTTTCCAGTTTCGATACTGTATATCAGGAGTTTGGAAAAGGCAGAAATACGATACACTAATATGTCGTTTAGTAATTTGGACACAACTCTGAGACGTGTTGATCGTTTATTGCTGATAAGAAGTATTATTCGATCGTCCAGTCCTCTTTTTACTAACATTTATGAAACTACATATAAGTGGAGAAATTTAGATCTAACAGGCAGTAATATTTCTGGATTGTTCATTCCCGATGGTCTTGATCCGACTTATAAAGAGATATTTTTGATTGTCTTCAAACATTTCAAATTCATTCTTCATGAAAATAAGTTTATATGCAATTCTGATATCCTTCCCTTCAATCATTTAATGAAAGGATTTAAAGACCTTTCGTACTGGAGTGGGAAAGAATATTTCTATACAGATTGGACATGTAGTTACCCGGAAGAGTTGAATGGAAAGACAGTCTTGACAATTGAAGCAGAAGATGTTTATAGCAATATTAATAGTAACTGTCCGTCTGATTGTAAATGTTTCAGATATTCACAAAGCAAAGTAACAATTATCGATTGTCGTAATAGAGGTCTTTCTCATTTTCCTAAAAGTGTTCCCTCAGGTATGGTTGACATTTGGTTGGATTTAAATAATATAACGATATTAAGTTTTCAAACATATTTCTTTCATGTGAGACAGCTTTGTATGTCTAACAATATTTTGTCTAAAATTGATTCTGATATTTTTAGCAAAATGCCTAATTTAAAAATTTTAAAGCTAGATAGAAATTTAATTTTTTATTTACCTGAAAGTTTGCAATCACTCACATTGGACCAATTAACATTAGACCACAACCCACTTAAATGCGACTGTAAAACGCTTTGGTTGAAGAAATGGATTATGAACAGTACTTCGTCGATTCAAAATATAACCGAAGTCACATGTCAAAATGAAGATGGTAAAATTAATCAGTTTATAGCTGTTCTTGATGACGAGTTTTCCTGTTTGCAATGGTCATCGTATATAAATATAGCTATCTTCAGCACAGTTATAGCGTCAGTACTCTTTGCAATATTTATTTGTATATAAATGCAGATTTGTAGATTTGCATTTTTTTTTTATTCATAATTAAATCGAATAAATAAAAAAGTATGTTTTCATGTATTTGCGTCCAGAAGTAAAATCACAAAAAAAAACTCCGAGGAAAATTCAAAAAGGAAAGTCATTAATCAAATGGCAAAATCAAAAGCCCAAACACATTAAACGAATGAATAACAACTGTCATATTTCTGATTTAGTACTGGCATTTTTGTATGCAGAAAATGGTGAATTGACCCTTGCTTTATAGGTAGATAAACCTCTTACTTGTATGACAGTCAAATTTAATTCCATTATATTGACAACGATACGTGCACAAAACAAACAGACATAATAGGTAACAATATAGTAACAATATAAAAAATAGGGGTACAAAACGAATGCACGACAAACACATAAAATATCATAGAGGCAAAGTAGTCAAAAGAGAGGAGAAACATAGCAAAGGGACACTCAAACTGAGTCAAAAAAGATATTCGACAGTGCCCTGGCCAATAAAAAAAGACCCTGAAAAAAAAACAACAGTAAATTCAACACAACATAAAAAAGACTGATGAACACGAACACAAAAAAAAAGGAAAAATATCCAAGCGTGATCTCCGGAGCCCCATCTTTTGAGACACCAGATGTATAGCAAAGCTATGTAATAAACACGCCTGACCTAATGCCTATCGAATTTTTTGTTTTACCCAATTCCAATAATTACGCGATCCATATATAATACTAATTATAAACATGTAATTCGATAATTGTTTCTTGACTAATTTTCCGTCAACTAACTAGATCATGCTTATACTTTTAACATAACATATGAATATTGTTAGAAAGCTAAAATTCTGTGATCAAAATTTGATTCCTTTTTTAAGTATTCAAATATGCCGTTGCAAAATAGTAATGGTCATCCGATTTTACTTTCACAAACTTAAAATATCTCAAATGTTACAATTATAAATGTATTGTAGGTATACTGTGAAAGTACTTTTATTCGTGGGGTACCAATTTTCGTGGTTTTCGTGGATGACTTTATCCACGAATTTAAGTGTCCAACGAAATAAAACAACCATTGTCCAAATCAAGACATGGACAGATCCCCATCGGTAGGTTTGACTACTGATCAATATGATCTAGAGAATATATTGAATAACGCCAAATCTGAGAATACTTTATAGTAGCAGTCACAACCACATGCAGGAAATATACCCATTTAATCTTTAATAACCTAAACTGTACAACTTTTGATCTTTAAATTCTCATAAAAAATATTTTTGATCGATGAAAGCAGAGACATATAATACATATAATATTGTATTATATTTTTCTGATGAAAGTCAGATTTCCGGACTTGATATGCTAGTATGATAAAGTGTTCATTTTATATCCTCCTAGTTCTCGTACATATGGGAAATAATAATTTCATGCTGGGCTTGATTTTGATAAGAATTATTTGACAATTCAAGATACGTTTAAAGCATTTGTTTATGTTACTGTTTTCTTTAGGTGACATGTTTATGGCCTAATTAACACCTTTGGTGATCTTTAATCTGTTGATCACTTTATCATGGGTTAATTAGTGTTATCACTTCGATTTACACGAGTCAATGTTTACTTTGCAATTTCCTTCAATCCAGACTGTTTGTAACCTTCGTTTCTAAAGGCTTTAATTTTTCAATTTTTTTTTTTAGAACACTGAAATCCACGAATTTAAAATCCCACGAACATGTAAATATTGCTCAAACCACGAAAATTGATACCCACGAATAAAAGTACTTTCACAGTAACCAAATGTGTTGCACCAGGCAAAACAGAGTCAGTAAGGGGTTGTTTGAGCATCTATTAAAAAAGTCTTATACGGTAGATAACATTCGTGAAAAAGGAAGAATATAATCGACATTAGGAACACATCCGTTATCATCTGTGAAACGGTTTTATTTTATAACGGTCTACCAACTTCACCATTTGGAACTCTTTTTTAATAGCTGTCTTGTGAGCAGCAATACCCTATCAAAGAAATAAGGAAATACAAGCCCGGGAATATCGTATCAATTGGGAGATATATACTCCGTATGCAGGCGCTGCTGGAATGTTGCTACATAGAAATGGAGAGATGTGGTGAAGTAACGAACATAACAAAAAATGCATTCAAAAGGGTCGTTTTGAAAGCCTAGTATAAAGGAAAATAAAAAAAAAAAACGGAGAGTCCCTTATCAAATGTGAAAAGTCCAAACAGATCAAACGAAGGGAAAACTACTGCCATTGGTTAGCTTTTGTTAGATATAATATAACGACTAATTGACAATAATTTTAATTCCGATTTGTCTGTGTTTCACTCATTTAAGGTGGTACCCAACACCTTCACTTAGATTAATATTGCTCGTTTAATTTTCATAAAAGTTTGACAAAGTATTTACTTTGACCCTTTAACAAAAATATAAAAATTTCAAAAAATTTGAACCAACCAATTGATCAGAAAAAATACACTGATTATATAGCAATTTGACAAACACCAATTTTGATCATTGAGAAGCTTAATATCCCTCTTACAACATAACGTAATTAAAATGTTTAACTAACTTTACATAGTTATCTCCCTGTAGTTTTAGGTACCACCTTAAGTACATGTAAGTAGAAAATTAACTAGCAAATGTTGTGTGACTTTCAACACATTTTTTTTTATGATGCTATGTTCTCTTTGGGAATTTATAAGGCTGAACCATAAAAACGCCCTAGTCGTGAACTATTTTGTTATTCAGAATATATTTGGCCATGGGTCTTTTTCTTTTCAACTTTTACCAATAGCCAATAATCATATAGTAATAAAGTGGGTGTTGTTCGATAAATAATCAAACTAGCCATCTAGGATTAACATGATTCAATTTTATTGTAAAAGAACGAAGAAAAATGACACTAAATAGTGTCTTGTTTTCAAACCATATCCTTCGTTTATCTTACAGATTATTTTTACAGACGAATGGCTGACGATAACCACAGTCAAAGTCATCCCATTGATATGAGGAAATTTGCCATATTTGTACACAAATGTAAGTTTTATGTCTCGGATAAAGCACTGGTTCATTAGGAGCCCAGTTTGTAAAATTCATTCTGCCATATCCCGATGAAAGAATCCATTTATATTCATATCTGACATTTTTACCTCCGATCCATACATCCTTACCTAAAATCAAAATACAATAACATAACATTATTGTTTTGAAATGTACAGAAACAAATTGTGAACTTGAAACAAAATTAGTTCTATCAAAATTATCTTTGAGCAATATTTATACACTAACGATTTTCCAGAAATGCTTGTACCACAAGTTTTATTGCGATCTGTTGAATTATCAATTTTCACACCAACATGGTCAACGGGAAAAAAATCCAATTCAATTAAGTCGATCTTTTGGATAATGTTGACATAAAATCACACGTAAAGTAGACTGCGGTTAAAAATTTTATTGATCTTTTACATACTGTGAAAAAGGCTTTAAATAAACGCATGAATCGTTCAGGAAGAGTTCTGTCATATGAAACATGAATTGAGTCGTATTCATTTTCAAATTAGTATTAATTTTAAAAATATATACTTATCATAACATGCATAATGTATAATGATTTACCTACCTATATCGGTTCGTATTTTACGAGACAACCAGTCAGATTCAGCTTTAGAATATACTGGTGATAGTTCGGCCTTCTGTTGTCTACAATACGTCTGAAATATCAAGAGATGGTAAATTAATTTGTCAATGTATTCAAATTGTATGAAAAATGAATTATACAATATATCGTTGTGTTCAAATTATTTTTAAAATGAGTCATTGTTTTCTATGTCATTTGGTCTTTTTGAATAGTTGTCTCATTGGCAGTATGATATCTCTGTTTATATAAACAATTTAACGTTGTATTCAAGTTATTTTTAGGCTAGGGAAAACAATCAATCAATGTATTCATTTACATAAGAAAATGCCTGTACCAAGTCAGAAATATGACAGCTGTTATCCATTTGTTTGATGTGTTTGAGCTTTTGATTTTGACATTTGATTAGGGACTTTCCGTTTTGAATTTTCCTCGGAGTTCATCATTTTTGTGATTTTACTTTTTTCATATTATATTAAAGCACAGTAAAACAATATCGATGTATTCAACTTATATTACGTCATATTAAAACAATCTTTCATTGCATAAAAATTATTTTAAGAATCCTAGACAACTTTGTATGAATCCATCTTGGAAAATTACGAAATCCCACCGTCATAATAAAAAAAAAAACAATCTAAAAAATAATTGTACACTAAGAAAATTGTATTTGAATCAGATTTTCAGGATTAGTTAGCTACATAATAACTATGTAAAAAAAAAGCTATCTGATTTCTTTTATTACTTAGAGTTCCAGTACTCTTGCAACAATTAAAACACATTGTAGACTGAAATGAGAACTTACCAGTTAACCCTGTTTATATCACATCCGAAGAGAAAAAAATAGTTATATATGATAATATTTTGTTTTTGTTTATCCAAAAAGAACTGTCAAAAACAAGAACGAAAGGTATATTGAAATCTATCTGTATATACAGATAAATCATGAAAATATGAATGATGAATTTTCAATAGTTTAAAATAATGGCGAGAGATACTTACTTTACTTTCAAAGATAAGTAAACGAAATGAAACTTACAACGATATGTCGAAAAACGAAATGCTACGAAAATGCAAACTAGCATATTACAACACATTGAATATAAAACGTCATAAAAATGCATGACCTTGTACATCGGCAAAATATAAAAGGCATGCATGCACAGAACAAGCAGTGATTAAACATTTACAATAATGAGATGCATAACATTTCTCTTTACATTTCGTTGTGTATTTTCTGTGCAATGCTTACTATATGCATATAAATCCCCCTTTTGTATCAACCATAGTCTTTATAATCATTTTCAGAGTTACAGGAATGAAACAACGTATTTATATTAGCTTGTGTAACGTTTGTAATATATGCAATTTCTTTAAAGGATAGTAAAAACCTTAGCTTCATCTCGTCGAACAAAGAGAACTGACAGTGTTCTTCAGTATTAAATCATCGTATTAAAATGGTATCATCATACATAAAAACTGTTTGATATTGTCAGAATATTTGGTCACATAAAACACACATTCACATTCACATAACAAAAACTGGACAACTTTTACTAGATACTTTGGGAAGTACTACTCTATGTCACAATTTAACTGTTGACAAGTTACCTGAGCGTTATCCCATGAGGCATGTCTTTTACTGAAACAATAACATGCATTGAAGTCATCATTCCGTATCCAACCATTTACACATTGTAGATTGTCTGGTTTTGTTATTCCTGAAACCGTAATCAAATCATATAATGCTTTTATTGATACATTATTTATTTGGATGTTGATTCTATTATCATACGTGATAACGATTAACCAAGGTCTAATTTAAAATTTGGAATTTACTGTCTATGAATAAGTTTTGATTGCAAAGTTTTTTTTTTACATATTATGTATATGTATGTAGCTCATTAATCTGAAGTCGATAAACGACAAACAGTTTTAAAATTAAAATGAGATGTATTCTGTAAGTAAAAGCTGTACATGTGGGACGGAACAATCACAAGAGATACGATAAATGTTGTCCTAATATCCTCTTTAAAGTTCTCCATTTATGTATAGTCGTAACGTCTGGAAACTTTTATTGTATTCTAATAATTCAATTAAGGAAGTCTCAAGATTGTAATAATAATTATAAAGAATGAAATAGTCAGTTGTCGACAAATCTTTTATTCTTTATCAAACATATTGTAGTCGTTTTTTTCCTCTAACATACTAACAGTTGTTGTGTTTTCCTAGGTTTTAGTTTGTAACCCGGATTTTTTTCTCTCTCAATCGATTAATGACTTTTGAAAAGCGGTATACTACTGATGCCCTTATTCAAAGCATTCTTATTACAAGTATAAAGGGTTTTTTTTTTGATAAATGTCCATAAAATGAAAACAGAACGTTAATTAAGTTAATGCATCCGAAGCGCTTTTCTGGATTAACCTTCAACTCTTTTAACTGTTTTTATTGTTTTTTGTTAAGCGATATACAAATATTTTTTAAATAATAATAATAGTATTTACTAGTAACGCTCAAAGAGAGTTGAAACCATAGTTTCCTTATTATTTAAAGTTTCTTAAACGGACAATTTTTGAAAGGTTTGTTTTAAATAATGTCAGTACCGAATGTTATTGTACATGCTCAGTTGCCAACTGTATTGGGTATGAGCGTCCCAGATAAATGTAAATCAAGAACAACAAAACATATAGAAATTGTTATTTTAACGTTTTGATTCTTACCAGGGCAACATTCTTGTTCATTACATAATGTTTGTTTAGTTCTTTGGCCCGTACATGGCTTTCCACCATTTTGTGGATATGGGTTGGAACATTTCCTAAACCTGTTCTGTGTGCCTTTACCACATGTGACACTGCAAGGTCCATCTACAATCCAGTCACTCCATTGTCCATCAACTACAATGTAGGAATTTAATTATGCAGTTTCATTTTTAGATTTAAAACGATACGAGGATATAATTTTGTTTATTTCAACTGTATCTCGTTATAAGACTCATCAGTGACACTCAATTCGAAATAGTTGTAAAGCCAAACAAGTACAAAGTGGAAAAGCATTGAGGACCTAAAATTCCAAAAAGTTGTGCCAAACACGGTTAAGGTAATTTTCATTAGTATTTTGAAAAATTCAGAACATTTGTAAACAGTAAATTTATTAAAACTGTTAATATTTTTAATTCACTTTGTTTTTGTTAGGCAGTTTTCAATTAATGTACCACTACAACAGGAAAATTTTCCAAAACGTCGACGCAGAGTAAATGTCAAGAAACAGGTAAGCTAAAAGGTTTGAACTAATAGTCTTTTAACATAACTAGTTTTTATCGTATATCTGTCTTACCTTTGCAGTGTCCAATACTACAAGGTCTTGTCATAATTTCTGTTTCATTGCCTACACAAAGCGTTTCACTAAGGCACGTTCTTGACCTATCTCCATTTTGTGTACCATGACCACAGGTAACGGAACAAGGTTGCCACTTCCAGTCGCCATAACTACTCCACACATTATTTCCTGTTTAAAACAGAATAAAACATAATTTTACAATAGACGTTACAATAAACATACATCAAAACATACACCGTGTGGATAGATTAAAATAAAAAAAAATAATGTTATGTAGCACACTAGTTAACGTCCTAGTTCTATATATTATAATAACTTGCATAATCATTGTGTGTTATGGTGTTAATGATTAAAAAATACCTCTGACTGAATGTAGGCCTTCACAAAATGTTGGTTACAAAATGTGTGAAGAGTTTATGCATTATCTTCCTTCTTATAATATATTGATTTTTTAATACCTATGATGTACGACTTCAAAAAAACAGCCTGATAATAGGAACACAGTATATGAACGTTGTTGGTAGATAGATGATGGACAATAACCTATTATTTTGCCTAAAATGAACGATATTTTTTTTCTATTTTGTTCCATAATACATTAACCACGTGTTTTGCTGAGAAATAGCAAATGCACCTTGTTAATTTTGAGTCTGTTTGTTGTTTTCTTATCAACGATTGGCCTTAATCGATGACTTCACGGTACTACGAGAGAATATATGCGGTGAAAATTGTCAGTCCCCTGAATACATATTGCATATTAATTATCTTTTCAGACTTGGAATCATTTAATTAACAACGTTCAAGTCGGACAAGTACACGACATAATTTCACAGTTAATGAACATACAAATGTTAATATTTCATTTCTTTAAATATTTCACTTCTTTTAAGTCAATGACAACTCACCTGTTGATGGAATCAATGCATTGTGAAACTGCAAATATGGTGCTATAATAAGCATCAGAGACAGAGTCATAACAACTGTTATAACACATCCTGTAGCTAAACCAATTAAACACGACGTCCATTTTAAGGTATACAACACTCTGATAATACTCCAGCTATTACCGTTATAAGAAGTTGCTTGATCATTTTGACGATCTACATTTAATAATTTTCGGCGGTCCATTTTGTGAAGTGCATAACAAAAGTAATAAAATAAACATTGACATACATGTAGCCAGTAAGCTGATGCACTTATGAAATCCTTAACTCGTATCTTAAATTTCTTATTACTGTGTCAGAAACAGGCGGTACTTCAAGTACCTAGTTAACATTTTCAAGTGGGATTATATCTACAGTGAAATTATCAAGTAAATCACTGTACAGGTCACTGATTGTGCAAGCTAAGTGTTTGGAAATTTTGTTACATTTGTTTGTATCATCGAAATAGATCATCAACACGTCATAATGTATTTTGCTAATCCTTTTAAAAATAGTTTGTAGAATGAACGCAAAAAGAACAAAATAAAACCTTTTTGAGAGTACGCTCATAAGATTTGGCGATCTTATAAACATATGTGAACCCAACATAACAATATAAGCGTAGAGAAAGTAATGATGGACCGTCTCAATTATGGCATATTTCCTTTTTTAATTGTAGACATTTATTGTAATTGATGCATGCAATTTGTATTCAGAAGTCTGTACACAAGTATTATCTTTAGTTTTAAAACATAAAATGTATGTCTGTTTCAAGCCGATATACAGTTCCGTTCACTGACTAGTAAAGGTAAATAGAAGAGTGTGTTTAAAGAACAAGAGCCTGTGAAATTAAAGTCAGAAAAAAAATCTATAAAATGTATCCTGGGAGCAATAAACATACTGTATTAATCCCAGATATAAGACGTGAATAGTATGATATCAACAATGATATCATTTTCAACTCATATGAGAAAAGATCGGCGGCTTCAACACCCAAGCTGCAATCATGGTTTAAGAAAAAATAAGGTCAAGGTTCCCAAATTTGAACAACTAGTAAAGTGACTACGTCGGAAAAAGATTATTAAACCATTACAATAAAACAAAGTGTAGAAATGTGTCAACAAACCGAGAACCACAGTCGATATTTTCTAAGGGCGTTGATTCTTCCGTGTGATTTTAAAACAAAATGGACAGCACAACACAAACACCTCAACACCAGCATAACACAAACACTTTAACACCAGCATAACACAAACACTTCAACACCAGCACACGGCTTACAAAATAGCAGACTTACAAAACAACCAACAATTCAGACTACTTTGCACAAGCTGCACAATGCGGAAGAACCAATACAGTGTAATCAACACGATATATAACTCGCGTATACACATTTTTAAAAGTTAGACTACAAGTGGGTTACAAACATATTCTTATCTTATCTGTCATGTACGAAGTAGTCTTTAATGAACATGGCGGCTTTATTTATATCGTTAGTTCTGTTCTTACTTTATGCAAATGTTTTAACTGTCAGAATACAACCATCGATCCAATCACTCGTCAGTACAAAACATGAATTTGACACCATTAAGGGTATGTATATCGACTTTTACAAATGTATTTTCTTGAGTGAACATTACACTTATTCAATGTCTACAGAAACAAACCTAGAAAACGCACTTACACACACACTCAAAATAATATATCATGTGTTATGTCAAAACTACAATAAACGTTTGTTTTTTCATGTTCTAAATTTTTTTTGTATCCATTATCAAAATCGCTGCACAATTCTAAAGGTTGCAATCTGTAAATACAGCTGTTTCTCAAACCACACCTCTTTTGGAAAATATATAATAATAATATATATCTTGTTTTGATTACGTACTCAAAGAGGCCTAACTTGGGAATGTTACAAGTATAGACAAAAAGTCAAATCACAAAATTACTGAACCCCGAGGAAAATTCAAAACGAAAAGTCCCTAATCAAATGGTAAAATCAATTGATAAAACACATCAAACGAACGAACAACAATTGTCATATTCCTGACTTGGTACAGGCATTTTTAAATGTAGAAAATGATTGTTTGAACCTGGTTTTATAGCGCTAAACCTCTCACTTGTATGACAGTCGCAGCAGCAAATTACATTATATTTACAACGATGCGTGAACAAAACAGACATAATAGGTAAAATAGTCAGAGCAGGGGTACAGCAGTCATCACCGTGTCACAATCTCAATCATAACAACAATTTAACAACCACCATTGCTTTGCTCATTGTTGAAGGTCGTACGGTGACCTATAGTTGTTAATGTCTGTGTCATTTTGGTCTCTTGTGGACAATTGTCTCATTGGCAATCATACCACATCTTCTTTTTGATAGCATTGCTTACTTATTTTTGTATTTTAAATCAACCCATAAAGGATTGTAATATTTGAAGTCCTGTGAATAACTGGCTAGTTTCACATCAACTCCGGTGTAGAATCGCCTGTTTGACGTCAGAATGGCAGAAAAATATTGTTGCGGTGAAAATTGAATTATGAAGTAGGCATAAAGTGAAGGGAAGGGTAGTACATAGTTTAAGTACAAGTTTAAACTCTAACAAGTTTGGAGCAGATAAATTTTAAAAACATGCCGCCCAGTATGTTTTGACCGTTTAAAACAAAGTAGTGCATATATATCAATTTCTTTCTAGGATATATGTTTTTTTTTACAAAACTTCATAGTAAAATGGCACAGTTTCAGACTCAACATGAGTTCCTATTAGAATTGCAACCTGTAGACTTTTATTATTTGTTTTCTGTTTTTGCTAAATCGATGATACGATATGGATTGAATTAACAAAGTATGAAAGAAGTTTTTTCTATAGACCAATATACAGAATACAAATTTAAATATTCTATTCAGTATCAGTACTAACATAATTCCTTACCTTTATTCAAACTATATATATTGTAAGGATTGTTTCAATATTATCTCAGAATAAAAGTCTTCCCTCTTCATCGCGCATCAGTTGTTTAAAAATAAATATAAATGTTTGGTTACAAAACATTTTTTGCAGTCTATTTGCAAGTAATATACAAACATTTAGAACAAATATCATTAAACGTATGATATGTTATTTGATTGATAATGATTTTACTAAATAAAACACAACATTCAGAAATACGTTACCAATCAGTTACACTACTCCATTCATTAATTTACAGATTTAGGCTTTGATTATTTCTATGAATATTTTTAATCAACAATGCCTGCTTTTTTTTAAATTTTCAGACGAAATTGCATTCCTCCGAGAAAAGCTTGTAACAGAAACTGTGAAACCACAAGAGCAAATCTCATCACTAAGATTGGAAATGGATGCTATGAAAAACACTCTGAACGCAGAAATTATGTCTTTGCGAATGGAACTAGCAAGTAAAGGGAGTTGTTCTTGCCAAGAGAATATAAATTCGTCTGACGTTCATTCAAACAGAGCTGAAAGGTTGTTAGCTCCTAGTGGTAAGTCATTACACAGATTTGCAAGATAATGATTACAAGTTTAAGTCATTTGTGCGCCTCACATACATCTGAGGTGCAGAAGTTCTTGAATAATTATGTACTTGCATCTATCTTGTCAAGTCAAACTCTGATTATCAATCACATTCGGTTATACAGGTTAAGGTACTTATTGTTTTAAATTTGTTATTTGCAATTTACAAGGAATGTTGAAATCGGACAATATATTTCTACCAAAAATGAAGTTTTTATGTATAACAATTAGCATCCAATTATATTAGAAAGATGTTATCGAAAGCCATTTAGAAACACATGCAGCTTTTGTTTTATCAAACTATCAAATTCAACTGAACAAAACTTGTTTAAAAGAATTTTATGGTTCATTTGTAGAGAGCACATCACAACCGAGTACCACTGTACACGTTGCATTTTCTGCTGTTCTTACCCACATAATCAGTCTTGGAGAGTTACAAGAAATTAAGTATGATAAAGTTCTGCTGAATATTGGGAGCGGATATGATGTTAGACACGGCCATTTTACTTCTCCAGTCAATGGAGTGTACCTGTTGTCTTCAAGTACCTTTAAGCACCACCTTGCTGACGATTTGTACGTAGAGATGGTGAAAAATGGTGTTCAATTGGTAGCAAATGAAGCTTCCACAGCAGAATATAACGCGGGCTCTCATACCGTTATAATACAAATGAACAAGGGAGATATGGTTTGGGTTCGCCACTACTGGACAAAAACATCAATAGAAGTATATGGAACACCCACGACACCTTTTACATCGTTCGCAGGAGTTTTGTTGTTTGAAATATAAAATGTGTCATTCCAAATCTAAATATTTATATTATTTATTGTTTTATAGTTGTTATGCTTCCTTTTCAATCTCTTATTCTCAGTATATACCATGTACACATAGCTTATTTATGTTCCATATCCAGCTTTACCAGTATAATGTGTGCAATCTAACTTTATTTCAAATTTAGTGAAAAATGTACCGTTTTCATTTAGAAAGTGATAAGTACTATGGCTATAATCTAAAATTCTAAAATAGTTTTATGAAGACTCTAATGTTTTGTCAAGAACATTATCAACAACAATTGATCTAGGGTTTTCGTCAGTTTGACACA
Source organism: Mytilus galloprovincialis (assembly GCA_037788925.1). Lineage (NCBI taxonomy): Eukaryota > Metazoa > Mollusca > Bivalvia > Mytilida > Mytilidae > Mytilus > Mytilus galloprovincialis. The sequence goes on from CM075342.1 coordinate 57,645,649, forward strand.
AATTCAGCCGACAATAAATTAATAAAAACGGAATAGGTCGTTTACTACGTCGGTCATACAGCAGCTCATCCGCGAGTTCGTTCATAAAAGTAGTTAAGGTAATCAACTACGTACGTCAGTCAGACAATAACTCAGCCGCGAATCCATTCATAATAGTAGTATAGGTCATCAACTACGTTCGTCAGTCAGACAATAACTCAGCCGCGAATCCAATTTACAAAAGTAGTACAGGTCATCAACTACGTTAGTGAAACAATAACTCAGCCGCGAATCAAATCACAACAGTAGTATAGGTCATTAACTACTTCAGTCAGACAATAACTCAGCCGCGAATCCATTCATACAAGCAGTATACATGCAGGTCATTTACCTCAATATCTTGATTTACATCTCGAAATTGACAAGGAGGGTCGGTTGAAAACAAAACTTTACGACAAAAGAGATGATTTCAGCATCCCAATTGTGAACTTTTCATTTCTATGTAGCAACATTCTAGCAGCGCCTGCATACGGAGTATATATCTCCCAATTGATACGATATTCCCGGGCTGGTATTTCCTATCATGATTTCCTTGATAGAGGATTGCTACTCACAAGAAAGCTAATAAACCAATAGTTCCAATTTGTGAGGTTGAAATCATCCCTTCGTAAAGTTTACGGACGCCATCACGAATAGGTTGACCGTTATGGAATAATTGTTTCATTGATGATATCCGATATGTTCCTTATGTCGTAACTACAATACCCTTCCCTTTTCACGAATGTGACCTACCGAATTAGACTATTTACCGGATTTGTAATAAAATAAGCAACACGACGGTTGCCACATGTGGAGCAGGATCTGCTTACCCTTCCGGAGCACCTGAGATCACCCTCAGTATTTGGTGGGGTTCGTGTTGCTTTTTCTGTAGTTTTCTTTGTTGTGTCTTCTGTACTATTAATATGTGTCTGTTTGTCTTTTTATTTTTAGCCATGTCGTTGTCAGTTTTTTTCTATCTATGAGTTTGACTTTCCCTCCGGTATCTTTCATTCCTCTTTTAGATACTAATGGAAAGAATTACTTAATAAAATCATCATTGATATCAAACACTCGTTTTGTCTACAAAACACGACCCAATCCAAAATGTTTAAAAAGACCAAATAAAGTACGACGTTAAATAACAATTTATATCAGCAGTTCACACGAGTTTAGTTATCTGTTTTTGTGCATATTATGTGAATATGTCGTCAATGGAGAGAATAAATGCTAACTTATTTCCGTTTATGATCTAAACAAATATATATATCAATATCATAAACATCAATTTTAAGAAAGAAAGAAGTTGTTTAATAATCCACTAATTTGGTGTTTGAAAAGATAGGCGAAAAAAAGATGAGTTGAATTTCAATTCTTGTAACATGACATACATGTATATATTAATGAGAAGTATATTTTAGTTTGGTCTCGAAATGGAATCAATATTGACCACATCATTTAGCTCATTTCAAATCATAACAAATGGAAAAAAAGGAATTATATTATTACTATGAAATGAATTAGAGATATCAAAGTATACAAAATACTTATCTCCATGGCAAATCAAAAAAAAATGAGATGTCCATACAAAATATTGACAAATTTTAAAGTCAAATATAAAAAATATTTATCTCCAAGAAATATTCAAAAACGGGAACCCCATAATCATATGGATAAATTCAATGCTCATTCACAACAAACGAATTGATAAAAACTATCATGTTCCTGACTAAGAACAGAAATTGTCTGTTGTAGAAAATGTTGGATTGAACCTGGTTTTATAGCTAGCTAAGCGTCTCATTATTTAGAAAACGCACAGCAGACGTTCTTTGACATAACCCGGGTTTGTCATCTTTCTGAAAGACCGACAAACAATTTACAATTCAATTGTTATGTAGTCTGCAATTTGCATCCAATATGTTTTAGATTATAAAAAGTGGCGGTTTAATGATAATGTACAGTGGATAAAATTACTAAGCAGTAATGACGGAACTCGCAGTTAACACACTTTTATGAAGTTGTGTATCCATTCGCTGTTACATTAGACGTGTCTATTTACAAGCAATTTACCAAATAGGAAAACTTAGACCAATTGAATAAAAAGTAAAATCACAAAAAATACTGAACTTAGAGGAAAATCAATTCGAAAAGTCCATAATCACATGGCAAAATCAAACAACAAAACGCATCAAAAACTAATGGACAAGAACTGTCATATTCCTGACTTGGTACAGGCATTTTCAAATGTAGAAAATTATGGATTAAACCTGGTTCTATAGCGCTAACCGTCTCACTTTAATGACAGTCTCATCAATTTCCGACATATTTACATTGATGCGTTAAATAAACAGACACAATAAATATAATAGTCAAAATATGGGTACATCAGTCATCATCATATAACAATTTTAAAAGGAACAATCTAACAAAACGCAAAAACATCTACTATCTACGAACACATTCATTGATTTGAGTGTCTGACGTCATAAAATTCTATACGTCACATAAATTAGTCGTTCAATGTGCATACAAACAATTTTAAAATTTACATAGGAATATTAGCATACAGGGTCTGATAAAAGTTATGTCGGTAAGAAAATAACAATCATAAGTAACCCATTCTGATTATTAATTCGTTGTTACAAATTCAAGAGGCATTTACATGAACCATTTCTTAATTTATTAAAGTCGTTATAAATAAACTAAAGGGATATTCAAAATCATAGGTCGACTACAACTTGACAACTTCATACCAGCATAATAAAAAAAAACCCAAAACAAACAACAATCAACAAAAAAAAACAAAACATAGAAAACTAAAGACTAGTAACACAAATCCCACCAAATAAGAAATTGACCGTTATCGAACCATAAACTTCGCCAGATACGTTAACCATCGGTCAGGTAAATATTTTTACCTTAAACTTTTACCGAGATAGAAATTTTGAAGAGACAAAATTGCTGCTAGTATTAACACAAACATTAAGATATTAAAAGCCTCTTGGCCATAACACTCTTGACATCTTTCGGTTTTTACAATATTAAGTTAAACGTATATCCAGATGCGCTTCGCTCGAACACAATTTATAAAGTGTTATTTTCAATGTCAACAGTTGTAAAAAATATTGTTTTTATTTTCTTAGTGGGATTGTGAGTGGTGTTGTTGGTAAATGCAAAAACACCAATTAGAGTATAGGGGCATATTTACATTTTAAAAGATTTCATATCTATATCTATTTGTTCCTTCTTTTCTTTAAATTAGATGTTGAGAATACACTCGTGTTCATCTTCATTGATATCACTCATTTGCTGACCTCTAAAGTGCCATTTCTTAGTGTGTGTTTAAGAATGTCGTCCTATTGCGTCCTCTTATAAGATATCATAGGGTAATATGAGACCAAAGGAAGCAATTCAATGTGTTATCCTTTCAATGTGACGTATTACTATTAAGTAAGTAGTACATTCAACATATATTTTATCTATGTCTTATCAAAACACGTATGCACGTATTGCTTTGTATTTTTCTCTTAAAAGGACAATACATATTGTAAGATACTTTTTCACCATTATTAACCGGTAATAATCAATGAACTGATGACATGTGTTTTCTTCTTCATTCTCTTAGTGTAACAAGGTGACAACCATTTGTTATTAACATGATTTATACTTTTAACATTTCTAAAGTCACTTGTAGTATCCTGCATTGTTTGCAAACATGTACAATATAGTTCTCCAACAACATACTCATAGCAAATTGCGTATGTTCATTCTAAAAGTTTGTCAGTGGTTTAATTATTGTACTGAAACCGTTATTGATGACAGCAACAACTGCTTCTGTAACGTCTGAAATTGTAACATGGTATTATGTAGTTTTGATACAATATTGATATATTTCTTTTACATCTAAGGCTTTGGATTTCTGACAATTGTATAGATATATTATGTGGTTTTGTCTTATCAATTGCATACATGTATAAGATCTGTTAGACATACGATATAAGGTGAACAGGGCAAAATAAAATAAAATAACGGGGACGTTAAAACAAATGCATCTGTATGATTAATCTAGCTCCCGCGACCTGCTGAGGCCCAATGGACAACTGTGGCTGAGATATTTCAATTTGGTTGAACGCAATGAAAACATTCAGCGTCACGTAAGTTTAACTGTGTTTAATGAATAATTACACCAGTTTGCTTGTGTGGAATGTGTAACTAGTTATTTACGTCTGATTTGCAGTTAATTGAGCTAAAACGAAATACCTATTACGTGGCTATTTCGTCTGTTTTAAACCAGTTAAACTCATTACTTTCCTGTACCAAGTAGGTAGTTTCATTGACGGCTAATCTCGAAATGTTACAATGAGGATCACACGAGGAGTTTTTTTTTATTTTAGAATTTACCATTAAGTCAGACTTTGGAATACTTGTTATGGGTATTGTTAGGGTTATTCAATTTACAAAATTAACAAAAATGCATACTATTAAAATACATATAAATGACATTTCTATTGTCATCTAATTTCCTGTCCATTTGAACTATATTTTGAATGTTCAAGTAAGACTTCGTCCATGCTAGCTAAAACGTATACACTTATGTCTTTCATGTGCTCATAAATCGAAGAACATATCATATATTCGTCATAGAAAAGACGAAAACCACAAATGAAACAGTATCAAGTTGAATATATAACATCGTAAGAAAATTAAATAGACAAAGACACACAAAAGTGCATAAACAAAGAAACGTTTTCAAATTATGTCATACAAAACATATACTAACCCCCTTCCGACACACGTCTTGGTTGAGTGTAGGCGAAATAACAGTAATATATTTTCCTCTTCTAAAATCAGGCATAATAAAATAAAAAGATGAACTGTAAAAGGGAACTTAGATAAATCAATTGTTGAATTGATAATAATTGCTGCTAAAAATCTATGTTGACTTGTATTTTGTTGTAAATTCAATATTGATGTATTCTTTTTCATATTGTATGTCCATTACTGAAGAGCAAACTTCCATACGTATTGTTTGAACCTATATTGACTTGTAGTTTAGAAATATATTATTGAAAGATCAGGGTATGTCATTTTTTGTACTCTCTTTTGTTTCTGCATCGTACAAAAAATAAAGAAGTGTCAGTATCAACGTAGATTGAACATGTTCATGCATATATTTGTTATTTTTTGTGATAGATTTATGAAATTATTGATTGAATAAACTATAGTTAATATAAACTTAAACTATTTCTTAGGACACGTGTTCAACATCGTGATTACATATATCCCAGAGAGTGTGCAACATCGAGGTAATAAAAAATACACCGGTTAATCACTTTTCTTTAACTGTGTATTGGACATCTTACAACAAAAGCAAAGGTATGTTTTACAATTTTGTAAAAGAATGCTAGTACCTTTATTATGGTAAAAAAACTATAAATTAATTGTCCATAAATCTTTGAATTTTTGTAATGATGTGCTACCAAAGGAATAGATCATTTCAACTTCTTTGGGAATCGTACATGTATGTTATTAATTATTTTCTAATTGATACTTGACTATTTGAAAAAAAATATTTTGAGCGGCACTGATGAGTTTAAAATTAGTCAAACGCGCGTCTACCGTAAACAATTTTAATCCTGTTATTTTTGGTGAGTTTATTTAACACTTTTTAAATATTTGAAGTAAATTTGTTTGATAAAGGGATTTGGAATAAAAATATATGATTAGCAATGGTCAAGACAACACAGGAAAATGAAATATGACAGAAAACATTGGTAACAAATATCTACTAAATTTGTTTTCATACAACAATAATTTTTCGAATTTATGGTATGCAATTGGTAATGACTAGCTTTATAGATATGATATTTTTCTTAATGCTTTGCATTATGAAGTTATTATTTAATTGAAATTATGAAACTACTTTTAACAACTATATTTTTTTTTCTTACAATATTAAGGCAACGTATCATTCCTTTCAAGAAAACGTTTGTTTTTTATTTTACCTCAACTTTCAAAATTAGGACAAACACATAAGTTACATTAAGATATATAATGCATTGGGTAATACTTATTAACAAGTATTATTTCATACCGTTGTATGATTTATCGTTTTCTATTAAGTGCTACAGACATCATGGCAAAAAGTTTGAAGATTTATTTGTTTACAATGACAATAGTGATGACAGTCCGTTGTTGTTCGATGTCCATATCTGCAGAGGACTTACCCGATTATGTAAGTTGATACATGTTTATTTCATCTTAACATTAATTAAATGTATATTCAGTTAAAAAAGATCAACACATATACAAATGTAAAAAAATAAATTAAATGAAATAAATAAAAAAAAAAAAAATAAAAAAAACCACCCAATTGATTTTTCAAATTTACTGATGATTTGCTGAATTATTAACGAAATTTATTGCAGTATTACGCGAAGCTATGAAACAAATCTCGTTTTCTGTGGTTCACTAGCCATTATATATTATTTTTTATTTGTTTGCAAAACAGTTTCTTTTTTCGTTGTATATTTGTTTTATTTGCCTCTACTGTTTTTGTATAGTGTCATGAATCATACCGTTTTCTCATGACAACATATTTGATTTTATGTATTATATATAAGTGACAACGTATGGTATAATTACAAATTTGGACAACTGTTAAATTCATGTTTTAACTACATCCAAAAATCATATGAACAATACACTACAATAAGTAATTATATCAACCAATTAAAAAGACCTAATATACGTTCAAATACCAAAAGAAATAAAGCATACATACTTAATGACTTTAGAGTGTTATAATATAACACAACTGTTGAAGTTATAACAAGATTTTATCGATCAATTTAAGTATATTGGCCTCGAAGCAAGCACTATATAACTTCATGGTTTATCGCCCTGATGAAGTATATTGTGTGATGACGAGGTTAAAGTTGTTTTTATTGTAATATCTTAATATTCAAGAAAAAAATAAAAGCTCTGAATTATGTTTATTCACATTACCTGCAATCTTTTTAATTTCAAATTACTGTTTTGTCTAAAATGGACTTATCTCCCTTGAAAATTTTGATTCTACATTTCATTAATTTGTCATTTACAGAAATGGTGTTAAAATGAAACGCATAACGGTTTTTACTAATACATAAAAAGTCATATGATATTGTGCTCTTGTGCGGATGGAATTGTCAGTTGAATTTAGTTTTAGATTCATCATTTTGGTATGAAATGTATATTGAATAACTCATTGCTTTATTATCTTATTATCTAATATGCATTTAGTTATTGTAAACTTTATTTCAAAACTGAATCGGAAAGTTTCTAATAATACAATCTCGTGTTTTGAGTTGGCAAGTCACAACTCCTAGGACTATGATTGTTAGGACATCTGTCTATAGGTTGTTTATTGTTTCCTTATTCTCAGAATTTCTTGTACAATGAGGATCTACCATATTGAGTTGTGCAATTCATCATCATTTTTGTGATTTTAATAGATAGTGACTTACTAAATCTCATATTGTTTTTTTTTTTTGCTATTTCTTTCTATTATCAAATCCATTATTTTTAGGTAGAATATTACTGCCATCTATATCCTTATATTTAGTGTATTAATTGTAACTTTTTTTTGGGGGGGGGGGGGGTATAGTTTGCACACATTAAATCAAAACTCAAAATTTATTGATATTATAAAGGATTAGACACTACTTTTTACTTAAATAATCGTGTCTTATATTTACACATATTGCCAAAATACATTACAATAATTGCTTTAAATATATTATTGATATGATTGTTTATCAAATATCAAAGGAGTTTCTCGTTTAAAATGATTTAACATATTTTCTTTAAGGTAGATGGGGTGTCTAAATTATAATCTATATAATTTTTTAATAATTTGCCAAAATGTAGTTTACATTCTGCTTATTTAAAAACATCAATAAAAAGAATGGGTCACGGGACTTATTTTCACACTACAGGTTGTGCAAAATTGTCAGATTTTGTATAGATTATGCATGGAAAACCCAATTTTCCGCCATAAAACGAAAACTGCACCATAGAATTTTGAGATAAAATATGAGGAGATAGCTCCAATATTATGCTTTCAGATAAGAAAAAGAAAAATGGAGTCACTGTAATTGTTTTCTTGCTACATAATAAAATGGGTAAATTCCTAACACATTCTATTGTAAAAGTAACACTATCTGAATTATCTGCCCTTGTATTTGAGTTGCCTCCCCTTATTTGGCAAAATGGAAAAAAAATGAATCAATCAAAAGCATTCGGTTTTTTTTTTTATAAAACATGGCATTTTCTATATTATAATGACAATTCTTACACATGAAATACCTACTACAATTTTATTCGCATGAATAGTAGCCACGAGGTTCAGCTTTTCACAAATCATGCTCTACATATATATTGCAAAAAATATTAAAAATAACGATGGCTGTTATGTCGCAAGTATATCAAAGACATGATCCTTCAATAGGATTAGATCGACAGGATTACAATCTGTCCTGACTAAGAGTTGACTTCGTTCGCCAATTAATTCTGAAATGTTAAAACAATTGTCAAATGAACAATTATATATATAGCTATTTGTGACGCATATGTTTAACGTTTCTCTTTTGATCATCAGAATAAAGGTGACAAAGAGGACATGTATCGACCTATTGCTGTAGTAATAGGAAAGAAAAGTCACAGTTACGGAAACTTTAAGAAGATGAACGAGATGCGTGTATGTTTAAACACTATTAATATGTATAATTATATAAAAGAATTATTTACATACGTTAATGATAACCCTGATATTGCAATATCTGTTTTCAATAAAAATATTTATAAAAAGAAGCTATTTAGTTAGGTATGTAAAATGGGAAGTTAACAATTCAAAATTCAGATAACAAAAAACAACCAAGACAAATTAATCGACAAGTAACCGCACAACGAAACAAAAGTATTTTTACAGACTTAATTTATCTGTAAATCGAATGTTTCGCTTTAAAAACAATATACGATTGAGTATATACATGTAAAACTAGAATTGATGTAACTATCCGTAAGAATCTGAATGACATGGATGAAAGCAACTAAGATCACCGTACGACCTTTATCAATGAGCAAGGCCAATGCAGTAATGTAAGCTTAAAAAAACTCCGACATGAAAAGTAAAAAATTCAAACAAGAGCATCAGAAAATTTATGTATAACTGAAAACAAATATGATTTATCTTAACCAACAGAAACTACTAAATTGTACGCTTCTGGCTCGGAACAGGTACATAAAGAATGTGACAGGGCTATATATGTTTGTTAGTGCTCAACCTTTTCCATAAACTGGTTTAGTTTCGTAACAGCACAATTTTAGAAAAAAAAAACCTGTGAAAATCAGTTGGCTTCAACTCTCAGATCGGGACGAAACAAAAACAAAAACACAAAAAAATATCAATTACTGGACTCTCACAAATAGTGCATAGAATATTCACCGTTGGAAAAGTTGTTAAGAAACTAAGGTTTAAACTCCTTCAGGTAAAATTTAATTCAGATAACTTCTTCTAATCTTTTTTAAATCCTTCCAACGTTTCAATCCTTCAACCGTGGCTTTCAAAAGCTATGTGTGAACAGTCCTGATGACGGTATATCATGAAAAAGTCCCTTCCACATTAACATTTTTCCAAGTGTTATTTTAATTCAAAAAAGTTAACCCCATGACTTTTTGTGCATGTACTCTAAGGGCAATCAAGACTATATGTTTGATATATTTGAATCTATTTATTGGAGGAGTCGAATGTTTGTGGTTTGTGGTATTGAAGATCCCTGTTACCTTGTATATGCAAAAAGTAAAATCCCCACAAAACGTTCCGAGGAAAATTTAAAACGGAAAGCCCCTTATCAAGTTGCAAACTCAAAAGCTCGAACACATCAAACGAATGGAGTTGCGTTGTTTTATTGCGTTCATTAAAGACTGGTGATAAGTGTTTAAAAAAAAACCATGTTTTATAATTCACGTTATATTCTCAATGAAGGAAGAGAAATTAGAGGAAATGAAATCAGGATATACAGAGCAAACGATTGAGGAGGAAGAAATCGAGTTAGAAGATGTGGAGTATCGAGAGAAAATAGCAGAAAAGAGAGGACAAGATCCGGATAAAATATGGAAATCAGAGAAACTTAAAAAGTTCATAGTAGGTGTTAAACAAGCAGTAACATTGGATTGTTTCGATGAAATAACATGAAATATAATAGAACTAAAAGGGATATTTGGAATTATAATCCAGACAAAAATACACAAAAGAGAAGCTATAAAATAATCAAGTTACAATGAAACAAGTTGTTACAGATGATAAAAGTAAACATCATATCTTTTGTTATTTGCATAGTATTCCTGCTGTTTCCTTGACGTTTGTCCCTCATTTTTGTCAGTTCCTATTTATAAGGTAGGCTTTGTTAAATTTGTTTTTTTTGTATTGCATTATTCGCATATTTACTGATTTCAACGATGCAACATGGCGGCTCCTCAGTTACGAAATGTCAACTTTGGATTTGACGGTAGCTTACGAGAAAAACATGTAAATTAAAAATGACAAATGCTGGGTTTGAGAATTAAAATAATTAAATAGATTTTTTAGCAGTTATTCACGAAATAATCCATGCAAGCTATAGATTTATGAGAATGCTTGAGCTTTATCAAACGTAGAGTAGAAAAGAACAGCCACACACACACCATACCCGCTCGCGCTTCAGTTTTTTAATAACTGTATTTGTCTTATTAGAATCAAAATAATTCATGGATAATTTCTTAAATCAAACATTTGTCCTGATTATGTCTATATATTATTCTAAAACTTACAAATTATGCAGGTTACGTTTGACCAAAAAGCTCCTTCCTTTTATTACTGCACTTAGCTTGGACATAGTAGGCGACAAGTTCTCATAATTTTGAACTATGAAACAGTTTATTCTATAATATTCGAAAGAGTATTCAGAGTTAAAAGCAAAACTAAAATATGATGTTAATGAAGATTGTTTTTTAGGAAAAATATCCAAATGTTTATTCGTCCGGTAAGAAAAATAAAGAAGACGAAAAGAAAAATAAAGAAGACGAGAAGAAAAAAAGAAAAGACAAAAAGAAAAAGAAAGTAAATGAAAAGATTGATAAAGAAGGTGAAAAGAATAACAAGGGAGATAAAATAAATAATGAAGGACAAGTAATAAATATTGAAGGAGATGAAATTAATATACAACGAAATAAAATGAATAATGAAGGACAAGTAATAAATATTGAAGGAGATGAAATTAATATACAACGAAATAAAATGAATGATGAAGAACATGAGATGAATAATAAAGAAGGGGACAAGCATCATATGGGAGGTGCGAAGAAAAGGCGAAAAAGATTAGCTATTGCAAATGTGGAACGTTACTGGCCAAAGGCAATAATACCTTATGTTTGGACTCAATATTACGAGGGTATGTATGAACAGACTGATATACAGGTGGGATCACGGTTCTATAACATTTGATAATTAGACTGACACAACGTTGGAAATTAGGGGGTCCTCTGAAAGACTAACATCTTGATATGTACCTGTAATTCATCTGTTCTTATCTTAAATATTTAAAAAGGGCATTTTTTAAAAGTTACATTGTTATCTGTAAAAACATTAACATTTTTTTTTAGCAATAATTGGTTTTTCATATGTATTTGTTTAAAATAGTTTCCGAAGATTTTAAAAGTCGATATAAACTAGAACGGTTTTCATAATGATGTGTTTTTGATTATATATTTTTTCGATGGTGAAATGAATAATTATTTAATATTCCGAAATCTATTAAGATTTATAATAGCTGGAGTCATATTGTATATATGTGTGCATTGTCATTCACACTAATTTTTCTTCAGCAGATAATTCCATGTAGTTTATTCGAAACATTTAATGACATCACACTTATGATTTTTATGATAATATATGACCACCCTAGTGAATAAGGAGAATTGGTGTAACTGTGGATGAAACACTAATAACTAGGTCCAAAAAACATGTATGTTAGCAAGTGCCAACAATATATCACCGTACGACCATAATCATTGATCAAACTCATACCGTACAGTAAGCTATAAAAGACCCATACATGAAAAACAAATCAATGACCTATTTTTTTCAAAACTTTAAATGACAAATAAATATGACAGAGAGTTAACAACGAAACTTCTTAAATACAGGAACTTGACTATAAATTTTTGTAAGTGTATGTTCCTCTCATGTATAAACTTTACTTTTAAAAAATAAAAAAGTAAACAGGTGCATTTGAATTATGTTTACTCTAAATGGAAACACATTGTGTAAGCATGTAATACTTATCTTCTGATTAAAATACTAATATTGCAGATTGCTTTTGTTATTGAATCTACAAATTCTGTAATTATTACTTATTAAAACTAATTTTAACATCGTATAGGAGATAATGCAATTAGAAAAAGAGGCGTTTATAGAGCTTTCCGTCATATTGAATACTGGACCTGTGTACGTTTTGTTGAGTGGACAAACAGTACCCGTACTGACTATGGACTGGACCATGACAGTAGATTAAAGTTTATAAGAACAGGAGGGTTTGTAATAATTAACATGTTTTTTTTTTCTTTCTTTTCTTTGTTACTGTACATGTATTTCATTTTATCTGTGGTCTTTGATTTAATTTTCAAAAGTAAGGATATGTGATATGATTGCCAATGAGACAACTATTCAACAGAGTTAAAATATCTAGATAACTAAAGGTCATTTAGCAGCCTTCAACAATGAACAAACCTCATACCGTACAGTCAGCCAAAAAAAGTCCAGAGTTAACTAGAGATCTCTCAACCTTCCCATAATTTGGAAACATTGGTGTAACAACAAAATATATATACAAAATTAGTTTAAAATGGTTTGACTTGTCAAATTGGCGCAAAGCAAACAAAAACTGACAAAAAGACAAAAGAAACAAAGCACTTATTCAAGAGTACTTGAAGTTACTGAATCAAGTTCAAAATCAATTTCAACTGATTAGTGATAATAATGCATTGGGTATGAGAATGGTAAAATAACAAATTTTAACCGAATTCAACGACTATTGAACTTACAAGCTGTCGCTTTCTTATAATACAAATAATCTGACATATACCTTTTCATTATTACGTTACTGAAATCGTGTAACAATTTCATATTGTATATCTCTGGTTATCACAAATACCGATACATGGTTGCTTGATTTGTCTTGCTATTTACAAATGATCATGTGTTACAGAAATAAGGACAGGTTATAGGTTTGAGATACCTATCAACCGTAGACCAATGTCTTTAACAATGAGCTTAGCTGATATATATAGCAGTCTATCAATGCCCAGGCATGTCAAAATATGAAACAATCTAAAAGTGAATATCAAATAAAATTGAGAATGGAATAAAATTGGCTTGATTGCTAAAAAGAGAAGATAAAATAAATGGGCTCACAGCACACAACGACAACCACTGAATTGTAGACTACTAAATTTGCAAGGCACATAAAAAATGTTGCGGTTCTTAACATGTTTGATAGCGTTCAGCATTCACTAAATACTGAACATGCAGTAATATAAAAGAACACAGAATGAACCTTTACATTAAGTTGAAGGGACGGACTCATTAGATTGGTACGAAACAAAAAACAGATATACTCGCCTTTACTGAGAGCTAGTGTAATGTTGATTTTGATTAATCAGTAAGCCATGTTTCCTGAAACAAAACACAAACGTTTCTACGAGTGAATTATTTGGCACATATTTGTCCATTAGTAGCATAAATCTGATTGTATCAAAATTTACCATTTGAATTATTATCAATTTGTTCAAGTCTTTGAAAATATGAAATATTTGACGCTGGGTGTTAGGAGAGTATCAAACAATTGATTTAATTTTAGCATTGAAGAAAACATAGATATTTCAATCATGTTAGCATTGAGCAACCACTTTTACATCGGAACAGTTCTTAGATAAAACTATTTTTAATTTGAAAATAGCTGCAAAAGTTAATTTATTATGGGCTATGATACATATAAAAGAAGATTTGGTATGATTGTCAATGAGACATCTCTCCACAAGAGACCAAATGACACAGAAATTAAAAACTATAGGTCATCGTACGGCATTCAACAATGAGCAAAGCCCATTTCGCATAGTCAGCTATAAAAGGCCTCGAGATGACAATGTAAAACAATTCAAACGAGAATACTAACGGCCTAATCTATGTACAAAAAATGAACAAAAAACAAATTTGTAACTCAAAAACAAAGGACATCCACTCAATTACAGGCTGCTGACTTAGGACAGGAACGTAAATACAAAAAATGGCGGGGTTACATGATAGCGGGATCATAACTCTTCCCCAACCTGGGACAGTGGTGTAACTGCACAAAATTAGAACGAACTATAAAAATCAGTTGAAAAGGCTTAACTCATCAGATGCAAATTCATATAATACAAAAACAAGTGGACGTGGTTGGGTACTTGTACATCCCTACAAAAAAAGACACTTAGTACAGATCTGTGAGTACTCGCAGTTACAGCTAGGTCAAAGCCACTAACAACTTATAAAAAATATCATGCATCTAAGACTAGGTTATCTATCAGTACACATCCAACATCCAATGAATTTAGTGTAAAGACGTCATAAACAGTCAGGGGAAAACATGACCTTGTTCACTGCCAAGATACAGGTATTGAAAGATTGTAGATCCATGAATGTGTATATAATATTTAGTTTGCATTTGATGTTATATGCTAATAAAAATATTTAATAGATGCAATAGCCTAATCGGAAGATCACCAATTGCTCTAAACGGTCAGAAAATCAACTGCTGTGACGATGTGAGTTGTTGTTTAAATGTCGATTGACACTCATTTCTTTATAAATCCATTTTTTTTTTATAGAAAACATATGTAATATTATTAAACAGAAAGTATATAATGTTCATTTCAATATCAAATTCGTATATATTTGAGGCATCAATATAATCCCGAGAGCTTTGCTCGAGAAATAGTAGTCCGAGATTACTCTGACGTCCAACGGCTGTTTTTCCAGACAAGCTGGGACTGTCGGACGTTAGAGCTCGTCCCATATCAAAAAGTGGATATTTGCCAATCCAAAATAGATGCGCTGCTTCGTCGCTTCTGGTGCCAACGGACGGCCTTGGAATTAAATAAATCGGGTATCAATTTGTTCATAGTTTCACCTACCTACCACCCTGTATTTTCTCATATTTAGACCGTTTTCACAGCGATCCATTGATTTAAACATTTTTACTTTTATTTTCAAATGGACGTCAAGTTACGAGACCTCGAGACTCAAATATGCAAATATTTAAAATTTTTCACCTCCTTTAAAGGAGATCGATATTGAACATTGAGTAGCCTACCGCGATTTATCACCTCCTTTACAGGAGATCGGAATTAAGCATTTAAAGCTAACCACGATAACATTCGGAAGCTCTTGGATATTAACATTGCTTTCATCGTAAATGTGCGAGGTGTTAGATTATATATTCATATTGACCTAGGGTCATATGCATACATCATTTCCCATAGTCCATTGTGCCTTACTTTTTTCTCCTGATCACATGACAATCTTTCAAAATGAAAGTCAAAATACCAGAATCTGTGGGTTACTATGAAAACTCTAAATATGAGAAAATAAAGGGTGGCTGGTAGGTGAAACTTACATAAATGAAAAAATTATTGTAATGAAATTAATAAACAACGTTTGCATGAACAATGTAAAATTAAGGATTTTTAGAATGTAGTTTTAGTAAAAATGTGTATGCGCCGTGCAACATGCTGTTTTAGACCGACCAACGAAAAGCCTAAAACAATAATATTGGCGTACAAACTGAGTAAATACAAATGTACATGTGATCAAGTTTAAAGGAATCACACATCCTTGATAAAAGAGGGACGAAAGATACCAAAGGGACAGTCAAACTCATAAATCTAAAACAAACTGACAACGCCATGGCTAAAAATGAAAAAGACAAACAGAAAAAACAATAGTACACATGAAACAACATAGAAAACTAAAGAATAAACAACACGAACCCCACCAAAAACTAGGGATGATCTCAGGTGCTCCGGATAATATTCGAATAAAAATATTTATCAATACCGGACATTTCAAGTTTATATACATATAACCTTAGAAAAAGTCCTTAATTTAAACATTGCATATGTAAATCATGGTGTAAGTTTGAAAATGATAAAGTCTCGGTAATACTATTTATAATTGAAAAAAATGAATTAAAAGAGTGGAGACAGATACCAGAAGGATATCCAAACTCATAAGTAAAAAAGTAACAACAGACAAACAAAAGAACATAATTTCTGATTGAATAGATATTTTTATTATAGAATAATTCTATTTATATTTAAAAACTTACATTCATTATCTAACAGTCTCATTTGTTATCAAATAATAATAATTTTAATTCACATATTGTTTTCATTTTTCAGAGAACATGTGTTCACGAATTAGGTCATTCACTTGGACTATTCCACGAACAAAGAAGTCCTTTTGGTAGAGATTATGTACGGGTTTCTTACGACAACATTAATTCTGAAGGTTCGGATTTTTTCTTTTTAAATTTTATGTATGAATAAAGGCGACAGTAATATATCGCTGTTCGAAAGTCATAAATCGATCGGGTTACAAACTAAAACCGAGGGAACGACATCAACTATAAGTCAGAGGAAAACAACGAAACACCATTAACACTAAAGTGCAGCAAAAAAACCAAAAACAAACGACAATGTAACACGTACAGAAACGAATCACATATTAGAGGTCAATCAATCAGGTGAGTTGTTGAACCTGCAACAATAAACACACTTTTACTCACACAGTTATCTTTTACTTTTGTTTTTAACCTTATCTTTTTTTAATAAAATTATATATTTGATCTATTACATGTTCAACGACAACCACTGAATTATAGGTTCCTGACTTGAGAAAAACACATACATATAACATGTGGCGGGGTTAAACATGATAGGGAGATCCTAACCTCCCCTTCTAACCTGGGACAGTGGTGTATACGTAACAGTACAATATAAGAACAGGATATATGCACTAACATAATTTTAGTTTATATATCATAAAATTGATAATGGAAATAGGGAATGTATCAAAGAGACAACAACCCAACCATAGAACAGACAACCACAGAAGGTCGCCAACAGGTCTTCAATGCATCTAGAAATGCCCGCACCCAGAGGCGTCTTTCAGCTGACCCCTAAACAAATATCAATACTATATACGCCATACTAAACTCTAAATTGTACACAAGAAACTAAAATTAAAAATAATACAAGACAGATGAATATTTGAGAATAAACAGCAGCCGTGAAAAGAAATTTCCTAGGCTTAGTGGCTAAGAAGATGACTTTTCCCTTAATTTGATCGGTCTGTCTAGAATTAAGCACGACGGTTACCACAGATGGATCATGCTCGGTTTTCCCTTCCTGCGATCATCTTCGGTTTTTGTTGGGTTCATGTTGCTCACACTTTAGTTATCTATGTTGTTTTTTGTGTACTGTCTTTCGTCTTTTCGTAGTTTTTTTTTTATCATCGCATGGTCAGTTTATGTTCAATAAATATTACTTTCGCCTTTTTTTTATCAAACACTTTTGATTATATGTTTTAGTCTGTACAACGTTTTTCAATTCTTATTTTGTCAATTACTTATTTACGCTTTCAGCTACAAATGTACAGAATTTTAAAAAAATAGCCTCAAATTTAATCCGATTCTATGGAAGATACGATTTGTCCTCATTGATGCATTATGGGGCATTTGTAAGTAGAACATATGCATACGTTATATAAAAAAGAAGATGTTGTATAATTGCAAATGAGACAACTCTGTACAAGAAACCAAATGACACAAAAATAAACAACTATATGTCATCGTATGGCCTTCAACAATGAGCAAACCCCATACTGTATAGTCAGCTATAAAAGGCACCGAAATGAAAAATTTATAACAGTTTAAACGAGAAAACTAACAACTTATTTATATACAAAAAATGAACGAAAAACAAATATGTAACACATCAACAAACGGATCAGACTCATCAGATGGATACCAGTAGAAATCCTACACAGTTCGTTTGTTTAAAGCTTAAGGGTGAAATAAAAGCTAAAAATTATATGTTCCCATGACAGATGAATAGATAGAATAGGTCTTGCCAAACATCAAATTATTGTTTTCCTTTTGGAGGATTTGTTTTGTTAAATTCAACAATGTTTCTATTTTTATTTTATGAATCGAATGAAATGAAGTTTTTCTTAAAATCACCTGAACAAAAATATAGTCATGCAACATTTTAGTCCACTGTCTTAACCAGTTTATCAACGAGAAAACAAAATATCACGCGATCTACCGTAACCAAATGCAAAACAATTAACAGGAATATTTGTATTTAGATCGAACATGCCAATTTTGAGATATATGTGGTTTTCCTAGCGTCTGAACTCATTTAAATGAAATAGGGGAAACTCAAACAATCAAGCCAAACGAACAAACAGAAAGAAAAATGTTCTGTTTGCAGTGTTTGCAGTTAAAAACAATTTATGTATCTCCTTTAAAGATTTTAGGAAACTTTACATTGTTGTTAGTGAAAAACGTAAGGTAAGGTAAGATTAACTACTAATATTACATGTGTCTGTTAACTAATTAACTAAGAACTCTTATCCGATCGACAACCATGATTTACATAAGAGTAATATAACATACAAAGTACTTACTTTATTTCATTTATTGCATGTGGTACACTCAGCATGGACACATTGATTACCAAGATACTCTAAAAGTACTGGATTCTGACCACGAGTTAATTCTACTGAATGGCGACCCTACTGACTACTATATGTTTGAAGTTGTCAACGACATTAATAATTGTAAAGGTAAAATCATTTAATACTAGTATTGCATAGCTGTAACATTTTCGTATGCATATAGAAAATAATCAACTTGTTTATCACTGATTAAAAAAGTCTGACATATAATTTGAATATTTTGATATTCTTATTTATTTAAGTTTCTTCGACCGTCTGGTTTTAACTTTGTGATTGAAACATATAGTTTGTCATTTTGCAATATGAACTTACTGTTATACAAATGACAGATGCGACTTGTGGAACAGGATCTTCTTACCCTTCTGTTGCATTTGAGACCAGGCTCAGAATTAAGTGGGGTTAATATATAGTTTTAAATCAGTGTGTAGTGGATTTGGTTGTATTTTCAAAGTCCTCTTTTCAAGTTATGTCAGAGCCAGTATATTTTGACTAATTTTCTATTTTAAGTTCATACTTTCGTTGACACTTTTCGTTCTCCAGATTATTAATTAATGTTTACTGGATTCAAGTCGCCAATCAAATGCGCAATTTTGAGATAGATGTCTCAATTCAGCATGAATCTGTATTCAAATAAATAATAGATTCAGGTAAAAAAATGGTTATTCATTTTTATTTTTTTTCACTCCATTTTCTTACAAACACCAAAAACCTAATATGTCATACACCACTGGTACCGTAAGAACAAGTGTAACCAAACGATATAATAACAAGATATTTGATTATAATTTGATTTTAGAGCAACCCATCATCCACAAGTTTAGCAAGGATCACCATATAGGTAGAAGCCCAATCAATGATAAATGTAACTATTTTTGTTCTTTGTAGCTTTGCATTGTGGTGACTCTAAGCTGCAATGTGATAATTGGGGATATCTAACAGTAATACGAGATCGATGCCAGTGTCGGTGTATAGATGGTTTAGATCCTCACTCAGGATGTACTTCATTATACTATTCAGGTTACTTGTCTTTTCAATATTTATATATATTTAAAAAGTTAAATCACAAACATACTGACTTCCGAGGAAAATTCAAAACGGAAAGTTCCTATACAAATGGCAAAATCAAATGATAAAACACATCGAACGAATGGGCAACAACTGTCATATTCTTGACTTAGTACAGGCATTTTTAAATGTAAAAAATGGTGGATTGAACCTGGTTTTATAGTGCTAAATCTCACACTGGTATGACAGTCGCATGAAATTCCGTTATATATACAACGATGCATGAACAAAACAGACATAATGCTCACAATTAACATTCTTTTTAAATCAAATGTCTACCTTCGTGATTATCATCATATATATGTATATACAAAACGTCACACTAGTACTTTTCTTGTCAAATTATGTTTTTTTTTTATCTGATTGGCTTATATTGGCAATCTTTACTTCATCCGACTTATTTGAATTAATTTGATGGAAAACAAACGGAAAATGTTCTTGTCAGGTTCGTACGCACGAAGTTTCATAATGTTATTTCATTTTCAACTTTATTTTGTCGCTTGGTGCATGTGAAAGTCTGTTAACATGTGATAAGGTTCTAAAAAATACTGATATCGACAAGGAAAATACCAACAACAAGAGCAGTTATAATGATGACAGTGTTTTACTTACCCTTAAGTCTGGTCATAAATCGCTCGGGATTTAAAAGAAGAAACGAAAAGGTTATGACTGAAAAGTAACAGCAAATGACTTTTTTGGTGTCAAATCGATGAAACTGTCAATGTTCGTACATATTCATGTATTTAATGAAAACCAATCTTTGGCTTGTAGATTTAACAGCTGTAGAAAATTGGCCCTCGGAAGGTTTCTCCCTTCTCAAACCCAAGACAGGTTGTCCTATAGGGTTCGTGGAGGGAAATATAATATATACGACACTTCGGAACAGTCAATCGATAAATCATGGCGCATTCATAACAATAGATGGCCAATTTTTGACACAATCGTTTTGTACAAGGAAATCATCAGTTAGTGGTGAAAGTGTTAAATGGGGACCTGGGAAATACTGTATATATCAACATGGCAATTCTTGTCCTTCAGGTAAGATATAGATTGAATAGTTAACCTAGTTTCAACAGTCTAACCATTTATTTACAAATGGTATTGGTATCTTTAATTTACAAAAAATATGTGTTTTCATTTTAAATAGCTAAAATCAGTCGAATGATTATTTTGTTTTTTACTATCTTGATTTGATGAAAACATTTTGATTTTAATACAATTCGAATACTTCTACATAAAAAGCGATGATATTATTTTGAATGTGAGGACGGAATTGTGAAGAGATATTTATTTCTCTAAATGTTAAGGAACATGTGTAACCTATTTTTATACATCTATGTAAAAATTCTTGCTGTATCCTGTTCATCTGTGTTTATGAGTTTTTGAACGCGATATATCATATCGCGTGATACACATGTTTCCCTCTAGGTTTTTGCTTTATAAATCAAGCATAGAAACTTTTGCAAGAATGTAACGCAATATATTTTGAACTGTCACTTCTTCGAAATGACAGGATTTTCCAGTGGAGCTGTAAGGATAGACACACTAGATAACCCAGTTACCGATGGGTTTCAACCTGATGGAGAGTACGAGAAAGATGTACTATGGCAATTTTGCTGTCGGTCCGATGATCGACTAGCTAAACCTCTCTATTTACCCAACAAGGAACCGTTTATACTCTTCCAGAAAACTTTCTATGGATGTCAAGCCGTACATGGTAGGTCATCTTACTTTTGATTTTTTCGTATTTTGCAATTTTTTGGAATGCTCTTCAAGTCTGTACTCCTTTTGTCTTTCTATCTATTTTGATCTGAACGTCACTGATGTGTCTTATGTAGACCAAACGCGCGTCTGGCGTATCAAATTATAAGCCGGGTACCTTTGATAACTATTTACGCCACTGGTTCGATGCCACTGATAGTTAACTTTTCGTCCCGAGGATATCACTAGCCCAGTAGCATGCACTTTGTTGTTGGCACGAATATCAACTGTATTGTCATTTTGATATATTTCACTGTTTGCTACAGTATGAATTATTATATATACTAATGACTTTCTTATCCCATGCAACGATTACCTAAGATGCATTTGGCACATTTTATTTGAATTTTGGGACCACAATGCTCATCAAGTTTGTTCTTTTCTTGGCTTTATGACTCTTTTGATCTAAGCGTTAAGTGATAAGTAGACGAAACACACGTCTTGCGTATCAAATTATAACCCTGGTGCCTTTGATAACTATTCGATATTCTACCAATATATTAATTAAAAGTATAGGTGCATATTAGAAAAATTGGCGTTCACATTTGCATCTAGTTATTCATTTTTTTACCATAGAAAAGTAAAATCACAAAAAATACTGAACTCCAAGGAAAATTTAAAACGGAAAGTCCCGAATCAAATAGCAAAACCACAAGCTAAAATATAGCAAACGAATAATTTAAAACTGTCATATTCCTGACTTGGTACAGACATCTTCTCATGTAGAAAATGGTGGATTGAACATGGTGTTATAGCGCTAAACCTTTCACTTGCATGACTGCCTTATCAAACCCCACTACATCGACAACGATGCGTGAACAAAACAAACAGAAATGATGGGGGAAAATGTCTAAACTAGGAGTACAGCAGACAACATTGTGTTATAATCTTAATTACAATTAAAATAGACAAATATTAAACAAAGAAGGCATATATCAAATTTAACAACCTCATTCTTATTTTTGTATTTTATTTATGTATGTTAAATCCACCCATAATGGATTGAAAGTTTTAAATACTGGGACCAAATGGTTAGATTACCATTAACTCTGACGAAGAATCGCGCGTTTGACGTCACTCAGTTAGAGATATAAAATAATTTGGTCGTTCAAATTATGAAAAGAATAAGCCTATAGATCTTTTATGTATATCTTGCAGAATTTAAATTAGAAGTTTATCTTGTCCATGTTGTCCTTCTTGCCGCTTGTATATAAGCTTATTGTGTTTTTCTTCTTATTTTTGTCATTATGTATCAACGAAACACAAAAGGGCATATCAACAAAACTATAGCAAATTTGAAACACAAAAATACAAAAAAATATGATAGAAAAATAACAAAGAACACATGGAGTCACACGGACAAAGCACATAAGCAAACATGAAAGATAGTAAAAACAATACAATGACGGGATGCATAAGTACAGAGCCACGTCAAATTGATATAAAAAAATCCTAGACCAAACAGTAAAAGTAATATTGATAAAGACGTGAAAGACAAATAAAAGAACACAAAACACGAAACTAAGATAATAGACAACGTCAGTACGCAGAATCTATAATTCACGACCATAGTGTATTATTTGTGAAGTATATACGGAATATTTATCAACAAGGTATTGGTACATTCCGATGAACTTGTTTTAAAACACTAACGAAAATTTCTTTGACAAACTTCTGGTTCATCAGCTTTTTGCTCAGACACTGGTGACGTTTTACAAAGTCTTAATAGGAGCTGCAAGTTTGGGAATACCGAATAAATTGGGAAATCTATATTCTATATACAGGTGAAGCTGTTATATTGCTACTAAGGTGAGCGAAATTGATAATTTTAAAATTAAAATCGTCGAGTTTGTCATATATAGATTCCGGTACTGATATGACTGTGTATTTCAAATTCGAGGTATAAATTTGAATGAGGAAGCCGTGTCTGTAAATTATAAGATATTAATTTAAGACGCATTTTAATTATCACAACCTATCAACGATTTGTTATACATATAGTACTAGTATTTTTTTTTATATTTCTAGGTATGAAATCTACAGTACAGTATTTCAAAGTGAAGAATCTTGACCTCAAAGTCGCCTACAGGGGTGGCTATCACCCGCGTATCAAGGCGGCCTTTCGCCACTTTAAATTTTTCTACTGTTATTATACACCAAAAAACTTCGGTAAGGTTATATTTTATAGTAGAATATTGTTGTATAAGATACAACCACTCTAAATACATACTCTTTAATTTAATTTTAACATTTTACGATTTTTAAAAAATACATTAAAAGTAGATTAAGAAAGGATATTCTCTTGTAAAATAAAAAAGATCTAGCAGACATTTCACTGTGTTGATATCAACTAGGCCTACATTGTTTTCCTATCATTTATGAACATGTTTATGTTTAACCTGCACATACATCTGCTTTTGATATCCTAATTGTTGGTGAGGTTTCCCTAAATAAGAAGCAAATTATCCACATGGATTAGAGTGAATCGTTATTCTTCTATATGGCCATGATCATGAAAAATATTTAAAGAAATGTTTCATATTTAATTTTTCGCAGAAAGTCAAGTATTTTATAATCGTTGGCCTGCTGGGCCGTTTTCGATGTTAAAATCACAAGACGGATGTCCAGAGGGATTTGCTGAGAGTTCTCTTCAGCAGTTTACAGAACCATTACCGATTATGTCTGACACGATATATTCAGCCGTGACGGTCGGATCAAACAACGTGACGTATACGTTTTGCTCAAAACCTAAAAGTGAGCCTTTAGGACCATCAAGTTACTGGCAGAAAGGATCTTATTGCATACTTAGCTATACAGCAATATGTCCTACAGGTAAAGAAGGTTATTTGATTTGAATTTTGACATAACATAAATAAACTGAATGATTTCATTAATTGTGAAATCCTCTACATTTTTATCTAACGCTTACCTATTAAACAAGAAATATCGGAAATACAATTAAGACAATTTGATACCCGAAAAAGGGGGACACAGAATATTAAAAGGCTTTATAAAGCTAAATGTTATAATTGCTATACTAAAGTAAATATCTAAGATATATCGTCCACAAGAAGACAATGTCAACTACAACACGTTAAACATTTCTTTTAGCTCTTAAATTGATATAGACAAACAAGTGAACTAGTATAGTAATGTACGCTTTTTGAATGAGTTAAGCCTGCCAATTGATATTTTACCGTGTGTTTTCTATGTTGTGATGTTATGCTATTGTTTCAGAAAAAGGGAGAAGGTTTGGATCCATTAAAACGTTTAATCCCGTTGCAAATGTTTGCACCTGTCCTAAGTCAGGAATTTGATGTACAGTAGTTGTCGTTTGTTTATGTAATTTATGTTTCTCGTTTCCCGTTTTTTTAATTTAATATAGAATAGACCTTTGATATTCCCGTTTGAATGGTTTTACACTAGTAATTTTGGGGCCCGTCATAGCTTGTTATTTGGTGTAAGCCAAGGCTCCGTGTTGAAAGCCGTACATTGACCTATAATGGTTTAGTTTTTTTTAAAGGTTATTTGGATGGAGAGTTGTCTCATTGGCACTCACACCACATCTTCCTATATCTATATACGCGGTTTTGTCGTGAACCATTCATCTTCTTGCTGCGTGGATCTACAATTTTCTTTCAGAAGTAATTACGGAAAAGGCATTGTAGAAATATAAGACAAACTGTTAGTATAGCGTTTGAAACATAACTGAATGATGTAAATATATCGGAAGTGACTATGTCAATGTTTTAATATATCAATGCTGTTTTGATAGGATTTGAAGACGGATTCATCAAATTTGATGACTTACAACCACCCAAAAAGTTTGCAAGTCAATTTTTACCTAATGGGGATTTTACTACAGATGTTAAAATTCATTTTTGTTGTCGGGATGATGGTACTTGGTCAGATCCTATTACACTTCCAACACATGATTCTTTTGTTTTGTTTCGCCATAGCAAATTCCCGTGCCAGAAGGTTGTAGGTAAATATGTTTAAAACATTAAGTATATTTTCTTATTTTGATAATTATCACACATGCTTAAATTGGGCAGAAATCAACAAAAATTCAACGCACAATAAAAGGTGACGTTAATTATCAGCAGTTGCTATTAATAACGTTACTTACCATTGTAACATTGTGACGTTTAAATTTTAACAACCCGATTTTGTTCTTCAGCATGATTTTATGTATTGTTTTTATCGTGATGACGGTGCCCTAAGCACCGAAACATGTAGATCAATAAATTTTCTGCAGCAGTCCCTAAAGTGTTGTTGTTATAAGACTCTCTTCATTTTATGTTTTTTTTTTATCATAACGACCCTGCATACCCGGCGAGGTATCCACTTTATGGACTCTACCGTACTACAGACTCACCAGGCGTTGGTTCACTTTCGTTTGTAATTGATTTTCTTATTATGATATCAATTAATGAAATCAACAAAAATTCAACGCACAATAAAAGGTGACGTTAATTATCAGCAGCTGGTAAATACTACCAAAAACTCCAAGCATTCTTGAAGACTATAATTATAGAAATATTTTTTTCGTTTTTATATACATGTATCTTGTCCATTAAATTGATAATAACCTTGTTTACATTTTTTGTGTGTCCGAAACGCTGTTCTGGATTTATTCTAATCAGGAACGATCAAATTTAAACATTTGAAAGACAAAGATAATAATATGTCGAAAAACACTACTCAGAGACGAATATACAAGTATTGAAAGAGTGAATCAGACAGATCATCATCCGCGTTGTGAATCAACTGTCAAAATCGGGATTAGGTCACAAACATAAAAACAAATTTGTAAACTATTCTTTGATCTTAAGATTTAATATCGATTTTATTTGTTTTCTTCATAACTCTGTTGGAGCAGTTTGTGTATCAGGATCACACATATGTTAAATAAGCCCGTATAGTGTGGAATATAAATTCGTAATGCATTAGGAGTTGAAGAACTTTCAAGAAAAGTGATACTTTTAATATATTTGTTGAACGTATCGATTCACATTATAAAGTATGTTTAACATTCTTTTCCCTACAGATATGATAGACACAGAGGAATATTTTACTATCCGAAACGATGCATCCAATAACGAGGCCTTATATGGGTTTGTTCCTAAAGTGAGTGGTATTGGGAGAGTTTATCAAGTTCACTTTTGCCACTACCACCATGCTGATACAAGTGAGTATACTTCAAAATAAATTGTTGTAATTTCTGTGTAAAGATGGCGTATGATAATTTGACATTTTTGTCCAGTTGTATTTTAGTGCGACACGGCTATCTTACCATGAAATCAAACAAAAGGTTGATATTTGAAATCTTTAAATGACGTAAAGATGTCAGACAGACATGAACATTTTCAATCAAATTATCAAATATATTAAATGTTTTACTCAACGACAAATGACGGTCTTCAGTCCAAAAACTATGAATGGAGAATGAATCGTGAAAAAATCATGCCATAATTAAACATAACACTACAAACCATTAAAGTTTGAAATGGCCTATATCTGTACTCGACAGTACTGATTTTTACTCGGCCAGTCTGAATTGGTCTGACTTTTACTTGACCTTACTTGACCCCAGTCTGAACCATACTTGACTGTACTGAATCGTACTTGACCCTTATCTTTGCCGTTGAAAATAGTCTGAACTATTACTCTACCAGTCTGAAACAGTCTTAACCCATTCTCGACATGTACTCGACCTATTTTTTCAGTCTAAACCATACTTAACTAAAGGTCTGAACAATACTCGACAAGTCTGAACCAGACCAAAAACCCTCTACTTTTTTAACTGTTAAAATGAATTTCTTTTTAACTGACATATATAACAACAGCCAACAAAATTTATAAAAGATTTTAACCTTATAAAAGAAATATATCTCTGATTATATTTAGGATAAAAAAAAAATATTGTATATACCTTATATCAAAAAGGGATAAAATTAAATAAATAAATAAAATTATTTTTCTGATTAGTGGTGAAATATAAAGTATAACCTCTGCTTGGGGGAAACTCATAAATGAGATCACACTGGTCAGATGTATTAAATTCTTATTAACATTGATTCAAAATTGAAACATCCTGTTTAAATTAAATAACAAGGCCTTTTGAATATACATGTATGTACTAGATAAGTAGTACACGAATTTACGAAAAAAGTGCTTTCTTTTTACCTGTTAAACACACATGTACTGAGTTAATTAGAACATATTAAAGTGCTTTATATATGCCATGTTAATTTGACAAAAAGAAAATACTTAAATTAATTTAAAAAAAAAATTACTGTTACTTTGGAATACATTTCCTTTTTTAAAAAGGTTATCAAGGATTGCTATGGAAATTCTATTATAATGATTATATTAAATTCTTGGTTTAATAAAACAAAACAATTAAGCTCTCATTTTTTTTAAATTTATTAAGTTGTTTTATATACTATTTTATATATATCTTCATAAAAAAACATTCACTGCATTATCACCTGAACTCAACTGATACCATAAATCTATACTAGGCTTAAGTTAATGGTGAATATAGTCCAGTTACCATAAAATACTTCCCAAATATTCATAAAATGTTGAATAATATTGAAAAAAAAGTTGATATATATTATTATGCAAGTGTTGATTAATATTGAGTTGAAGTTAAATTATGATTGATTATTGTGAAATTTTAATTTCAATACTGTATTGAATACATTTTTAATTTCAAGTTGTTGTTCAAATTTCATTTTTATTAAAAAAATTCCTAAATTGATAAAATATAGTTCATAGATACAAAGAATAGGTCTAGTTTGGTTAAGACTTTGTCGAGTATGGTTCAGACTAGGTCGAGTACGGTTCAGACTAGGTCGAGTACAGTTCAGACTCGTATAAAACGGTTAAGTACTGGTCAAGTACACATTCAGACTGTTAAGTATGGTTCAGACTACAGTCGAGTATTATCAAGTAAATCTCAGACGAATTCAGACTGGTCGAGAAATAATCAGTACAGTCGAGTACAGATATAGGCCATTTCAGACTTTTAATGGTTTGTAGTGTAATAGTCTTTTGACATTTAAATAAGACCACGGTTAATGGATATATATTTGCGTATTTAAGAAGATGCTTTGCAAGTCCGACTTTATAACGTATCATACCATATGAGCTGTGCTATCAGTGGTAGATTATTTGAAAGTTTAAGAGGAAGATTAAAATATCCCTTTTTACCACAAGATGTAACCATTTATATTTGATCACAAAAGGCGTTGCTCATATTTGTGTTTATTAGAAAATGTTGCATCTCTTTTTGAGCAATATCCTGTTACATTCGATAAATTAAAGTTTGACTTTTTCTATAAATTAAATCACTAGTTCCCTAATAAAGAACTTCTAATAAAGAAGGTGTAAACTAAAAACAAGCAGATGAGTTAAATAATATGTGTGCTTTGAATGTTGTTTGAGATGTTTTATTGAGTTTATAAAATGATATATATGTGGGGATTCACATTGAAAGGTGAGCATATGATACTTTACAGCTCTTCTTGTCATACAATTTTATGTTTACCATTCCAAGTCACCTGAGATCACCCCAAGTTTTGCTTGGGTTCATGTTGCTTAGTCTTTAGTTTTTTCTATGTTGTGTGTTTTGTATACTATTGTTTGTCTGTTTGTCTTTTTCTTTCTGAGCTATTGCGTTTTCAGTTTATTTTAGACTTCAGAGTTTGAATGTCTCTCTAGTATTTTGCATCACTTTTACAATTCTCTCTGCTATTAAATTCTGTTCAAGTTTTATCAAACAATTTCTTATATTCTATCAGGAAATCTCAATTTGATAATACAACTTGCTTCCTGTTTTGTTACTTCAGATTGTGGTGCTATTTATCAACTGAATTCGTCAAATCCAGTTGTGCACATATCGACTCCTAATTTCCCGGGACCATATGTTGCAAGACAAAGATGTAATTTTATATTCAAGGTAAGCTAGTTTTATGTTTCTTTTCAATGTTATACTTGATTAAAATGGTGTTAATAGTATGTGTTCGAACGTACACTTTTGTTTTAATTTCTACTAATATTCAAAATTGAAAAGAACAACATATGAACAGAAAAGTAAGAATACAAAAACATGGTTTGTTTTACAATATTCGATTCTAATCATAATATAATATGAACACATATGATTTTACATTTGACAATTTACATGCATGAAATTTCTAGTAAACAAACGAGAAATATTTAGAAGCCAGTACTATCATATTCCACTTTTTCTTAATTTAACAGGGCCCTAAAGATTCCAAACTGATTTTGAATTTTCATACGTTTAACGTTGAAGCTGGTGATAGTGGAGAATGTGTATCTACAGTTGGTATCAGAAGTGCTCTACCAGGTCAACCGGAAATAAAGTAAAGTATTAATTGGGGTATTGTCATCACGTAGGAAACAATCGGGTCTGTTCGAAATAAAGTTGATTCCTAAAATTTTCAAGTTCAATAAAAGTTCAAGAGTGAAACTATTTTTTTCACATTCAAGCAAAAAAATAATGTTTAGGTAAAATATTGGAAAACAAATACATATTTGAAGAAAAAAAAATCGCAATTCAAATTTTTGTCAAACTTATATTTTTCAACGCTCTGTGTAACAATACTCTTTCGTCAGTTCATACTTAAAAAGTAAAATTACAAAATACTGAGCTCCGAGGAATATTCAAAATGGAAAGTCCCTAATCAAATGGCAAATCAAATGATAAAACACATCAAACGAATGGACAACAACTGTCATATTCCTGACTTGGTACAGGCATTTTCAAATGCAGAAAATGTGGGATAAAATGTTTATAGTCGCGAAGCAGTGTGTATCACATATTTCATTATATAGCAAATATTAACACTTAAACATGTTTTTGATGGAGCACATAAATGAATAAAGGTTTATCCAAAGAATACCTAATAGTCCAAAAGGGAGGGATAACAGGAATCACTAAAAATAATAACAGTACAGCAGACCACCAACACCTGATGACTCCCAAAAGGACACACAAAAAAGAAAAACAACACGTGGTTTCAATAGACGAAGGCACTTGATGTGGTTGGATTAAACTAGGTTTAACTGCACATGTAACGTAACCGTTGCCTATCCATTTCCTTATGTTATGAAACTTAAATACTCATTAAAAAAAATGCAGTCTGATGCGACCAAGAAGATCACGCATTCAACCAATTAATAAACAAAACAAAAATAGCTTGTATTAACTATGTGCATTCGAAGTTCTGCAACTTAATACACAAAAAACAACATATATTGTGTCAATTAGGTTCATATAACTATCATTCAAATGAACGGAAAGGTATCAAAAAAGATATTAAAAAATGAGTTTTTCTCATGTTTTCGTCAAAAATATTCATAACACTTTAGACACACGACATTTGTAAAATGTCGTTTTTATCTAAAAAAAAAAAAGCTGACCCTTTTGTAACATGTATAGCTAGTTCAATAAAGAATTCCAAGTGCAAACTACTGTACAAAAAGCAAAATTACGAAAATACCGAACACAAAGTAAAATTCAAAATGAAAAGTCCCATAGCAAGTTAAGTTGCAAAACCAAAATCTGAAACACATCAAACGAACGGAAAACAATTGGCACCTTGGTGTTGCCTTGGGTTTTCTATTTCATTGTTTATTTTGCGAATCATGTTGTTTCTTTGATCAATGCAACACACATATTTTATAATTACAGATACTGTGGCGATGACTTTAAGAGGTCTGTGATGACCGATATGAATTTCCTAGGAATAACATTTACAAGTGGAAACAACAATCAGCTACTGCCAGGGTTTAATGCTACAATATCACTGATAAGAGGTTTGTACCATAATGTTGGAATTTATATTTTAGTAAGCATATCTTATTATTCCTTAAATTTGGTTTCAATGTTGATATACATCTGACAACTTGATGACAAACCAAAAATCAGACAACAAACATACAAAAAGGCAGAAAGGCATCTAACATTGTACCAGATATGTTTTTATATATATATATATACCAATAATTTTATTTTATAGTGCTCTGTTTGATGTTCATCATTGCATGGATCATAATAATAAGTTATGCTTTTTCGTTTGATCAGCTCTTCGACAAATTTTTTCTTTCCATTACATTTGAATGATGTTATTCACTAGAACTGTAATGTATTGTCATTTATATGTGGATTGTCAACTTTATGTTGTATATTTTATAAATAGATGAAATGTAGTTATCTTGAACGATAGATAAACTCATACTAGAACTCTATTTTTCATTTTGTTTTAGGATTTAATGTATTTTTATCTAATTCAAAACTTTTGAAATGATTTAAAATGTAAATTATCTTACAGACCGAGACATGTGTTACAACGGAAATGGAACTACTTACAATGGAAACGTTAATGTTACAAAAAAGTTCCAGACATGTCTACATTGGAGTAAAGTTACACATTGTGTGAATAATCTATATCAAAGAAGGTATTATGAAACATCAAATATGATTTACAATAACAGACACAGCAGTGCGATATCGAACTAAATGTACTATTTCATTTTTGAAAACGGAGATTAAATAATAAGGGTACAATTAACAATCATATTTGAAAGTCGAGTAACAAAACGACAAAATGAATGGCATAAGGATAAAAGTCTGAAAATCTGAAAGATAATCAAAAGTTCAAATGTACGTGAAACAATACAACAATACTGGTACTTACTCGCTAAAAAACATAACTGCTTCACCAGGTTACGCTTTTGATTATCCAAAAGTTGAATTTTCAATTTACTCTAGATTAAAAATAAAGCTTTGAATGTGATGATAAGTCATGAATAAGGGAGGCAACACACTTGTATACATTATTCCACATTTGTTTATTTTGTTACTAATCAATTATTTATTGACTCAAGTTTGTAAGATGAACAACTACTTTAATATACATGTTCGTGTTAATGGGATATTTCTGCATTTTTGTATGTCTGGAAACACTACTTTAACAATTAGAATATGTTTGTTCGACTGTCCATACATACATGTTTATTATACACTTAAATTTCTCTAACAATTTTTTTATTTTCAAGAGTATCGTTTGAAAGTCAATTGAATATAATATGTCGTGTGTCCTGTTTTGAAGGAATCTATTTTACTAGAATACTTAGCATAATTTATATTTTGGTTTTGTTATCATTGTAGTGAATCTGCATCCTTTTTAAAAGAAAACTTCTGTAGGCGTGCCGGCGATGGTTTAGCACCATGGTGTTATACTGATGAAGACCAGTGTTCACGTGACTATTGTGATGTTTGCAATCTTGGTAGGTATATGGTTAATTAATACCAAACCCATTGACATATTAATGTTTATTCCAATTTGCATTTCATCCACATTTTGTTTAAAATTATCCAATTATCCAACAGAGTACTAACAAATTCGGATTTTCCTATATCGTCACTGCGTTTGTACTGACATAATGTAAAAACACCTTTCTTGGTAAGAACAATGTAAAGATACACAGACTAAGTAATATAACCCTCGTGACAAGCTGGTAATAGATAGTATTGCGTGTTTTGTAAAGTCGAATCTGCACTGTGCGCTTTTAACACTCAACAAAAATGATTTGAATAATGTATTTTCAGAATATGCCTTTGTACGACAAAAGCAATGAAAAATTTCAGGACACATTGATACATACCATTAGACCATAAGCAGTTTTAAAAATGAAAACTCCGTTTTGTAGGTTTCATAAATAAAATAATTACTCGTCAATTAACTTGGTAGTATAAATATGATACAAGATAGAATATGACATTTCTTTCATTGAAATATTAAGAACGTTATTTAATTAAAATTAAAAATGAATATGTTTCATCAAATTATATTTGTTTTCTAAATTTATAGATTTTGACGTAGTGTCACAAATTGTTTATTCTTGCAGAGAAATGTTATGACATCTTCGATGACTGTAATGATTTAATGACAGAAGATAAGGAGTTTTGTTCTGAGGATATAGAGGCATCACGTGGCTGTAGAAAAAGTTGCAAATTGTGTAGTTTTGAGAAGCCATTACCAGGTACTGTTTATGAGAAATATTGTATTGATGATAAAATACTGTAAATTCAGAAATTATTGCGAAATATGGGACAGGATTATAATCGCAATAATTTAAACTCGCATTTTGAAATATTTTATATGAATTAAACAGGATTTTACTCAATATCGCAAAAATTAAAGTCACATTTTAGTCTTAAATGACAAAATCACAATAATATATGCTAGCAATAATTTTTGAATTTACTGCATTAATGATAAGATATGCTTGAATTTGAATTCCCGTTACGGACTAAATCATATCTAAAATAAATAATATGCCAAATTATTAATTCTTGTAATTCTAAATAAAACGGAATTGATGAAAAATTACATTGTAGTGAAACGTGTATCTTGTACCAGCCCACTAATACCTTTTGATGGGATTCCAAAAGTACCTTTGAAAACTAGCTATGCAGTTGGAGAAACTGTATTGTTCATGTGTATAAACGGTGTGGAAACAGATACCCATGTATGTTTGGCTGATGGTACATGGTCAGGAGGAAACTTTGTCTGTGGAAGTACGTATTGAACTTCTTTTAAGAGGGAAAACATTTAAATTATTACCTTTTAGTGAACAGGACAAAGTATTGGGTAATTTTAATTGCTTTTACGCTTTGGTTGTACCAGGATATATTTCCCGTCGTTGTTATCACATAGTGCATTGGTATAGCTGTAGAATTTTCATCTTTTTTATTCGCATATTATTTGTTTCTTTTTTCAATTACATCTGCTTTATATGTTGAGTTTACTAGAATGCTTTTGACATCAACTTTCATAAAATGTTATGCAAAAAGAAAACACAAATTTAAAAAAAAACATTGATCAAAGGCTTTCTTATAATTACCAGTAGCACAAATAAATGAAAACATACAACAATTACTCCATGTTATACATTATGTAAATATTGAATTTCCTTTCTGTTTAATACAACGAACGAAACAGATATAATTATTTTCCTTCTTTTAAACAGTTATCAAGATTATAAGATTACTTTTCATAAATATCTTCTTCTTTTAAATACTTTATTTAAAATCACTATAAAGCTTTCCTCGAAAAGACTTCTTAAACAGATGTCTTTGAGATCCTCAACTATACTCATTTGGCAAGCTAACTGACTGTTTTATTGTTAAGATCCGTACACATTTTGTTAATTTTCATACATTAGCCAAATCGAATTCTCACCATATAAAATTGAACAAGTTATACAGTCTTCTAGTGACTCTGGCATTTTATCACGTTTGCATTATCTATCCAACATTTACCTCAAAGGGGTTAAGGCTTTCACAATCTTTTCTTTTTGTTTCAACTTGTAGGAGCGGTAGGTAAGTGCATCTTTTTCAAAATGAAAATATTTGAAAACAACGGTGGACTGTAACAATAAATTTGTGAGTGTACGAGTTTATGAGTTTAAGTTCATTATCTGTAGTCGTTCGTTTTGTCCCGTTTCTTGTTTTTTTTTGTAAGGTCATTATGGGACACACACTAAACATTTGTGTTTGCAAATTGTTGAATTTTATAAAACAATCATATTAAGAAGCCAAATAAGAAAATTACTGTCGACATCAGAATGTAAATCTAGATTTTGAAATATTTTAGTTTTTATTTAACTTGATTTTGCATTCAATGATTTGCTAATAGGTTTAATAGGAACTTCTAATAACACGCTGACCATCATTCCGACTAGACTGAATAATAAATAGAAATATATCAGTTTGTAACATTGCAAGTATGACTATAAATACTTCAGTAGTATTAAATATTAAGAACTAGCAATAATTTTTGGTGAAAATTTTGTATATAAGTTACCGTTCATTACAGTACTAATTATTTTATAGGCTTTTTTTTTTTTTAGAGTTATCTCATTGGCAATCAAACCACATTTTATTTTTTCCATAATACATAAACTTTGGCAGCACCATAAAATAAAATATAAACGAACATACAATTAGTCTTCCATCCACGTGAATCGGGACCCATGAAAAAGAATGATTCCACAATATTATTTTTGTTCTTTGTAGAATGTCCGCCCGGTTGGATAACCTATTCTGAAAGATGTTACAAATGGTTCGATGTTTATATGACAGTTTATGAAGGAAGAGAACTATGTGCCAACATGAGCGCATCCATGTCGTCTGCTAAGGATCTAGAGGAAAACGATTTTTTGTTGACATTAAGGTACATTTAATATGCCAACTTAATGAATAAATAGATATAGGAAGATGAGATACAAGTGCCAATGAGACAACTCTCCATCCAAATAACAATTTATAAAGGTAAACCAGCATTTATTTGTATAGCTCACCTGCTCAGAAAAAGCACATATCAGTTATGTCTGTTACTTGCACTCGTCGTCCTGTTAATCAGTTAGAGATTGTTTCGATTTAAGTTTACTGTTTTGTTGTGAAAATTAGGCCACAAACCCCTCAACCAAGTGAATTGTAAAATAACAAAAGAATTGACAGGGTAATACCAACTTTTTATCTAATTTTTAGTAACATTTTCATGGTTGCACTGATGTAAGTTCCTTTTGCTACAGTAGTAACTGGTTTAAAAAAACTTATGACATTGTGCAATGTTCGTTTTTTAAAGCCTTTTGTTGGTGGATTAAATCTGAACTCATTGCATAAACATTATGAGATGTTATACAAAACAACTTCCCCTAGGAAATGGCCTCTCGCAAACAATGATATAGTATGTACAAATGATTTCAATTTAAAAAAATTCGTAAAATGTGAATCATTCATCATAGTTGTACTAAAGACGATAGATTTGATGCACCCATAGCTTAATAAACCTTCATTAGGAACACGTCCATATAAAAAACATACATAAATCAGTGCTTAAAAACATTAAAGGCTAAATTATCACAAGTGATGTAATTGATTTCCAAAATCTAATATTTACTTTCCCTGAGAAGGTTTGAAAATTTACATTGTAATTTTAATTGGTGATTTGAGCTGATGGGTTTTACACAAAATGCATCTATGGTGAATTATAAGTGGGGTACCTTTAATGAGTTTTAACAAGAAAACATAGCTGTCTTGGTTATGTTTTACAAAAACTCCCGTAGCTGTATATACTGAAATCGACCCTTCTTCTATTTGAGTTACTTTTGGAACCTTACATGTCGTTACAACGGACCATTCAGATGAAGACACGTCCTATTTAAAAAGAAACAATTTTAATAGATGTTTTTATAAATAATGTTGATATTAAAAGGAAATGTTTGCCAATCATTTTATGTTCGTTTAGAAAACGATTGAAAGAAAGAAGAACCATCAAACAAAAATAAATAAATAATTATTCTAAACTAACTACTTATCTGAGATTCAAATGTTGGACAATCCATATGCATTTCTTTGACACTTTACAAAACAACTGGTAACAATGTCAGACAGATATAACTATTCATTTAGATGTTTTGGGTCCATAATGAATATAAATGTTTCCGGTTTATTTTTTTAACAGCGATAACAGTCGTTCCTTCTGGCTAGGTATAGAAAAAGATGAGAATGATGAGTATATATGGAAAGAAGATGGTTCAATTGTTACGTGGACAAATTGGGGACGAGGTAAAATTCATTATTACATGTCAATTTTGTTTATGTTTACATATGATGTGAATTTTTATGCTTTTTATTATAGTACTCAATCGTAAGTATTTCTTTCCAACTTATTACATGTCGAATTAAATTTAATGCATAGTATTCCGTTCATCTGAATATGCTCGTAACAAAATATAAACAGTCGAATAGCAACACAAACAGTTATTGAAATATTTTCAAAATTCAACGAAAAATCCTTCGAATAATTTATTTCGTCTGTTAGATGAATAGATAAACACAGTGTAGAATCAAAATCATAGTATAATTAGGCCAAAAAATAAGCAAATGATATAATTATACAGTTTAAGTCAAGAATATGCATTTAACCAAAATGTGTTTTTTTTTTTTTTGGTAAATGATCAAAGTTTTAACCTTTTGTTTTGTAGGAAATGATACATCAAATGCATGTGCCAATGTAAACGATGAGGGAAAGTGGAATCGTTGGGGTTGTGATTGGGATTATTTATCTATTATCTGTAAACTCACTCCATCTAGTAAGTAATAATATACCTTTCAATTTCGAGAGTAATTAACATGGCATATTAAGGCCAATAAAAGAGTTGCGAACGATAGTAGAGGAACATTCAACCTCATAGATACAAAAATAAACTGACAACGCCTTTGCTAAAAAAGAAAAAGACAAACTGATAAATAATAGTACACAAGTCACAACATAGAAAAATAAAAATTAATCAACATGAATCCCACCAAAAACTAGGGATGATCTCATGTGCTACGAAAGATTTAGCTGACCCCCCTCCACATGTGGCACTCGTTCGTGTCATGTCAAAAAATGTCCCTTTGTTAAGGCACATTGAATTACAAAATCAAACATAGAACACAAATCCTTCCATAAAATCCTGCAGATGTTCACAAGATTTGATTATGTGAACAATCAGTATTTAAATTTTAAATTTTGTCTTGCATATTTTATATAGGGCTCCTGTGTGTATTTAATATAACAAAAAACTGCAAAACTCATCTCTTCGATTTTGAGATATATACCAACTGCACTACCCGAAAGTATTTATTGTGCTAAAATTTGACTTGTACAAAGATTTTAATGTAAATGTTTCCCTTTGTCTACAATTTGAGATCTAACCTAAATAATCAGTAATAAAATTGAGAATGGAAATGAGGAATGTGTCAAAGAGACAACAACCCGACCATACATCAGACAACAGCAAATGGTCACCAACAGGTCTTCAATGCAACGAGAAATTCCCGCACCCGGAGGCGTCCTTCAGCTGGCTCCTAAACAAATATACACTAGCACAGTGATAAGTATGTTTTTTCATCAGTTATTACAAAATATGACAATGTTTAATATGATGGAAATACAAAAGTGTTTTAATCATATTAAATTTAGCAAACAGTGACTGACACAAAGCCGAATAATGTGAAAAGTAAAATCACAAAAATACTGAACTCAGAGGAAAATCAATTTGGAAAGTACATAATCACATGGCAAAATCAAACAACAAAACGCATCAAAAACGAATGGACAAGAACTGTCATATTCCTGACTTGGTACAGGCATTTTCAAATGTAGAAAATGGTGGATTGAACCTGGTTTTATAGCTAGCTAAACCTCTCACTTGTACGACAGTCGTATCACATTCTATTATATTGTCACTTGTATGACAGTCGTATCACATTCCATTATATTGTCACCTAAATTATCAG
Organism: Mytilus galloprovincialis; assembly: GCA_037788925.1. Taxonomy (NCBI): domain Eukaryota; kingdom Metazoa; phylum Mollusca; class Bivalvia; order Mytilida; family Mytilidae; genus Mytilus; species Mytilus galloprovincialis. The sequence goes on from CM075342.1 coordinate 57,684,741, forward strand.
TAATAAAATTGAGAATGGAAATGGGGAATGTGTCAAAGAGACAACAACCCGACCATACAGCAGACAACAGCAAAAGGTCACCAACAGGTCTTCAATGCAACGAGAAATTCCCGCACCCGGAGGCGTCGTTCAGCTGGCCCCTAAACAAATATATACACTTTTAAATGAAGTATGTGTTGATTATCTGTTATACATGATGTATTTATTCTAGAGCTGATGTGTTTTTTTCCTAATATAGTTATTGATTTTATTATGTACGTTCCTATCACTTAAAGAAGTGATTGCCTCAAATATTTAACCTGACCTAGTTAAAGTTGTACTTGCATCGTGTAGTACATAAAATCACGGAATAACGCGAGATGAAACTTGTTACTTTAACACTCATTAAAGGGCCAAGTGAGCTTTTCTCATCACTTGGCGTCCGGCGTCCGTCGTCGTCCGTCGTCGTCCACAATCATCATTTGGGTATCTAGTTTAAAAAATGAGTCCGGTGACCCGGCCAACTAACCAAGATGGCTGCCATGGCTAAAAATAGAACGTAGGGGTAAAATGCAGTTTTTGGCTTATAACTCAAAAACCAAAGCATTTAGAGCAAATCTGACATCGTGTAAAATTGGTTATCAGGTGAAGATATATCTGCCCTGAAATTTTTAGATGAATTGGACAACCTGTTGTTGGGTTGCTGCCCCGAAATTGGTAATTTTAAGGAAATTTTACTGTTTTTGGTTATTATCTTGAATATTATCATAGATAGAGATAAACTGTAAACAGCAATAATGTTTAGCAAAGTAATATTTACAAATAAGTCAACATGACCCAAATGGTCAGTTGACCCATTTAGGAGTTATTGCCCTTTATAGTCAATTTTTAACCATTTTTCGTAAATCTTAGTAATCTTTTACAAAAATCTTCTCCTCTGAAACTGCTGGGCCAAATTAATCCAAACTTGGTCACAATCATCTTTGGGGTATCTAGTTTAAAAAATGTGTCCGGTGACCCGGCCATCCAACCAAAATGGCCGCCACGGCTAAAAATAGAACATAGGGGTAAAATGCAGTTTTTGGCTTATAACTCAAAAACCAAAGCATTTAGAGCAAATCTGACGGGATAAAATTGTTTATCAGGTCAAGATCTATCTGCCCTGAAATTATCAGATGAATCGGACAACCCTTTGTTAGTTTACTGCCTCTGAATTGGTAATTTTAAGGAAATTTTGCCGTTTTTGGTTATTATCTTGAATATTATTATAGATAAAGATAAACTGTAAACAGCAATAATGTTCAGCAAAGTAAGATTTACAAATAAGTTAACATGACAGAAATGGTCAATTGACCTACTAAGGAGTTATTGCCCTTTATAGTCAATTTTAAACAATTTTCATAAAATTTGTAAATTTTCACTAACATTTTCCACTGAAACTACTGGGCCAAGTTTATTATAGATAGAGATAATTGTAAGCAGCAAGAATGCTTCGTAAAGTAAGATCTACAAACACATCACCATCACCAAAACACAATTTTGTCATGAATCCATCTTTTGCTTTGTTTAATATTCACATAGAGCAAGGTGAGCGACACAGGCTCTTTAGAGCCTCTAGTTGAAATAACCAAGTGTTGTCGGATGTCAATAAACATATGAACACCAATGAGTTCATGGAAGGATGAAAGCAAGCACTGTTCAAAAGATATGTTTTATGTGAAATCAATTAATCTAAAACAAAATCCCTATTTTACATTAAAAAAAGATACGAGGGAAAATCAATTATCAAAACCAAATTTATTATATATTTTATACAAATTTCTCGTGGATTCAATCAAGTGCCAATGTTGTAAACTTTCTGAGGGAAAACCCGAGAGTTTAAAACATTGGCATCGTTATGTATGTACAATATCCAAAATGAAAATAAATTGCACAGGTATATTACATCAAACCCAGTATGTTTCTTTATTGTCACTGATTAATACGACATAGAAAAGCATAATCAGAACGCTTTTTGTTTGCCTAGCATTGCCAAAATTTGTCATGAATTGCAATAGACTTAACAGACGATTTTATATATTTACATATATCAATGGTGTCGCAATAATTTTAGTTCGAATATCTGTCAAGGAACGATGTTTGCATGTGTAAACACAACTCTAATAATAAAATATATGTTAAAGCAAAAACAATAGATGAAATGTCTCCTTTCTTATCGCTCATGTTGTCGTTTTGTTTTTACTTCTTATCATATTACATGTCTACCTATTTCGTCATTGCGTAGGTTAATAATGACTTACAAACATTTTTTAAATCTTGACTTTTTACATAAAATTTCAGTTACAAATATATATAAATAGACATATTGATAGAATTTTAATAAAAGTCTGATATTTACTGTCCTTTTATTAGCTTGCCTAGACGAGTTCAGCACTAAATTTTATATTAACAAACCTTATAACCTAATTATGATTTTTTCTTTCTGATTCATTCTGGCAGTATTGGTTCACGGAGGTAACGTGAAATTTACTCTAAATGAATAGTAGAAGTAGAAACACGTCCATCCGACACTAACACAAACGAGATAAGAAGAGATTAAGAGATATAAGTTGCTTATGGGCAGGGATGGGGTAATTGAAAATGTAATGGTAATTAAGTGTAATGCAATACAATTTTCCATGTAATTGAATGTAATGTGTAATGGAGCATTCTTTTAATTACTTGTAATGGTAATTTAATTTTAAAATTACAATGAAAAAATCATGTAATGCTCAATTACTTTTGAATTACATTTCAATTACATGTACTTTTATGGTGTTAATGATAAAGGAATTATGTTTAATAATATAAATTGTAAAATTATATTTATTTTTCAAATATTGATATCACATACTTTCAGTAATTTATTCTTAAGGGGGTTCGCGGGTCTAAATCATTTATATAGGATTTCTCTATATTTTTCTATAAATGAACTTTATCTTATAGTTAATAGAAAAATAAAATTAAAAAAATGGGGTCACCGTTCATTTGCGCTCACAATCTGCCTTCGAAAGAAGCATACATCTTTGTAAAAGTGTTTTTTTTCTTTTTCTGTTGGACTAATAGCAGAAATAAATGTTATATCGAAATAAAAAAAAGAAATTTATTACAGAAATCGCTCAAATTTTACAATAATTTAGTTTAAGTACAGCATATATCGAAATTATATTAAAAAATATAGGTCACCGATGAGTTAAAAGAGATATTTCAATTTTAAAGCCAAAAAATGGCATTTTTCCACCAAAGGGAGATAATTTGGAACTTTTTCAATGATGTTTACATTTTAAAAGTCATCTGAAGCCAACACGAATTAATTGTTTTGAATGTTTTTTGTACCATATGATAAAGTAACAACTACAAAAGGTAATAAATAAAATTTGTAATGAAGAACAAATGTTTAATTTTTTTCTGAAATTTTTATACCCTCGAGCCTCCTTAAGTTTTTATATTACTTATTTGACCAACAGACGTTTTTTTCTGAATAGTCTTATGATTTGAAAAAATGCTTATGTTTTTTTAAGAAAGATCTTTAACTAAATAGATTGAAAAGTAATAAATCACCATGTTAAACAAAAACAAAAAAATGTGTGAAAAATCTTTATGAGAGTTCATTTAGAATTTAAATTTATTGCACATAATCATTTGGTCTATATAGTATACAGAAAAGGATTATAGAGATAAAAATTAACAGCTGTAAAAACAAAAGCAATTAATCGGATTAACATGTCCAGGGGCAATGCCACTATTACATGTATTTTATCTAATTAGCAAAATATTGCTAAGATATTGTTTTTTGTCCATAGATTTACGATGTTTGAACAGCGGTATACTACTGTTGCCTTTATTTATAGACATTATATACATTGTTTGTACTAAAAATTATTTTCAATGTTGTGACAAGCATACCTTTTAATAATTATTAAGTGATTTTTTTTATTTATTTATAATTTCATTATTCATGCTATGTTTTATTTAAATAACTTCATTTCTGAGATGTCAAAATACCCCTTAATGTATTTGCAAGTTTATAGGAACTAATTTCCTCTTCTATCAACACATCTACTGATTATAGAAGTATAATACCTCCATGTTCTAATCAAGCGATATATGCCACATTAGCTCAGAGTGTACAGACCATAGAGATTCAGACTAATGACAAAACATTAAAATTACTCATGATTATCAAATGCAACGCTTTAACTATGTTTACATGTATATTTTACACATACATTATTATACGATGATGACTGATGTACCCATATTTTTGACTATCTAATGTATTGTGTCTGTTTAGTTTACGCATCAATGTAAATATAACGGAACTTGATGAGACTGTCATCAAAGTGAGAGGGTTGGCGCTATAAAACCAGGTTTGCAAATTGTTTGTACCTGAGAACGTCAAGTCCTACGATCGGAGCACCTCCGTACAAAAACGTAATTATTTTTTCCCCGGCATTTATAATGTCTTCAACAAGAGACCCTTTTAGAAATATCTCAGCAAGATCTTTCAATATTTGACTGTCGATACATTTCTTTAATGTAGCTACCTTCCCTACACCATACAGTTTTGATGTCGTGTCACAACCGCTTATTGCGTGAATGATCGGAAGGACTTTGCACATGTTTTGTCAAAGAACGCCTTTCGTTTATTTATGTCCCATATTTTTTACTTTGTCTTCTTATTATGATTTGGTTTAAAGATCAGATTCATAGATCCAAAATTGTTATAGTACATGTACAACAGAAGTACCAACAGGTCAGTATCTTCACCAAGGAATATTGTTGGGTGCGAAATGGCAGATTTTTACTGACGTTGACAATAAGCGAATTCTACATAGATTCACTAAATGTTTATAATTTGTGTGCATAAAAATGCACCGAGTTCAGTTTGGAACGAATCAACTAAGCAGAATTAAAAACAGCAATATTCCTGTTTAAAAGTGTTGCCTTTTAAAGCTATATCACCTATTGCCTTTCAAAACTAAGTAATTTTCAGTCATTCCTTATAATGTAATACTAAACCACATCTTAATCGGAGAAAATCATGAAAAAACGATGATGACGTCACGGTCACATGACAAAATTATGTCTATGAGCTGATGACGCTGAAAACGCTGTCAGTCAATTAGAAGACGCGTTACATTCAAAATTAAATTGTTACAGAATAACAGAAATATCTTCAAACATCAACTTTTATTCAATGAAAGGGGTTATGTACTGCTAGAAAATATTTCAAATATCATATTTTTTTCAACAATAGGTTTTTCCTAAATTACATATAGTAAAATAGGAGAAAAACTAAAGAGGAAGCTTGACATTCACATTATTTTAAAAGATTCAACACATATATCGAATTGGTTTCACACACACACAGACTATTTGTTGTATCTGTTCATCTATTCGGTAAAAAACCTTTTGATAATGTTCTGATTTTTATGAACTTTTTTACCAGGACTTGGATGTTATTTTCCTGTACACTCTCTAGAAAGCGTGAAAGCAATATTTTTAATTTCTGGGTCAATTTGTATATAAAAAAAAAAAAAAACATAGTTACATTGGTTGCAATGAATTACATTGATTTCCCAGTTAAATAAAAACGTGAAATAAACGTGGTTATTTCACTTTCTGACGTCATACAACAAATGCGTTGTCAAGACGTCGATAACGGCGGATCAAAACAAATTGTGAATGCATAGAAAAAAGATATAGTTCCTTATATGTTTAACATGAATTTCTTTTAAAAAAAAAGCCATTTGCCAATGTAATAAAAAGAACAACTAATTAAAGAATTTCAGTATAGAAATATATTCAACTCGTTACCGAACAACACTGATAATTAACTAATGCGCTACGTGCATTCGTGAATTAATGTGTTGTTCGGTCACTCGTTGAATTTTTTCTCTATTTGAATTCGTCGATTAGTTATTCTATAATTATGTGATCTTAACTGTCGAATTGGGAGGTATAAAGACTTACAATTATTTTCAGAACAGTTGGTTTTTATAAATCTCTAAAAGTTATTGTAGTATATTTGAACGTTCTGGATATTCAAGCTACTGGTAGGGAATTGAATCATTGGCAAACAAAGTGTCTCTTTTTATTTCTAGACTGGTTAATAGTTGTCATTAAAACGTCAATGTACCATCCGACAAAGAAAGCAAAAAAAAAAAAAAAAAGACATTTAAAAAAATATTGCGACAATTGGGCGTCAGATAAAACTCCAAAACATATAAATAAACTAAAATAAAAAAAAATCACACAAGATCAACTAAGGCTACCGGCTACGGACTAGAGACAGGCGCAAAAATTATGTATGTTTCGTAAGATTTCAACCCTCCACTATACCATCAGTCAATGTAGAAAAAACCAACACAGAGCAATATGCACAGTAAAATAACGTTTTATAGAAGTCCGAGTCCGATGTCAGAATAGATAACAAAAGCAACTAAACAAAATGACAATGATACATGAATTAACATAGAACTTTTGGCAGTAACTTACATGCGAGTTCCAGACGTCAACTAAACTGATTGATAGTTTATTTTTACATAAGATAAGTTGAAATCAAGCACAATCTCTCCCGTAAGGGGTTTAGCATCATACCATCAAAATCATTTGAGAAGAACATAACCCGCATTATGCAAAGAACTGGTTTTAGAATAAATGTGTTTATTTCCGATGAAAATACACTATAAGTGATTCAAAATTGATATCAAAATATGTCATCTTTAATAATGACAACAGTTTCGTAATTATATTCATCCTAAATAAGTCTGTTTAAAGGTTTGGTTAGCTTTTGAAGTGAATGCAGACATTTATGTGCTTTTTAAAAAATTACCATAGAAGTTCTATGTAATCATTTATAAAAGAATTCAAATATAGAAAATATCTAATGAGTGACAGAACAGCACATTCATTCACAATGAATTAATTTGCATTAGTTAATAACCTGTTGAATTTGGAAACGAGTTGAATTTATTTCTATTTTTTGAATGGTATTGGCGTTGGTATAATCGTCTGTATATACGACTTTCCCAAAATGTCTTACAATCGTTACTTTCTGTTGTAGATCGTGTTGAATGTCTAGACTACAGACTTGATTGCTTAGATCTATTAAAAGATGATCCAGGGATGTGTATAGATTTCGAAGAGTTTGCCAGGGACAATTGTCCATGGACATGTGGGTTCTGTGGATCAGGTGAGATAAATATGAATGATAATCTTTTATACAGTGTTAAATGAATATGTTTTTTTTTTGGCTCAAAGAATTTCTTTTTTAATTTTCTTAAATTGTCAAAACTTGTATTACAGTACTATTTAGTCTTGCGCTAGTTCAGCTCCGGTAGACAATTCCTAAATATTTCCTATAGTCATATATACATGTATTCTCAAAAGTTTTCTATGTTGTGTCTTGTGTACTATTATTTGTCTGTTTTTCTGTTTCATTTTTAGTCATGGCGTTGTCAGTTTATTTTCAATCTATGAGTTTGAATGTCCCTCTAGTATATTAGTCCCCCCCCCTTTTTTTTTAAGGTAAACAGGAAACATCAATCTAGAATTATGTTTATACTTATTAGATTTCAAATTTTAGCAACCATATGTGCCGTGCCAACCTTGCAACCGAAAACCATTATGAAAGCAGGAAGTGCTTTACGAACCCGGGTGGGAGGAATATTTTCATACGATTGTGTTGAAGGCTATGAGTTAGACAGTGGTAATGATAAAAGAGCCTGTCTCAGGGACGGAAGTTTAACAGGTGACCCGCCAGTATGCATAGGTAATTTATGTATGGGTCTTTCTAAATAATTAGAAAGCTCACTCATATTAGTCACAAAAGTTGTAGGCAGTTGGAAACACTAAAAATATAAACAAAGTAGAATAATGGGGGCATCTTCATCATGTCCATGACAATGCAGATGGTATATAAACACAATTAAACGATCAAATATCAACTTACGTTCATTTGTAGTGTCAAATGTATGTATTTACCTCACATTTACTTTTATGCCAGTCAAACGTTTTGTATTTAAAAAACTATCATACATGTAACCTCCTCATTTTGGAATCTTCATATGATCAGCAGAATCATTCGAATGATTTTAGAAAAAAAACCCATTTTTTTTATTAGTCAAATAAATATGTATGAACAGGTGTTATATTCATGTTAGTTTAAAAATACAAATAAAGGGAAAAAACGATTTGTATGGCCACGCAACGAAGTTGTCGGTGCCTTATAGTTTTACCCTTGTCCGTCATTCCAAAGTTCCGTCATTCCACAACAAACCATTTTATGGAATTTTTTATGCCCCACCTACGATAGTAGAAGGGCATTATATTCTCTGGTCTGTGCCTCCGTCCGTCCGTTCGTCCGTTCGTCCGTTCGCCCGTCTGTGCGTCCGTTCGCTTCAGGTTAAAGTTTTTGGTCAAGGTAGTTTTTGATGAAGTTGAAGTCCAATCAACTTGAAACTTAGTACACATGTTACCCATGATATGATCTTTATAATTTTAATGCCAAATTATAGTTTTGACCCCAATTTCATGGTCCACTGAACATAGAAAATGATAGTGCGAAGTTCAGGTTAAAGTTTTTGGTCAAGGTAGTTTTTGATGAAGTTAAAGTTACATCAACTTGAAACTTAGTACACATGTTCCCTATGATATGATATTTCTAATTTAAAGTTTTGACCCCAATTTCACGGTCCACTGAACATAGAAAATGATAGTGCGAGTGGGCATCCGTGTACTATGGACACATTCTTGTTTCTAAATGCCTTCAGAAATTAGGCTTATTTTTGGTATGTGATTTAACCATGATGAGTTACAGATCAAGTTTAAGTTTCGTTCCGCTCCACTAATTTTTGGCAAAATAACGGGCTTTGGATGAATTATAGAAAATCACAGTTATACGGATTTTTTCTCTATTCCTCTCCAGATTTTAAGCTGATTTTTGATATGTGAGACTACCATTATGTTTGTGTCCACATGTGTTTATATTGAAATTGCAGATTTTTCAACTTTTTGGGACGGGGCCATTCGTGTCGCTTTGACACATCTAGTTTTTTTATTGTATGTCAATTATAAAAATGTTTCAATTACAAAGATAACATAAATATTATTTTCAAAGAATGAAGTTTTTGTTACTTTCTCGTTGACTTTTTACACCATGTTTACTTCATATCTTAAAAATAATGAAAAAAAACATGATTTCAGAGACCCACTTAGTGCAATCAAGAAACAATGAGGTGTCTCTTCGCTCACGACGCATGCTCGCCAATGAAAGAAAAATGTATATAGGAAACAGCAAATCAATGCGCATTCATAAATCCGGAAGAGTTGTTGCGTGGACGTTCTATTCAATGGTTGACTGTGAAGTTACCTTCAGTATTTGGAGACCTGTAGATAAGGGACGGTGTGTATAGTTAATGATATACTTCTTTAATGTAAGAGTAAGGTATCGTATTGCATGACATAATATGTGTAATATTACTGAGCGCTCAAGAAGAAACTATACCAAAAGAATACTGCTTTTTTCGTAGAAACAGTGAGGTCACTTTCATGGAGAAAACCTTACGGTCTTATTACAACATCAGAACGGCCCAGGGAAACCATTCAAAGATATGAACGGAGTTAACTGCTAGATATCAATCCTTTAACATTTGGTTTATATGTAAAAGAGGGACGAAAGATACCAAAGGGACAGTCAAACTCATAAATCTACAACAAACTGACAACGCCATGGCTAAAAATGAAAAAGACAAACAAAAAACTGCACACATGACACAACATAGAAAACTAAAGAATAAACAACACGAACCCCCCAAAAAACTAGGGGTGATCTCAGGTGCTCCGGAAGGGTAAGCAGATTCTGCTCCACATGTGGCACCCGTCGTGTTGCTTATGGGATAACAAATCCGGTAAATAGTCTAATACGGTAGGTCACATTCATGAAAGGGAAGGGGATTGTAGTTACGACGTAAGGAACATGTAAATTAGAAAGAAAAAAGTTTATCCAGAAAAATACCGAACTGCAAAGTAAATTCAATAATTGACAAGACCATATAGTCTGACACAATCAATGGTTTAATATTTCTGACAATTTGGTATTAGCAATTTATTATATTAATCCTTCCAATGTTACTTCCTCAGGTTTACCCTTATTGGACGGAATACTATTGACAAAAGTCGACACGATAGGAAACGACAAGTTAATATTCCCTTTGGTGAACAAATAAGTGCACTTAAAGGTGATATAATGGGTGTATTTTTTGCCTACGGAAAAGGATCTTGCATTTCATATGATCTTTGTAATCTAAATATGGACAAATACGGGAATCAGATGGAATCAATGAACATGAAAGGAAAGGCTGTGGTCTGGAATATTAAAGAAACTTATCAGTTCAAAACTCTAACAGACAGTTCGCGGTGTAAAATCTGGTCCTTCTCAGCTGTTGTTCAATAAATATGCTTTTGAATTATATGTGTGAATAGAGTCAGTATATCCAGTATAGGGAATATTTCAATGTGACAGTAAAAATAATAAGAAACAGGAACGTATGTTAAGGTCTACAATTGAATGTTTACAGTGTTTAACAAGTTTTTTTGTTTCCAATCTTTTTACTCTAGAATATGGAGACAATATAAATAAATTTGACAAATCCTGCCAAAAATCCTACTTCCTTAGTCAATTCTCTAAAGGACAAGACAGACACTTAATCATAACGAAAGATAAACACCAAAAAAAGTTCCTAGTTTAGGTTTTTACACATTATTTACTTTATAATATTCATTTCTGGCCGTTCCTGATACAGGTAAATCCATATAAGCACATATAACGCATGACATAAATAAAGTGTTATCTTCATTTTTTTTTTTTTAAAAAGTCTATTTTTGTGAAACTTATTTCACTTAGTTTTTGTATTTTAAAATTTGTGTCGCTTGATTAAATACATGCTACAACAGCAACATAGAAAAATAAACAATTAATAATTTGTCTCTTTTATGCAATAATCTACACTCTTTTTTGCATCAATATCACGATGGTAACATAATATTTGATACTTATAAAAATGATATGTTGGGTGCAGGTCAATAATACAGCGATCAAAACAATAAAACACATCTTTAATATAAAAAAGAAGACGTGGTATGATTGCCAATTAGACAACTCTCCACAAGAGACCGAATGGCACAGAAATTAACAACTATAGGTCAACAATAAGCAAAGCTTATACAGCATAGAAAGCCGATTTATATCTTTAAAAATGTCTGTGCAAAGAGATACAGAGGTGTAAATTGCACCGAGTCCGGTAAAATAATTAGATATGTCATAAAATATCAAAGATACCCTGTATGTCAACAAACCAATTAGATATAACGTAAGGTACTCAACGATGAGGTTTACGACTTCGCATGTGCTCGACTGAACTGATATGTGAGTCAAATTATCTTTCTTGACAGCTGAACCGGCTACCTTTAATCTCAATGTCTAGGATAAAAAAAAACATACAGTATATTTATACGAGCTAACTTCGTAATACCGGTAAAGTGAAACTTTTTTTTTACTTTTTATTGACCTTTACACATTATAAAAAGATTATGTAACCTTCAGTACCTGACTATTGTATGTATGTATCAGTGGCTAGTAACATCACCAATGCGAAATTAAAGATTCAATTCACACCTTGAACTCATGTGATATTAAGTGCAATTCGGCTGATAATAATTTCTAATTACAATAAACCACTTTTGTCTGCCCATTACTATTTTTGATGGAGATTTTCACGTATATAAATGAGATTATTTAGTTTTTCACAAAATCCTCCAAAAAAGATCAAATATAGGACAAAATTAAAAAATCATGTTTATATGGGATTACCATTTTATATTGCATATTTATTTTTTAACTTTAACATTAACTAATCTCTTAATAAGATAATACAAGGGAAGTAAATCATTTGCAACATTTACTACATGTATTTCCTACATTAACGCCTCTTACGTTTCTTTTACCACCTAAATATTGAATACTTCAAATTTGCAAGATTTATGTCTATCAATATAAGATCACTCGCAACAAGGTCTCTTAAGTATAACGAAAGTCCAAAATTGGAATCAAAATAGGTAAACCTGAATACAAAACAATTTCCTTCTGAATAAACATATTTAATAATTGATTACCATCCCAAACAAACATGCAGAAACATTACAGCAGATTTTTTTCGTCATCTTGACTAAATTGCAAAGAATATAAATATTAAAGTAAAAATGGAACGTCATTATCAAATGGCAAAATCAAAAGCTCCAAAACATTGAACAAATGGAAAATAACTGTCATATATTCCTGACTTGGTACATTTATTACATTATGCAGAAAATGGTTGATATATCCTGATCTAATGGATACTTTACCTCTCATTTGTATGAGAGGTCTTTAGAATACCAATATATTGACAACAATTAGTGAGCAACACAAAACGTCATGATAATAGCTAAAAATGTCAAAACATGTGGTACATCAATCCACGTTTTTATTGTTGATAGAAAGACCATCATTAATATGTCTGAATACGAAATTATTGATATGGCGCCCTTTATCTTTTTTGATTGACTAGTGTTTGAAGGAACTCCTACGAAATAAGAAAAGATCTACCTTCAAATTCAACAAATATGCTATCAATAAGAAACTCCGGCATACTGATCAATTGTTCCTCTTTGAAGCATGTTCATGTTTTGTTCACTGTTATCAAAATTTGTCTTACGGTATCTGAAAGTAATAAACTTATATCGTGTGCTACCATTTCTAGTTTGAAAAGCATTGTGAACTGTTTCTTTCAGAAGATTTCTTCAATTTCACAAGGGTAATAATGGGATATAGGGTTGAAAAATCAAAAGTTATGATTGAATAAATTTTAGGCAAAGGTCTGAAATTAACCAGAATTTGTTTACAGTATTTTGGAATCCACATAACAATGTAACACTTTTCATAATATCAGTTTCACAGACGATAACGGATATCTTCCTGATGTCGTAATTGCAATCCCGTACCCTTTCTATGAATGTGACCTACCGAATTAGACTAATTATCGGGTTTGTAAAATTAGTCAAGTCAAAATAAGTTTGATCTTTAAACTGATTACAACAGAAAATGTGTTAGTTCTAATCTATAGCATTAAACCCCAAATATACACAACCCCAAAGTCACATAAAATCTATCTTGAGGAGAACTTAAAATCAGCATGTCTAATTTCCTATGGTATTAACATTTGAAACGGAGATAACTCCGCAAACAATAGTCTTTTTTGTCAGTTTTTGGTTTATTTTCTTAGAATTCTTGTAAAGAATGACACTTTGATGGGGTTATAAGTTCGCATTTGACTTCATTATACAATCTTCTGCCCATGAAATGTACAAAACCAAAGTGTCATGGGTATCTTTAGTTATTTTTTTGGCACATTTTTCTTTAAAGAAATTGCAAATTTATGGCTTTGTAACTTATTTCGAAAAGATAATGTGAATATTTTGTATTGATTATATGGCTAGAAATTATATTTGTTTAGTATTTACCTTGTTTCAAGATGATTTAAACCGCAAAAAGAAGAAACGGTGCTTAATCATTTTTTTTTTTTTTTTATTAAATTTGAGATCCTTTTCCTTGCCATGTTGAAAAATCTAATAAATGGTCAACTAATGAATTATGAAATCTAGGTTGTATGACATGAAAGTACCTTTAGAAATGTGTGTTCTACACTAAAGACGTCTAAAATATAAAAAAAAAACCAGTTCATTTAGTTGAATAGAAGCGGTAAAGTTATGATTTTGTATCAATTTTTATTGATATTTCTGAAATTTTGCAGAGTTATCTCCCATTTCAATGCAAATCTCCATAGGAATTTTAAAATCGTTTTTATTTAGTTTTCTTCAAGTTAGCTTTTATGTACTTTTTCTGTGTATATTTGGGGTATATTGCTAAGATGAAAACTTCTATTGCAATTAAGTTAAGGTTCAAATTTATGCTAGATTGACTAGACTATAACATTAACAACAATACGGTGTCACATGTGAAGCAGGATCTGCTTACCCTAGGAACATTAACAACAATACGATGTCAAATGTTAAGCAGGATCTGCTTACCCTGTAGGAGCACCTGCAAACGCTGGGTGTAACTCAGTCATTAGTTTTCTATGTTGTGCTTTGTGTACGGTTGTTTGTCTGTTTATCTTTATCTTTTTCTTTTTCATTATTAGCCATGGCTTTGTATGTTTATTTTCGACATATGAGTTTGAATGTCCTTTTGGTGGCTCTCGCTGCTCTTTAACTGACTTGTATCAATTTGATTTTTTTAAAGTTATTTAATTTCATCTAACTTCTTTTTAAAACTTTCTTTCATTGACTCTTTTAAAATAGAAAAAATACATTTTTAATAGGTCTGACATATGATAAAAATAATTCTAAAGAGTTGAATAACCACATCAATATCTAATATTATTTGAAATTAGCCGTTAAAAAAAAAAATGAGGCAGATTTTACTACGTTTTAAAATTTTGTGATAAGCACAAACAACTAATCTAGTAGCATTGTTGTTTAATTTCTATGTGGTCGTAGGCGATATTGAAAAAAAAGAAAATGTGGGATGCGAGTCAATGTGAAAGCAATCTTTTAAACTACCAGAAAGACATTAATATGTAGAATGCAACATATTATCTTTAACATAATAAGGATGCACAGGCGGAAACCCAATTCAAATAGAACAATAGAATCGAAGCTCTTTGTTAGGGACGGCGATAAATGCTTACTGTAATGTTTACTATAGTAACAAAAAAAATAAAAGTTAATAGAATCAAATAAAACGACAATTTTTTTATCAATTACGAAGTGTTTTATTTTAAAAACATCATTTAATTTATAATAATTTATCTATTACATGGTAATGCAGAACAATTAGATATCAAGCCGACGACATGTGTATCTATCAAGTTGGATGTAGAAAATGCATAACCTCCGATTAAACAAAAAATACCACGGACGGAGAACATATCAATCTATTATTTGTTACTGCCCTAGCATTATGTGACACAAGAAAAAAATCCCAAAAATGGATAACCGTTGTATCGAAAAGAGAAAATCGAGAGCACCTTTTTATGTACGGGTGTGTTTGAGGTGTATATTTTGTCTTTAAAACGTACAAAGCAAGCGTATTTGATATATCATCTCGCTTCAGATTCTATCATTTTTATATATCAAAGCTACAGGTTGACTTTAAAACATAAAAAAATTACGAGAACATGAAAAATATGGGTCAAGTGAAATATCTATTTAATGATTCAAAAAAAAAGAGTAGGTGTGTTCGAATAGCTATGTTTTACTATAAGTACTTGACGACAGTCTTTAAAGTTGGATGATGAAAATGCATATCTTCAAAAAATACAAGTGTGTGATTACTAGAGTTTATAATCTTCAACCACTGAACATTTTTAGTATGCCTTTCCACGACATGTTTAATTAGAATTGTTTTACATGTTTAAGGATTTTCGAAAATTCCACCCGTCAACCGATCAGACAATATTTTTAAGTTGAATTAATGCAGACAAGATTATTAACTGATACTCAAATAGCTAGTAGACACAGTTGTCTTTTAAAATACAACTGACATGTAAGGATCGTAATGGTTCTATGTGGATAAATTTATCGGTTTTCCAGAGCAAAAATGACGAAGTAGAATTTGACTGGTCAAACTCACCGAAACCATAAAAAATATCTCAAAATTGTTAATTAACATATGACATACGACCTAATTTATCAATATATAAAAAAGAAGATGTGGTATGATTACCAATGAGACAACTGTCCACAAGAGACCAAAATGACACAGACATTAACAACTATAGGTCACCGTACGGCCTTTAACAATGAGCAATGTCCATACCGCATAGTCAGCTATAAAAGGTCCCGATATGACAATGTAAAAAAATTCAAACGAGAAAACTAACAGCCATATTTATTTAAAAAAAAAATGAAAGAAAAACAAACATGTAACACATACACAAACGACAACCACTGAATTACAGGCTCATTTATACGAAACCGTACTACATTCAACAATGAGAAAAACTAATACCTAATGATTGGCTATAAACAGTTTCCAAAAATATAAAACCATTTATTTGAAACAAATAACGTCCAATTCATACCAAACCATTAACAGAAAACAAATACGACAGACCAATGATAACAACTGAACTGGAGGCTCCTGACTTATGACAGACACATACAGAATGTAAACATGTTTGTGATTGCTCAATCCGCCAATAACCTTTGACAGTAGTGTAAGAGTACAATATTAGAGTAAACTTTAAACATCAGTTAAAAAGGCTCAATTTATCAGAAGGATAAAACTAGAAATACGTCTAATAAAATCAGAGTGGTTATTACCATTTGGCTGAATTTTTTTTTATATTTCATCCCTATATGTTTTTCCAATGTGTGTTTCTTTTGTGAATATCCTCTCATGCATTGGTAAAGAAAAATATTTGGACGTCTCGATATTGGCGTATCCCGGAATATGTTTCCGTATAAAGTACACTACAAAAGGTCGTTAACTGAAACATCAATTGCTTTAACTTCGGTAACACCTGATTTCACTCCGAGTAAAGTGATAGCCTTGTACTTGCTACACATACTATGCTATATCTGAAGGAATATTTCGACCTTTTGTCATCTTTTAAAGTTTTGACGTTGTTTTCTGTTCTATATGGGATTATGTTTTGTCCCATTTATCTGTATAGTTGACAACGTGTAAGCAGATCAATTTTAAGAAAATGAAAACTTGCTACTATTATAACAATTAGTAAAGTCTTTAATCCTTTATCAATTATTCACTGCCGTTAGTTGTCCTTGGATGTCCAGTACATAAAAGTATAAAACGTTGTCAGAGAGACAAATAATCGACCAAAAACAAACCAGGGCCACCAAACGGGTCTTCAATGCAACTAGAAAATTTCGCACACGGGAGCAGAGTTCAGCTGGTCGTTATACATAAATGTGTAATAATCAGAGGAAATAGTGTCTCTTGAAACTCCGATAAAATAAATCCAACGAATATTAAAAACAAATACACAGCTAACAAAAGCCCTGATTCCTGACGAGGTGTGAATAGTGTAGTAATTTACGAGTTACTTCCTTTTGTTTTGCTTCAAACACATCTGTACTATTTTCATTTGTGAAACATGTGAACATCTTTTAGATAAGTAATTACCTGCTTACTGAACATAATTGATAATTTTTTATACTAATGATATGTGTTAGAAATAGATACATTATTTTGTCATTTTAAAAGCAGTTCTAGAAATTGTGTTTAAAATTTGTCGATAGGAATGAATGATTAGCAAATTGAAAAAAAGATACCTAATGGAAACCAAAAAAGATATTAAGAATTAAAAATAATGGAAACATTATGTTCCTCCGGCTTAAAAAGAGCCGTAAAGACAGGGACAAACAACAAAGAACAATAATTAATCAAAAATATCTGACGGTACAAACACGTACAAAGCAGAATTTTTAAAACAAATTTATACGATTATGGAAATATAACCAACAAATAGGTCCATTACTTTCTTCAAAGATTGGAAACGAATTTAATATTTGAATATTTGATTTCAAGTCCAAGCTTATATAAACTTAAATTCGTGATTAACCTACACCCACGAATAAAAATGGGTACAGCTTTATCAAAAATGTAATAGCAAATTTTAGCGCTAATTTCTATTACAAAACAACAGATACTGTAACGAAGAAGATAAACATATTTTTAATACCATAACATTTACATACATGTATGGGCTTGCCTTTGTTCGTTTTATATCTGCCTTCAATAAATGTTAAAGTACACTTATATTGGATTTTTTATTGATGCTCTTTTAACTTATATATATATTAAAAACCTCATTATTAAATTTAGTTAGACAGTTTAGTACAAAAATGTATATTGATAAAAAAATTAGGAGATTTTGAACGATTCTAATGATTGTAAATGAGACAAATGTACTACTTCTAGATTTCTTACATTTATATATAAGCTTCGTTTCATTGATGATTAATTTATCTACGTCAACATTTTTCTTTCTCTTCATTCTATATTTTACACCACATTTATTGTGATCGTATAAAACAGACATTTCCCATTTAAGAAAAATAACTTCCATTTATTTGTTTTTAGTGTGTGTTTTTTCTGATTAAAGAGATGTCAACAATACAAGAGGGACATTCAAACTCATCAATAGAAAATAAACTAACAACGCCATGGCTAAAAAGAAAAAGACAAACAAACAAACAAACAGACAAACAATAGTATATAACACACAACATAGAAAGCTAAAGACAATGAAACACGAACCCCAGCAAAAACTGGGGATGATATCATGTGCTCCGGAAGGGAATAGTTATCAAAGGTACCAGGATTATAATTTAGTACGCCAGACGTCAGCGAAATCAGATCCTGTTCCACATATGGCAACCGTACTATTACGATAATGTTAGATAAATAGATAAACAAATACACTACATTGACATTCTTTTCATTAGTAGCATTGAGATGTGTGTTTTCCTATTAAGTTTTTGTGATCTTTGTTTTGCTGAGTATGTGCTATAACGTAGCTTTGATATACGTATGATGTTCAATTATTAACAGATATGTAAACGTAAGGACTTTTCACAAACAGCCTAAAGGTTTTTGATTTTATTATTTGAAATTCTTAAGGTTTTGATGAATATGGCCGTTTTTACAGCACAAACATTGAGTAAAGACAAACTTGTGCAATTATAGTAAAG
Source organism: Mytilus galloprovincialis (assembly GCA_037788925.1). Taxonomy (NCBI): domain Eukaryota; kingdom Metazoa; phylum Mollusca; class Bivalvia; order Mytilida; family Mytilidae; genus Mytilus; species Mytilus galloprovincialis. The sequence continues at coordinate 57,703,581 of CM075342.1, forward strand.
TTTGAAGGTATGGCAGGACCTAGATATGTACTAGTGATTTGTAGTCAATATTTAAGAAAATAAAAAAATTACCTGATATTTGATATGCTTTTTTTGCAGTTTGACAAAAATAGCAAAATAAACAAATACATGAATTTCAATTGATAAGGTTCACTCAGTTACACAGTTTTAATCATCACTGTCTGCAGATGTCTATTGTCCACCTATTTTCAATTTTAATCATTACTACTCACAACATTGATTAAATGAGGGTAGCTTCTCAAAATTTTCCCCAACTAAGTTTATTTTTGCACCTGATGCAGGAATGAAAAAAAAGTCAGAAACATTTAACAATTTCTGTAACATAAAATGCATTTATGTTTTAATAATCTAGGTCCTGTCATGCCTTAAAACTTCTACAGGTACACAAGTTTGTCTGTACTCACAGTAAAATTGATGGTGTAAATACGGTCATATTAGAAAGAAGGTTATGATGAACCTTAATTAATTTCAAGTAAGGATTTGTTTGTTTGTATATGAAGACGCTTAATATTAACTTTTGTGTGTTTTTTTCATATTTATACTTGTGTGAGTCTGAACAAGCAAGAATATGGAGATGTGAAAAAATTGCCAATAAAAGACACCAATTTAATTATCAATCAGAAAACAAAGAACAAAGATTAATCAGTTACAGATTATTTTTTAGCCTTTATAAAAATATTTGACTATATACCTCACCTATTAAAACACCTGACTACTAAGAAACAGATGAATACAGACATAAAGGGAAAAAAACACGTATAACACGGTGTTCCGATTGTCTCGAACTCACATCAATATCTGTTATTATCATCTACCTTATTGTTGATTCCTTTGTTGTAGAATTTGTGCAAAAAGAGACTCGCATGTAATTACAGAACTGTGTCGTGTCGCAGTTTCAATGTTTTCAGTGAAATCTAAATAATGCTATAGAAAACATCTGATTGATATTAATCTAGTCCAATGACAAAACCGAATAATCAGAAATCACGTGGATTCAGAATTCACCAAAAAGAAAAGGGAGACTCAAATTACCTGTGGTGTCTAGTCAAATGTAATATATCATCGTAACGAGGATCACTAAGGTTCTTTGTGTTTTACATGATCCCATACTCCTTAAAACACAAATAACTCTTCAAGTAGAATATCATTCAGATTGAACCCATATAATGTCTTTATAACAAACATTAGAGTATGTCATTGTGTCATTAAAAGGAAGATTAGATAAGACTTTATAAACATATTACTCCAATGCTAATTGCATTTCTACAAAGACAAAGACATGCTGTTATTTCTTAATTTTAACTGTACACTTGATTTTTAATCCCACCGGAAAGAAAGATATGACAAGAAGGTAGATACAAGTCAAAAAACAATCGTCATCTTTTTTTATTTTGTTCGTTTCATTTTCTCAAAATCGTCGAATATCCAAACCAACTTTTTATATCCTTTTGTATTGCATGTTTTAGGATACAACTACTGTCCCCATTTGATAAATCGTAATATACCTGCAAAATATATGGTAACCTAACAGTATTATTGCTATTAGATTTATACACCATTACTATCATATAACCCTCAACCCTTTACCAGTATAGTATATTCAAATTAGATTCTAGTAAATAAAGTCAACAGTAGTATACAGCTGTTCAAAACTCATAAATCTGTGGACAAAAAACTAAATCGGGGTAACAAACTAAAACTGAGGAAAACGCATTAAATATTAGAGGAGAACAACGTTACAACATTAAAATGAAACGCACACAGCAACGGACTAAGCATTAGACAAAATCCGATGAGAATAACCAATATAACATCAAAACCAAATACATGAATTTGGGATAGAAAAGTATCGTGACACGTCTTATAGTAATGTGAATTGCTAGTAAACCTGTAACTTTATTGGAATATTCTAAAGTATGTAAGGCCTTACGGATGCTTATGGTTGCTGACATTTAATTCATTTGGACTGTGGTGTCTCATTGGCAATCATACAACATCTCCTTATTTCTATAAAGTATCCATATCAAGTACTAATCCACTTCTGTATATACAATGGTAACGTGATATACAGGAATTCGATTATGAATAAAAGAAAAGAACCTGATGACATGCTGCATTGTTATACTATTTGACTATTCTGAAGTAAGAGTATTCAACCACAATAAATTAAAAAAATATAAAGATAAGATAGTAGCATTTGCTTATTATTAATGTATTGGTCTTGCAAAAGAGAAATACAACCGTTACATTCACCTGAACTTCTTGTGTGATACATTTTTCAAAATCCAGACACAAATTTTAACTATTTATTTTGAGATGCAATACTTTATTAAAGTGGTCTGGGAATTCAACCTCTAGAACAAAGGCATGCTACTGTTATGTTAATTTCTTTCAATCTCCAATCAGATGCTAAAATATTAGGGAGACTTCTATCTAAACATCGCTCTCTAAATTGTCTGTAGATAACTTCCATTTTGTATACGACAGACTGACAAAAGTAGTGTCCATACCAACATGCACCAGAGTTACAGATTCCATCTTGGATAAAACGCGGGAAATGGTTTTCGCCCAAGTCCTTCCAGAATGTTTCAAATGCACATGTCCATGGTAAATGAACATTTGGTGAAAACTGTTCATTTACACTGTAAATTGTTGGTTGCAATCGTGAACGTTTAGAACCAAATAGTCCGTCAATGGTATTCCTGGGTGTGACTAATGAATGAGGGTCTACACAGTTTGGTAGATTGTCCGGTTCGGTGAAAAATTCAAATCCAGCTGGAAGGACCACCTGCATGAAAAAAAAAATATTATATTAATCTATCATTTTTTTTTTAAATCACATTATATCTGAACGTCACTGGTGAGTCTTATGTAGACGAAACGCGCGTCTAGCGTATTAAATTATAATCCTGGTACCTTTGATAACTAATTATATTGATGAACGTATGAAATGGTATTACCTAAACCTTAGTCCAACTTTACTTAAAGATTGCTAACATAAATTAATTATTATTGTCTTAAAAAAGGGCATGCTGCCGGAATGCCACTTCATTTTCGTATACAAATATATCCTATTGTTCATTTTTAATTATAAAGTTATTAATAAACAATGCTTAGTCGGCAGAGTAGTATATACTTTGGAGGGCAAGAAACTTAACAAGAACTAAACATAGCAACCAAAATATTAAAAATATACCTTACCTGAGCGAGTTATACAAGCAATTACATCAATATTTCATTTGAAAATCAATTATTAGTCACATCATAATTATAAAAGATCGACAAATATTTGTGATTAACAACAAAATCCTGAATTGTTACAAGACATAGTTTTTATTGATATATAACTTTTCAGTCGAAAATATGAATCCCTTTCTTTATTTTATCTTTTATAGTTGAGGAATTAAAAATCAGTATAAATTCGAGCTGAAGCCCATTAAATCATTCCTATAATTAGATAAATATTCCGGACCATATGCATATTCGGAACATACACATGATCACATGTGTATACAAAACAAAAGCGTAAACTCATCAAACGAATGGTTAACATCTGTCATATTCTTACAGGTATTTTCTTAAATAGAAAATGGTGGATTGAACTTGGTTTTATATCTAGTTATACCTCTCACTTGTATGGCAGCTACATATGATGTACGATGTGTGAACAAAACAAACACACATAATAGATGAAAATATCAAAAATTGCGAAGGCAAGCTTAAGATAACACGTAATGGCCCCTTGCTTGCGTAAAGTCCAAAAGATTACTTCTTTTGAATCGAGGCTTTTATGGTTAAAGAAATTATCTGATGTTCCCGTAATGAATACTAACATAAAAGACAGAAGAAAAACGAATCAATTACCAAACTTGTGCCATGAGTAAACGATTAGAATGTACGACAAGAACCGAATTAAATGTAATATACTTAGTATACGTATACCAGTTGTGAAGGCATAAAACTTTGCTCAATGCTCGGAGCACAAAAATCATGCTCGAAACATGAAATCCAGCAATTTGATTGGTTGATTTTCGAGTCTGAGTACAAAAATCATGCTCGAAAGTTTTATGACCCTGAGGCCAGTTGTGTGAAGAAAGTTAATTACTGGGCAATTATTTCAAATCTAGTTGATAGTCGTAATGATTCAGCAGAGTAAATTACACCACACAAACTGAATAGCAGGATGTATTTCACTTTATGATAAATAAAAGAACTTTTTTGTTAAATGTCTGAATCTATACGCACAAATAACCGAAAGATATTTGCAAAGCTTCCCTTTAAGAATAGGATCTCAATGATAGTATTTAGTTATGGAAACATCCAAAGCAGAGCAATAGAAACCCTGGCAAAACAAGCGGCGAAAAGACAAACCAAGTCCACAAAACCCACACAGCAAACATAGCATTCAGGCTAAAGGTTGAAACAAATGCAGACGGTTTTAATATTTTAATAGGCGCCAACTATCACCTAAACTGAAACAATAGTGTAACATCACAGCATACATGTAGGAAGGCCCACTATAAGATATTAATTAAAATGTCTTCCTCAATTAAAAGACACATTAAACACTAAACGACAAATTGTTTAACTTCTTTATGTATGTTCTTATATTAGACCGTTGGTTTTCCCGTTTGAATGGTTTTATACTAGTAATTTTGGGGCCCTTTATAGCTTGTTGTTCGGTGTGAGCCAAGGCTCCGTGTTGAAGGCCGTACTTTAACCTATAATGGTTTACTTTTTTAAATTGTTATTTGGATGGAGAGTTGTCTCATTGGCACTCACACCACATCTGCCTTTATCTATCTTATATACCGAGAATTTAAACTTTCTATCGTACTATTCCTTGATCCACTGCAGCACGCAAAATAGACACTAATTGATATAATGAGTTGCCAGATTACGATTATTTTTTCTGATGATAAAATATTGTTATTGAAGAATCATCTGGGTTCTGCAATGATTTCAGTAGTAGAAAGCTAACAAGTGTCTTAATAGTCAATAATACAAAAAATCGGCCAAAAACACTAAATTCTTTTCCGATTTCTCAGTTGTTGAACTTGATAATTGAAACCAAGTATAAATTATAATCAGCGTTTTTATTCCCGTTTGAAAAGTCTAGATACGTATGTTTGGAACAGTCTGAATGTTTTCGAAGTCAGACATATATTATTAGCAATCATCGACACTTAATTACCTCTTTTTCTTCTTATATGACTAATGTGTTATGAGTATTCACAACCATAAAACAAATAAATATTTTAGAAAGAAATCAGCTGAAATATGTGAATTTGTTGGTGGTGCAGTTGTGTACAGTAAAAAAAATCTTATCCCCATTCTTTTTTTCTTCTTAGCCTTAACCTTATCATATAATGGTTTTCCATTCAAAGCTTTATTTCTTGAATCGACATTCAACATTTCTTTTTTTTTCTCTTTTCTGGAATGCAATATTCTGTTTTTTACATCATGTTGTCATTATTTATAAATCGTATAATCTAAACTGTTAATAATTTACAGTTTTAACTGTTTCAATAATTTACTTGTCTGGTTAAAGGCGTATTTGTCTAAAATATGGGTTGAGAGGTGAATACATTTCAAGAGTTGAAGGCATGAAATTTGTGTTAAATACTAAGGACAAAACAATTGAGGTCAGACTCAAAGGTACATTACCATTCAGTAATATTTACGTAAAAAAAAATAACATTTCTTTGAAAAAAATCATGTTTTTTAACCTTGATGTAACACTTAAAAATTTAGTCTGTTTTATTGATATTTATTGACGTGGCCCAGTACTAGTAATCTCGTTATTGTTTTTTTGTTCTATGATAAATATCGTATTCTTGTCTTTCGTTTTTGCTTATGATCTTTGTCTATATGCCTTTATGTTTTTCCTTTGATACATAGGACTTAGCTCTTTACTAATTCATCCCGATATTGTGCTATTGTAAAACATTTTTGTATTCTTGTCTTTCATTTTAACTAATTATGTGCTTTGTCTTTTTTATGTTTCTTTGATACATAAATGACGTGGCTCTGTACGTCTACATCCCGTCATTTTGTATTGAACTATGGTAAATTTGTGTATTCTTGTCTTTTATTTTTGCTAATATACTTTGTCGTTATTCCATTTTGTGCTTCTGTCTTACATATTTGTTTGTTTTTATAGTGAGTAAGCTTAAAGCACAATGTTGACTGATGTTCCTCTATTTTTGACATGTTTACTTACTTTGTTTGTTTTTATAGTGAGTAAGCTTAAAACACAATGTTGACTGATGTACCTCTATTTTTGACATGTTTACTTACTTTGTTTGTTTTATAGTGGGTAAGCTTAAAACACAATGTTGACTGATGTACCTCTATTTTTGACATGTTTACTTACTTTGTCTGTTTGTTTTTATAGTGAGTACGCTTAAAACACAATGTTGACTGATGTACCTCTATTTTTGACATGTTTACTTTCTTTGTCTGTTTGTTTTTATAGTGTGAAAGCTTAAAACACAATGTTGACTGATGTACCTCTATTTTTGACATGTTTACTTACTTTGTCTGTTTGTTTTTATAGTGAGTAAGCATAAAACACAATGTTGACTGATGTACCTCTTTTTTGACATGTTTACTTACTTTCTCTGTTTATTGTGTTTACACATCGATCGTCAATATAACTGAATTCGATGCGACTGTCATACAAGTGGTTTAGCTAGCTATAAAACCAGGTTTAGTCGACCATTTCCTATAAGAAAATTCCTTAACCAAGTCAGGAATATGACAGTTGTTATCCATTCGATTGATGTGTTTGAGCTTTTGATTTTGCCATTTGATTAGGAACTTTCCTTTTTGAATCTTCCTCGGAGTTCAGTATTTTGTGAGTTAATGTATTAACAACCGGTGGGTCAAATTTTTGAAGTAATTAGGTCTTTTTTAATTCGTCGTATCACATATATATTCGTCACTTTAATGTGTATGTTTTATGTTATACTGCAAAGAGTGTAAAATAATAAGACGAAATGGTCTGCCTTTTTACCTTTTATTTCAAACGAATGAAACATTAAACTATATACATTATCACAGGTAAAAGACGGACGAAAGATCCTAGAGGGACAGTCAAACTCATAAATCGAAAATAAACTGACCACGCCATGGCTAAAAATGAAAAAGGCAAACAGACAAACAATACTACACATGACACAACAGTCAACATAGAAAAATAAAGAGCAAAACAACACGAACCCCACCAAAAACTAAGGTGATCTCAGGTGCTCCGTAATGGTAAGCAGGTCCTGTTCCACATGTGGCATCCGTCGTGTTGCTTATGTGATTATAAATCCGGTAAATAGTCTAATCTCGGTAAAAAAGACAAACAAAGTGTTACATGTGTTATCAACTCTGATGTTGTGTGTTTTAGTAATATAGATATTCAATTTCATGTCATTACCTATTGAAAATAATGTCAGACGTAAATGCAATATGTCAATTAGTTGGCGTTATTGAATAAGGCAGCAATACTATCTAATAACAGGTTAATATAGCAAATATAAAAATGCAAAGGGCATTTCCTCATTCTTGTCTTTGTAGAAATCAATAACCGAAAGTACAAAACTGTAGGTTTTTCTTTATTATTGGTAAAATAACATAAACTCAACGATATACGTGTATTCACAAGTTAAAAGTAATGACACCTCCACTGTGTGCAATTCAAAAGTATTTATATACTATCGTACAAAATGATAAATATTATGGATACCACAGAGACTTTTTGGAACTATGAAAAAATTAGTCAATTGAGTGTATGTCTCTACTGTTGATATCTCTCCTTGAATCTGTGAATATTTGGTTTAATTGCATTGTTTGACAATTTCAGTATCAAAGAATGTTTCTAAAATCAGTACAGACCCATCCTAACAATATATGATACAAACATTTAACAATGCTTTTATATATTTGGATGATATATTGGCTCCCAATAATGACGACTTCAGTATGTATACTAAACAAATATATCCTGTTGAACTAACGTTAAATAAAGCTAATACTAATAATGAATGCTGCCCCTTCCTCGATCTTGATATTTATATCATTAACAGGAAAATCAATATCAAAATTTGGGAGAAATGAGATAATTTTTGCATTTCCTATAGTTCATTCTACATTTTAAGATGGTGACGTTACCTTGTCACCATCTAATAGTGTTTATATATCTCAGCTTGTAATAATCGCTCACATATGTAACAACGTATCAGATTTTATCGGTATAAATGTGTGTACTACTGAAAATTATTGCACCAGAGTTATCGATATCACAAACTAGAAAAAAACATCTACTAAATTTTATCATCGGTACAAGAACATCCATCGTAAATATAATTCAACATGCATACATCTTATACGTTCAGGTATTTCACATGCATTTATGGTAATATTCTTTACAAAGCACAAAAATGTCGGCATTCACCTCAAAAGCTTACAGACTTATTAAGAAGATATATAGTTACGATACTGTTGTCAGGTAATTAAATATTACATATTTTGGCTTTAATATTGATTCACTTATAGTGTCTCTGCGTCGGAAATAAACACATTCTAAAACAAGTTGTTGGCATGATATGGGTTATGTTCTTCTTATATACTTTATGATGGTATAATACTAAATCCTATCAGAAACTGCTTGTAGTCCTTTGTTTATTAGTGTACCATTGTCATTTTGTTTAGTTTGTTTTGTTACTTATTCAGAGATCGGACTCGGACTTTTTAAATTGAGTTTTACTGTGTGTATTGTTGTGGTTTTGTTTTTTCTTCATTGGCTAAAGGTATAAGGGAGGGTTGAGAACTCAAAAAACATGTTTAACCCCGCCACGTGTTGCACCTGTCCCGAGTCAGGAGCATCTGGCCTTTGTTAGTCTTGTACGATTTTAAATGAAAGTTTCTTGTGTTTATTTATGACGTCCATTATCACTAAACACGTATATATTTTGTTTAGGGACCAGCTGAAGAACGTCTCCGTGTTCGGGAGTTTTTCGCTGTAATGAAGACCCATAGGCGACCTTCAGGTTTTGTTTGCCCTTTGGCCGGGTTGTCTCTTTGACACATTTTCAATTTCCATTCTAAATTTTATCTATTTCAGTAATTTCAAACTCCTTAACTACTCAAAGACTGAAAGTTTCAGGACGCACCAGACTATTATAATTCAAAATTCAAGCTAAGGTAGATAGTAAAACGAAATTCTCTGACATAAAATTGATTGACTGCTCATTGATGATAACATGTAGCAACTAGGTTGAGCTCTTTAATTTCTAGCCCAATTGCATGAATTTCATTGGACATTTTGGAAAACAAATCTCTTAAAAGTCTACATGCTTACAACTCATGAAATGTCTTTGTTGCATTTTTAAAAAAAGCTTTTTTTTCACTTACAATGCTACTCAGTTTATTTTCCCCTACTTTTGAAGTTATATGTAATCTTTGTGATTATCTCCTTCATATCCTGTATCGCTAGCGTGATAATAGATTTATAAAAATCTGGAAAATTACTATACATACACAATGAGTTAATTTTCGGTTCTTTAAATGCGTTGTTGTATCTTTGATACATTCCCATTCTCCAATCTCTATTCTATACAATCAAGATTGTCAACAGAAAAGACTACTTCGTTGAATAAACCTTTAAAAAAGAGACGAAAGATACCAGAGGGACAGTCAAACTCATAAATCGAAAATAAATTGACAACGCCTGGCAAAAAAACAAACAGACAAACATTAGAACACATGACACAACATAGAAAACTAAAGAATAAGCAACACGAACCCCACCAAAAAAATAGGGGAGATCTCAGGTTTTCCGGAAGGTAAGCAGATCCTGCTCCACATGTGGCACCAGTCGTGTTAAATTCCGATGTTTGAATTTTTTGGCTTCCTGTAGATAATACGTTATCAATTTTGCGTTCTAGCATATTTTGCAAGTTTCGTTTCCTTTTAGGTTGGTTTACTTGTTTTATTTTGTTCGACCTTTTTGTTTAACAATTTTAATAAAACTATTTCATCCCTTTCCTGATTTAAACTTTACCAGAAATGAGAAAAAAGGTTGTGATGTTAAGGAATCTATTTTCTTTTTGTTTTATGCACCATATTTCGATTCTTCTGGCTGGTAATTCTGGAAGTCCCGTTTCTATTGAACTTTATTTCCAGAGCTTACTGATATTGTCAGTGTGACTTAGGCTTACTTGGTTGTCATCTCGGTTTATGCTCCTTTATAATGCTTTTCTTACATCTATAAAAACTGCGAAAACCAAAAGTTTCGTCTCTGTATTGTTTTTTGTTATGGCCATAGTTTATAACTTTGTACTTGTTTAGCTTTATAAATATTTTTATATGAGCGTCACTGATGAGTCCTATGTAGATGAAACTCGCGTTTGGTGTACTAAATTATAATCCTTGTACATTTGAATTACAAAACGTTAAGGAACCCTTGAGCACTCTTATGGAATATATAAAGTTATTTGAAATCAACTTATAAGATATCCCCATGTTAATCTGATTTCAAAATATGAAATGAAACACTTTTATACACACATGATATTTCAGTAAAATGCTATATATTGAGTTATAACGCAGTTAATTAGCTATTTTATCATATATATTTCAACTAATAAAAACAAATATCGATACATTTTTCAGTATTAAATTGCGTTGCGTGTAAATCTAACACAATATGTTTGTTTTTACTCGAAAATGTGAAACATTATAGAATTTAACAAATTTGGTTGATAATAAGTTCAAAGATTTTATTCGTCCTAAAGATGACTGACCTATGTGATGAAGATCACTATTATAAATTTCGAAGAATGATTCCAGAATGAAGATTTCATAAAATAATACCAGGCGGGTAAAGACAGAGAAAGTAATTAACAGGAGATAATATCATGAACTTATAAAGAGCTGCATTACGAAACGACATTGTTATGAAAAATTAGGATGTGCTAGACCGTTTTGAATTAGTTGTCTTCAGGTATAGCCTCACTTACAAAACAAATCTGTCTATCTATCGACGAAATAAGTAAAGGTTTTAAGTAATCTGTGCAAACCAAATACTTTACTTTATAATTTACAAATAAAACATAGATCCCGTTTATTGATATCAAAAATGTCACTACAGTGAACGATTTGTGATATATCAACACTGTTAAGTGATCAAAGGTAACCAGGCTTCTAATTTTATAGACCAGACGCGCGTTTCGTCTACATAAGACTCCTCAGTGACGCTCAGATCAAAATAGTTATACAAACACACAAGTACAAAGTTGAATAGCATTGGAAAATTCAAAACATTGTGGCAAAAATGGTTTAGGTGATTTATAACTGTACGGGAAATATCAGCGTTAAAATGAAATAACATATACCTTGTACATTTCGTAAAGACTACCAGCATCATTTTAAATATGGAAAATTATCATTTCCTGATATTGAAATTGTCAATCTGTTATATATCTATACAATGAAAAGAAAATTGATTCTTATAATCAGATGGGGGTATTAAGGTGAGAGGTACGTAAATGAACGCCTCTAGCGGAAAACGGGAAAATCGGCGTTTGTTGCTATGGGAGTTATCTCCCGTACACCAGAACAAATATTTTCAAGATATCGGAATATATTCCGCTTCGTCTGAATAATGGTCAATTTGTTGGAAGAGTATTAAATGTATCTCATCAAAATATAGCTAAATTGAAAAATGTAAAATGAAATATCTTGTAACATTTAAACAGTCCTTTTTCCCATGAAAATAAAAGAAACTTGGCATGTCGTGATGGCCGAAGAGCGACTGAATTGGGTTTACTGTCCTTTACTAATACTAGCTGACCAACTTAAAGCTTGCATAAAAATTATGTTTCTACAAAACTGTATAAAGTACAAGGAATGGATCTCGGAACTAATTTGTTATAAATACCTTAGGGTAACTGTCCTTACATGCACTTACTATACTCCGGTAATCGGCAAAGATCAGAGACTTAAAAAATCGGGAATGTTGATATGTGATGTGAAAACGAAATGTAGTATATATTGATAAGAATATCATAAACACGTACATGCATTACACACGTAAACTCTCACAATAACAAATTAAAGCTTACACTATACATTGTCATTTTATTTATTGAAATTCCATAGCAAACTTTGTCACGGACTTGCCGCATTCAGTCATTTGCATTCAAAGAAATAAATTTTCCCAAAACAACTGTCAACGTGAGTGAAAACGGCTAGGACGTATTCAATCCTCGACACACAAAAAGAGGTTAATACTAATATTTTTTAATTTGATATTCCTGTTTAATATAACTGTTATATAACCATTTTCTCATATAAATATAAACATAAATCTTTCTTTATAGTGCTTTCTTTCACGTCCGAATTTGAAAATGAAAGTACTAATGCTATTTTAAAACAAATAATTTATAGTAAACAAAATGTTAAAAAGGAAAAGAGTTTTATTAATTTAATTGCTTTCTGTGTGACATGAAATTTTTAAAATATAATGTCGGAAATTACTTCAGACGGGTAAGCAAAGAGAAAGTGACAATAAACTTGAACGAGAATCTTAATGACTACTATTGTGATGGGGCCTTCCGCATGAACAAACGGGAACTCCGAAGTAAAACTGTCTTTCAAAATGAACGAAAATTTAAAAGAAATGAATACACGTTGCTTTTCCGTCAATTTGAATTGAATGGAACATTTTGAATTACAAGCTCCCAGCATGAAAAAGCGGCAGGGAAAAATATAGATCCGCTGATTGAAAATTACGGCTTTACCGCCACTTCAAAAATAAAATAATTAGCAAAGTATATATATATTATACTGAAGATATAGAAATGTCTGCCTGCATCAATCAATTCATTTCAAATTGCGCAAAATTTCGGAATTACAGTTATTTCGATTTCAGTTGATACTGTTTATATATTTATACATGTGCAAATGCTGCTATAAAAAATAGAATAAGAGTTTTTATTTTTGCTTTACGTATTTCTTCTCAATTTTTGCAAAACTTGCAAAAAATTCTAAAGTACTAACAGGAATATTGTTGGTATAAATCACACGCAGCTTTTCTATTCAGTACATTGTAAGCTTGATCATTACAGCTCACAAAATCTAGGCTGGATACATTTATCTGAACGTCATCACGGTAAAGTGTGTTCAAAGTCTATGTTGAACAATTTATAACAATACATAGCTGAGTGGGGGATAGAGCAGATTGGTATCCCGAGAAAACATTGTCAACCGCGGCGAAGCCGAATAACAAAAAAACAAAAACAAAAACAAAATATAAATAAGTTAAAATTTATATACATTTGTTTTTAGATATTCACATCTATGCACTGTCCGCACTATAATAACGGAACAAAACCAACGATGGAGAAAAAAGTAGAGATAATATGCAACAAACTTTGAAATATTCTTTTTGTTGTTCTTTTGCCTACAATTTACATTTATCCCACATCTCCTTTCATGTCATATTAAACACACTACTTAAGTTTGAAAATGACCGGTACTATTTGGATCTAAGTATGTGTTCATGTTTATGTTGTGTTCTCATGTCATTGAACCATAATTTTATATGCATGACCTCCTGCAACTATCGGAGGATTAAAAGTTAAATGTGGTGATGTTTTATGCACACGCCGTAGCAGAGAGGGCATTACTTTTAACACTTGTCCGTCTGTCCGTCCGTCGTACCGTCCAGAATTGGTTTCCGTTCTCTAACTTTAGTTTGCCTCAGCCAAATGTTAGAAGACTTATACACAATACTGATTACCAAAAAAAAATCACAGATCTAGTTTAAATTTTGGTGGCGTCACTTTTAAAGTTTTTTTAGTAATATCACTTTATAACATCATATGCAAGCGGGCGCATCTGTGTCCCATTTATTTACCATTGTTTGTCCTTTGGTCGTTTTTCGTTTTTTTCACAAGACATTGTCAGTATGTTTTCGGCTTATAAGTTTCAATTTCCCGTTGCGCGGTATATTTCGCCTCAAATATTGTGAAGCAGCAATATTGTGGTCGAATATGTGAACATTAAATGTATCTCTTCATTCGGAGAATCTATTTTAATGATAGATATTTTATTGTTTCTGTTCAATAAGTTTATAAACATATGTTCTTAAACATTGTGTTTTTAATCTTTCCAGAAATATGTTATAAATACTTAGGACCTCGTATAATCACTGAAAAAACAATAATATACAATTACTGTCTTTTGATGAGGTAAATGTGTAGTTTTATTGACTTTTGAAAAACTGATATTCACTGAGGCCAACGGCCGAAGTGAATATCAGTTTTTCAAAAGTCAATTAAACCACATATTTACCGAAACAAAAGACAGTAATTGTTTTATTCCATATTCCGAGAGAAATGTATGTAATGGCAATTATTAACCAAAACCAATTGTACATCAATTGTTTTTTTTACCAAAATAGTGCAGGTAAAAGCACGCGACGTTATGCGCGGTGAATATCCTTTTTCCGCAGGTGAATATGCTTATTTATTCAAAATCCCATTCATATAGAAAAACCTACTAAAGTTTTATCAATATGGAATAATAGGTAATCAATCCTTTTTCCAGGATAATATGCTCTACGGCGCATTTGAATAGCCAAACAAATTAAAATGAGACAGTCGTTGTCTTTACAATTTTGCTGAAATAGCCTTGACGTTGCGTAATCCTTTCGGCGACGTTATGATTTTTCTCTCTTTTCCCGTCAACAACACTCTTTCAACGGCTGATATATGAAAAAGGAGTTCGGTAACCCCATGAAAATTATATATCAAAAGAAAGGAAAATAATACCTAAAAAACATTTCATTTTTATAGAAAAATCGTAGGATTGGTTTAAACTGCAGAATAAATAAAGCTTGGAATTTCTTATTTTTGGTTCAAATTTGACGTTATGTCTATGTACTTTATGTTGTTTCATTACCATTTTCAAATGCCCGGAACTCGGAAATTAGATCGGTGACCAACTTAAATTTTTCGATTTTTCATTATCTTTCAATAAGTTCTACGTGCATACAATTTCTTTTAAAAATCGCAGGACAAGCTATTTACGTAGCTGTTACCTTAAGGGCAACTACAAAAGGTTCTTTGGAACTTATTTTTCCAAAACAAAATAATGTGAGATAATTTCTGTTTGGATTCAAACGAACCTTATCGCTATTTGGAATTTTGTCCCGGCTGACATTAGAATCTGTCCCGTTTGAACCGTTGACGTCATACAACAATCACTTTACCAGTTTGACGTCAGATATTTTGTATTATGACGTCAACATTTTACGAGAACTTTTGTGATGCACAGTAATGGCGGACAAATAGCAATAAGTTGTATAAAAGCAGAATAGCACAGGTTTAGCTGATTAGTTGTTTGTGGTTTTTTTTGTAGTTGTTAGGCGTTTTATTTTTTTGATGATACAAACGTATTATTTGGTTTAAAAAAAAAAACACTAAAATATATATTTTACTAAAATATCATACGTGTTCACAACATGAGAAAATAAAAACAACTTAAAACAAACTATAATTTTGACTATTCTGCGTCATTCAACATTGAATTTATAAATAATCAACAATTTTAAAATATAATGTAGTAGCAAAAGAGAGGCGAAAGATACTAGAGGGACAATCAAACTCATAGATCGAAAATAAACTGACAACTCCATGGCTAAAAAAGAAAAACACAAAACTTGGCAACACGAAAAAGACGTGTGTTCTTTACGGCCTTTTCGTATGCGCAAACCCCATACCGTGTATACAATAACCTGTATAATAAAATTTGAAACCATTCAAAAGAGATAATAGACGGCATGATTTATGCTAAATTAACGAGCGAAAAACAAATTCGGCAGACAATTTCAAACTGCAGACGACAATCACTAAATTACGTTCTTTGTCACCAAGACCAAGAGTTAAAAAAGATTTTAAAATGATATTCCCAAGTCTAATACTATACATATATATTTCCATATTAAGCATTCTTGATAGTTATGCCTATTAACGTCTACATTTCCACAAATGAAATAGTAAGAAAATGAAGACTTACATGAATCTGGATCAGTACTGAATACAACCAGTAAGCCAACATCTTATGTTTCAAGTTAAAGGAATACTGTCTCTTATGAATACATTTAATATCCTCTAAACATTGCATGTCCTTACTATAATCTTACATGAAATTGTATATTTATATTTGACAGTTTATATAAAAAAAAACTTTATTAGAATTCCTCTCACTCAGATTATAATAAACAAAGCTGTTAATTTAATGAAAAGGTCGTCATCGCAGATGCTAATTTTCAAGGGAGTTTGCTCAAAGTTTATGTATTGGCAACCAATATGAATCGGAGACAATAATAACAATAAAATGTAATGTACAATTATTAAGAAAATAAACTCGTTTTTTTATTCTAAATGTATTGTTTTAATTGTTTTGAACCAGGTTTCAGTATTCAGCACTTTTGGGCTGACATGCAATGTCTTTTATATGTTAATTGTTTGTAAATAATTTGTTGCGTTTTAATGTCGAATTATTTGACATTAATATTTTGTGTAACACTATACACTTACCAAACGTTTGATAACACTTCTCCTAATTTGGCATATTAATTGTAGAGATTTAAGCACCACTGATGAGTTTTGTGTAGATTAGAATCACGTCTGATGTACCGATGCATAAGACTGTTACACTAAAAGAGGGACGAAAGCTACCGGAGGGACAGTCATAAAATCTATGACAAACGGGATGATTTAAACTTAAAAATTTTCAATTAACTTCCTATACGTAGAAACTGGTCAAACAGAGTTATGAGGAGGAAAGATTAAAAATGACTCTCCGAACATTTTATAGACAGCATCTCGAATTGGTTGATCTATACGACGTGTCTATGTCTAAACCAACTAATGACAGTTTTATCACGTCTAAGATTGTGATTAATAACTGTGTCGTCTGTATGCTAAATACCAAACGTTTCATATTCCAGAATAAAACTTATATACCTTTTGTGAGTTTGCATTTTATACGACGTGTCTCAGTTGTTTGTACAGCCAAAATTCACGTATTTATTTTTGGTGTTTCTGTTGTGGTTTTTATGTTGTGTCTTATCGTTTGTAGTCCACATTATAAAATTGCCTTTTTATACCATCATTGTCATGAAAATTGTTTTGACTGATATTACCTGTAAGGTCGTTGTGGGGCTCATATGAAAGGATCCTATCCTTTTTAGCCCACCATATTTTGGTACACTTTTAAAACTGATACAATCATCAATCCTGCATGATTTGGTGCAATATTTCACACAATTAAAAAGTTATATAGAAAACTATTTGTGTCCTCATCAATTTCATAACTGATACATGACTGACTCCCAATGACGGTTATACTAATGTTAAAGGCTTCCACAGTTTTTGATGAAATAACTTCAACTGGTAGGTTATTCCAATCATTAATAATTCGTTGCGAGAAATGTCTTAATCGAAAAGAAGTGTTACATCTAGGTTTTGCTAATTTCCCATTATGCCCACGGGTATTTGTACTGATGACAGTAAATAATCTTTCATAAGATATATCTTCGATTCCTTTTAATATTTTGAAAGCTTGTATCATATCACCTCTTCGCCTTCTGTGAGTTAGGGAAGGTAGTTTAAGTACTTTTAATCTGTCTTCATAGCTTAAATGTCGTATATCAGGAATTAATTTAGTTGTTCTCATCTGCACTTTTTCTACAGCATTAATATCTTTCTTTAAATGCGGATACCATATTGTATTTCCATATTCCACGTGTGGTCGTACCAATGCAACGTATAGTCTTAAAAATGTATATTGATCTTTAAAGTTAAAAGTTCGGTTAATCAGCCCAAGTATACTATTAGTTTTATTTATTTTACTTGATATATGTTGAGAAAATTTAAGATCATTTTGAAAAATAGTTCCAAGATCCTTTTCTTGTTCATCTTTAATGATATCAATATTTTTCATGGTATAAACATTTTCAATATTATTTCTTCCATAGTGGATTTGTTTACATTTGTTTACATTAAATTTCATGTCCCATAACTTGGACCAATTGTAGAGTGCATCTAGATCATTCTGTAAGACATCAGATTTAGAAGTAGGTGCATAAACTTTAGTATCGTCTGCGAAAATTTTTACTATAGACTCCACAACATCTGGTAAATCATTAATGAATATAATAAAAAGAACAGGTCCAAGTACACTACCTTGGGGCACTCCACTAATTACATTTTGCCATTCAGATTTTTCCCCTTTCACCGCAACTTGTTGTCGACGTCTAGTTAAAAAGTCAGTTATCCATTCTAATATAGATTCACGAATACCGTATGAATACAGTTTCTTTAATAATCTTTTATGTGGCACTTTATCGAAAGCTTTGGCAAAATCGAGATATAATGTGTCCCAGGATATATTGTTGTCCATATATAATGACCAGTCTTCCATGACATCAAGTAATTGTAATATACATGATCTTCCAGAGCGAAAACCAAACTGTGAGTCTGATAACAAATTATTGGTTATTAAATGATCAATCATTTCCTTCTGTATAACCTTTTCCAAAGTTTTACAAACAATTGAAGTTAGACTGACCGGTCTGTAATTTCCCGCATCCAGTTTACTACCTTTATTCTTAAAAAGTGGGGTAACTCTAGCATCTTTCCATTCTTTTGGAATTTTTCCAGTGTCAATTAATGGACTTTTGAAATATCAAAGTCAAAGGTTTTGAAAATGTATTTGCCATACTCTTTACTATTAACGGATGAATATTATTTGGACCCTTAGACTTGCTTCCATTTAATAAAAGTAGATATTTTTCAACTGTATCTTGATTGATCACAAAGTGGTCTAAAGATGATTCAAAATTTCTCTCTTCAATATTAGGTATATTATTTGGATTTTCAGCAGTAAATACACTGTTAAAAAAGTCATTTAATACAGTCGCTTTTTCCTTGTCGGAAGTAGTTAAGTTCCCATTTGGTTTCATGAGGTTTGATACTGCTGATTTTGATTTCATTTTACTTTTGACATATGTCCAAAAATGTTTTGGCTCAGTTTTAGCTTTTGATGCCACTAACTTCTCATATTCCTTTTTTGCTTTTCGAACGTTCTCATTTGCCCTGTTTCTAGCAACTTTATAAAAATCAAAATCTACTGATCGTCTAGTAGCCAAGTATCTTGACCAGGCCTTTTGTTTGCGTTTTATATTGCTCAGACAATCAAATGCTAGCCATAATGGTTTAGGTTGACAACCCGGTTTAGGATTAGTTTTCGGTACATACGTTTCTACACATTTTTTTATATTTTTCAGAAAATATTTTCCACATCTCGCTTATGTCTTTATCTTCAAAAGAACTATCCCAATCAAAATTGCTAAAGTCTTCAGAAAATTTTTCAAAGTCGCATTTGGAATATTTATATTCCGATTTACCAGTTTCAAATTCATTGAAAGAGTACAAAAAGTCAAATGTAATGGTAGCATGATCACTAAGTCCCAGTGGAGCATCAATATTAATATTGTCAATATTGCTTTCATCTTTTGTAATAACTAAATCTAGAGTTCTACACATCTGATTTTCCCTAAATCTTGTAGGTTTATCTATATGTTGATATAGAAAATTGTCGCGTAAAAGTATGTTCGTAATGGTCCTCAGAGTGAGGTGTAGTACAAAAGTTCCAATCAATATCACGCATATTAAAGTCTCCCGTTATTAAAATATTGTTATACAATCGAGCTGCTTCATTCAAAAGTCCAATAATATTTAAACATGAGTTTTGATTTGATGGGCTTCTGTATATTGAGCCTATCAACACAGTCTTATTGTCTTTTACCCAATTACACCATGAGGCATCATCATAAAGCGAATTCATATATTCATTTGGTGAGACACAGAAATGACTTTTTGCATAAATAATAACTCCCCTTCCTGTATTTTTACTCGGATAAGCTATATAGCCTTCAATGTTAAATAATGGAGAAATGCAATCTATATCAATATTTGTTTTTGGCAAAACTTCTTTGTTATAAAAATAAAATCTGGTTTCACGACCTGTATTTGTGTTTAGGAAATTAATTGTATGAAGTTCGAGATTGCATGTTCGTTAGTTACATAAGTGTGTCACTGTGTGTGATGCTTGACAATGTTACCTATTGTTTTGCAGATTGCGTGTTGTGTAGACTGTTATTTTATTTGTGTATACGTTCTTCTGTGACGAGAGTTCCTGCGTGTGTTTGTGGTGTATTTCTCTCACGTAGTGTTGTCATTTTAGCGATATATTTTCGCATTGTCATATACACGTGAGGTTTGTCTAGCCATAAAACCAGGTTTAACATTCCATTGTTTTCTTCAGAGATATATCAGATGTTATCAAAAAGTTTGTTTCTATGTATGTTGGCGTTTGCTTTTGTTGCACTGAAGTGTCCATGTTGTGATAAATTTATCCTCTTAATATCTGTCCAATATCTTAAGGTGATGTGTTCTCTCGTTTTTAGTTTGAAAGTCGGATTTGTTTTATCTCAATCGATTTATGACTTTTGAACATCGGCATACTACTGTTGTCTAGCTTAACAGTGGGTTTTTTGCCTCTCATCAATTTCAATTTTCATTTGTAAAAGGTTTTACGAGGACATATAGCTACTTATATCCACATCATTCTGGTAGATATGTCTCTCATTGGAATTCCAACCACTTTTCTTTATTTTCATTTATAAGCTATAAGATATATACTTTTAATAAAGCCTATATCAACATATACTTCTAATGACTAAGTTCATATAAAATTATAAATAAAAAGATTGGATTACTTTAATTGCATAAACTTCAATTTAAAACATTGCTTTATCTTACTTATCCTTTAGGAGAATACTTTTCTAGTACCGCTTCTTTTAAAAACAAATTGCAACCTCACCTGATTATGGGATATACATTTCCCAACTAAATGATTGATTAACTAGTTGTTTGTCAAAGAACGTTTGTGCTTTTTCTTAAAACAAAATTTTCTATCTTGACATATTAGTTTTAATTGTCTAAGTAATTAATATTTGTTGATCGCTGTATCCATATTTTGGACATTTTAACCTATCATGCATGTTTATTTTGTTCACACATTGTTGTCAATGTTATGAAACTTTATGCGACTGTTATACAAGTGAGCGGTTTAGCTAGCTATACAACCAGATTTAATCACCATTTTCTACATAAAAAGTTTTTTTTTTGTTATTATTATTTTACTTTTTCATCTAACATCGGTCAGAGGTGTTACAGCACAACTGTCTAAATCACTTTTAAATTGCTTAATTTAATAGATGGTACGAAACACAAAAATAAACTGTCATAAAAAAAATTAAACACAAAGCACTGATATGAGTGTACATGTAATTATTGGTAGTTTAAACAGTTACAATTAATAAATATGTTTTTTTTTTCTCCTAGTAGACTAGAGTATCAATCAATGCACATCCTTCGGGTTTAATTCAAATATGCAATAAACAGTCTGAAAAATGTACGATCTTAGTCTTATTTATGAGTTGATCATGAGTTCACACCCTATCTAGAGTGGATTAACCGGATATCTTATTTGTGAACTTTTTCTTTTTTCTTCTATTTTTTTTTTTTATTGACATAAAGGAACATTTTGGTCACAATTATTTTATATAGCTGAACATTTCAGAAAAAATAGTTAAAATCTTTAAGAATCAAGTGAATAAACGCATAGTTTATTTTCAATCATATTAACCTCTCATTTTCTTGATGATATTTCAGGAATCCAAAAACAAGAATCTTTTGAAATAAAGGATTATGTTGAATAATTGTTCATTAACCTATATTGCATTATCAACCAAAAAGACTATGGAATGACAGATGAAATAATTTGGTTAAAGGATAGCAAGATATAAGTGCAATTTGTTCTAATAAATATCTAATAAAAAATATATTTGGACGATATAATCTTATAGCGAGACAAAGAAGGCGTATGAAAATTAAACAAGACGAGGACGGGTTTTAAACTGCTGCATAACTGGTGGAGTAGTAATACAACTTTTTTAAGCATGGGGTAGAACTGGTTCAGACTTTAATAAGGTACAGATTACAGTCGGATATGGTGAAGAATAAAGATGGGGAAGATGGGCGCCAAGAAATATCTGGGATGTTTTGGATTTATTCAGACTGGCAGAGAAGAAAACCAGTGCAGTCTAGTTAACAAAGAGTCTACTTCTGATTGGTTTGTAGAGACAGGAACGAAAACTTTCACGTTTATATTTTTACAAACTGTATATTTAAGCATTACATGGTACGACGCACAAACAAAACATCGTTCATAAACACCAGACACAGTTTAAGGGGGAAGGAGGACCAGGCCCCATTTTCTGGAAAATAATTGGTTGATTATTTGAGAAATCACTGAAGCAAGTATGAAGTGGGCCCCTTAGAAAGTAAGTGTGCCCCCATTTATCAATATTTCTAGATCTGCATGTATGGTTTGGGCCCCTACGAAAGTCAGTGTGCCCCCATTTATCAATATTTCTAGATCTGCAATTAACACTTTTAACACAAAGCACTGATATGAGAGAACTTGTAGTTACAGAAAGCTAGTTCAAAGTCAATTACAACTTATAAATAAATTATATTCCTCTACACTGAATACCAATTAAGACATTTCCAACGGATTTAGGTTAAAAATGTCTGCAACAGACTGACAAAATCAGGACCTAAGCATAATTTAAAATTTATCATAACTTAATCCCGTTTTGATCACGCTGTTTTGGTTGGTGATATTTTATGTTTTATTTGTGAACTTTCTTCTCATATTTAGGACAATTAAAGGAACTTCATGGTTAGTAAATAAAGGCAATGAATGAATGAATGAATCTTTATTGCAAAGCATAGACATGCTATGGCAAAATTAACAACATATATTACATAATATAAAACATAAATAGACAACAGAGAACAATAGTATAATACAATGCCATATAAATTAAGTTATGAGACTATATAAGATCGAATATTCCATGCAGCTTTTACGTTAGTAGTATACCGATGTTCAAAAGATTATTTAATCTAGCTGAACATTTCTCAAAGTTCCTATCTTCAGTATCTTGTATAGTCTCTGATGGATAGTAGAAGAGTTAATCGACAATGATATCTGCTGGAATTCGATAATACCTTTTTTTTTTAATAAAGGCTAAAATTAATTATAAGAAATAGTTTAAATCAAGAGATTAACATTAGTCACTATAATCCTAATCCTCCCTGATGCACTCTTAATAACACAACTATTTAAGAATTGAATGCTTCTTTTGTAAATTTATTGGGGTGTAAAAGCGTTGACCGAAATACATTTTGTATGAAGCGCGGAAGCGCTTCATTCTAAAAATGTACGCACGGTCAACGCTTTTACAACCCTATAAAGTTACAAAAAGAAGCATTCAATACTTATAATTACATTTTTTAGCTATGATCATGAAAACACGAATTTTATATATTTTATTATTTAATTCACCTGTGCACTTTATTGTTGGAGCACGTGTTATCATGAATGAAAAGTTGTATTGAGCAATGCAACTGCTTACGGAATAACACGTGATGTGCAGTTAGCCAATCAGAATAAAATATTATAATGAAACATACATCTAATGTAATTATTAAATAATATATGTACAAATATGATGAAAACATATAAATAACGTATGATGTATCATAAACATATTTCCTTAAACAAGTATATACGGAATTTAGAGTACAGATACAGTTAGGTGATACTTATTTCATTGGTTCTTCATTTTGTAAAAAACATATTTCGTTCTAAAAACCAAAAATTAAGATATCTTTGTCTAGCTTTTTCTGTCTCATTTGTCTTTTCTTTTTCTTTTTATACATATACAAAAATACCGTTTCAAAGAACAGTACCGGAATATTGAACTGTATTTATCATAAAAATCGTTAAAAACATGTTTGTTTACGTGGTATGAAAAAGACAATTATTGTCTAATACATGAACGCAAAAATATCTTGCTGCCTTGACATTTTGTTAAGTATTGAATAATTGACACAGATAATGAGGTGCAATAATATTTGCACACACATATACATTATTACTCTTTTGTGATATATATTCTATAGATCCTTCTTTTTTGAAAAGTTAATCATTCTAATTGTGTAAATAAAAATTTTGATATTATGTTTAATGATTTGCTTCTATAATAGTAAGATATAAGAGCAGATTGTTCTTCATTTAAAATAATTCATAAAATTAATTTGGACAACATAATCTTATAGCGTGACAAAGAAGGCGTTTTGGAAAGTATATTAATTGTTTCAGCAGCGGAAATAACCATCAACATTGCATAGTTTATGTTCAATTATCTGGATTTATCCCAAATTCAGCTTTTAAGGCATCGAAATTAAGATTTAAAGACATCAATCTTGAAATTTACTAATCATAACTTAATTGTACATGAGTATTTTTCAGTGTAACTTAGTGGAGACTTTTTTTTGGATGGTCAGAAATCATATCCGGTTGTCCCTCATTCATGTTTGATACGCTGAATTAGAACTGTTGTATTTCAAATATAACAGTTATTTTTCACCTTTATTACTTTTTGTATTGTATTTGGTTAAATTGTTTTTACATTCTTCTGTTGGTTTTTTTACTGGACAAAGATTCTTTCCTCAACCATCATAATCGCAGCTTGATTTCAATCAGTGTGAATGAATGAGGCGCTGATTTACTATTTATTCCCTTATTTCAGGAATTCGATTTTTTTTATATCAAAAATTCGATTTTTTTTTATATCAGAAAATATTTCATTTTTTTCATATCAAGAAATTGATTTTCTGATATCAAAAATTGATTATTGTGATATCAAGTAATATGCTTCACTTTTTTATATCAGAAAATAAGAAAAAAAATAATGGCGGCCCCCCTTACCTTGACATGCGTACTATATTAATTTAATTTGATTTTCTGTTATCAATGAATGTAATTCTTGATATCAAAAAATGTAAATGATTTTCTGGTATCATATAATAGAATTTTTGATATAAAAAATATAGAATTCTTGATATCAAAAAAAGATTTCTTGATATCAAAAAAAAAAGATTTCTTTGTATAAAAAAATCAGAAAATATCTTTTGAATTAATTATTGATATCAGAAAATAGTGAATAAATAGTAAAACGGCGTCTCATATGAGAGTGCCAAATTACTTTTCTATAGTAGCAGATTTTAGTCATTGTACAAAAACAAACTAAAAAGCTTTTTATTTGTTAGCAAACGACTCTGGTTTTCGTTTCCATTTAACCATTTCTTCCCTATAAGGTACACAACGTTTTAATATGTACATCTCCTGCAAATGGCATTAAAGACGGCAGTTCTTTTTCTTGGATGAGGGCGGGAAGTTTAAAAGGGTAAAATATTGAACAAGAAACCAGTATTTTAGTAACTACAAGCATTATCTCTATTCCATCAGCATTATTTTCGAGCAACAGAATGTCCGCTTATGATCGCTAGTATTCCTACTGTTTATCAGCAGACACAGTATAATTGTGTTGCTGTCTCAGTGCTTCTCGACGTTTGTACAAGCTATTACAACCAATTACAACTAACACATCAGTCATGTGTTTTCCCGGACTTTCCCAACTAAAATATTAATCAGTACACATCAAACGTATTCATGCGCCAAGAAAAGTCTGAGAAAAAATAGACCTTGTGCAATGCCAAAATATAAGTGTCGACAGGATGTAGGTCCATAAATTTTCGTAACTGGGTAGCAATACATATTTAGTAATGTTTTTATTATATAGAACCGACCATACCTTATAGGTGTAACACCACCATATAATGGTACGTCTCATCCGGTTGCAATAGGTCGAAAAAACTATTCCCTTGAATTTGACAGTTGTAGGTTATAAATCCTACATTTTATTGCAGTAAAACATTTCTGTGTTAAACACACATATCTTGGTTATTTCAAAACTCCACTATTTTTTTATTTGGGGTTTCTATGGAATATTTTGGAAACTGAAGCATGGTGAAAGCTTCAACACAGGTTGAATAAGGGGACATTTTGATTGGTTAACTTCCAGTGATGGTTATTTTCTTATATGCTATGAAATGCTATGTGAATTTGTTTTTCTATAGTACTGGACAGGATAAAACTTTACTCATGCCTAATATTTCTTTATTTGAAATAGAGATAATTCTGCACAATATTTTGAAAAGTGCATATTTAACAAAGACTAATAGGATAAATCAATGATGGTATTACACCTACATGAACTACTAACCAATTCTTAGCAGAAATTTCATTACACAATAGTGTCTTCTTTCTACTGGCTTCTAATTCAACCTGGGCGTCTTCAATTTTTATCAGAACACGTGTACTTGTTTTATTTTATTCTTCCTTCTTATGTAAAAGGACAAAAAAAGCGACCATTCATCTTTGCTCTTTTAATGAAAACAAATTTATATCACATTAATGAGTATTAAAAGGTGTAAACTACTAAAATGTACATGAAATACTCAGCTATTTTAACAGACAATCGTTAAAATATGTATGCATATTTGCAAATTTTAAAAATTATTACCGTGTACTCAAAGACCTTTATTCTTATCAAAGCACATAATTATGTACTTTACGTTGAAAAGTATAATTGTTATACCCAAAATTCAGAACACGCAATAATTTTTCAAAATACGTAATACAGACAAATGGGGAAAAATATTGTTTTAATTATAAGATAAAGATAAAGATAAAGATATTATGGTACCGGCTTTGGTTGGGTTTGGGTTGGTTCGGGCATTAACGTCCTTTAATCAAATTTTGTAAAGACATTGAAAACGGGTCGAGAACGGATTAAGACAGCCTTGCCGAGATCGATAACAGATTCTTTCGTTTGGTTCAAACTACAATCAAATGATATCGGGTTCTTTATTTCTCAAACACCATAAAGTTACAATGGTACAAAGAAGTTCATCAAAAGATATATAACACAAACACACATTCAGAAAGGCAGAGTATAAAAATCAGTATCGTCTAAAATAAAATGTACCAATTATAACTGTTATTGGTTTACAGTGTAACATAACCTAAACAAAATCGTAAAGAGAACTATAAACCTAAAGTAGTGTACATGGACTTCTGAAGAAAAAGGACAATATATTTTGCGGCAGTTGATTAACTTGATATCATGATATGAGAATTGGGACCTACGCAGTACTTACCAACCTAAACACTGTTTGTTTGCATAGAATGTTAGAGAAGATATACGAGAAGATATACCTTCATCATCCTTCAAATCCCTCAGCCCCCCCCCCCCCCAAAAAAAAACAAAAAAAAAAAAACAACCGAAAACTGCATTGCTGCATTTGGATTTTAAAGAGGGAACTCCTGGATAATAGTGACAGCTAAGTGCAACGGAAAATTCGGATATACTAGTAGTGTTATGTAAATGTTCCGGACCATATGAGTACTTGGACCATACGTGTATGGTCATGACCATCTGCGTATACTCATATGGATGACCATATGCGTATACTCATATGGTTATCAATATAAATTTCATAATTCAAAAATTACGTAAAAATTAAATATTGATGCCATAGTTTGTTTTCATTGCTAGTTACATTTTTGCATGTAGGCTTGGGTGACATAATTTTGCTATAGCATAAATTGTTCTTAATAATAAGGATGTTATTATCACAAGCAGAAAACCCTAGCCGTATTTGGCACAATCTTTTTCAATTTTTGATCCTCAGAGCTGTACAACTTTGTACCCCTTTTTTTTACTTTCTAACTTTTATATCTGGGCGTCACTGGTAAGTCTTGTATAGACGAGGCGCGGTTTTGACGTATTGAATTTTAAACCTGATGCCTTTTGTTATCTATTATTCATGTTTTTCTTTGCCTAATACGTTCTCCTATTTATTTGTATTGAAGTCCTGTATTATTATGTTGTCATTTTAATGTTATATTTAACAATGCCATTAAAGTGCGAGGTTTGGCATGCCACAAAACCAGGTTCCACCCACCATTTTTTTCTTTAAAAATGTCCTGTACCAAGTCAGGAAAATAGGAAATTGGCCATTGTTATAACATAGTTCGTTTCTGTGTGTGTAACATTTTTACATTGTGTTTCCGTACGTTGTGTCGTTTGTTTTCAGTAACAGTTCAATAAGAAGTTTTTGGAATTTAATTATTTAAGTCGACATATTGCCTCGTAATCACTCGTAATAACAAATCGGCAATGGTAATCGGTAATGACCATCGGTATAAAATGTGTTTATTAAAGTTTTGACAAGTAAGTAAAATAAACTTTGTGAAACTACTTATACTTATTTAGTTTATCTTTTTATCATAATATAATAATAAAATTACCTATATGATAGCGTCTTTTTAATGAACGGTCATACCATATGAAGAGTTTAGAAGTATTAAAAGTAAGCTGTAGCAGAATGTTAATTACCCGGACCATACGCGTACGGTCGGACCATATGATTATATACTTATATGGTCATGACCATACGCGTATGGTCCAAATACTCATATTGCCCGGAACATAAATAAGCTGTTTTTGGTTAAAAATGAATTATAGAATATATCTGCCTTGTATAAAGCTCTGATTCCTTGCCCGGTTTTGTCTTCACATTTTGACTTTTTTTATTTTGGTATTTTATTATAGAAATGTACATCTAATGCAGTACATGGCACACATACCGGTATCGTTAATTTTATCGATACCGGTATACATAATTGTACATGTAACTCTATCACGTATATTTAATGAATGGCTGTTATTTATTTTGACTTTATTGAACCATAAATTTAATTTTTGACTCTTCACATTTCGCGGATTATGTTAAATGTGAAGAGTCAAAAATTAATTTTATGGTTCAATAAAGTCAAAATAAATAACAGCCATTCATTAAATATAAATTTCTATAAAAAATAAGGCTCAAAGATATATATTAATAAAAATAACAACGTACACAGATGTTTGCGTATGAATACACAACGTTAGAGTAGGCGTGTCGCCATAAAAATTGATAACATTGAAAATAAAGCTAATTCTTTTAACCAATCAGAAGACAGTAAATACACCAAATTTATTTATTGTACATTTACCATGGGAGAAGTTATATCTGATTTTAATAAAAACTCATGCCTGTAGTGGTCACTTTCGTTGCAATCATACTAAAAATATTTTTAAAAATCAGTGATTACTACGATATTACTAAGAGGTATTGGTTGGTTTTGGCATTGCTGTTTATGTAAACGTATAAAACATTTAAGTTATGCATGTAATATCAAAACGTCATTCGCTTTTACTTTTATTTGTAAAACTTCATGACGGCCCTAATTATAATGTTGCAAAGAATTTTTAAAAAGCAGAAATGATGTGGGTAAATAAAGTGTTGCATTGTATATTTCAACTTACATGTACATGTAAAAGTTATCTGTTAAAAAAACATACAATTTCAAACTTCCAAGTCTTTCCAAGCAGTATACATACACATATATATTGTTTCTACATTATTTTATGTTTGAGATACATGAAGCCTGTGTTCCTCTGTGTTTAACCTTAAACATTAATTATTGTTACTGTATATATCATATTTAATCAAGAAAGCAATACTTGTCTCATATAGTTACAGATTTGAAGAGTAACAAAATTTCAAAGGGCCAAACACAATAACAATATGCATTATTCAATTATAATATAAGTGCTGCACTTACTGTTTCTAACAGAGCCACAGGTCTGTTTGATGAAATCACTTGCTTTTGTCCAATATATATTATCTGCATTCATAGCAGGCCACTCATTATAAGAAGACTGTAAATCCTTGTGTAAGGCCACAAACTCTACTTAGGAACACAACTTTTTCTGGGTCCAAACTGGTTGCCTACGTTTCTTTTTAGGTGGGCTCTTATAACGAGTACCCTTCAATGATGAAAAAGCAACTACTCGCCTATTTCTCTTCTGAGATGTTCCCTTTAATTGTAAAAAATTATAAACTAAAAAAAATATCATATATGATACATGTATAACACTATTATAAAGTTTATAGTCAACACATTTGGTTTGTTTGTCCGCACCATATATATCTACCAAAAAAAAAGGCCATTATAAAAAAAATGTCATTCTTGCTTCCAAACAAAAACATATATCCATGATCATTCTGCATCATATTCCATGATATAATATCCATGTTTACATTTGTAATTTTGGGGACTTCCATAACTGACTATGCAGTATGCCAGGGTATGAAATTAGCAGGGACCCACCGGCCAATGGCCACTCAAATTTGGTGTGGGCTAATGAAATTTTTGCTTTTCTTGTATATGACTTTATATGTGGACTACAAAATTTAAGCTGTTGGCTACCATTGCCAAAGTCTTTAAAAGTTCTATGCCTGGTATGCACTTTGCTAGTTGTTGAAGGCAGTATATGTAACAGAGATCTATATTTGTTAATTTCTTTGTTATTTGGTATCTTGTGAAAAAAATGTCCTTATACATGTATCCCATAAATTCCTCTGAAATCAGTGGTTGATTAGGAACTTTTCACAGATTTCCTATATGGATGTGACAATCTAAAAAAGCAATATTCAACTTCAGTCACACTCTTTATGTGCATGAATACATATATCTTTAATTTATTTAAATAGTTTCAAAAATTATTATATGAATTTCATGTAAAATACTGTATGTTGTATCAATTATATATGTTAAGTGTATATGTCCCCCTTGAGACCTTATTTGGAAAATAAAACTTATTTTATCTTATCTTATATATCAAAGCAATTCTATTTACAAAATATTCAAAAATTTTAATGCATGTTATGACAAGAACCTATATAATTAATGGTAATGATATTAACTTTTGAAGTGTTTATGATAGGCTTAATATGTTTACTTTTATAACTTTATCAATGTTCCTATAGAAAAAGCAAAATGCAATCAGCCAATTTTGATATGCACTTTTGTAATAATACTGTCATATAGTGTTTTAAAAGTCATTGTGTCTATATGATTAATCTTAAAAAGATCCACCTGGGTGTTCTGTTTACATCTGGCACTGTAGAAATTGTAAATGTGGCACCTTGACTAAAATTAAGACATTGACACTAATTTAAAAAAAAACATAAACCAGCTATTCAAATACTGATGATATCATATCACAGTTTATCTGTACATGTACATGTATGGTAACCGTCAGTCAGTGAAAAACTGTTTTAGGGTTTGTCTGACTGAAAAGGAAATATCTATGTGTGTCCGAATGAATTTTTGTCTCACACTTTGTCTGTCAGACAGAGTTTGGGATACACTGAACCATTTAGAAGTAACATACATGTACCACCTAGACTATTTTGTGTATGTACATGTATCAATGTAAGTATCAGTGTAACTAATGGGTTAGGGTAAGGTTTGGAGTTAATAATAGTATAGTATGGCTCTTTATGGGTTGGGTCCCCTAAAATAAAAGAAGGCCATGCAGTATCTTGATTGTCATAATTATAATTATCTTCGTTTTTATATTTGTTGAGTTGTTAGGCCACACCAATTTAATTCCTTGTTCGACGGACCCGCCCGCACCTATTTTTTTCAAAACAGAATTTTTTTATTTTTATTATATTCCCTCTTCCCGCATCCGGAAATGTAATCATGTCCATTTCCCGCACCATTTTTTCCATTTTTCTATAATTTCGATTAAATTCCAAAATCTGAGTTAAAATAGGTCGAATGCCCCAAATAAACGTTGTCTGATTGGTTGAAGTACTGTGGCGTCGATGATAAGCATAAAAAGCCTCGATGTAAAGCACACGCTTCACAGGAATAAGGAGAGTTTTACAAATAATGTGAATACACAGATCCTCCATCCTATTTATGTTTTGCTGAAAATGTTGCAGTGTTCATCATTTCTGTTTTGATTCTGCTAACAACATTCCATTTTTTCTATAATTCCGATTTAAAGATGTGGAAACCCGTAATGAAAATAGATGGCCTCAATGATTTAAAAGCAACGCAAAAAATTAATTTCGATTAAAAAATTCCAAAATCTGAGTTAAAATAGGTCGAATGCCCCAAATAAACGTTGTCTGATTGGTTGGAGTACTGTGGCGTCGATGATAAGCATAGAAAGCCTCGATGTAAAGCACACGCTTCACAGGAATAAGGAGAGTTTTACAAATAATGTGAATACACAGATCCTCCATCCTATTTATGTTTTGCTGAAAATGTTGCAGTGTTCATCATTTCTGTTTTGATTCTGCTAACAACATTCCATTTTTTCTATAATTCCGATTTAAAGATGTGGAAACCCTTAATAAAAATAGATGGCCTCAATGATTTAAAAGCAACGCAAAAAATTCCGTTAATACGACCCTGAGTTCAACCGGGGTTATATAAACCGGTCCTACTAAAAAGCGCCCGGGAAAAGAAAAAGCGCCCGGAGAAGAAAATTAGCGCCCGGAGAAGAAAATTAGCGCCCGGAGAGAAAATTAGCGCCCGGAAGAAGAAAATAATAATATTTTATAACAATATTTTTTTTCCTTAAAAAATAACTAATCATTGCTTGTTTTGTCTTTAATATAATGGGATATATACGATGCTACATCTAAAGTGTTGTTGTACTTTTACATTTTAGATTTCAAAATTGTATATTAAAGTAAGTAAATAAATATAAATAAGAGTATATAGAAGAATCATGAAAGACATTGTCCTCGATCAAAATGTATAGTTTGTTACTAAAAATAATCGGTGCCTGAGGTCTAATATTTTCGCAACGGCATGGTGAACACTTTTTTATACAGATGCTTAGATAGATTTATTATATCTTTTTATAAAACTAAAACTGTTTCAATGGCTATGGTTATCAGGGTTTTAATGCTTAGACTTAAATTTAAACCAAACTTCTGCTTTTTACCCCCTTGTTTTAACTACGGTACATATCGTTTTTGAAAAGCATGTCTTTTGATGTCTTACATGTTATAAATCTTCCGCATAAACTGTGATCCATTATTATCAGTCTTTCGAAATAGTATTCATATATTATTGTTAAAATTGAAATATTCATACTTGTTTTTGTGCTTTATTACAAACGTATATATTATCTGAATTGGCAAATTACTTGTCTAAAATAAAAAAAAATCAATTTTCATAACTTAACAAAGGTGTCTCAAGCCAATAAAATATAAATATATTTTCCCCGGGCGCTTTTTCTGTTCCCCGGGCGCTTTTTCTTTTCCCCGGGCGCTATTTCTTCACCCGGGCGCTCCCGGGCGCATTTTAGTAGGACCCCCAAATAACAAAGAAATTAACAAATATAGATCTCTGTTACATATACTGCCTTCAACAACTAGCAAAGTGCATACCAGGCATAGAACTTTTAAAGACTTTGGCAATGGTAGCCAACAGCTTAAATTTTGTAGTCCACATATAAAGTCATATACAAGAAAAGCAAAAATTTCATTAGCCCACACCAAATTTGAGTGGCCATTGGCCGGTGGGTTCCCTGCTAATTTCATACCCTGGCATACTGCATAGTCAGTTATGGAAGTCCCCAAAATTACAAATGTAAACATGGATATTATATCATGGAATATGATGCAGAATGATCATGGATATATTTTTTTGTCTGGAAGCAAGAATGACATTTTTTTTATAATGGCCTTTTTTTTTTGGTAGATATATATGGTGCGGACAAACAAACCAAATGTGTTGACTATAAACTTTATAATAGTGTTATACATGTATTATATATGATATTTTTTTTAGTTTATAATTTTTTACAATTAAAGGGAACATCTCAGAAGAGAAATAGGCGAGTAGTTGCTTTTTCATCATTGAAGGGTACTCGTTATAAGAGCCCACCTAAAAAGAAACGTAGGCAACCAGTTTGGACCCAGAAAAAGTTGTGTTCCTAAGTAGAGTTTGTGGTCTTACACAAAGATTTACAGTCTTCTTATAATGAGTGGCCTGCTATGAATGCAGATAATATATATTGGACAAAAGCAAGTGATTTCATCAAACAGACCTGTGGCTCTGTTAGAAACAGTAAGTGCAGCACTTATATTATAATTGAATAATGCATATTGTTATTGTGTTTGGCCCTTTTATACGTTTACATAAACAGCAATGTCAAAACCAACCAATACCTCTTAGTAATATCGTAGTAATCACTGATTTTTAAAAAGATTTTTAGTATGATTGCAATGAAAGTGACCACTACAGGCATGAGTTTTTATTAAAATCAGATATAACTTCTCCCATGGTAAATGTACAATAAATAAATTTGGTGTATTTACTGTCTTCTGATTGGTTAAAAGAATTAGCTTTATTTTCAATGTTATCAATTTTTATGGCGACACGCCTACTCTAACGTTGTGTATTCATACGCAAACATTTGTGTACGTTGTTATTTTTATTAATATATATCTTTGAGCCTTATTTTTTATAGAAATTTATATTTAATGAATGGCTGTTATTTATTTTGACTTTATTGAACCATAAAATTAATTTTTGACTCTTCACATTTAACATAATCCGCGAAATGTGAAGAGTCAAAAATTAAATTTATGGTTCAATAAAGTCAAAATAAATAACAGCCATTCATTAAATATACGTGATAGAGTTACATGTACAATTATGTATACCGGTATCGATAAAATTAACGATACCAGTATGTGTGCCATGTACTGCATTAGATGTACATTTCTATAATAAAATACCAAAATAAAAAAAGTCAAAATGTGAAGACAAAACCGGGCAAGGAATCAGAGCTTTATACAAGGCAGATATATTCTATAATTCATTTTTAACCAAAAACAGCTTATTTATGTTCCGGGCAATATGAGTATTTGGACCATACGCGTATGGTCATGACCATATAAGTATATAATCATATGGTCCGACCGTACGCGTATGGTCCGGGTAATTAACATTCTGCTACAGCTTACTTTTAATACTTCTAAACTCTTCATATGGTATGACCGTTCATTAAAAAGACGCTATCATATAGGTAATTTTATTATTATATTATGATAAAAAGATAAGCTAAATAAGTATAAGTAGTTTCACAAAGTTTATTTTACTTACTTGTCAAAACTTTAATAAACACATTTTATACCGATGGTCACTACCGATTACCATTGCCGATTTGTTATTACGAGTGATTACGAGGCAATATGTCGACTTAAATAATTAAATTCCAAAAACTTCTTATTGAACTGTTACTGAAAACAAACGACACAACGTACGGAAACACAACGTAAAAATGTTACACACACAGAAACGAACTATGTTATAACAATGGCCAATTTCCTATTTTCCTGACTTGGTACAGGACATTTTTAAAGAAAAAAATGGTGGGTGGAACCTGGTTTTGTGGCATGCCAAACCTCGCACTTTAATGGCATTGTTAAATATAACATTAAAATGACAACATAATAATACAGGACTTCAATACAAATAAATAGGAGAACGTATTAGGCAAAGAAAAACATGAATAATAGATAACAAAAGGCATCAGGTTTAAAATTCAATACGTCAAAACCGCGCCTCGTCTATACAAGACTTACCAGTGACGCCCAGATATAAAAGTTAGAAAGTAAAAAAAAGGGGTACAAAGTTGTACAGCTCTGACGATCAAAAATTGAAAAAGATTGTGCCAAATACGGCTAGGGTTTTCTGCTTGTGATAATAACATCCTTATTATTAAGAACAATATATGCTATAGCAAAATTATGTCACCCAAGCCTACATGCAAAAATGTAACTAGCAATGAAAACAAACTATGGCATCAATATTTAATTTTTACGTAATTTTTGAATTATGAAATTCATATTGATAACCATATGAGTATACGCATATGGTCATCCATATGAGTATACGCAGATGGTCATGACCATACACGTATGGTCCAAGTACTCATATGGTCCGGAACATTTACATAACACTACTAGTATATCCGAATTTTCCGTTGCACTTAGCTGTCACTATTATCCAGGAGTTCCCTCTTTAAAATCCAAATGCAGTTTTCGGTTGTTTTTTTTTTTGGGGGGGGGGGGGGGGGGGGGGCTGAGGGATTTAAAGGATGATGAAGGTATATCTTCTCTAACATTCTATGCAAACAAACAGTGTTTAGGTTGGTAAGTACTGCGTAGGTCCCAATTCTCATATCATTATTTCAAGTTAATCAACTGCCGCAAAATATATTGTCCTTTTTCTTCAGAAGTCCATGTACACTACTTTAGGTTTATAGTTCTCTTTACGGTTTTGTTTAGGTTATATTACACTGTAAACCAATAACAGTTATAATTGGTGCATTTTATTTTAGACGATACTGATTTTTATACTCTGCCTTTCTGAATGTGTGTTTGTGTTATATATCTTTTGATGAACTTTTTTGTACCATTGTAACTTGATGGTGTTTGAGAAATAAAGAACCCGATATCATCTGATTGTAGTTTGAACCAAACGAAAAAATCTGTTATCGATCTCGGCAAGGCTGTCTTAATCCGTTCTCGACCCGTTTTCAATGTCTTTACAAAATTTGATTAAAGGACGTTAATGCCCGAACCAACCCAAACCCAACCAAAGCCGGAACCATAATATCTTTATCTTTATCTTATAATTAAAACAATATTTTTCCCCATTTGTCTGTATTACGTATTTTGAAAAATTATTGCGTGTTCTGAATTTTGGGTATAACAATTATACTTTTCAACGTAAAGTACATAATTATGTGCTTTGATAAGAATAAAGGTATTTGAGTACACGGTAATAATTTTAAAAATTTGCAAATATGCATACATTTTTTAACGATTGTCTGTTAAAATAGCTGAGTAATTCATGTACATTTTAGTAGTTTACACCTTTTAATACTCATTAATGTGATATAAATTTGTTTTCATTAAAAGAGCAAAGATGAATGGTCGCTTTTTTTGTACTTTTACATAAGAAGGAAGAATAAAATAAAACAAGTACACGTGTTCTGATAAAAATTGAAGACGCCCAGGTTGAATTAGAAGCCAGTAGAAAGAAGACACTATTGTGTAATGAAATTTCTGCTAAGAATTGGTTAGTAGTTCATGTAGGTGTAATACCATCATTGATTTATCCTATTAGTCTTTGTTAAATATGCACTTTTCAAAATATTGTGCAGCATTATCTCTATTTCAAATAAAGAAATATTAGGCATGAGTAAAGTTTTATCCTGTCCAGTACTATAGAAAAACAAATTCACACAGCATTTCATAGCATATAAGAAAATAACCATCACTGGAAGTTAACCAATCAAAATGTCCCCTTATTCAACCTGTGTTGAAACTTTCACCATGCTTCAGTTTCCAAAATATTCCATAGAAACCCCAAATAAAAAAATAGTGGTGTTTTGACATAACCAAGATATGTGTGTTTAACACAGAAATGTTTTACTGCAATAAAATGTAGGATTTATAACCTACAACTGTCAAATTCAAGGGAATAGTTTTTTCGACCTATTGCAACCGGATGAGACGTACCATTATTTGGTGGTGTTACACCTATAAGGTATGGTCGGTTCTATATAATAAAAACATTACTAAATATGTATTGCTACCCAGTTACGAAAATTTATGGACCTACATCCTGTCGACACTTATATTATGGCATTGCACAAGGTCTATTTTTTCTCAGACTTTTCTTGGCGCATGAATACGTTTGATGTGTACTGATTAATATTTTAGTTGGGAAAGTCCGGGAAAACACATGACTGATGTGTTAGTTGTAATTGGTTGTAATAGCTTGTACAAACGTCGAGAAGCACTGAGACAGCAACACAATTATACTGTGTCTGCTGATACACAGTAGGAATACTAGCGATCATAAGCGGACATTCTGTTGCTCGAAAATAATGCTTGTAGTTACTAAAATACTGGTTTCTTGTTCAATATTTTACCCTTTTAAACTTCCCGCCCTCATCCAAGAAAAAGAACTGCCGTCTTTAATGCCATTTGCAGGAGATGTACATATTAAAACGTTGTGTACCTTATAGGGAAGAAATGGTTAAATGGAAACGAAAACCAGAGTCGTTTGCTAACAAATAAAAAGCTTTTTAGTTTGTTTTTGTACAATGACTAAAATCTGCTACTATAGAAAAGTAATTTGGCACTCTCATATGAGACGCCGTTTTACTATTTATTCACTATTTTCTGATATCAATAATTAATTTTGATATCAAAAAATATTTTCTGATATCAAAAGATATTTTCTGATTTTTTATACAAAGAAATCTTTTTTTTGATATCAAGAAATCTTTTTTTGATATCAAGAATTCTATTTTTTTATATCAAAATTCTATTATTTGATACCAGAAAATCATTTACATTTTTTGATATCAAGAATAACATTCATTGATAACAGAAAACCAAATTAAATTAATATAGTACGCATGTCCATGTAAGGGGGGCCGCCATTATTTTTTTTCTTATTTTCTGATATAAAAAAGTGAAGCATATTACTTGATATCACAATAATCAATTTTTGATATCAGAAAATCAATTTCTTGATATGAAAAAAATGAAATATTTTCTGATATAAAAAAAAATCGAATTTTTGATATAAAAAAAATCGAATTCCTGAAATAAGGGAATAAATAGTAAATCAGCGCCTCATTCATTCACACTGATTGAAATCAAGCTGCGATTATGATGGTTGAGGAAAGAATCTTTGTCCAGTAAAAAAACCAACAGAAGAATGTAAAAAAATTTAACCAAATACAATACAAAAAGTAATAAAGGTGAAAAATAACTGTTATATTTGAAATACAACAGTTCTAATTCAGCGTATCAAACATGAATGCGGGACTACCGGATATGATTTCTGACCATCCAAAAAAAAGTCTCCACTAAGTTACACTGAAAAATACTCATGTACAATTAAGTTATGATTAGCAAATTTCAAGATTGATGTCTTTAAATCTTAATTTCGATGCCTTAAAAATAAATCCAGATAATTGAACATGAACTATGCAATGTTGATGGTTATTTCCGCTGCTGAAACAATTAATATACTTTCCAAAACGCCTTCTTTGTCACGCTATAAGATTATGTTGTCCAAATTAATTTTATGAATTATTTTAAATGAAGAACAATCTGCTCTTATATCTTACTATTATAGATGCAAATCATTAAACATAATATCAAAATTTTTATTTACACAATTAGAATGATTAACTTTTCAAAAAAGAAGGATCTATAGAATATATATCACAAAAGAGTAATAATGTATATGTGTGTGCAAATATTATTGCACCTCATTATCTGTGTCAATTATTCAATACTTAACAAAATGTCAAGGCAGCAAGATATTTTTGCGTTCATGCATTAGACAATAATTGTCTTTTTCATACCACGTAAACAAACATGTTTTTAACGATTTTTATGATAAATACAGTTCAATATTCCGGTACTGTTCTTTGAAACGGTATTTTTGTATATGTATAAAAAGAAAAAGAAAAGACAAATGAGACAGAAAAAGCTAGACAAAGATATCCTAATTTTTGGTTTTTGGAACGAAATATGTTTTTTACAAAATGAAGAACCAATAAAATAATTATCACCTAACTGTACTCTAAATTCCGTATATACTTGTTTAAGGAAATATGTTTATGATACATCATACGTTATTTATATGTTTTCATCATATTTGTACATATATTATTTAATAATTGTGTTATTAAGAGTGCATCAGGGAGGATTAGGATTATAGTGACTAATGTTAATCTCTTGATTTAAACTATTTCTTATTATTAATTTTAGCCTTTATTTAAAAAAAAATGTATTATCGGATTCCAGCAGATATCATTGTCGATTAACTCTTCTACTATCCATTAGAGACTATACAAGATACTGAAGATAGGAACTTTGAGAAATGTTCAGCTAGATTAAATAATCTTTTGAACATCGGTATACTACTAACGTAAAAGCTGCATGGAATATTCGATCTTATATAGTCTCATAACTTAATTTATATGGCATTGTATTATACTATTGTTCTCTGTTGTCTATTTATGTTTTATATTATGTAATATATGTTGTTAATTTTGCCACAGCATGTCTATGCTTTGCAATAAAGATTCATTCATTCATTCATTGCCTTTATTTACTAACCATGAAGTTCCTTTAATTGTCCTAAATATGAGAAGAAAGTTCACAAATAAAACATAAAATACCACCAACCAAAACAGCGTGATCAAAACGGGATTAAGTTATGATAAATTTTAAATTATGCTTAGGTCCTGATTTTGTCAGTCTGTTGCAGACATTTTTAACCTAAATCCGTTGGAAATGTCTTAATTGGTATTCAGTGTAGAGGAATATAATTTATTTATAAGTTGTAATTGACTTTGAACTAGCTTTCTGTAACTACATGTTCTCTCATATCAGTGCTTTGTGTTAAAAGTGTTAATTGCAGATCTAGAAATATTGATAAATGGGGGCACACTGACTTTCGTAGGGGCCCAAACCATACATGCAGATCTAGAAATATTGATAAATGGGGGCACACTTACTTTCTAAGGGGCCCACTTCATACTTGCTTCAGTGATTTCTCAAATAATCAACCAATTATTTTCCAGAAAATGGGGCCTGGTCCTCCTTCCCCCTTAAACCGTGTCTGGTGTTTATGAACGATGTTTTGTTTGTGCGTCATACCATGTAATGCTTAAATATACAGTTTGTAAAAATATAAACGTGAAAGTTTTCGTTCCTGTCTCTACAAACCAATCAGAAGTAGACGGTTTGTTAACTAGACTGCACTGGTTTTCTTCTCTGCCAGTCTGAATAAATCCAAAACATCCCAGATATTTCTTGGCGCCCATCTTCCCCATCTTTATTCTTCACCATATCCGACTGTAATCTGTACCTTATTAAAGTCTGAACCAGTTCTACCCCATGCTTAAAAAAGTTGTATTACTATTCCACCAGTTATGCAGCAGTTTAAAACCCGTCCTCGTCTTGTTTAATTTTCATACGCCTTCTTTGTCTCGCTATAAGATTATATCGTCCAAATACATTTTTTATTAGATATTTATTAGAACAAATTGCACTTATATCTTGCTATCCTTTAACCAAATTATTTCATCTGTCATTCCATAGTCTTTTTGGTTGATAATGCAATATAGGTTAATGAACAATTATTCAACATAATCCTTTATTTCAAAAGATTCTAGTTTTTGGATTCCTGAAATATCATCAAGAAAAGGAGAGGTTAATATGATTGGAAATAACCTATGCGTTTATTCACTTGATTCTTAAAGATTTTAACTATTTTTTTTGAAATGTTCAGCTATATAAAATAATTGTGACCAAAATGTTCCTTTATGTCAATAAAAAAAAATAGAAGAAAAAAGAAAAAGTTCACAAATGAGATATCCGGTTAATCCGCTCTAAATAGGGGTGAACTCATGATCAACTCATAAATAAGACTAAGATCGTACATTTTTCAGACTGTTTATTGCATATTTGAATTAAACCCGAAGGATGTGCATTGATTGATACTCTAGTCTACTAGGAGAAAAAAAAAACATATTTATTAATTGTAACTGTTTAAACTACCAATAATTACATGTACACTCATATCAGTGCTTTGTGTTTAATTTTTTTTATGACAGTTTATTTTTGTGTCTCGTACCATCTATTAAATTAAGCAATTTAAAAGTGATTTAGACAGTTGTGCTGTAACACCTCTGACCGATGTTAGATGAAAAAGTAAAATAATAATAACAAAAAAAAACTTTTTATGTAGAAAATGGCGATTAAATCTGGTTGTATAGCTAGCTAAACCGCTCACTTGTATAACAGTTGCATAAAGTTTCATAACATTGACAACAATGTGTGAACAAAATAAACATGCATGATAGG
This sequence comes from Mytilus galloprovincialis, assembly GCA_037788925.1. Taxonomy (NCBI): domain Eukaryota; kingdom Metazoa; phylum Mollusca; class Bivalvia; order Mytilida; family Mytilidae; genus Mytilus; species Mytilus galloprovincialis. Next base: position 57,745,547 of record CM075342.1, read on the forward strand.
TTAAAATGTCCAAAATATGGATACAGCGATCAACAAATATTAATTACTAAGACAATTAAAACTAATATGTCAACATAGAAAAATTTTTTTTAAGAAAAAGCACAAACGTTCTTTGACAAACAACAAGTTAATCAATCATTTAGTTGGGAAATGTATATCCCATAATCAGGTGAGGTTGCAATTTGTTTTTAAAAGAAGCAGTACTAGAAAAGTATTCTCCTAAAGGATAAGTAAGATAAAGCAATGTTTTAAATTGAAGTTTATGCAATTAAAGTAATCCAATCTTTTTATTTATAATTTTATATGAACTTAGTCATTAGAAGTATATGTTGATATAGGCTTTATTAAAAGTATATATCTTATAGCTTATAAATGAAAATAAAGAAAAGTGGTTGGAATTCCAATGAGAGACACATCTACCAGAATGATGTGGATATAAGTAACTTTATGTCCTCGTAAAACCTTTTACAAATGAAAATTGAAATTGATGACAGGCAAAAAACCCACTGTTAAACTAAATTAGACAACAGTAGTATGCCGATGTTCAAAAGTCATAAATCGATTGAGATAAAACAAATCCGACTTTCAAACTAAAAACGAGAGAACACATCACCTTAAGATATTGGACAGATATTAAGAGGATAAATTTATCACAACATGAACACTTCAGTGCAACAAAAGCAAACGCCAACATACATAGAAACAAATTTTTTGATAACATCTGCTCTATCTCTGAAGAAAACAATGGAATGTTAAACCTGGTTTTATGGCTAGACAAACCTCACGTGTATATGACAATGCGAAAATATATCGCTAAAATGACAACACTACGTGAGAGAAATACACCACAAACACACGCAGGAACTCTCGTCACAGAGGAACGTACACACAAATAAAATAACAGTCTAAACAACACGCAATCTGCAGAACAATAGGTGACATTTTCAAGCATCACACACAGTGACACACTTATGTAACTAACGAACATGCAATCTCGAACTTCATACAATTATTTCCTAAACACAAATACAGGTCGTGAAGCCAGATTTTATTTTTATAACACAGAAGTTTTGCCAAAAACAAATATTGATATAGATTGCATTTCTCCATTATTTAACATTGAAGGCTATATAGCTTATCCGAGTAAAAATACAGGAAGGGGAGTTATTATTTATGCAAAAAGTCATTTCTGTGTCTCACCAAATGAATATATGAATTCGCTTTATGATGATGCCACATGGTGTAATTGGGTAAAAGACAATAAGACTGTGTTGATAGGCTCAATATACAGAAGCCCATCAAATCAAAACTCATGTTTAAATATTATTGGACTTTTGAATGAAGCAGCTCGATTGTATATAAATATTTTAATAACGGGAGACTTTAATGTGCGTGATATTGATTGGATATTTTGGACTACACCTCACTCTGAGGACCATTACGAACATACTTTTATTGAAGCTTTTCGCGACAATTTTCTATATCAACATATAGATAAACCTACAAGATTTAGGGAAAATCAGATGTGTAGAACTCTAGATTTAGTTATTACAAAAGATGAAAGCAATATTGACAATATTAATATTGATGCTCCACTGGGACTTAGTGATCATGCTACCATTACATTTGACTTTTTGTACTCTTTCAATGAATTTGAAACTGGTAAATCGAAATATAAATATTCCAAATGCGTCTTTGAAAAATTTTCTGAAGACTTTAGCAATTTTGATTGGGATAGTTCTTTTGAAGATAAAGACATAAGCGAGATGTGGAAAATATTTTCTGAAAAATATAAAAAATGTGTAGAAACGTATGTACCGAAAACTAATCCTAAACCGGGTTGTCAACCTAAACCATTATGGCTAACATTTGAAACGAAACTTGCAAAATATGCTAGAACGCAAAATTGATTACGTATTATCTACAGGAAGCCAAAAAAATCAAACACGCAATTTAACACGACTGGTGCCACATGTGGAGAAGGATCTGCTTACCCTTCTGGAAAACCTGAGATCTCCCCTATGTTTTGGTGGAGTTCGTGTTGCTTATTCTTTAGTTTTCTATGTTGTGTCATGTGTTCTAATGTTTGTCTGTTTGTGTTTTGCCAGGCGTTGTCAATTTACTTTCAAATTATGAGTTTGACTGTCCCTCTGGTATCTTTTGTCTCTTTTTTAAAGGTTTATTCAATGAAGTAGTCTTTTCTGTTGACAATCTTGATTGTATAGAATAGAGATTGGAGAATGGGAATGTATCAAAGATACAACAACGCATTTAAAGAACCGAAAATTAACTCATTGTGTATGTATAGTAATTTTCCAGATTTTTATAAATCTATCATCACGCTAGCGATACAGGATATGAAGGAGATAATCACAACGATGGCATATAACTTCAAAAGTAGGGGAAAATAAACTGAGTAGCATTGTAAGTGAAAAAAGCTTTTTTAAAAATGCAACAAAGACATTTCATGAGTTGTAAGCATGTAGACTTTAAAGAGATTTTTTTTCCAAAATGCCCAATGAAATTCATGCAATTGGGATAGAAATTAAAGAGCTCAACCTAGTTGCTACATGCTATCATCAATGAGCAGTCAACCATTTTTATGTCAGTGAATTTCTTTTTACCATCTACCTTGAATTTTGAATTATAATAGTCTGGTGCGTCCTGAAACTTTCAGTCTTTGAGTAGTTAAGGAGTTTGAAATTACTGAAATAGATAAAATTTAGAATGGAAATTGGAAATGTGTCAAAGAGACAACCCGGCCAAAGAGCAAACAAAACCTGAAGGTCGCCTATGGGTCTTCAGTACAGCGAAAAACTTCCGAACACGGAGGCGTTCTTCAGCTGGTCCCTAAACAAAATATATACGTGTTTAGTGATAATGGACGTCATACTCAACTTCTAAATAAACACAAGAAACTTTCATTTAAAATCGTACAAGACTAACAAAGGCCAGGTGCAACACGTGGCGGGGTTAAACATGTTTTTTTAGTTCTCAACCCTCCCTTATACCTTTAGCCAATGACGAAAAAACAAAACCACAGCAATACACACAGTAAAACTCAATTAAAAAAGTCCGAGTCCGATCTCTGAATAAGTAACAAAACAAACTAAACAAAATGACAATGGTACACTAATAAACAAAGGACTACAAGCAGTTTCTGATTAGGATTCAGTATTATACCATCATAAAGTATATAAGAAGAACATAACCCATATCATTCCAAGAACTTGTTTTAGAATGTGTTTATTTCCGACGCAGAGACACTATAAGTGAATCAATATTAAAGCCAAAATATGTAATATTTAATTACCTGACAACAGTATCGTAACTATATATCTTCTTAATAAGTCTGTAAGCTTTTGAGGTGAATGCCGACATTTTTGTGCTTTGTAAAGAATATAACCATAAATGCATGTGAAATGCCTGAACGTATAAGGTGTCTGCATGTTGAAATATATTTACGATTGATGTTCTTGTACCGATGATAAAATTTAGTAGATGTTTTGACTAGTTTGTGATATCGATAACTTTGGTGTAATAATTTTCAGTAGTACACACATTTATACCGATAAAATCTGAAACGTTGTTACATATGTGAGCGATTATTACAAATCAATCAAATCAAATATTTATTGTCATATAAACTCTGAACAATAAGTTTGTGACAAATAATATAAACATACACAAAATACATTTAACAAACAAAACCATGAAAACAAAAAAAGCAAAAAAGCAAAACAATCTATCTATATGATATATAAATATATTTTATAAATAAATCAAGAGTCCCCTGTCCTCAGTTCTAATGCCTGTTTAAAATAGGACCCTAAGCTTTCTACTTCTTTTGAGGTTGATGGACAAAGAAGATATTTAATTTTTTCATTTTCTTGCCAGGACATAAAATCTGGCATATGTTTAATTACATTTCCTATAAAGTTATCTCTTAGTTTAGCAATTTTTTTGCAGTATAAAATAAAATGGGCTTCATCCTCCATTGTATTACAGGATGTGCATAGTCTTTTTTCTCTAGGTATTTCTAAATGTCTTCCTGTTTCTATCATTAAATTATGATCGCTCATTCTCATTTTTGTTATGTTACTTCTCTTTTCAAAAGATTTACAGTTTAAGTAGTTTTCCATTTCTAAATTTTGCTTTAAACTTTTATATAAATACAATTTACTTTTTTTATCTATTTTTTCAAATTTTTGTTCAAATATATTTGTGTAGAAATTTAAGAATTGATGTTTTAAGGTTTTTTTTAACAACTTTGAGTAATTTTTTCTTTTGTTTCCCTCAAGAATGAATGCGTCCATGTTTACCTCTTTCAAAATATTTTTAACATATGTAAACCAGGTATAGCAACCTGAATTATCTAAACTTTTAGAAAGTAAAAAGGATTCGTATAATAATGGATAAATTTCAGAATTTAGTAATCTTGATAAGTAAAGTATACTTTGAGTTTTTATATGCATCTCTAGTGGGTATCTCCCTAGCTCTGTTCTCACAGCTATGTTTGATGAAGATTTTCTTGTTCCGAGGATATATTTACAGAAAGACAAATGTAATTTTTCTAAACTTGATTTATCAGTAAAATTAAGGGGGTCTATATTTGTTTTGGAAATATTTGCACGTTTTTCTGCTCTAAATTTTAATAACATAAGTATCCATACAAGTTATTTCTGAATTATAAGTGGCTATTGGTTTAACTATAGAATAAAAAAGACTGCAAGCTACTTTAACTGGCAGATTATTTAAGGAACCAGTATAAGTTTTAATGGCAAACATCACTTTCCTTGCTTTATTTACAAGCTCTTCAGAGCTATGCAATAAGTTTCCATTTGATTTCACAAGAATTCCAAGAAATGAATACTCAGAGACATTTGACAAACTTTCATTTTTATATTTTGATAAAGATGTTTCCACTTTTTTATTATTTTGCTGCAGAATCATTGTTTTAGTTTTATTAATATTTAAAGTTAATTGCCATTTTTCACAATACTTTTCTAAGTTGTTCAGACTATTTTGTAGGCCTTCTTTACTTTCAGATAATATTAAAAGGTCATCAGCAAATTGTAAAGATCCTACTTTAGTATCAATTAGTTCTAATGGACAGTTTTTTTTTCATTTGAAAACTCTGCATCTAAATCATTAATAAATAAATTAAATTAAGTAGGACTCAATGAATCCCCTTGTTTAACCCCTTGTGTGATTTCAAAATATTCTGAATGCCACTCTTGATGCTTGAAGGCAGATTTTGTTTCCTCATCCTGTCCTTTAATAATATTAAATATTTTTTTCCCTGCTCCTGCCTTATACAGTTTATAAAGTAAAGCTTTTCTCCAGACAGAATCAAAAGCCTTTTTTAAATCTACAAAGCAGGCATATATTTTATTTTTATTTTTGTGTAAGTATTTGTTGATTAAAGACTTAAGCACAAATATACTATCAGAGGTTCTGTGATTTTTTCTAAAGCCAAATTGAGTATTACTTATAGTATTTTCCATCAGTTTAATCAATCTTTCATTTAATACAGCATTAAACAATTTTGGTAAGCAACTTATCAGAGATATTCCCCTGTAATTATTAGGATCAGTTTTTACTCCTGATTTATGCAATAAAATTAAGTATGAGTATTTCCATTTTGATGGGTAAATACCTGTATTCAAAATAAGGTTAAACAGTTTAACAATACTTTTGATAGATACATTTTTACTAAATTTTACTATTTCATTTATAATGGTATCTGGCCCAGGCACTTTTTCTTTTTTTAGCTTACTAATAACATTTTTTATTTCAGAGTATTTTATTGAAGCATCTGTTTCTCTGTTAGATATTATGTTCTTTTCAATATTAACACGTTGTTTTTCTATTTCCTCTTTCCATTTTATATTTACAAATGTGGGTTTTCCTTGGTCCTGAATATGCTTCGTAATTATTTCTTCATCTTTTAAAATTTCTGGAACTTCATTACCGAGTCTCAGTGACTGCTGTGGAAAGTAAACTTGGAATTGATAGTACAAAAATAAAACACAATAGGCCTAATTGCATTGTTCATACACTTTTATCCGGGATTGGCTATTTTGTAACTATTTTACATGTGCAGTTGAATTAGTTTTGAAAATAATATTATCCAGCTACATGTATACATGTACATGTGTCAACGAAACAACGGCAATCGTATCCCTCAGAGCAATCTGCTCTTTGATTTTTTTGGGGGAGGGTTCCAAACCAGTTGTTTATAAGTTGCAAATCAGGCCATTACTTTTCTTAATTTAATTGTTGCTTACATAACATGTCTAGACTGTTTTTGGGGAAAGATGGCTTCAAGCCGTCAATTCCCTAATGGGGTTGGCCAGAGTATCATTCCCTCACGTCAATCATTTTGTTTTGATAGTTTGGAAACCCCCTCAAAATGTCATACTGAAATTGATGACAAGGAGAACAGATTGACTTTAAATACATTTTTTACACATTTCCCTTCTGTATCTCGTGAAATTATCGTATATTGAGCTTTCCCTTACACTATATACGTTTCTTTTACAGTACGGAAAAATCAGTATTACGAAATATTCTAAATATATCTAACCTAGTGACGTCATTGTTGGAATGCCGACCTACACAGGGATATCCTTTATTCATTATATAAATCATTCACAGTATTTGTATACTAATTTAAAATCCGTATTTGTTAAATGTAAACCTAATGATGTTTGCTGTAGTGTAGATGATTCACACACCAAACATACAATGCTTTAATCTGAGGCTATAACCAGATAATTTGTAGGTCAACTTTCGCGGTAAACAATGTCAATGCGGATACATGAGATAGGGGAGAGAAACGGCAGTTTTCATTGTTTCTGTAAAGTTCTGTTTTTAGAATCTTCCTCCAATTCAGTTTCGGCATTATTGTCAGCCGTCTTTTCCCTCAGAGCTCTTCAGCTCTTTGATTTTCTCACTTTTTAAGGCTGTATGGTTGCCTTTAATTACTTTGTTATTTTAACCTCTGGAAAGCTGTCTCATTGGAAATTATACCACATATATACAGATTTTTATATGGATTGTAGACCTGAAAAAGATTTTCAAAGTTGAATATGCTGCAAACTTCAAACAACCTACTACTTATTTACCATGCATGTCTATCATGAAACTTTTGATCAGAACTATATATAAGTGATTTCACCATTTCTTCATATGTGTACCACTATCAATCAACAGAACAAATGCAAATTATTTTTTTAATATTTGCATGTGGTCTCCTTTATTTCTCACATCTATTTTATTTGAATTTAGGGAAATAAGTATTATGTATATAAACAAATCTCATGTCGATATATAACATGTACAACAATCAAACATCAACCCACACCAAACTGGCTGTAGTTGAAAAACATCAAAAGGGAAAATATAGTGAAATTTGGAGAATTTATATTATCACATGTACATGCATTTGAAATATATTTAAAATATTTTTTTCAATTTTTTTAGTTTTAGGTTCCACCTAGCTACCATATTAGAAAACTGGGATTTAAACGCTAGTCTATTAGAGGGATATTTCCAGTGGCGAATCCAGAAATTTTCATAAGTGGGGGCCCACTGACTGCCTAAGAGAGGGCCCACTCTGATCATGCTCCAGTGGTTCTCTAAATAATCAAACATTTTTTCCAGACAAGGGGGGGGGCTCTTAATTCGCCTTTGATTTCATTGGTTGTAATTTTTATCATGAATCGGATTTGAACAGGACTTGGGGAATGAAGGTAAAGACCGAATGTCAGTTTTAGTCTTATATATGTAGCTATATATAGACACTGACAAGTCTTAGATAACATTCGATAGTTTTGAATGTTTCTTCATCAGTTGACTAAAATTAGGTGGAGGTATATTTCCAACAGAGGGGCACTCATGCTCAACCTATATCAGTTTGTACATGAAGCGATTGATAGTTGCCAGACACTGAATGATTATACCACAAATTTGTGAAAGTTTTAACCTATGCATATATACTTTTAATACGATAAAAAAAAATCATGTCTTTTTCAGGACTTCTGATCCAACCATGTAGAATGGCATGTTATTGAGATATGGTTCTGGTTGATGGATGTTCATGAAGGACCTGTAGTACAAAGTATATCACTGGATTGAGCTCTCTGTCAAGTGTATTATTAGTGCTTTGCTTTGAGCTCGGTTCATTGTTATGCAATTCATTCTTTGTGAAATAAAGATTTTACAGACAACTCTCATGTACAAGGATGTCTCCAAGTATTATCATTTCTATGTACAATGTAAGTAACAGGGAGATAAAAGCATTTTGTTTTTGTTTGAACCAAACATTATTTGTCCATTGACCAAATTTGTTTTGCTTTCACCAGCTTTGAAGGAGATATTATCAAAGAATTGATAGAAAACAGCACAGAAGCTTACTTTCTAGCTCATCAGGCCCAAGCATCATGTTAGGCATTGTCATTACTAAAAACCAATAAATGTCTTCTAATCTGAGGATCAATTCAACATTTTAAAGTGTTTTACTAATGATACTGACAAGCCACCACAAAGATATACTGAGTGCCAATGAAAACGCAACACTTTTGTTTTTCAAAAAAGTCTGATAATTTTTATTTATTTTATATTAGAACTTTGTAAAGTTGGTTGAAAATGACTTTAAAGACAATTGTCGACAACTTTACGGTTGGGTGATTTTTGGAACAAATGCGAAGTAAGGGTTATTTTGAACGGACATAAACCGAGTTCACCGCTTTCCAACATACGCACCATTTTCACGATTTTGTCATTTAAAGCTTGGCTAATGTCATGAATTTTCCCGCCCTTATTGTAAGGAAACTGCAATAAACATCTGAGTAAATGCCAGGACTTTCTGACAACCAGCGACATGCAGTTTCGGGCATGATCCAATGAAGCCTTTCACAGCATACAATAACCCAAATCATCCACAAATTCAACAAAAATGGATCAGTTAATGATAAGCCACATCCCGGGGTTCAAAAAGCAAGAAACGCTCAGCAAAACCGATACATTTGGTCTTTAACATATCCGATATCGACTCTGATGGATGTCCAAAGGTCACTTGAGTTCAATGGTGGTCACGGTAGATCCTATGGAGCAATTTCAGTAAAGCACCATTTGCGCAGAAATTCAACGGTTAAAGAGGACCACAGCCGACATCTAAACGGCCGTCTGGTGTAAACATCGAATTCTGTAGACCAAAAATCATTCATTATGTACCAAATATCGTCAGTGGTGGTTACATAGACGTTTGGCACCCGCCTTGGCCAAAAGTCGTGCGTTTCGCCAGATTTAGGGTCCGATAGACCAAATTTTGCATGAGATTTGACATGGTTTAGACGATGAAAACCACCACCAATATCATAAAGTCAGCTTGAGTTTGCTTTACAGGACAAGTGGAAAAACATTCCTCGAGATCACATTAAACGTCCGGGATGATCAATTCCACGGCGCTGTCGAGATTGCGCTGCACAACGGGGTTGTAACATTTTTTGTTAGGACTGTGATTTCATGATTGGACATTGGATGTTTCGTTTATCTATTGCGCCCGAAAGATGACAATGAAACATTTTTGTTTGATATCGATCTATTGTTAGAATTGTTAATTTTCAAGAACAATTCATTTTGAAAGATTATGATTTCTAATATAAATTTTATTTTTGAAAAACAAGTGTTGCCTTTTCATTGGCACTCAGTATATATAAATAAAACCATACAAATAGTTAGCAAATACATATAAAAAAAGATGTGATATGATTGCCAATGAGACAATTCTCCACAACAGACCAAAATGACATAGAAATTAACAATTACAGGTCGCCGCACAACTTTCAACAATGAGCAAAGCTAATGCAGCATAGTCAGCTATAAAAGGTCTCGAAATGACAATGTGAAACAATTCAAAGGAGAAAAATAACAGGCTTATTTATGTACAAAAAATAAAGAAAAAACGAATATGTAACACATAAACAAACGACAACCACTGAATTACACGCTCCTTATATCATGTTCTCAGATATCATCTCCCAATTTAAAAAAAATCACGAAAAATTGAACCTATTATGTGTTGCTCTCCTAGCTATAAAATGTATCCAAAATCAAAGATGTGGAACATATTCTATCATAATCATTTGGTAACTAATGCAATTAGTGTCTCTTCCATGCCTGTCTTGAACATAAAAACTAAACTAAATATAAAATAAATAATACTCCTAATGCTCCGGTTGGTTGTCATCGTGCAACACAGTTAATAACACATATAGGAAAATCATAGAACTACATTTATCATAAAACACTGTCAAACATCCAAACATACTATCCACACTCATCTGTGTCCACACTTGTAAATATTATAACGATTTTAAACCTATAAGCACCCCAAAACACTGTAAATATCTGTGAGAATATTTCTTTCAGCATGAAACCAATTTATTCCAAGCGGGAGTGCTCCGATATAAATGTATAACAGCGGAAATACCTGTACAGAACAAAAACATTGGTTTCTTTCCCCCAGATTTATATTCCCTATCAAAAAATGTTCGTTGTTAAAATAAAGTACAAAGAACTTCTGAAAGATTTGCCTTCACCTGCAATTATGATGTATGCTGACGGTCATACCCGCTGAAGGTTTGTGCACCTGTCCTGATTGATTCAGGGACCTGTCGTTGGTATCAGGTCCGTTCGCGCCCAATACACTTTCGCACCTCGCACGTTCGCACCCAATTTAAAATCAAGTTCCAGTTGAATAATTAGAAAATCATAATTGTTGTCTTGATTTAAATACTGCATGTATTTAGCTTCGTATGAGTAAAACATTGAAATTTTTAAATGAAAAACACAAAAAAATAATTGTTTTTTAACAGATTGGCCCCTTTGATCTGAAACAATTAAATAAAAAATTATAGCAATACACTAACCAAAATTGATTAATATTTAAGATTTATTCCACCCAAAAATCCCGGTTGTCAGAATCTCACTTTATTTAAAAACAATGATTAAAAATATTTTAATAATACACTGTCCAAAACATGATTATCAGATTATTACATGGCATTTTTCATATCGCATGTATTATCAGCCCTAGGTTCAATATCAGCCCAAGAGCAGAATGGCTCGAGGGCTGATATTGACCGAGGGCTGATAATACATGCGATATGAAAAATGACATGTTATGATTTTTTTATCATATGCTTCAACAATAGAGAAAAATAACAGATGCATGTATTGAATACAGATCCTTGCATGTGGTTCCCAAATAGAAGTTCAAAGAGTGAACGTTCACGAACGTCGGACCCCAAATTTAGTACATTCGATATGAAATCTTTCTATCATATGCATCAAAAGAGAAGAAAAACATTTTAATATGGACGAATCGACAAAAAAAATTTACTTAACAATCTACATAATGAACACTGTTTGGAAAAGTTTAATTTTATAAAAGTTGCTTTCTAAATTATGTTTGAAACTTTTAAAAATGCATTTATTTTGGGTTTTTTACACAATATACTTTCCACTATCCTAATAATTGTTTTGTACACTACTTTGTGATGTTTTTCACTGAAAACGTAGCATTGAGGTGTATTTTCCGGAATTTGCCGAGTATCACCGGAATGCCATGCGATAACGTTACGGAAAGGCATGTGATAACGTTCGAAGCATGTGATAAACTTTTCATATCAGCCCGCTAAGCACCAATTCGAAAAATATGAGATTTACGTTAATTTTATGCTACCATCATACAGTAAAAATCATATGTTATTTAGTCTAAGTATAATGATAATAAGATTTATATTCAACACAAAAAACACGTCTCACTTTATTTTGAGACAATGACAACACATATACTAATAGGAATACACTTGCCAAAACTTGCGGGTTATAAAGTTATCAAACACATAACCAATAAAAATTGGGCGCGAACGTGTAGGGTGCGAACGTGATCGCGTGCGAACGTACGTGAATGGGCGCAAACAGACCCGGATTCCCTGTCGTTCAGAAGTTATCGTTTGTTGATGTGGTTCATTGGTATTTTCCCGTTTGGAAATATAAATTAGATCGTTGGTTTTCTTGTTCGAATTGTGTACAATACTATGTTATGGTCCCTTATAGCTTGCTGTTTAGTCTGGATCAAAGCTCTGTGTAAAAGGCCGTACTTTTACCTATGTTTGTTATTATCAGGATATCCAGTGATATTGTGATATCCCTCAGACAAGGGCCTTAATGGGGTCATTTTACCATGTTTACTGTTGTAGAAAAGTACTACTATACAAAACCTTTGAAACTTAGAATTTTTTCCTCAAAAAGAGGAGAAATACATTATACTTTAAACAACTTTTCTAAAAGAGGGGTCCACTTATTTTGAATAATATTAAACTGTTAAAGTGAATGTGTACACATGGTTAAAGTCCAGGAATATTACAAAATTCTTGGACATGTTTTGACCATTTAATACCATATAGATATTATAGTTCTTTGGGAAAATATTAGCCCTTTTGTACTAAAAGTGTTTTTACAAAAAAAATATATTATAACTTATATTGACCCCTCATAAAAGGGATATTCATAACATTAAGGGGTTGTTCTGAACCTGATTATGACTTGGATGGTCAATTGTCTCATTGTCAGTAACACATACATAGACCAGATTTAATTATTCAATTATTTCTTGTTGAACAGGGAAAAATACTTCATAAATTAAAGAAATGTCAAGGTACAAGTGATAAATCAAGTTCCAATATATAGTGGAGCGGCGAAAGTTAAAAAAGTCGCTTAGTTAACAAGTTTAAATTACCTAAATACCTCATGGGATTTTAATGGCTTAAAATGTCTATCGATTATTCAACTTCTGAAAAATGTTTGTCGTCAAAATAAAATGTGGTACAAATGACGTTAAAAATAGCCTTAACTGACGTTACCCAACTTGCATCGTATACCCCACTGCTGATTCGGTACTCATATTTCATATCAAACACGTTCTAAAAAATAATTTGTGAACGAAATTGGTAAATATAGTTATTCTTGAACTTCATACAATTTAAGAGCATTTTTAAAAAGTCCTTATATGGAGAGCACAATGCATCTGAAAATGGTTGAAAATAACAGTGAAAAATCATCGTTTTTCACCTAGCATTATTTGCACGTGCAGTATAGTTGTATTTTAAAGGCACAACAATAAAGCCGTCGTATAATACTTCAATCGACTCGATTTACTTTTTGCAGTAAATTCTTTATAAGATAAATATTTGGCTAAATATCGGCTTTTTATTGAGATTTGAAGTCCGAATATTTGTCACAAATTTACCGACATTGTTGTGGTTTCTATTTATAGTCCAACATTCAGCAATTTTTCGAAGGTTGATTGTAGTCGTTTTCAAGCATATTTCTTGTTCATTTTGTAATTTCCGAAGCTTTGTGATTAATTTATATTGTTTGGTATTGTTGTGTATTAGATTTTGTTGATTTCAACGGGAAAAGTGAATATCATTGTAGGGTTTGTTTGGTTTTCAGGTGTGTTTGATTTGTTTCTTATTTCATCAAATGGACAATTTATCAGTCTCATTAAAACTAGTCCCTCCGAATGCCAAAAAAAGGAGAGTGGAAGTTGGTGTTGACAATTGCATTATCTGCAATTCTGTTGATGATGAAAATTTGATAACATCAACGGAATCTGGCTGACTACATACTTGGCATATAGACCAAAATCAAATTATAAATCAGCGTATGATTTGGCATTTGAAAGAGTGGTTGATATAATAGACAGAGACCTCATTTGTGACAAAAAGTCTCTTCTATTGTCATCACTCTTGACAATGTACCAGTCTTTTTTACCTGATAAAATAAGTAAGACCTACTGTAATTCCTCCAAGCTTAAGGCTAAACTTGAGAAGCACTACAAGGATGCAATTGTATTTTTTGCTCAACAAGGACAAGGTAAATCTAGTATTGTATTTGCTAGCGACATTTCCATTGGCGACGCTGTTAAGGCAGCTAATAGCATCAAAGCAGAATTAGAATTGCTTGAGATAAAAGCCGACTTGAGTACATGTAGCTCCACCAAAACCAATGAACAAACCGATATGCATGTACTCTATGCAGCCGCCTCAATATTAAGACAAAAAAATGGAAAATGTATACATTTCTGGAGATTATTATCCTGCAAATGACGAAGCATCATTGGAAATGTCAGAAGCAATGTTGCCAACTAGAACATTTCTACCCAATGCTTAAAAATACAAAAGAATTATGGGTTCAAACTGGTTCAATAGGTAGCTTGAAGGATAATAGACGTTTTATACCAGTTCACGACATTGTTTCGTCTATTGACCCAGTTGTCACCGGTATTCTGCCGGTCGTTCATGCTCTGAGTGGGTGTGATTCCACTTCAAGTTTTTTTGGAATCGGTAAAAAGTCAGTATTCAACCTCCTGAGATTAAAACCAAGCCGTTTCAGTAATCTTGTAGCCTTAACACAAGATGATGTTGATAGTGCGTTAGTTGCTGCTAGGGAGTTTGTTGCTGCTTTATACGACTCAAAGTACAAATTTAAGAAATGTCACAACGATTTAAATTTGCTGAGACATCAGTTGGCTATCAATAGAGATAAAAGTCTTATAAAGCTTCCGCCATGTGAATCCGTATTTAAACAACACGTACTGCGTGCAATCTGGCAAAGCAAAGTTTGGGTGTCGGCAAATTTGGCAAACCCAAATAATGGCTCCCTATGTGCTTTTGGTTGGAAAACTGCACAAAATGACAAGTTAGAGCCAGTTTTCTTTGAAGGATAAATGGCATCAGACTTTCTACAAGATCTTATTTGTTCGTGTAAGGGGAAAAAAGCATGCCAGGAAGCATGTGTTTGCAAGGAGCAGGGTCTTCCCTGCACTGATTTATGTTTTTGCCAAAATGTAGGAAATTGTAATAATGTCCAGTCAGTATCCGCTGACATAGCTGATGACACAGATGAAATATCATGAAAATAGTTTTTGTTACAATATTTTTGATAGTTTTATTTTGGTTTATTATGGGTTTTTTGTCCCACGTTTCAATTTTATGAAATTAAACTCATCATAGATACTAGTACCAAAATTAACGTTCACGTTTTAATGTTTGAATAATTTCTACAAAATGCTTGCTCTCATTGTGTAGTTTACCACTCCAATATCTATATTATATCAAAAGGTATCTTGTATTGAGAAAGTTCATTTAAGGAAAACTCAGTGACATGTCTTATCCTTCAAAACTGAAAGGAAATTTAGCACGGCTGCACATTTTTATTGTTTTATTTATAAACTATGCATTTCGGATACTCTTTTAAACACTTTTTTCCTGAAGTATTTAAGAAATGCTATTTGTCGAGGTGAAATATCAAGGTTATTTTGCTACTGGTTTTTATTAGGCTTTAAAATTTGTATACCACGGACTACCTTCAAAAAAGTTAACTATAACGTTCTTTTGACGTCAAGTCCAAATAAAAAAACAAAGTTGTATGAACTAACACATTGATACATAGTAATACTCATTTAATTTATTGAATAGATTATTAATTTTGAAAAATATCAATGGTATTGTTTCTCGAGATGAAAATAGGATTTTTTAAGTGATGACCTTTGACCTTGATTTTCGGCATAATGGTACCAGCTTTCATATTGACGACACATATTTTCAAAAAGTACACGATTTCAGCTTTCCAACGAGCTATTAAAAGTCCATGAGGTATTTAGGTAATTTAAATTTCTGAAATTGTCTGCTCCGCCGCTCCACTAATAGTCAAAACCTACTATTTTATGTTTACAAAAAAAAATTATAATCGCTTGCCTTTACTTTTTAAGCTTTGCCTCAAAACTTTGCAAATTAAATATTTTTTTATTTAAATTTTCGAATCGCTCGCTCGCCCCAAATTTTGGAGTCCAAAAATCCGTAGAACAAGAAATTAAATTGGTGTGGCCTTAATAATGTTTATGATAAGTTCAAGTAACTTTATACTGTTACAGTCCAACAGGAAGAAACAATCGATTTTTACTCATGATATTGCCGTTTAATGTTTGTATTTGACGGTTTTCAGAAAGGCACATATATAAAAGGGGCTGAAATTTAGACCTTTTCATTCAAATATTTTGGAAAATTTAGAGACGACTTAAGACGACTTTTTATTATGTTCCATTTCTTGTTTACTATAGAAAGGCATGTTAAAATTTCGTATGAAAGTCGCTTATTGTTTACGTGTATTATTCTTGTTAATACATATTTGATTTAATCAGGCACGAAATAGCTTATATGCAAATTGTCAGCAAAATTTAAATATGGGATCAAAACTGTATCATATACCCTTAACATAATTTTAACTATATCAGTTTATTTTGTTTATTCGTTTTGCACTTCGTGTAGTTTAATTGCCTTAGTAGTTCACAGATACAGTTTTTACGATTTCTCGGACTTTTTTGTATCTGATTTTATTTCAATTACTGAACTCCTATGTGTTTTTATAGAATTATACAAATCAACCTTCACATTTCATTTATTTTCTCGAGTTTTATATTATAATAACGAGGTTTTGCCAGCTGTATACAACTATATCTATGAAACTGTATATTTTTTTTTTTAGCTTTGATTGCACAACAGATTTCATGATCTACATGTAGCTCTATTCATTCTGTAAAAGTATATTAGTCACTTTTTATTGAATTCTCCGAAGGTTAAAAAAAATATTCTTGAAATCTTTATTAATGAGATATTGAATGGATTAAGGAGATGGGACTTTGCGTAGACTTAGATCGAGATTAATTCCTCAAATGGGATTACGATCTTACATCCCAATTTCTTGTTCTCTAATCGATACCAAATTCATAATCAGCACCAATCATTTATCCCCAAGTCATTCAATAGTTTTGTGCTTCGGCACAATAAAATTGAGAATGGAAATGGGGAATATGTCAAAGAGACAACAACCTGACCATAGAAAAAACAACAGCAGAAGGTCACCAACAGGTCTTCAATGTAGCGATAAATTCCCGCATCCGGAGGCGTCCTTCAGCTGGCCCCTACACAAATATATATACTAGTTCAGTGATGAACGCCATACTAATTTCCAAATTGTACACAAGAAACTAAAATAAAAATAATACAAGATTAACAAAGGCCAGAGGCTCCTGACTTGGGACAGGCGCAAAAATGCGGCGGGGTTAAACATGTTTATGAGATATCAACAATGTTCTTTATTTTATAAGTGTTATTCCACTGGCCGTGAAAAACTTAATTATGGAGCAGGGTCTGCTTACCTTCCGGAGCACCTGGGAGCAATGCTTATCACACCTATATATATGTATAGTGTTACAAACTGTTACGCGTCCTATACTATGTATAGAGACATGCATAATAAATCTCAAATAAAAGAAGGAATTCTTAAAGCTTATTTTGACAAATTTTAGACTAACTTCATTTCAACAAGTTTAAATCACATGTTCTAAAATAGAGCTACAAAAAAAAAAAACCAAAAAACAAATGCTCTGCTCTATAGATTTTCTTTCATAAATAGAATCTGAAATATATCCATAATAAATGCACCGTATCAAATGCATATATGAGAACACCAAGACTTATAAACTGTTACGCGTCGCATACTTTGTTTAGAGACATGCATGATAAATCTAAATTAAAAGACAAACTGAAAAAAAAAGGAATTCTTAAAGCTTAATTTGACAATTTTTAAACTAACTTCGTTTCAACAAGTTTAAATTACACATTCTAAAATAGAGCTAAGAGTTGTTTGTATTGTAGTAAATTTAATTCTTTGAAATTTTATTCAAATACGCTACTGAACATTACTAAGAGCCAATAAATACAATAATTTTGTATTTTATAGATTAGTGCCTTCAATAAATAAAAGTCGTCATAGAACAGTCTCATTAATTTTCATACCGGTATTCGGTATTTGCCTCCCAATTTTCCGCACACAAACTTTTTTCAAACTTATCCATTCTTATAAATGGCATATTTCTATACGAAGGTATACACAGACAAACGTGCCGCCGGAATAATTTCAGCTACGGCGGAGGGGGCATTAATTTTAACGCTTGTTTGTCTGTACGTCCGTACGTATTCATGGGAAAATTTACAACTTGGAAGTTTCCGCAATTTAACTTTATTTTGCCTCAATACTATGAAACTTATACACAATGCTAATTACCACCAAACGGAGATCAAGTTAAAACTTGGCTGGCATCACTTTCACCGTTCAAGCCCATTTATAAATGGAAAAAATGTTAAGTTTGTCGTCTACGCGCTCTAACTTTATTTGCCTCAACCAAATGTTATGAAAGTTACATGCAATGCTTATTACCACTTCAACAATGAGCAAACCCCATACCACATAGCAAATCATATAAAACCCCGATATCAATATATGAAAAAGAGGACTGCTTCAAATGCCATCAGCACCACTGAACAAAAATGTACGTTTAGTCTTAGTTGCATGATTTGTTTTATTAATTGTTAGTGGCTTTGGACTAGCTGTCAGATAACTGCGAGTACTCTCAGATCTGTTCATTGTGTCTTTTTGTGTCGGGATGTATAAGTACCGGGCCACGTCCACTTGTATTTTTGTCCATCTGATGAGTTAAGCCTTTTTTCAACTGATTTTTATAGTTCGTTCTTATGTTGTACTGTTATACCACTGTCCCAGGTTAGGGGGAGGTTTGGGATCCCGCTAACATGTTTAACCCCGCCACATTATTTATGTATGTGCCTGTCCCAAGTCAGGAGCCTGTAATTCAGTGGTTGTCGTTTGTTTATGTGTTAAATATTTGTTTTTCGTTCATTTTTTTACATAAATAAGGCCGTTAATTTTCTCGTTTGAATTGTTTTACATTGTCTTATCGGGGCCTTTTATAGCTGACTATGCGGTATGGGCTTTGCTCATTGTTGAAGGCCGTACGGTGACCTATAGTTGTTAATGTCTGTGTCATTTTGGTCTTTTGTGGATAGTTGTCTCATTGGCAATCATACCACATCTTCTTTTTTTATATATGATACATATTCGGATTATAAGCATGTTCCAGAGAGGTATACAGCCGGTAAAAACATAAATTAAAGCTGGCACTCCAGGAATATATTCGCATAGGAGCATTTTCACCTAATTTGACACAAAGCTTTTTCTTTTTATCTTTATTATACACAAAGGTTCTTTAGCCTGTTGTACTCGTCGTTTAATTGCTATTTTAGGAGGGAAATGATAATTCCAGTGCATCAGCACAGAGCTACATGGCAAAATGAACAATTTCAAAATCTTGTTAGAAATCTCCCAGAAAAGCAATGTGTTTGTGTGCATGTCTTTAGTGAACATTACAGGTGTCCCGAGCTTACTGAGATTCAAAGTGCTTACTTTCAAAAAACCGAAGTGTTGGTCCATGTTACTATTCTACATAGACATGCATTGCTATAATACGATGGTGTTGATAGTTCAGAAGATTTTCCTGAAATTATCACGGAACAATTTTTCGTTATAAGCCCAGACTTAGTTCATGATCAATACTTTGTTCACCAAGTCCGAAATTATATAGCGAAATATTTACAGTCGATTTCATATTCAGTAGAAACAATGCACGAGTTTACTGACGGGTGTGCAGCCCAGTATAAGAGCAGACACTGTTTCGGAGATATTAGTCAAACAAGCGACGACTTTGGATATCAACATTTCACAAGAAATTTCTTCGAAACTTCCCATGCAAAAGGTATTTATAATAATTTATTTTATTATCCTCGAACTTACTACTATGATTGCCTTTAAATACAGTTGAGTGTCAGTCCGTCTGTTGCCTTTAAATACAGTTGAATGTCAGCTAGTCCGTCTGTCAGTTTCTACGCTAGATATCTTGGACACAGATTTAATGATTCTCACATTTTCGAGTACAATGGAATACATATTATTTAGCTTTTGATTGAATGTTTATGAGTTATTTGTGTAAAATGTAAATATTTTAAAAGCGGTCGGGTATTCACATTATCGGTAAACTGTTTTCTTTCAATCCGTCACATTATGGGTTAATGTTTGAAAACATTATTCTAGAAAGTTTGTTTTTTCACATGTTTTTTTTTATTATATTGAATTTGAAATAAATGTATTTTGATAACACATGTGCGTCGGACTAAATTACACCTGACACAAAAATAAATACGTTGTATCAAGGAACAGGGCTTTTATTTCTGTTCTTCATCTTGGCAGTCGCTGTAGGGTATTGAATGTATCTCTTATATTTCTCGTGACTTTCGGTATTGTTACTATTATAAAAATCATAAACCTTGAACGCGGTAAAATGGTATGGTCCGATGTCATACAGTTGACATGAAAAACTTATCTGTGCATTTCAGGACCACAAGACGCTGCTGGAGGAATTATTAAGAGACAAGCCGACTGTGCCATTTTACGCGGACAGACTCAGATAAGTACAGCAAAAGATCTCTATGAATACGCGAATTCATTTCTAACATAACCGAGGTCACATTGTAAGAGAAGAATATTCCGATATGCGGAAACGATTCACCGTGACAACAGACTGTCTTTTAAGCCGATGCCTAGCATTCGATCTCTTCACCAAGTAAGAGCTAGTCGTGATTCTGCTAAAGGATTGATAAATATCAGTGAATTGTCTTGTTTCTGTGTAAACTGTTGTCATCACATGTATGACCAGTGTTCTAATTCGATAAAAACTGGTGGTTATACTGAATGGGAAATGATGCGAGAATACAGAGCGGATGCACAAGAAAATGAAGAAAATGAACAAGTGTCTTTGCAAGAATTAGTTTCGGTTGGTCAATTAGCGTTATATACTGACGACGATGAGGAGGAGTACTACATGCTGAAAGTAGAGAAAAGCATGGAAACGTTACGCATTGACACAACGGATTCTTGGGGATCTTTACTCCCTGTGGGAACACCTGTGTTTCGTGGTCTATATTACAACAAAACGAACTCGCCTTTTCAATATCGTCTTGTGAACAGGAAAGCGGTTGTACCTGCTGCGTCAGTGGTCTATATTTGTTTGGAAGTAACCGCAAACAATGTCATTCGAATCACAGAAGAAACACATTTAAATGTTTTAGAATGTATTAATGAAATAAAATGCTAGAAATTTATTAATCAGTATTTATCCCTATAAAGAAACAGTAGTTATAGAAACCAATAATATATGAAAATATATACATGTACATGTAGGGAATGTTTTAAAGAGGTAAAAACGAATGGGGGGACAATCGTGACAATGTTATAATGTTTGTCTGTGCACTATTATATTATTTATCTACGGTATATTTTATCTACGAAAGCCGAGAAGGATCATTCAGAATTCAGAATTCAAAACTCGCAAACTTGCAAGTTGCAATCAAAACACAATAAATATTATCTTAATCTGATCAACTGATCTGATAATATATACCGTATATTAATAATATAATAGTGCACAGACAAACATTATAACACTTTTCAAAGGATATGTGCCGACATTATGTCAGACAAGTGAAACATTTCTTGTTATCACTTTTACTCCGGGAGAGAGAGATATCGAGTGTCACTTCAATCCTTATTCGAATTTTGTTTCTTCTTCTTTTCATGACTTGAGAATCTTTCATAATATAAAAATAAGAAGATGTGGTATGATTTCCAATGAGACAACTCTCCACAAGAGACTAAAATGACTCAGAAATTAACAACTATAGGTCAACGTACGGCCTTCATCAATGAGTAAAACCCATATCACATAGTCAGCTATAAAAGGCCCCGAAATGACAAATGTAAAACAATTCAGACGAAAAAACAAATTTGATATACAGCAAAAAACGACAACCACCGAATTATCCTTCTCGGCTTTCGTATTTATCAGATCAGTTGATCAGATTAAGATAATATTTATTGTGTTTGGATTGCAACTGCAATAAAACAGGATACTCTTTCTTGATTTGCGAGTTTTGAATTCTGAATTATGAATGATCCTTCTCGGCTTTCGTACAGAAGAGAGAGAAGCAATTGAGGAGATTAGAGTATATACTGAAAAGAGATATGCTTGTCAAATTAAATATCAGC